>OW799223.2:14517527-15735860 GCA_941918905.2 Xestia sexstrigata
TTCTCTCGGATGTACAAAAGGTATGTATTTTTTGGAGATATCAACGTCTGGTATTGGCTAGCCATGATGTTCATATTCTATGGTGCATTCAGAATTTCAGAACATACATGGTGAAAATAAATGGTAAGTGCTCATTAATTCACGTACAGAACAATATTTCCGACTATTAATATTATTGACCAATAAACTAGCTGACCCTACTTATCCAACGTATGTTACAATCGAAAAGAAAAGCTCACAACAAAAACAAAACTAGCTAAAGCCTTATTGATAAAAAGCAAGAAAATTCCAATCGCGAACTCTAGCAATAAATCACAGAGTTAAAGTATATGAATCATACGGATTATCTCAATAAAAATAATGGCGTAACGTTTTCAAAATACAAAGAAATAAATAAAGTAAATATATAAACGTATCTCTTATCGGTCCCTACGGTCACCGGTCCTTTGTTTCACCCGGTCCTTCGTTTTATCCGGGAAACCATTTTTTATGGTTTGGTAAAGATGTGAGAACATTTTGGTATTGTAATTTTTATGGTGTAGATAGAAGGTATTAGAAAGTTTTAGCAGTGTTTGGGAATTATAATATTTTATTGGTGTTTTGTAGTTGTCTCGTTGGTCGAGTGGGTCACAAGCGCAACTGCTAAGCATGAGGTTAATGTTCGATTCCCAGGTTGGGCAAAGTGTTATTGGAGTTTTCTATTAGGAATTTCTTAGTAGCAGCCACGAAGTCTGGATTTGTGCCCGGTTGGAGGGACTTAAACATAACTGTCGAAATGTGGGTGTACTATTAGGTACACCTCTGCCTAAGCCTTCCGGAAAAACAGGCGTGATGTTATGTTTTGTTATGCATGTAGTTGTTATGAACAGATATTGATACACTTTTAAAGCGAGCGATAAAAATTACAAACGTAAGTTTATTTTATAGACCTTTTGACTGGTCTAGTTTTTCGAAGTTATTATTTAATAAAACAAAAAAAAAAAAAAAAAAAAATAATAACTTCGATTCATTTTACTCTTTTACTCAATTTTACTCAAACTATTTTTATGTCTAGTGAAAAACAGAAACTTGTAAATTGGACAAAAAAAACATAATTCATGCTATTTCTGAAGCCCTGAAACAGCTCGTAGAAAAAGGCAGGACGAGCTAGAGAAGACTAGCAACCAGTGGTCCACATTGGCCCTGAATCGCAACAACTGGAAGTCATGGGGACATTTGCCCAGCAGTGGGATGACGCAAGCTAACAATAACAGTATCTTCGCGATTTAAAATCTGTAAATGAACAACATTTCTACTAATCCTTTTCCTAGCTACATTATGGTTGGCTTCCAATGCAACTAGATGCATTTAAAGCAAGTACTAATGAACTGTCGACTATTTTGAACGAGCATTCTCATCGTTGACATAATTTTGATTAAGATTTAATCAGTAACAGTACATAGGTAATCTACTCACACCTCAACATTACCACAATACGTTCATCAACACCAACATAATCCTACACATGCACACCACATTTGTGTGCATGTTGAACACGACCACAAAGCTGACGGCTATGATTTATGTTGAACAGCGATAGCTCAGTTATTGATGGCAACTAAGTGCTGTGCGAGTTTGTGGGAAGTTTGTAGTTAGTGAATTAATTGATCTCTTTATCAGTTGTCAATCGGTTATATGAGAATGTTCAAATGATTGCCTGTTTAGGTACAAACAAAACAAGTCTTGAAGTCAAATTTAAAAATTAACATTTGTTATAGTACTGGTGTCTCTTCTCTGCCTTTTCACCTGCACAACAACGAAAAGGTTTGACGAAAAGTTTTTTCAATTATTTTTAGTGCTAAAATACTAATACATTGTAAATTAACTAAATTTTTCCGTTATATGTGTTTTGTGTAGGTCTGCACAAAACACCGATCTAGATAGATCGATATTAAGAGATTATTACAAACAATTTCTCAGTAGTGTTGACATACAGGGCATTGTAAAATCATCATTTATTCAAAATCACAGCGTTACAATAATCATGAGATAAATTAAATATTTGTTGAAGTGGCCCATGTATCAGAATCCGTTTAAATAATTATATTGCTACAGTAAAATCATTTTTGCTACACGTATTTGGAATATATATTTTTTTTAAAGAAAATTTA
Organism: Xestia sexstrigata; assembly: GCA_941918905.2. Lineage (NCBI taxonomy): Eukaryota > Metazoa > Arthropoda > Insecta > Lepidoptera > Noctuidae > Xestia > Xestia sexstrigata. Next base: position 14,519,678 of record OW799223.2, read on the forward strand.
TTTGTTTGTTGCGGTTTAGTTTACAGTCGATAATCCCCTAAATTAAAAACAAAAACATATTATTCTCCCAAGACAGTCAAACGACACCCCCCTGGATTCCACCGTCCACTAAAATCTTCACTATCTACAAAAGAATGCATCTCGACAGCCACTAACAAAAGGTATTTCAATTAGAGACATCAGTCTTCTCACTACACGCTAGAGATGGACACAGTAATTTAATTAAAACGGTAAATAGCTATATTATATTACCGGATTGCGCTACTTAGGGTGTTTAGATTGGCAAAATACATTTGTATTTTTAGAAAAGAATGTGGTTTACCTGTATAAATTATTCTTAATGATAAAAATACTGAATCGTTATTACGTGCAACATTGAGGGAACGAAGAACAAAGAAATGATTATGATTTACTATGCTGATCGGAATTGTAAGATTATAATTTGACATAATATGTAACATAACATAATAAATAGCACGCCTGTAATCCTCGAAGGGTTAGGCAGAGAGGTACCAAATAGGGGAGAACCTAATCGTACGTTTACCCACATTTCGCCAGTTATGTTTAAGTCCCATAATATGTTATAGGGGGCGAGCCTATTGCCATCAACCGGGCACAGATCCAGACACCGTGACTGCTACTGAGAAATTCCTGATGGAAAACCCAATAACACTGCCCGATCCGGGCATCGTACTCAGGACCTCTCGCTCAGAAGTCCTTATTGCAACCACTAGACCAACGAGGTAGTCATACCACATTATACATGCCTAGTGTTACTAGTTTACAATTTAAGTTACCATAATCTCGTTTAAAAAAAGCAGTTCAGAAAAGCAGTTTATAAAAATTCCAGTCATTACATTTTAGGTAATAAAGGATTCAGAATAATAAAAATTCTTTAAAATTACTATCAGTAACTTGAATCACGTGCATGTGCAGTGACTAATAAGAAATTTTCATAGCATGTCGGTAATCTCGTAATCCTGAAGTGCAATTGCATGAGTCACACTGACCCATTTCCTTAAATTTAATCATTTATGTATGGTACTGCAACTAGTACCTACCTAGTTGTTTACTTCTTATGTACTATCGAGGACACTCCCGCCTGACTAACACTAAGCTAATTTTTGCTTGCACTCGCAAAATAGAAACGCTCTTTAGCCCCGCCCCGTTGACTTTGTATAGAAATAATGAATGAAAAAATACCGAATCGGCCGAGCGCACTGATGACGCACGCCAAACGAAAGTTTTTGTTATTTTGCGCGCCAAAGTTGACCCTTTCCTAATAGGCACAAACTTTAAGGGGCGTGGCTCGGCGCCTCCGCATGATTTATCCGAAAAAAATTTAAACTGGTCAGGCGGAAAAGACCCCGTTAGTACGGTCGAACAAGCTATTTGGTTTACAGTTTAAACAACAAATTACATTGTAAAATGTAAACCAAATAGTTTGTTCGACCGTACATAAGCATAAGCAAGTTGCTGTATGTGTTACTTACTTGCCTTTACATGATAATAATCTGAATTATTCCTTAAATAAAGAAACAGTTAAGATTTTATTTTTTAGAAACTTGTACTTTGATTTTTTTTTCCTCTTTGAAACGAACCGAATCATCTCTACTATTTTTACGATAGTTTTAAATGTGAAATTAAGTACTAAGTAGGTACATTTTGACCTATAAATAATATTTTCTCCAGCTGCAAAAAAGTATCATCCTAAACTCAGCCGTACCTACTAAAATATACGAGTGTTTTTCCTCAAAATTATAAACCTGATCACCATGCCTAGAAACCATTACAAAATAAAAAATACCTTTAAACTAATATACCCCGTTAATAGGAGTAAATTATACGAACACAATCGTACGGTAATACCTAAATAAAAAAAAGTTAAACAACACATGCGCGGTAACCGCAGCGCGCCTTCGGTGACTCATCGCAACACTAGCCGTTTAGTGATGCGACACGCTATATTAATTATTCATAGCTTTTATACAGTTTTCATTTTCTCGGGAAATGTTTACGCTATTGTTTTTATTGTGAGATTTTTTTCGTGTTAAATTATAAACTTTATGATTTATTTGTTCCTCTCATAAGTATGGTAGTTAAAAGTATGTTTGAATGAGAATAAATTTCTTTAAAACATAATAATGTGAAATAGTTACATTTGATTAGCGGTATTTTACACTTAATAAATAAGTGTTAGTAGTTGAACTAGGTAAAGATGACTGATAAATACCTGCTGGGCTTTAACTTTAAACAACGGGTATTAATAAAATAAAAACACAAAAAGTTATTTTTTTTAATTTTTTACAGCTATTTATTAAGTTAAAATTGTTTTTATTTCAGAAGCCCTGAGGTAGGAATCCCTCGGTTCACCCAGACGAAAAGAAAATCATACCATTAGTAGTCATTAAAATTCAACCCTTAATCGAGTCCCTAATAACGCCTTGCGTTGCGTAGTACCGTAGTATATTTACTTGCACTCAATTTTAATAAAGAAAATGCGTACAACTGCAGTTTAAAAACACTTGTTTCACAGAAAAATTACTTTTTTTCAGTCACCTGTATAATTTCGCATAAACTATTTAAATCCTAACTACCATTGTCACTGCATGATTGAATAATTATTGCCAATTATAGGGACCAAGTGCTGGCATATTTGAATAAGATATTGTCGTATTTTCTGTAATTACATGTTTTCTTTTAAAAGGGGTAATGGAGTAATTGTGTGGTTATTACTATTTTTATTGCAAATAGTTTGTGTCTGTTACTAATTTGATTTCTTAGAACTTGTTTACAATTAATGTAAAATCATGTGTATATTTTTTTTTGGTTTCGATCTGAATATCAGTTATTGTGTAGTTTGAAGGCCGATGACATGGATTTGTAACAATACGATCAATTGCTAAACATGTTCTTAAAATAATATGTTTTCAATAGTAAACAGAACTTGAGTTAAAACACCCCAAATCAAGTGTCAAAATCTCTACCAAACGATTGTTCAAAACTCACAAGGACAGCCACAACTTTATCAAATGCCCCATCGACCAATAAAATAAATAAATAATTCATAATATCGATGTGTTTCCGAGGTGCGCATCACTAGAGTAAAGGGTGACCGGCGGCGTGTCGCCGCGGTAACGAGGGCGTTACTAGTCAGGGTTGGCTCTTGTACTAATTTATTTTATATCGAACGTATGTTTTTGTTTTACCCTAAACCACTGTAACTCCTGAAAGCCAGAATCAACAAAGGCGACCGCTAGAAAAGTGTCGAGACAATGAAGCTCGACGAAGTCCCAAAGAAACCATTTAACTGTCTCGGATCCCGCAACGAAATGCATCAGCAAAGTATAGAGGAGAAGGAAATCCATAATTTCCTCGAACGAATGTTGCTGGTATTTATTTAGTAGCTAATGTTTCAAAAAACCTTATTGACGTTTAAGGTGCAAGTTGGCAGCGGGCGACACGAAGCCGCCGCAGACGACGTGTCGCAGCGACACTACTGGTTTCTATGTATTTCTATGAAATTCCCTCCGAAGCAAGCGACATGAAGCGTCGTCGAGCGGCAGACGCGAGTGTCGTCCGACCGCAGATCATGGCAGTAGTGTCGCTGACGCCAAAAAGCCGGGTTCGAAATCATGACTGACATTTCGACATGAGGCGGCGACGTGTCGCGGTGACATGAAGCGACGACACGTCGTCTGCGGCGGCTTCGTGTCGCCCGCTGCTAATTTGCACCTTTAATGAGACTTTGCCCGACCTAGGAATCAAACCCAGGACCTCATGCTCAGTAGTCGTGCTTGCGACCATTATGCCAATATTAATAATGATTAAAACAAAATGAATACACCAGATCATCATCTACCTACCTACCTACCCTACTCTTCATCAAACTACTATATTAGGTATAGGTCGGCTTCCAGTTTAACCAGATGCAGCTAAAATCATTGAACTAAAAAATAAAACTACACAAAAATCATCGTGTCAGGCAACTGGTTCTCAAGAAATTAATTGTTATTTGTTTAGTTTCCAAGTACTGAAAAGTGGTATGGTAATCGGTTATCGTAGTTTGAAGTATTGTAGAAAATAAATTGAGGAAAATATTGAGTATGAAAATATATGGCTTTAAGAGTAGAGAAAGATCAAAGTTTGATGGACTGTGGACTACTACAACAGCCCATAACGTCCACTGCTGGACATAAGCCTCTCCCATGATGGGAGGAATTTGCCGTAATCTCCACGCTTGGCAGGCGGATTGGAGATCGCAGTGATGAAAGACTAACAGAAAACGCTGCTGCCCATTCTCTGGTCTACGGAGGTGCAAGGTGTTCTGCCTCAGATATTAGTCGCCTTATACGACACCCGTGAGTGTAATGGGTTGGTTCTATTCTACTCTGCCGGATACCACACGGCTACTGTGGACTGTGGACTGAAGGATGATAATAAACAATAGTGTTTGATATATGTATAGTATTTACTCGTATATATCCTTGTAGTATATCGTAGTATTAAATAAAATTATTCTCTCATTTTCAGAAGTGACACCTACCACTGCTTGTCTCTGCATCACCAAAAGTTGACTGGTAGAAAATGCCTATGGCATTAAGTCCGCCTCTGTACTTTGTGCTTGAAGTGTTAAATAAATAAATAAATAAGCCATGGCTAGAAAGGAAGTAACTGCTGAGATGAGTAATAGAGACATATGAAAGAAAAAGACATAATGCTCCGACCTCAAATAAATTGGGATAAAGGCAAAAGAACGACGATAGTTCAAAGTAATTTTAAGTTTGTAATTAAAACATTAACAAAAAATCACAACCAATATTTTAACAGACTATATTAATGACAATTCACGTTCGCGACAGCCCTACAAAGGGGGGAGGGGTGGCAGAAATATGCGACTTACCAGAGGGGAGCTATTGTCCAAGAGAAGGTGATATATCAACGTTGAATATCAATGATGAACATCTATCGTATTCGTGGGCTCTTATATTCGGCATAATTCGGTTATTGTAGCCATTTCTTTAGTTGATCACGTGATTATGAAGATCAATGGATGTATGTCAAGTAGTGAATGACAGTAAATAGAGTTGTTTGGTGAAATATTTCGGGTCGTTTTGTTGTTGTTTGTTCAGGAAGTTTATAGTAAATCTGAGCAGATTAGACCTTAGAATATGGGAGGTGCAGCGAAGAAAAAAAGAAAAATTATGATACCTACTCAAAATCTAAAAAATGGATCAATGCCTACTTTAAGATCACATTAAAACTTAAAGCATTTATTTCAAATAGACCCGTGTCAGGCACTATTGCAAAGTCAAAAATGAGCTAAGTACTGTTCAGTCACAGGCGTAATAACTGTGAATGGACTGTATTTGCTCATTCCAAAATCGTAGATCTCATGGAGAAGAATGGGCAAGCAAATGAGCAACCACAGTTGACTGATTTTTGTTTTCAGTTATACAATAGTTTCTTTGACATGAAATAATACAACTTACACTATAGTGACGCTTGCTCTTTATCAGACAAACACCCGTATCTGCACATAAGTCAAAATAATTACTTGAGTAAAAGGAATTATTTAAGGCACGATTTTTTATTGCAGGTTAGTAATTGCTTTAATTGGAACTGTCAAAAGTAAGAATTCTTAGCTTTGATTTCTTTAACGGTTATTGCATAAAAACGTTTGTATAAGTAATTACGTCCTAAACTTAAGTAATTACTTTAACTTGAGTATGGATATAGGTGTTAATATGCAAAAATTGTGTCAAACATAATATTGCATAATGTACAGCACAGAAATATTTTTAATTCTGACTACTCTATAACAATTCACCTGAAATAATGGTTCTAATGGGCTTTCTACTTCATAATTTAACACAAAATAATTGTCTATCACAAAGTTTTCCGTTACAAACTAAACAAAAAGTCAGTTATCTTCTACACCTGTGTTTAATCTTCACATATAAATAATGCGCTTTTTTGTCAAAAATCACCTTTTTTATTAAATAGGTCAAAGGTGATTAGATATATTTTAATCACGAGATGCCAAAGTTCAAAGTGGGGAAAGCATATTAGAAAGGGCTTGAAAATAATTGTTTAAATTGAAGCGGCTTTTATTAAAGATTTTGAAGACAACGGAAATGTAAGTTTTATTTTACGTGTGGTTTATGTAGGGACTGTCATAATGTGTGTTGTTTTCTACCTAATTAGTAATTTAAGTAAAAAAGGTAGTAAGATTAGATACGAGATTAAATAGTTTTATAAGAAATTGTATGAATACCAGAATCGACGAAACAGATTGTGTTATAGTGATTACATTGACAAAACCAAAATGTATCATGGTTTAAGTTTTACCATTCGTATCGACGATGACGAGCATATTATTTTACTTATAGCGTAGAAATGTTAGAAATAAAATCGAGGATTCATAAACTACAAAGAAAAAACACATGAAAACAGCATGATAAATGATGTTTATTTTGCAAGTAGGTTTTTACAAACACTTTTACACGTCACTTTTTAAAACTAGATGGGGCCGGTGTTTCGTACCTGACTACTCTGAGAAGAAACAGCCGAAACAAACTCAGAGGTCATAGTCTCTTTTGACGTCCAGACATAATCTTGCTCAATTCACATGAGGACTATGCAGATTAGTGTCTGAGATGGTCTTTTGAAGAAAGAACCACACAGATTTGAGTGGACCTGTCCAGTCATTGCAAGCATTTGTCAGTTATCGTGTAGCTCGACTTATAACTCAAGGAGCTCAACGAAACGACGAACAATACCAAAGAAAGGACATTTGGGTAGGTCGCTGATAGTACTCAAACTGCCAGACAGTTGTGGGAAAAAATAAAAATTTGACCGATTCATTGAGACATGACACAGAAACACATTAATAAATGACTGAAATAAAGAATTGCGAAATCTTAACAAATTCCTATGGCCATAACGAACAAACGATTACACATTAACACAGTGAAAACTACATTAATAATTGTACAGCAAACAATGCAAAAATATTTATTGCGATTTTGACTGCAACCATTTTTTAACACTACTACCTTGTCTAGTCTTCATAAAGGGCCGACTCCAACTGACCCCTTTTCTTGAAAAGGGTTGAAATAAACATGTGTAATCTGCTTTATTTATGGTCAATTATGTCCTGCAAACGGACGTACTGAATTATGTTGGGATATTAAGGCTATTACTATTTTCTATGGACGGCAGTTTTGGATTTAGTTGTCTTGGTTTGCCTTGTTCTAGTGGAGACGATTTGTGTCTTTACATTTTCAGTTTCTTTGGCGGACGTCTTGTTTTTTTTTTTTTAATGAAAATCGTTTATGTTTTAATCATTGTGTGTGTGTGTGTTATTTCTATTGCATTAGAAACAAAGCGACAGGTTTTATAACTGTTAACAATATTCTAACATCATTTTTAAGCTCATTACAGATCATTATCCTGTAGGTAGTCGTCCAATGACAAACATTAGTCTTGTTATTAACCTTTCATTACATTTTATTTCAATGTCTTATTAGCTGACCCGACAGGCTTTGTCCTGTCCAAATCCAGTAACACAACTGCCGGGCATCTTTCGAACTTTTACTTAATATTTATTTTCATTATGTCTTATTAAAAAAAAGACTACATTCATAATAATCTTAATCAGAATTGATTTCTTAAATACTACTTCAATACTATCACATTGTGCTATAAAATAGACATAACATCACAGCAGACAAAAAAAACTAACTACTCAACACCTTTCCCAAAGAACACCACATTGCAATAACTCACAAAAAATTTGTCCCACTAACTCAACAACATTGTCAAAAATAAAGGCGCTGCCAAAAAGAGACCATGTCGCATTTTATAGGACTAGTCTGAGGTCATAAATTCTATAGTTTATGACCTAGAATTAATGCACCGACCTCATTACTGGGTATTCTTACATTCTGTTCTTCAGAAGGGTGTTTGTATGGGTCAAGGAAGAGTTATGGTGTGAATGGCTTGGGGGAATTTGAAGGGGCTTAGTTTTTGTTCAATGGGATTAAGATTTCAGGTACCGATGTTAAAGGGTTTAAGAATTGTATTAATTTTGAGAACAACAATGCTTCTTCGTTTTCGACTAATAACTTTACAATTGTTTATGGTCAGAAAAAAAGTTGTCATCTTCTTACTGCTATTTTAATGAATATAGCAACAACTAATACTGCTAAAGTACAAAAAGAATATAATGCAGCATTAACGTTCAGTTGACTAAAATTTTACGTAGGTCATCTATTAGAACAAACACACAAAAACTCACGCACGATCCATAAATGAGCGACATTACACATAAAATAATATTCCGAGCCAACATTTCACACAATAAAGATTTTATCAAAAGCAACACATCAAGAGAACCGGTTTCAGAAAATAACAAAACACAACTATCCATTGAGGAGATCACGCTTATTACCTTGTTTAATAAACATTGCAACACTGTTGATTATAGTTCAAAACCAGTTTTAGCTCCTTACAAAGGATTAGCCCCAAAACAAGTGACAGACATGCAAAAAATCAAAACTAACAAAGAAAGACAACCAGAAGTACATTTTAATATCCTTGTTATAATAGCCCTTGAATCAGTTACACTTTTAATGGACGATAAATATCCTATGGCTATTATGGTACTCGATGAGAAAGTTATTAATTTGGACAAATTTTTAATATGTAACGACTTTGTCGATTGGCTTTATAGGTGTGAGAAGTTTTGCAATATAATTTTTAGTTTCTTGATGAGCGAGTTTGATTTCATTTGGTGCTTGATGTTTCTTGACTTTCATTAGTATTGTAATTGTAATGATATCAGGTGTAACTTGTATCTGTATTTTTGGAAGGGAAGCTATAAAATTATCACTTGTTAATTTTGTTTATGCTATATGTGACTGTACTCATTCATAATTTTTATGTCACTTACAAAATTATGATATGTCTGACAAATTGCTGTTGTCCTATTGAACGAGGTTAAAAAATACGTTACAATTCTTTTCATAATACTATGGATCCTTTTTTATCGTTGTCAATTTCTTTTAAAAAATGTGAAACTTTATTTTCTCAAACTTCCTCAATTTAACTTTTATGAACAAACATAATAAACACGTTACTTTTATAAATATTTGCAAATGCAATAAACCTAAACCTATGAAGCAAAAAATGGGGGCACCTTTAAACGATGTCTACAAAGAAGATCCGTTATACACATTTGATATCATATTACACGTCCAATCAAACATTAAACGACATTTTAACACAGAAGAACAATGATCTCACATCATTAACACTGAAATGGTCAAATAATGACCATGAATAAATGATATGCTCAGATAAGGGTCCTTTACAAAGGGACCCCTAAGGCGTCCCACAAGGAGATATATTTGGACCACTATTATTTTAATGATATGTGACGAAACTGTATCACAATATGGCTTTAGATTGATGTGTTATATTGTGATACTGTCTAATGATTGTCATTTGGAGTTGAAAGGAATAGACGTTCTGTTTTTTTGAGAAATGAAGTCTCGAGGGGATGTGTTTGTAGGTCATTTATATGGAAAGGTAATGTTGATAGATTACGTTAAAAATATGAGGACATTACAGTGCATTAAAAGATTATAACGTTAATGCGTTAAGCAATTTTTTAAGCATATTATAGAACATGATTGAATTTTTACAAAATGTTACAATTTGAATTCACAGCCCCATCCAGGCTATTCAACCACGATGGTAACAACGTCGTCTGACTATCTCATGGTCTATGAAAACTTTTCTTTCCATTCCTTTTATCCTATGGTCCTGGTCCTAATGTTAACGTATAGTCTCAAAATTATTATAAAGAGGTAAAATTAGTTTGTATGTAGGGAGTAATCTCCGGCACAACTGATCCGATTGCGAAAATTCTTTTACCAACGGGAAGCTGCATTTTCCCCGAGTGTTAAAAGTAAAAGTTAAAAGTAAAAGTACATTAAAAACGTTTCTGTGAGAACGTTTCGTACATAACGGGAGCGAAGCCGTTAGCAAAACCTAATAAATAAAATTAAACATACAAATTCCAGTCGGTAATTTATTTAAAGGAGACCACATACAAACTATACCTGACAATAATGTCAGCTTTAGAAACTGAACTGACATGACATGTGTCTTAAATAGATCAAAAGCAAATCATGACAAACAAATCCAAGATGACTCACAATCACGATAATTTTAATCTCTACTCCATGGACCCTTTAGAACGTACATTTTTTTATACCCAGGACAAAAGACGAACGCCACCAGTTCACAGGTCATAATGTATTCAAAATATGCATTGTGTGTGGTACCTTTTCAAAGGTATTTAAACAATGATTTTGAAGGATCCTTTTATGACGACAAAAAATATTGGTCCCTTTTCAATGAAGAAGTGATGGACAATAATTTTGAAACGGATCATTAAGCTGATAAGATCGGTGGTGTAATTAAGTTTTTTGGTAAGATAAGGCGCTGTGTTGAGATTATTTTCACATGAGAGTTTGGTACAAGTTGTTATAAATATGTTCTGTTATTAGAGAATGACGCGCATTACGAAGGCTGATCCGAGTTGGCGCAGGGAAAAAGTACCTGGAAGGATATGGGGAAGGCCTTTGCCCAGCAGTGGGACATACAAGGCTAAAAAAAATAGAATGTCAAAGTTAAGGTTAGCAGTAATTTAGTTAAACATTATTTATCAATTTGGGATTACGAAAATAGCGAACAAAATCTTTCATTTCCACAGCGCTCACAGCCTTTTCAAGGAAATTTCAAAACGCTTAGTTGACACTTCCCGTGACCCTAGGGCTGGATTTTACCTTGGCCAAAGGCTTAGTGTTGCCATACAGCGTGGTAACGCTGCCAGTCTCTTGGGGACATTACCAGTTGGCAGCGTTGAGGAGGAGTTTTTTGAAGCCATTTTTTAGTTAAAGTTAATTTTGTTTATTTTAATAGATTTGTAAATTGTAAATAATGTACATACTGAATTCAAATAAAAAAGTTTTCACTCAGATTCTTGGAACTTAGATTGTCTTGTTTTTTGTTGTGCCTGTGTGTCAGACCAAAACAGGCCTATTTTCACTTGCCTCCTTTTCTACACAAGTATATTTTTATTAAGGCCCAACGATCACCATCCATCTGCAAAATCTTCCACGAAATATTCCGTAGTTTCCCTCTACGATGTACAATTTTCATCCACAATACTGGTTTTTCCTCAGTGTTTTCTTAGCCGTAATTCCGTTGGTCAGCTAACCGTGCCGGACAATGGGAAGCACTATCTGCTGTATATGCGCCACATTCACGTACCTTACTACAGTTCTTATGTTGCTATTTGTTTCATCCCCATGTATACGGTGCAATAAGGTGCCTTGAAAAGAATATTATTTATGGGTAGTGGGTGAATAGGGATGGGATGAGTTGCTTCAGAAAATGAAGTAGGTAGTAGAATTTTTTTTATTTATTTATTTAGTTTTTAAGGTTCCGTACCTCAAAACAAAAACCGGGACCCTTATAAGATCACTTTGTTGTCCGTCTGTCTGTCTGTCTATCCGTCTGTCACCACCGATTTTCTCAGGAACGGGAGGACTTAGCAAGTTGAGTTAGTTAAGTAGAGTTATTCGGTTTTCTGATTTTTCCCTTTACATGTGCTGTAAGACCTTGCTTCTTGCCAAATTTCGTGATTATAGGTCAACGGGAACTACCCTATCGATCCAAAACCTATATAACCAATTCACAAAAAAAAAAAAAAAAACATTTTAAACTAAAATAGTAGAAGGGATATAAAATGATGAATGAAATGTGCATGAGAGAGCATGGTCTAAATTAAGGCATTAAAGAATGAAAGAAAAATTGAGTAAAGAACGGGTTAAACATTTAGATGTTTTAATACAACCTAGTTTTAATACGATATAGAAATTAATCTATTGCAAAATTTAATCATACTGTTTTTGAACGACTTTCGTGAAAAGAGAACACTATTTTATTTTCTTTTTTCTTCCCCAGAAACCTAATCTTGCGTCGTGTCACATCACTAAAGCCCCAAGGTAATATTAAGCTGTTAGTAAAAATTTCTACGTTCTGTGCACAAGATGTCAACATAAATTGTGTCTTGCAAAAGCTTGCTAATGGCGTACGATTGTGTGGACTCGATATTAAAGAATCCTGCTAAGATTTCGAAGAAAATATTAGGCAACATAAATAAAAATGTCGGTTTGAAATTGTGTCTGAATCATGTTTTTCCATGTTGCTCATAGTTGTGGAGAGAAGTCATATGTGTCGTGTAACTATGTATGTATGTCTATTCTGTTTCACGTTTAAAATTACTGAAGACATTTGGACGAAATTAGGCAGACCCTGACTAAGACAAGGGATACTTGCCCTGTAGTAAGTTGCTACGGAAAAAATTGTAACTGTGACGCAGGGAAGGCCACGGGCAACCGCTAGTTATCCATAAAAAAGTGCCACATTTACTATAGTTTTAGTAAAGATGACCTAGCCTGAAGAATTGCAAAACGCATCGCCGATGGGACCGAAAATTTCTGGAGTGCCAAAAGATGTGACGGTAGAAGGCCTCCCACAAGGCAGCACGCGGACCGATAACCTGTTCTACCTATACCGTTTATTTACGTATGAGTAGATCCCAGTTCAACCAGTTCTTCTGAAAAACGACGTGCACCCTTATAGAACTGACGGACACAGATGAAAGCGCCTTCCTTGTAGCAAATTAATACAGTATATCCTTAAACGTATCCCTCAGAAGATTGTTGTTAATAAACTCTCGAATAAACTTATAAGTAAAACTTACATACAGTCCACAACCTCAGCGGTGGCTCTATAGCTGACATTGGGAGAATTGTCGATAGTGCCCTAAGTAAATAAAATAGACTCGAGGCAGGCTTGCATTCGGCGGAGAGAACTTTTGAATTTGTTTCAATAAAATTGTTCCTCACCAATGTCGCAACACTGATTAAGGCTGTGGTATCTGCTAAATTAGCAACTCTATTTGTGGTGGTTCAAACTTCGTTTGAAATACTGTTAGAATAAAGTTCTAATCAGCTTGCACTACAAAGTGGTTGTTACGTCGGTCACTGCGGGCCGAATAGTGCGAAATGAGTTGTTTTTATTTAATTGTAGCCTAATAAATTTTCAGATTAAAATGCCAATTGTACACTTTGTGAAGAAAAAAGTAACAAATATTTGTGTGAAAAAAATATACTAAAACTTAATGCCGTTTAGGAGTAGTTACGAAATTTCAAAGAAAAAATGCTTCACTTTGAATATTTTTTTCATATAGTAATAATAAAGATAGAGTTATGTCAATTGTACCAATTAAAGTTTAGAGTCTAATAAGCAACATATATTTTTTTTTGCACATTTATATTCACTCATTAAGGAGAAGTTACATGGAGAAAAGCTCTCGTTAGCAGATACCACCCACTTAAGCGTGGAGCTTGCCACCAAGTGGTTACTTCAAATTAAACCCAAGCAGAAAATTTTAATTACGCTCTCTGGTCAGAAAACAAACTTTAACTGCCACTCATTCACACTTGAACCCATAAAACAGAAGTAATCAGATCACCAGCAGTTCGCAACGTATCTCTGATTAAAACTAGCGGGGCTGCAATAAAATCTGTCCACGTCACAGTTAATATGTGAAACCACACATTTCGGGACATGCCCACAACAATGTTGGCGTACATTGACGGTGAAAAATTAAATTAAACTGACGAAGATCTGTAATGTAGTAATAAGTTCGTACTGGAAACGTCTTTGTTAAATTCTAAAAATATTTTTTTGGAAGCTGATATACCTATAGTTAGTAGGACTGCCTCGTTGGTCTAGTGGCTGCAAGCGCGTCTGCTGCGTATAAGGATCTGGGTTCTATTCCTAGGTCGGGCAAAGCGTTATAAGGTTTTTTAAATCAGGAATTTCTCAGTAGCAGACACGGAGTCTGGATTCGTCCCTGGTTGATGGCAATAAGCTCGCCCCTATTACATGGGACTTAAAGATAACTGGCGAAATGGGAGGTATACTATTAGGTACACCACTGCTTGACCCTTCGGGGATTATAGGCGTGACTATCTCGATTCCATGATTGTACTCAAAGCTATTTTGATCGGTTTATGTTTAAAGGATACTTCAATGATGACTTTCTTGTATAGAAACACCCTGAGAAGAAATGAACTAAACTTATTAGGAAGCCATAGAAGATTGTCAACAGAGTAAATATTTACAAAACCAGTATAGGAGGCCAGACTACGTAATACAGAAGCGTCACTGACCTAGGACAACCGTCTGGGTTTTCGCTATATTGAGTTTAAGGAACTATTTGACGTAAAAAGGCTTAGCGACGCTATAGAAGTTATAGCACACACGATGGATACCCAGGATTAAGTTAGCCAGACAAAAGGAGACGACTAAAATACAGGATAATAATAAAAACAAAAATCACTTGGCAACAGTAAAAACTTGGATGTTGTATGGCGCTTCCGATATTTACAAGTCGAATGACGTATGCTATAAAGTGTACATGTAGACCATAAAGCATAAACTTCCTTTATGGTCTACAGGTTCCATGACCTGATGTGGTAGCTTTGACAAAATATTGAATGGGTTTAGGTTTTAATAGAAGAACGGATGGGCTTCGATTTTAATGAGACGCCGTGCGCCGGTGATGCTAATAAAAATAATCATCATTTGTCAAGCCTGTTTCAACTATGGGGTCGGCTTCCAGTCTATCCAGATGAATCTCAATACCAGTAGGATTACATGGGTAATGGAATTCGAAAGTTCTAACTTCAAAAGTTAGAATTCATAGCTTTGCTTTCTCTGACGGTTCTAACTTCGTTCAAATTCTTGTCTATTGCATAAAAACGGTCGCATAAGTTTACTTGAACACAAGCAATTACTTTAACTAGATATCAGGGTTGATCTTAAAGATCAATCAGTCAAGTTACCATCGAGGTTACATCTCTCTCAATTTGAGAGATTTCTATAGCAGCAGTAAATCATCCGCTGTTACAGAAACTTTAGAATAGATTATAATATGAGAACTCCTAACTTGTATCCCACATGCGTAAAATAAATCTGGCCAATGATCTCAGCATTTACGTAGCGTCATAAAATCTGTTACTGACCTACGCCAACTAGTCAGTTCTTGCAATACACTCAACTTTTAACAGTGTCAGTAATAAAAGACTGCTGTTTGACTTATGTCGTTAATCCATTGTGCAGTTAGGTGCAGTGGCGAAAAAGCAGACGACATTGTGACTACAATATTGTTTAGTGGTACTATTGGCTTAATTAGAAAGTTACGTGATAAAATAGTGAGTTCTGTCTTCAGAACTTAGGTTCTCTCTTTATCGTGTAGTTAGTGCCTTACCTGATGTCGGAGTTTTTTATGCCACCCATGGGCCTCTGACTTGGCTTTACATATAATATAAGAAATATCTCTCCGGCATGCAGGTTCCTCACGATGTTTTCCTTAACCGAAGCAAGTGTTAACTATCTAATTCGGACAGGAATATCAAAAATCCCATCATTGTCACTAGTACCATTAACAGTTCCATGATGGAACTAGTGTTGTTTTTTAAAATCACTAGTCCCATTTTGAAAGAATCATGAATCATCAATCAAAGAATAATGGAACTAGTGTTGAGGTGCCTTGGGTTTAACCTGGAGACCTAGAACTTGGCAGTCCTAAGGTCACACCACTGGGATATCTGACTAAGAACTGCAACTGAGAGAACTTACGTGACTTTGACCGATCTGAAGGCACATAATGATGTGGCAGCGTTCTGGCGGCAACTAAGACGGGATTTTTCAATCGTATTACATGACGCCTGTAAACCCGGAAGCATTAGGCAAAGATGTGCCTAATAGTGCACCCATATTTCGCCAGATATGTTTAAGCCCCATGTAATTCGTGGCAAGCTTATTGGCTTCAACCGGGCACATATCCAGACTCCGTGGCTGCTAGTGAGTTCACTTGATTTTCTTCGAAAATCTTTAGTTAGAGCTGCACATAATATGTTTACAGAACCTGGATTTAATATCCAAAGTAATAAAGTAGAGATGGAAAATATTTTCATTACCCACGTAGGATATGGGAGTATCTGTTAGAATGATAATAATAAGTCGGAACGATGCGACGGGGACGCGACGGACGGCTAATCACTGTCGTCGGAAGTTTTTAATAACGTTTGAACTAACTATGTTGTGGAGGCAGAATGTTTTGTGAGATGGACGGTGATTTTAATATTGTATTTATTATGTTAACATCACGCCTGTAATCCCCGTAGGCTTAGGCAGAGGTTTACCTTTTAGTACACCCACAATTTGCCAGTCATGTTTAAGTCTCATGTAAGAGCCTATTGTCATCAACTGGTCACGAAAAAAAATAATCGCAGCAAGACCCAGGTGATGATTGTTGACCGTGCCAGGAATGATTCGCCTGAAGTGACCCAAATCGCGAATTGCAACGTGGTCCAATCTTATACCTATCTATCTTGGGGTTCTAATTTCGAACAATGGCGGGTGCATCGATCAGATCAAACGAGGTATGAGCATCACAAGAACAGCGATGGACAAGATGTGGAAAATATGGAGGAAAGACCAGGCTCGTGAGGACGCTTATATTTCCCATATTTCTTTACGCAGCTGAAACCTAAAGTCTTGCGAGATGTGGAAAGGCAGAAAATAGATGCTCTGGAAATGTGGTGCTGGAGAAGAATGCCTTGGGGTTTCGTGGACCGAGTTTTGCACAAACGTCTCGATACTTCAAGAACTCGGTATCAGGCAGCGTCTGTTCTTGGTAGTACAATCTCGCATCCTGACATTCTTCGGACATGTTTCCCGGCGTGACAATCAGTCCATAGAACGCCTTGTCGTCCAAGGGAAAGTAGAAGGCACTAGACCGCGCGGAAGATCACCCACGTATTGGACTGACCAGATCAAGTCTGCCATTGGGGTTTCAGTTAACGAATGCAGCAGGATGACCTCTAGCAGGCAGCGGTGGCGAAATGTCGTGAAGTGCATCACATCTGCCCCTTCCAATACTGCTACGAGTACTTAAGGTGACACATCACACGGGCTCGAACTCATTGGTGGGCGTGGCTAAAAAGCACGCTGTCTCACCTGGCATCGTGCCCGACAGAGATAGTATCAGTAATGAGCAGTTAGGCGCTAGTCTTCACGCGCGTCTAGTTCGTACGCACGCACTCAGCGTTCCGAACCGTTCCGAACAAAAACGAAGTTATATAATACTTTCGTCTGACCTTTTATTTAAATGCGCTAAAAAGAATAAAATAAACTTTTTCTTTAAAACTTTTACTATCAACTTATAACGTCATCGTCACTACACAATTCGCGAGATTAGTGGCAACAATAAAATTGTATAACTATATTGTTTGTTATTGTTGGCCTGGGGTCACAATGTCCTGGACGCTTTCCGCCAGGTCTGCTAATCCCTCGAGAGAAATAAATGGCTGTGAAGCCAGCAGAGTCTGGACGTTGGTCGGCAGACGACTGCTTTATATTGTCATCGTGGTACTGTGGATTTCCTTGGCCTGATAAAGTTTAGGATTTCCTTTTCAGGGCGTATCAAGTCGGGGTCACCAATTTAGTGGTTGATGTACACTATTTAAATTAAATTAAAAAAAATTCATAATTCTATATAAATTTAATCAATACAAGACAGAGAAGTGACAGATCAGAAGAAAAGTAAAAATTATATCGTGAAGGTTTTATGTATATAAAGTTTCTAAATAAGTAGGTCGCTACACCATATTATAGGGTGTGCGTTTCGATGGCGCGACCACGGCGTTTTTTTTTAAATAACTATGCCATGATTTTGTAAAAATATGTATGTATGTGGTTCAAATTTCCCAAAACCTTAAATTTGTCAAAGTTATGGTTAAAAAGTTATAAGGGTTTGAACGTGGCTACGCCATCGAAACGCGGAGAACCGCGCGGCCACGGAAATCTTAAAAACTAAGCGTTGCAGAGACCTGAAATTTAGGTACTTAAATAACAGATTGAATTTGTAAAAAAAAATATAAAAAAATCCTAGGTTTATATTTCAGGAGCATACGTACGGTATCGCTTATAACCTTCAAAATGTTCTGAATGTGAAATTTAAAATTGAAATTAATTAATTAATTTAATTTTAAATTATTTTTTTTACAAAATCTTGCCATAGTTTAAAAAATAATGCCGTGGTCGCGCCATCGAAACACACACATTATAGGAGTGCAATAAAAAAACAAATGACACGTAACTGACGTCATGCATGAAATGACAAGGACAGAAATATAGGTCTTGTTCTTCTATCAAACGAAGGACATGTCAATATCGCGTCCCCCCCTCCCGCACCGCACCGGGGGAAACATTATTCAGTGAGATGCACGAAAATTCATAGTAAAAGGCGCGCGTAAAAAAATATGAAAAGGCTTTTGGGAAATCGAATTTTATGAAAAAACCACTGCATAAATCATTATCAAATAAAATTGATTGAATTCTTCGATAATTGTGCTGTGTCGGTACGGACTTTGTTTTGGAAATTTGACACTTCTTTTATTACTAATTTACGCCCAAAGTTACGTTAAAATTGGCTATAAAAATGAATCTTTGGTAGCTCGTAACTTTTGAATGGCTTTTTATTTTACTATTCTGATTCCGCACAGACACAATTAATAATGAGACAAAACGATATTATGTTTAACTTTAGATGTACCATGTCAAACAGTGGAGTAATAGCCCCCCGAAATTTGTATGGAAAATATGTTGCGCAGTTCAACCTTAACGATCACGACCGCTCTGTCAAGAGCGTACCGGATAAGAAGAAGAAGAGAATTGAACCTAAGACTTTATGCACAGCAGTCGCGTTTGCAACCACTAAACCAACAAGGCAGTCAATCTATGTCTATTGTCTATACTTCTATACTAACATAATAAAGAGGAAAGATTTGTATTTTTGTATGTAACGAAAAAACTACTAAACCGATTTGAAAAATTCTTTCAGCAATGGATAGCTACATTATCAGCGAGTAACATAGGCTATATATTATCCCCGTACTCTAACGGGAACGGGAACTACGTGAGTGAAACCGCGTGACGTTCGCTAGTATAAACTCATTAAAAATTCCCCAGACACCTGCAATTTCGCTATAATTCATACAAATCAAACAACACCGATGTATCATCACGCTAATGTCAGAATAGCGTGGTGGACAGTTGACGTCAGGTTAACGCCGACACGCCCCCTTGAACCATGTAAAAGACTCATCAGTGTCGGCAATTGTTTGAACCAATTGTTGGGTGGTTGGGGCCAATGTTGGATTTTCACAGACTTTATTATTGGAGTAAAGGCCCCCCCCCCCCCCACCTTGGAGCATTCGCCTGTAATGTAACTAATCTAAGATTCGATTTTGACCTGAGAAAGCAATGCATCCACCAGCACAATGTTTTAAGTGCATTATATTGAGTCCTACACTGAAACGTGATTTTTCACCCCAAAAATATTTTCCCAGCAATAATTACATTGTGTTGGTGGATGGATTGAATAGTACGGGGGTCGTGGAGGTGTTTAAAGTAAAAATCTTACATTAAAAACATGTATTTAAAAAACCCTGCGGAAAAGTTGGAACTTTGACCCCAATATCTACGGAGATATTGGGGGTCAAAGTTCCAACTTTAACGAAAGTTTTTTTTTTAAATACATGGTTTTAATGTAAGATTTTTACCAGATTTTAAAATCTGGTAAAAATCTTACATTCTCCAGTTACGGAACTAGAACGTTCTCAGGTATGGTCTAGCTAGAACAAAAAAATATTGTAAAGAGTCCTGCTTCGTTAAGAGTCATTTTACACCCTTTATTAATGCCACCGCAACAAAACTTTTTAATTAAAAAGTTTATCAACAACCAAAACATTAATAAAACAATAGCCACTTCCTTTAAATAGATTTCATGTTTCTTATTTTATGCTATCGCAACGATTCCCCACATCCGACTTTTTATTGGCTCCATCAACCAACATTGGCCTTCATATCCCACAAAGTAGCATAGGAAATGCGTGCACTAAGCGTTTTTATCACGTTCTGATTGCGTGCCATCAGTTAAATCGGTTCCGTATAAGTTTTCATATTTTTCCGGTCATTATATCAAAGCTTTCAATCGGCAAGTTTTTATTGCATGTGTGGTGCAATCAGTGTGTGAGGATTAAAAGGTAGGTAATGGAAAATCGATATAATAGAGTCCATCATTGATGAGCAAGAAGTCTTGGGTTCGATTCCCAGGTCGGGTCAGAGTCTGTTTTGTGGTTTAAAAGAATAATGCAGACAACCTGTTTATCGCTTAGTGTTTATTATTTTAATGTAGCAAGCAAATATTTAGAGGAGATCGTGGCTAAATAATAACAGCCGCTCGTGTCGATTTTTAGGTTAAGCCGTGCTTGCCTAGGTTGGTCTGTGGATGGGTGACCACCGTTACATACCGAGTTTTCTCCGTGCCTCGGAAAGCACGTAAAGCAGTTCCCGGTCCCGGGTACGGGCAGGTCCCGGCTGTCATTTGTAGATCTTTGACAGTCGTTATAGGTAGTCAGTGGCCCAAAAAGTCTGACAACCAGTCTTACCAAGGGGTGTCGTATCACCCAGTACTAACTGGGTTGTGGAGGTCAGATAGGCAGTCGTTTCATGTAAAATACTGGTATTCAGCTGCAGCCGGTTAGACTGTAAGCCGACCCCAGCATAGTTAGGAAAAGGCTAGGCAGATAATGATATGATGTAGCAAGCAAATATTTACTATTTCTTTTGGTTTGTACTCAACATCTGCCTAAGCCTTTTCCCAACTATGTTAGGGTTGGCGAAAGTCAAAAAAAACACTGGTATTCAGCAGCATCCGGTTAGACTGAAAAGTCTAACCGGATGCTGCTGAATACCAGTAGTATTAGGTAATACGATACCCCTTGGTAAGACTGGTTGTCCGACTTTCTGGCCATTGACTACCTGTAACGAATGCCAAAGATCTACAAACGTCAGCCGGGATCAACAGCTTTCATGTGTTTATATACATGAAAGCTGTTGATCCCGGCTGTCGTTTGCCGTGCTTGCCTAGGGCGGTCCGAGCATGTTATCATGCACTAGGCAAGCACGGCTCAACCAGTGAGGCAGTTTTTATTTAGCAGCGAGCTTTCTCATAGAGAGGAGGCCGTGTCCCAGCAGTGGGAACATTAATAAGTTGATGATGATGATGATGAGCTTTCTTATCCTTATTTTGGTATGTACTAAATTACTTAATTTTTTAGTAAAAATTATGTTCATAGGTATCTGACCTTTACTAGGTTTATGTTTTCAGGCGTATGGAATAACTCGAGGGCTGCAGTTGAAAATCAGCGTCTGTTGGTATG
Organism: Xestia sexstrigata; assembly: GCA_941918905.2. Lineage (NCBI taxonomy): Eukaryota > Metazoa > Arthropoda > Insecta > Lepidoptera > Noctuidae > Xestia > Xestia sexstrigata. The sequence continues at coordinate 14,541,121 of OW799223.2, forward strand.
AACCTTTTTTTTTTCCGATGGAAAATCATCAAATGACTCCCCCCGCTCTGGGCGGAGCAGGAGGGAGTGTCAGACTTTTACTGACTAAAACCCATCCATGTTCCTTCATCGCCCTTTGTGTTCCGGGGCCACGGTATCTCTTTCAAACAGTCCCGCAGCATGTTGGTATATACCTTCTGTTACCATCTGGCATTATGTTGAGCCAAGGCCTTTTGGCATTAAAGCTTTTTTAATTTTAGTTAAAAGGTATTTTCTTTGATTTTATTGCCAAGAAACTACTTTTCCTTTTAAGTTGTTTTTTTAATTAGAAATTCTGATGTCATCGGTCGCTGCTGAACATGAAGTCTTTGGGTTCAATATCCTGTTCGGGTAAAGGGTTTATAGAGGCAACTGAACCGTACCGCACATTCTGTACAGGCACACGATACGCGGGCTTTGAGCGTCGCCAGTAGGACAGCAACGGACCGGATGGATCCGGTTTTGATTAAAGTCAACTGTATTGACGTTTGAGACGGGCAATGGACAAGGACGGATTGGTCACGATGGGCATTGGTTGTTTTTTTTTTACCTGGCTCTTGGATTCCATTCCCGAGTCGGGAAAAGTGTTGTTAGGTTTTTCTTTCAGGAGTTTGTCAGTAGCAGGCATGGAGCGGGTGTACGAATGTGGGTGTACTATTATCTCTGATACTCCCATCGGGGATTACAGGCGTGTTGTTATGTTATGACTTACTAGCTTGAAGTTTAGACAAATAAAATACCTATTTTAAAACGTCTAAGTACAAACATTTATCTCTAAAACATAAATAAATTCCATAGTAAAGTTTATTTATCACATCCATTAAATCGTGACGTTATGACGTTTGGCTATAAAAATCTCAATTATTACAACAAAGGGTAATAAAGGCCTTCTTTCACTAACTTGTTATTTTATTTGAAACAGTCAACTCTGTGCGGCCTATTTTATGTCACGAACTGCAACTTTTAAAACGGTATGCTTTAGCATCTCAAGGAAAGACGTGGAGATGTCGTTGTTTATATTCTTTCTAGGAATATTAATTACAAACGAGTTGGATGGTATCTTTAGACACTGTAAAGCTTGAATCTAAAAGGAATATGGTTAAATATATGGCAGCTATATTTTTAAGTAGGAATTTAAAATAGACAGACCTAAGGACGAAATTCCTCCTACGCTGACGTCGGTCGTATACGTCGGTCGCGCATACAAGTATACATTATGTTCAGCACCATACTGCGACGCTGACGTCAGCGGCGCGTACGTTGCTATTGTATTTCTCGCTGACGTACGCGACCGACATGCGACATCAGCATAGCAGGAATTCAGGCCTAATGATAAAACGTGCGTTTCGGTTCGTTTAAACGAGTTGGATGGTACCTTTGGAAAATTTGTAGCTCAATAGCTGCTTGAATCTGAAGGTATCAGGTCTTCATTTTCTAGCGTCTGGTTTGTGAATTCCCGTCACCTCGGCATCGAGATGCACTTCCTTTGCCGTTAAATAATCACTTTTTTCTTTCACGTTGCATTTTTTGAATCTGACATTTAGCGACTACACCGTTTGTTGGTTTCTTGTTTTACCTTTATTGTCAGCCCCAGTATAATACGAGTATGTTACACTTTCCCTGCTCACTATCTGTTATGAATTGATTGGTATTATTTTAATTATTTAGTAGTATTCATGTTTTGATTTCTCTTCGATGACATATTGCCCCTAACGGGCACAGAATATATATACCACAGACCGCATAGAGCTTATATAATTATACACTCTAACAAATCACAGATTATATATTAATATGTATGTCTGCGCCCGCGTCTCTGTTCGTCAGTGTTGCCCATGAAAGTCAACACAAAGTAGTGGTTACGTGGGGTGTAGATGTAATTATTATTTTCTCTATTTATTCTACCCATATTTGTATTATTTTTCTTTCGTTCACACTTTATGTATTTATTATATTATCCGTGCCTGACCGTGGCATCACTCTGGGCCCTATCAGAATACCAGCGCTGTGACGTTTTTTTTTTTAAATGTTACAGCACCATGCTGAGATAGGGGGGGCCTTTTGGCTTAGTACAGGACCAATTTAATTTCATGTTTTTTTTTTTCTTCTCATTTTTCTGTTCATTTTTTTTTTATTATTTTTATTAGCTGTACTGTTATTTTAACCATTTTAATTTGTGTTTTGTCCTGTGCGGGCTAATAAATGTTTTTTCTTTCTTTCATGGTTAAATAAGTAGTTGTCAGCCATACTTGTAAGGAATTTAAAATATACAGTCTCTCATGAATAAAAGAAAACATATGTTTAAATAATTAAGAACGCATCGCCTAATCATGCTCACTGTGTCAAACTTCAATGTGTTCGGCACCAAAATATAGGTTGTCAAAAACTCAAAATTCCTATCCCCATACATACTTAAATAAACATGCACTACCACACAAAACATCGACATACTGCAAAACAAAAATAAATAGTTCGAACACAACTACACCGCACATTGTTCGGTCCACTTCAGCGATGATTCACCCGTTGACTCACGGTACGTATACTACTAGCAAAGGAAGAGTTCACCTGATGAAATCATGGGCCATTGACCCCTGCCCATAGGTGCAACTTCGGAACCGACCGTGTCAACGCTCCGCTGACTTTCGCATGCTCCTTCCTAGTCAGTTAGAGTTATTTCTGTAATTAAGGAATGTTGTACACATTTAGATAGATGAGTCATTTTTATTACATTGCGCGTAATGCATTATCTAATTTACTAACTTCGACTGACTTTGTTGGTATTCAATGTATCTGCTGAGTGTGCATCGTGTGTTCGATCCAACTTACTACCAGGAAGAGAGGAGAGCTTAGGAGCCAGGGTGTATCCACCGAATTTGAGATGATACCGACTAGACCGGAGCAGAGACTGTAGAGGCTACACCCCTCCGGAGCAACTGGTCAGATTCGCAATTAAATAGATTCTCAGCCAGACAGTTTCTCAGCTGGGCAGCATGCGGTCACACGGCCAATTTAGCGATCGATTCGCGATCTACCACTAAACACGTCGCTTACGTCTCTTCTCGTCTCCGCTTTGCACCGCCTGCTTGGCCGCCGAATAACGAGGCTGGCTCAACCGTTTCCATTAAAGCTAAAGCTAAAGACGAGAAATGTCACTAACGAACTTCTACTGGAGGATTACAACAAATTGCCTCTCCTCTCTTCTCGTCTCCGCTTTGGATACTATTTTATCCTGGGTGAAAGCTGTAATCTAGGCGTTCTGTAAATCTGAGTGAGTTTACATTTGAGCAAAGGTGATTCATAAAAGACTTATTTTTTGAAACATCGCTCTTGACAGCGCGCAATGTAACTCAAACAAAAATCTATACCTTATCATGAGAGACCTCGTACATTACGCGGCAACTACTACATATTGTCGTATGACCAGGCGATATCATAAACAAAACTGGTCGGACGCCCGGTTGTTCGATCAAACTTTCTTTCTGGTAGAAGCTTCTGTCAAAAGTCGGGGTCGCTGCTTTAATAATACGTGTGGTCCCTAAGTATTGAACGACATAAAGGACGTCGGTTGTGGTAATTCAAGTATATTTCATAACATCATAAATAGTAAAGAAAAACATAAAATAATTGAAACTATTAATATAATGTTAATAATGATTTTAGATATGTTGTTCGGTTGTTTCACACCCGTTTCAAAATAAAAAAGGGTATAATAGTCACACAACAAATTATCTAATACAAAATCAACCGAAATATTTATTTTAGGCAATAACAATTTTCACGTTAAATAAAACTCTACTGCACAAATCCAACTCAGCACCATCACTAGAAATCTTGTTACGGCGTTTTTCTGAAAAAGAGAATAATTAATATTACTATTTCATAAGAAAAATAGACCGAACATTGAGTTTTCTTATATCTAAAGCATCATCCCTTAAAAACATTATTTTATCAATAACTAGCACTTCGCCCGCGACTTCGTCCGCGAAAATTGTGATAACTCGGCTAATTTGCATTATATCAATATAATTTTATAGCCTACGTTACTTGATAAAGATGTAACCAGATGTGGTTTAGTCCCATCTCGGCACCTTCCCATCTCGGCACCCATGAATGAATTTATCATCTTTACGAAAAATTCCCATCTCGGCACTCCGTCATTAGTCGTTGCTAAGTACAGTCATCAAAAAATGGATACACTGTATCGGTATAGTGAGTAAATCAAATCGACTAAAAACTAAAAAATGTAAAAAAAAGTACATATCAAATAAGTTTAATTTTAAATTTTTAGTGTTTAGTGGAAAAAGTAAAATATATTTTCATGGGACTTAAAAAAAAAATACGCAAGTAATAAGTAAGCAAGTAAGTGTCATATTTTCTGGCTATCTCTTTCGCCTCGGTTAAGACAGTCAAACCAAAGTAAACCTAACGACTGCTCATTATGGTTCATTTTTGTGTAATACCAAATTAGAAGTGCTCAGTCCAGATAGTATAATAAGACAATAGAGCAAACTAACAAAAGAAAGAGCGAGATAGAGACAATTAGCAATGCGGCCGGTGCCAAGCCAGTTTAATGTACAATTACATTCGTTATGCATGTGTTTACTCTTCAGTCATTTTATCAGTATTTCTAGTTTTTTAGAGATAAACGGATCGTCACGTTTTAAGTTCAAGTGAGTTACGAAATAATAATGAGTGCAGGACCAAGTAATGGGAGATCAGTGCTAAATTATGTTAAGTCCCAACGTGGCCAAAAGGTACTTCTACACGCAGGTCATCAATACTATGTACAAAAGCAAAATAAGGACTCTACAAGGTGGCGATGCGTGAACTCAAAAATAAAAAACGGGTGTTATGGGCGTATGACTGTACAAGGTGACATAGTGCTAAATGAAAACAGACATTCACCCGAGTGTGTGCCAAACTTTGAAAAAAATGAAGTTAAAGATATTATATATCAGTGTGAACAACAAGTGTGCGACGATATGTCGTCCGTGTCTCAAATATACGAAAAAGTCGCCTGTAAAAAAAACCGCAGCGTTCGTGTTGCAAAAGTGTTACCAGATCTTGAAAATATTAAATCAAGACTGTACAGGCATCGTAATAAACATTTAAAAGTTTCAAAAACTCAATATGATTCCTCAGCCGGCAATAGCAGAGGGATTCATACTGATTATGAAAGACAGGTATAGTATGCTTAATTTTGGCACTTATCTCTATTAATTTTGACATGCTAGGTACATCATTCGTATTTTTTATTTTTTTATTACTTTTATTTCCTTTCAGTTATGATGATCCTAACTACACCAAATTCAACGATTACATGGTTCAACAATGGCTGGAAAATGGACCTCCAAACGAAGCAAGAGAATGGATGGCTAAATGGTGTTGTTACGCCGAGAGACACCGTACCACCAATAGCGTAGAAGGTTGGAATGGGAGATTAAATAGGCGTGTCGGCAAAAAATCTACTTTAATCAAATATTTAAGTGTCGTGAAACATGATACAAGGTGGTTTGCATTTAAAATGATCAAATTTTTCAAGTGTAACATTCCTATTTCCAAGAAAAAAGAGAAATACGTAAAGTCCCATGCCGAAATCAACCAAATTGTAGCAAATTTTGAAAATGGTTCGATAAATTTAAAAAGCTGCATAGAACAACTGTCTGCAATAATTGCCATATTTGTTTCGTGGACGACGACAAAGTAACTGTGATTTTATTTATTTTTGTTATGTAATGTTTAAAATTATTGCTATTATTGTAAGAAAATTATGTACAATGTTGATTTCTCTGTGATATAGAAGATTAAAAAATAGTCTATTTACAACTGTTGATTAGTGTAAGTAATATTTTTTTATTAGTTTGTTTTTTGTATGAAGAGTAACAACTTGCGGTGGTTTTATTTTTTCAGATATTTTTAAGACTAAATTTTTTTTTATATTTAGAATTTTTACCAACTAGGTAGGTATAAAAATATACAATTCCGATTTATGTGATAATTAAGACTGAAAATGAATGTACAGCGAGTTATAGCAATTAGCTGACCCCCTTTGCAATTATTTTATATTTTATTTATTTGAGCGAAGTAAATAAAATATAAAAGAATTGCAAAGGGGGATCAGCTAATTGCTATGACTGTACAGTGAACGCGTAATCAAGCCTACTCGTATCATTTAGTACCAGTATGAAAGTCCTCAAAGTATGGACGCCCTTTTGCCTACGTCCCGGTTATACTGATTAAACGTTAATTGTACATAATAACTGTTGATTTTTGTAATATGTTTTTACATAATTGCTGGAAAGATTTTAAAACAATTATTCCTACGAACCGTGAATTTTTCATATATTTTAAAATTTATTATGTTACTGCCAAGGCAGAGATAATGGAGCCTCTAAAAAGCGATTCAAGGGCTTGTCTGTGAAAATGGTAATTTAAAAAGAAACAAAAATGATTTAATTAATAATAAAGTTGATTTACTTACTATACTGATACTGTGTTTCCGTTTCTTTTTGTGTACCTTAAAATGATTCATGAGAGGGTGCCGAAATGGGAATTTTTCGTAGACAAGATAAATAAATTCATGGGTGCCGAGATGGGAAGGTGCCGAGATGGGAATAAACCAAAGAAATAAGATGTAGCTTTCCAATGGTGAAAGATAAATAAAGGTAATATTAATATATTAATATTAGTTCATTATTTATTAATAATAAATTAATTATTAATAATACACGGTTAATTTTAGGTCGTTCTGGAACCGAAAGCCATAAACTCGATCATCGAACTCAAAGCTATTGGGACATTTTTTTTTCTAAAAATAACAATAAAAAATCGCTTTGAGTTTAATGATCGAGTTTATTGCTTTCGGTTCCAGAACGACCTAAAAATAATAGTGTTTAATATGAATTTATTATTAATAACATATTAATATTAATTAATGAATTAATATATATTTAATAATATAGTGTACAAGTGTAGATAATCTTGAAGGACATAAGAGTGTAGAAGCTCCCCCTTTTATAAACAACTTTCTTTTTCGTCTTGAAAACAATACTCAGCTAGGTAGTTATGTTGGGGTTGGCTTCCAGTCTTAACGAATGCAGCTAAATACCAGAAACATGCGGCTGCCTATTTGACCTCCACAACCCAGTTAGTGCTGGATAATACGATACCCCTTGGTAAGACTGGTTGTGAGACTATCGGGCTACTGCCTAACTTGTAACGACTGTCAAAGATCTACAAATGACAGCCGGGACCGACAGCTTAACGTGCTTTCGTGCTTAACGTGGAGTTTGAATAACTGAACATACAAAATGGTGATAATTTCAAAAACACTAACATGTTAATTAGGTTTAAAATAATATGAAGTATTATTAGGTTGATCTAGACTTGATAATTTAGGTCATCAAGCAAAAAAATATTCGAATCATACGAGTAGAATACTTTTTTTCCAGCTGCACGTATAAATTTCCTGAGGGTACGAGTAAAACCACAGACAACAGCTAGCTCATAACAAAGAAACACAAATACATATAACAACCTGACCATGTCTAATATATGAAAAGCGACTTATTTTTCCATTCCCTTAAAAAAGCAGTAACTGTTCTATTTTCTAATCACAACCAGAGTTTTCTTTTTAATAAAAAGGATGCATAGAATACTGGCTCTGATCCACAATACAATAGTCTGCATGATCAATTGAAACTGCGTCGCCTCTGGCTATATTGTCTTCCAATCTATTCAAACCTGATGAAAATGGCAGTGGTCGTCAACATTTTTTTAATTTATTTGTTGTTTGACAAACAAATGACTTGAAAGGCGGTGACTACTGACATGACGAGTAATAGAGAAGTATGGGTGAAGGAGACTTGCTGTGCCAACCCTAAATTAATTGGGATAGAGGCAGAAGAATTGTGACGATGTATAACAAAGAAGGTTGAAGAAACAATAATAGTAGATGATGGACAATGATGGTAAAAGGAAAATAATAAAAGAAGAATAGTAAGCTACTAAGGATGAATGATAATAGCGAAACATTAGCAGTGTAGTTATTGTACTGAGACAATAACTACAACCTACAAGCTGTATTCTTAAAACGTTTGTTTATTCACTTTGTTATCGTTTTTTTGTCAGTTTTAAGAGAAAAAGTTTAAACACTACTTTTATCGACAGTAGATTAGTAGGTACACATATATTAGTTGTCCTGACTCAAACTACATTGAATGGGAAAGAACTATCTTTTTTTTTAAGAGCCTACTTGTAAAATACATCTAAAAGCCGATATTTCATTTTGAATTAAAAAAACATGGGTGAAAGCATACTAACTCCTTTCATGCTTCAAGTTTCCCGACGATACAAAAAAGTGTGACGATCCCAAATTGAAAAGGTATCACAAAAACTTTGGTAACCATTGTCCTAAACTAAACGCAATCCGAAATGTAATTGACATACGTGTACCTAAAAAAAGCCATAGAAACGCCCATGCGGACGGCCTCAAAGCTACAACGGGCATGACTCACAAACGACCCGAACGCAACAAATAAAAATGTTTAAAACGGAAAAACAAAGTGTTGATTTGTCCAAAAACAAACATATGCCCGCAGATACTCAACTCAAAATTGGACCTTATTAAGAAGACAAAGAGTTTGATGAAGTAAATCCTAGTGATACTGGTAACGTTGTTGGAAATCTCTGTGGGTGGTGAATAGGCGGCAGGTTTGCAAACAACGAAACGAAAGAAGGCGGTGCCGAATTCAATACAAATATGGAAGCGACCCAAGCTTGAATAGAAGACGCGACAGTAAGTGACCTTTATATGGAAACAAAGAGGCAAATGGCGAAGGGAAATGTCCCGCTGTGCAGAAAGGAGGAAGGTATAACGTCTTTACTGTTGACCGTTTCGCTGTTTTGATGGGATTTTCTGTAGGGTTGCCTGAATATACTTTTGCTATTCTCACTATTAGGTATTGTTTTTTATGCTAAATAAGTTTACGTTTGACCGCATCTCCTGACTCCTGAGAATATTTTATAAAAATTGAACGATATTTTTTTGGAATTCATTAAAGTCAAGTTTTAAAACTGACATCATAGATTTATTTTTATAATCTGTTGTGCGAAGTCATTAAAATTATTTTCAAATGGTAGGTTACTCTAGCGATTATCGAATAGATTTTGCTGAGAATGTTTTGGCCAAATGTAACAAGTATTTTTATCATTGAAATGAATGTTTCAGAGTTTACCTCTATATATGGCTTTCTTGTAACACAGTAAAATTTTATGGTAAAATATAAGGAAACGGAAAGAATATTCCAACACTATTATGTAAAATGGAACAGAAGACATTATTAATTAGACAGGACATGAAATAACAACAGCATTAGTAATAAGTATTTTTAACAAGCAATATATATTATCATTCCGTCACTTTTAACACAAAACGTAATAATTAGCCCACTAAAATAACTTTACAACCCCAAATCACCCAGTAACAACCCTAATTTTTACAACCCCCAATATTTATAGCAGCTTGCGTCCAATGTCTACTAACTTCTTCATTATCTGCTACACAATGTATCAAAGCTATCCTATGACCAAAAAAGCTCTTTTCAAGTCCCTTTTCAATATTTTTATAGCCATAATTAGTTACGTCTGCAATTTCAATAGCAATTTGGTCCTCACGAACTGTTGTTCATTAGTTATTGGCTTCAGTTTCAATACAAACGGTTACCTAGGCAATTGTTGAAAAACAATTATTGCCTTTGATGGCGACAAAGGAGTTTGCATAATATTGATGTTTTTGTATAGAGAGCCTTTTTGGTTGGCCGCTGCTAATTGCATTTTTTTAAAGCTTCTTTGGTACTGATTCGTGATTATCTTGGGTGTTCTTACGATTGAAATCATAAAGTAATCGTGTAAGTAACGAATTGACACTGACTGGCATTTGAATTAGTAAAATGTTTGATTTTCATTGATAATAATTAATTATGCGAATAGAATTTAAAATATGCGATGTGGAATGAAGAGCGCATAGTTGTCTACTATTTGATCTCTGTAGTAATAAAACATCTCAATTTTCGCAAAAAATAAATACACCTCCATTATTAGGACGTGAACGCTACCTACGTACTACGCTACGTGAACTCCGCTTACAGCTATTTTCAATAACTTACTAGCTGGTTTCGGTAGGTTGCTATCTCTGTCTGTTTGACATTTTGCTTATTGGGCGGTTAGAAACAATTTTTTTTAGAAAAGCTTACTTTGATTTTTCTATGAATCAAGTGACAGGTAGGTAACACGGATATGATATTCTTTGTTTATAGAAACACCGATAGCTATGGAAGAAGGCACATTAACTAACAGTTATTCGTAAGTAAGTTATAGAAAACGGCCGTTAGTGATGCAGTCAAATTAAAGGTGACGTGACTGATTTCTCTAAACGTGAACGCGCGTGCGTTAGTTGTGTCCATCTACAAATGCTGTAATAGCAATCGCCTTTGCAATTGTAACTTATCTAAGAAGAAGTTGGTCTGGTGATCCCAAGTACGTCTGCTGACCATGAGGTCCTGGGTTCGATTCCCATGTCGAGTTGTGTTTTCAATCACCAATTTCTTAGTAGCAGCCACGGAGTCTGGATTTAAGCCCGGCAATCGGCTCTCTCCCTAATCCATGGGACAAGAATGTATGTAACAAGAAGTATACTAACTTAATTACACAAGCCTTTGGTTCCAAAGACAAAAGGAAGTTGTTCAGGCTATTCTCGCAGTTGATGTAAGCCATGCCGAAGCCGACGCCGCCACCAATGAACATCGGCCATTTTTTATAACCTTTAAGGAAGAAACTACCCACCATGCTGCCAATTAATATGCCGGTGGCTGTAGATGGAGTCAGGCAGGATATGAAACAGAAGAAATATTTAATCAGACACAAAGCCTCTGTTTTCAGATGTATGAACGTAAATAAAGTAAAAAAAGCTTCAAAAGTCGGTGGCAAAGAAACTAAATCAAACAAATAAAAGTCACCGACTTCTGAAGCTAAAGTTATTTTTCACTTTTTTGTGTTTTGTGAAGTCGGTTACAACAACACCTTGAGTGCACAAACAGTTTGCACAACGTTTTTGTAAATAACTGCTCTATGTAGAAGGCAAACCGGTTTATCTTTCAAATGTTTTGCCATAATGAAGACGCTTCACATCTATTTTGTTTTGTATTCGCACAAACTGTTTGCACATGCAAGCAGCTGAGTTTAGCCGTAGATGTAAAGAAGATATGTTTTTAGGTGACTGCGACAGGTCAGTTGGTTGACACATTGACATTTGACCATCATTTATTTTATTTACCACCAATTATAGCATCATTACAGACTCGTCCAATACGATGCAATTATAGCATCATTACAGACTCGTCCAATACGATGCTATTATAAATCATCTGCCTAGCCTTTTCCCAACTACGTTGGGGTCAGCTTCCAGTCTAACCGGATGCAGCTGAATACCAGTATTTTACATGGAGCGACTGCCTATCTGACCTCCACAACCCAGTTAGTACTGGGTAATACGATACCCCTTGGTAAGACTGGTTGTCAGACTTTTTGGGCCACTGACTACCTGTAACGACTGTCAAAGATCTACAAATGACAGCCGGGACGTGCTTTCCGAGGCACGGAGGAAACTCGGTATGTAAGGGTGGTCACCCATCCACAGACCAACCTAGGCAAGCACGGCTTAACCTAAAGATCGACCCAAGCGGCTGTTATTATTTAGCCACGAGCTCCTCTGCTATTATAAATACAATATAGAAAACATACAATAAAAACACATAAAATAGAAAATCACACCCAGAACAAAATGTCCCAACTACTGAGACTCTGGCCTCGTTTGAGTGAGTGAGTTGGCCCGTCCACCTAAAACCTTTCACAGTTCATTTATTTATCTCTGCCTAGCTTTTACGCGGCTTCGCCCCCGTTTTATGCAGAAATCAACCGATGGGAACGTTTTAAATATAGCCTAAGACACTCGGGGATAATGTAGCTTCCCGTTACTGAAAGAACTTTTGGAATCGGATCAGTAGTTCCGAAGATTATCCCCTGCATACTAAGTTACAAACACATTTTACCTCTTTATAATATTAAGTATTGATAAATATAGATTTTGCATCCATTTAAAAATCACAGTGAGCTTTATAATCATTTCAATAAGGTTGTCGTTGGACTACTGCTACTAGCATGGCTTTTAAAATGTCATTAATCCTTATTATCGTAACAAAAGGATTTCCAGTGGTTTACTGCTGTTAGAGGTTACATAGCTGTGACAAGACTGTGATGGACGTTCAACTCATCGCGCAGTAAGTTCACTGCCACGTTGCTAATACTCAAGACATAGATATTTATATTTGACATACTTTGCATTACCTGTCAAGCATACTTTGGACCCGAAAAATGTCTAGGTTTAATCACTACAAACTATTTCAAATTTATTCACCAGTTTTTACGCCAAAATCAACGAAGCATGCAGAATATCTTTCCTCAAAATCTCTTACGTCCTTTTTCTTCGTCATTCCTTAGGTAAGTCTTAGGTTATAATAAAAATACATTCTGACAACGACAAACCTAATTAAAATAAAAAAATACTTATAATAATGATATTTTTAAATATTCTTTTTTAATTAAGAATATTTCATCAGTAATTGAAATACAAGCAAATTTTGAACGTTGACACTTTCTCCTTGTTGACACTGTCATAGAAAAAACTTTTTTTAGTTTATGATTATTTTATGCCTGCTAAAAAAAGGTTCTTTTCTTTTGTGAGAAAAATAATTAAATAATTGTTTGTGACATTTTGTTCGCTGATTAAATGGTACCGAGACGAAGGTTTTTTTCAGGGCTGCATGATATGGAAGTCTTTTCACAGCAATAATTTTGAACTCAATATTTACAAACATTGGTGTCAATTCTGTTGTGCACAAACTAAACTTAATTTAGGCTATTGCTATCTTTTACTAAAAGGCAGTGTGAGAAAAGAACGACTATAGCTATGAACTAAGTTAGAGATGTCAAACTAGTTTACCTATGCCTTGCGCTCCACCGTGTTTTTAGTAGACATGTTTTTAGGTGTACCCGTCATTTGTATGTAAATATTAGTTCCAACTAAATTTGACAGCTCTAAATTACGTCCGTCTCTTTCTCGTTGTATTAGAGAGAAAAAGATAGCAATAGCCTAAATTAAATTTAGTTTGTGCACAACAGAATCGACACCATTAAATAGTTTTATTAATTGTTTTAATTTTAATTTTTAGTCTACAGATAGTATTTACAAACTATAAATAGACTGAAAATAAAAATATGTACAAGTATCAAAAAGGAAAAGAATTACTGGGCCTCAGAAAATTCGTCCGCATCGCTGTCAATAGTTAAGAAATAATGATGAATAAGCTTGCTACATGTTTGGTACACTCATTTTACGGTCATATTATTGCTATTGTTTATAATTAGAACTTCCACATTTATTGTGCGAAACACCAGTCTGTGGAATACACTGCCAGCTTCTCTGTTTCAAGATCATCTCTTCAAAGATGGAGTGAATTGGTTTCTTCTAGGCAAGCGTGCTCCACCCTAGGCTGCGAATTGCGGCAAAACGCAAGCCTAGTCAGCATAAAAAAAAGAAATCATTTTATTTCTGTTAGCAGTAGATTTTCCAAGGCACTTTTACACTTCACTTTAATAAAACTAGATGGCGCTGGAATCGAATATTCCCACATGCTCCTACCACATCAGATTTTCCACTCAAATCCGCGTGACCAGGTAGCCAATTATGGGTTCCAACTACACTAAGCCCCCGTTAGATTAGCCGGATTACTCCTAAGTCCCCGAACACAATTAATATGGTTATTAAGGTTTCAATCACTATACTAATGTTGATTTGATTTGCTTGATTTAGTCAATTGATTTAATTAGTACTTGATTTATGGTTAATAAGGTTAAATGGTTAGGCTTAGGAGGTGTTATAAGTATCTATAAATTATTTAGGACAAAGCAGTTAAATTTTCTTGAAGCAACGCATTTTGTTTCACTTCAAAGCGGATTTTCATTTATTCGGCTAATTTAAACGTCGTTCTAGAGCTGTCAGTGTCAATATTTCATAGAAATTATGACCTTGATAGTTCTGGGCGCTTAATTAATATGCGCTTTTAGTTTCACTGGAACAATTAAAAAAAAAATATATTTTGTCCAAAATCTTGTTGTTGTTCTCCTTACAATGATGAACATTCAACTTTTGTCAGTCCAGAACAATGCTACAAGTTATTTAATGTGATGTTCTTATTATTAAGTATACTGATCAGTGTTTGTTGCCTGCTTAAACTTTTCCTTGTATTCAAAATTTTTGCATGCTTGGTTTTATCCAAGCGAAACATGTTTGTGCCATTTCAATTTTTAACACCTTTGTATACCATGTTTTACGCGAATAAATATACTATCACTATTACTAATAAATTGAGACAGGGCCTTAAAAGTCGGATTTAAAGCAACGCCTGCTTTAAGATTCCAAGCTCGGACCTTCCAGCATCTTGCAATGATTGTTTGTGAAGGCGCGTTTTAAATCTTTTTATCAATTCATTGAATCATTTTTCGTTTCTTGTTAGGTTTGATATTAGTTGGATTGTCAAACCATCTTTAAACAATGCTTACACTGCCTGTTACGGGATATCTTCCTTGATTTTCATCTATCAGAGATCCCAATATTTCGGCAATGTTTTAAGCGCCATCATTGCGGGATGACAACCCGTCAGAAACAGTGTAAGTTTAGTTATAAACCGTGAAAGCTTAAAACAATCTTAAAACGTTTTTTCCATAGAGTTGTTTGCATATTAAACCGAGACTGACTGCCGATAGCAGAAGATTTTTTCGTAGATAATTAGTGAGCACTATAGAGCAGCGGTTGCCAAGTGGTGCCGGCCCGACTTACGAGCAGTAAGTGGTAGGTTCGAACCCACATAGCAGGCGCATTACGAAGGAAAGAAGCTGCTGGCTCAATGTAGGCAGGCAACTATATAACTATATATAATACAAGTCCAAGCACATCTAAAATAAGGTTATCTCCATCGCCACCAACATTCTAACAAATAAACCAACGTCTTATTCTTGCCCAATATCTAGATCATTCTAACATCTAAACTAAAGTTACACTAGAATACAATGTGCTCACTAAAGAGACACTCAATTTAAACTCAGGGCACGTTCAATTTAAACCAAATCACACATAATTGATCCGGAGCAATGCAGAATTTAGTGATGTTGGTTATCGGAGACGATATCCGAAAATGTGATAGGAAATATACGACATTAGTCATTTGATCGAAGATTTTAAAACTAGCTTTAGCATTGAAATTAGAAAATTGAATAGAGAAACGTTTCAGGAAAGTGAAGTATGACGAATCAAACATTTTGAAATTAATTTAGTTTCTATAATTAGGTAGGTATTGCGATGAACTATTTTACCTGCCTTTTTAATATACTATTTACTTTTCCCAGGTTTTAATAAAAGTCATGTCAACCATAACCATATGGTTTCCACTGTTTACCCGCTATATCTTAGAAAGCATATCCCCATAAAATGATCCGCGTCTTAGACCCAAACCAACACCATATCCGAAAAATATCCGCAAACTCCCATCCCTTTTAGTAATAGACAAAGGATTTAGTGCTAAACAAGCTGCAAGCCTAATGATTGCCCGGACAGGGATGCCACCGTCCATAATCCTATCTGCATGTCTTATCAAAGCGGCTTCGAAGTAACGAAGCGAAATTGACAACCCTGATTGAATGGTCGATGCGCAGTCACAGAAGACGTCCGTTGACAGATTGAATTATGAGAATTATAATGTCGATTGTGGTTGAAAAAGGGGTGGGCAGATATCTAGGGTTTATGAGAAAGGGGAAACGACGTTCTTTTGATAATTTTCTGATAATTTCTTTTAGCATCATTCTTGTAATAAGTTTTTCATAATATGATAGGTATAAAACCTGAGATGATTTATTTCATGCAAGTCAGTTTCTATGCCATGGTTTTTAGCTTCTGTAGGTATACGTTTTCTGAAGAAGCATGGAACAATTATGGGAAAAAAGCCATGCTGCGCCGACCCCAAATAAATTAGGGTACAGGCAGAAGAATTTCGATGATGATAATATGTTTTTTAACTATGTTTAAATATTTAAAAATATTTTCATGTGTCAAGGACCAAGATGTCATGAATTTAATTGCGGGTCTCTAAAAATTGCTCCTAAGGAAAATTATCAACATTTTAGAATGTTATTAAAATTAAATTATTTGAATTTTTCATTCAAAAAAAGAATGACGTTGTATTAATAAGTAAAAAAGCCAGTCTTGATTTTTGCCCTCCCTACTAATGTTATCACTTAGCGATATGAAAATGTCAAAATGCTTTGACAGTATAATTTGTATAATTGTCAAATAGGCCGCAAGCTGTTTACAGTATTTAATTCGCAAAATGTTGAGATAATATTTTACGACACGTCTTTTGCTCCGACTTTACTCATGAATTTCATAATATGTAATTAATTATTTTCTGCAAATTTTTTAAGGTAAGTGAAGATAGTTGTTTCTGAATGTCAATCTTAGTATTGTTTAAGATAAAAAAAATACATCTTATTGTATCATGAGGTCCTGGGTTCGATTCCCAGGCCGGGCAAAGTGTCATTCGATTTTTCGTCAGGAATTTCTCAGCAGCAGCTACGAAGTCTAGATTTGTGACCAATTGACGGCAATAGGCTTATTACATGGGACTTAACGAAATATGGTTGTACTATTAGGTACACCTCTTCCTAACACTTCGGGGATTAAAGGCGTGATGTTTTGAATGACAAGAGAATTACAATTTATCAAAACATATCCGCGATTTTTGTCTCAAGCCTCTAGGATTGTTACAAAAATTAAATTCCTGACTATTCTTTAATTATCAAACAATATTTTAAACAAACTTCAAAATCATGAATAGGACAATAATTTTATAACAAACAGCCGTACACGTTTAATATTCTAACTATACACGTAAAGTGCAGTCATTTGTATGTCAATGATTAATATTCAAACGTTTCAAGAATCTGCCTTGAGGGCAAATTGTCATCAAAGAGTACTTAGAAGGGATAATGACATAATTTAATTCTGAGCTTTTAAACATTTTGTGTATAAATTAGGATTATTTATTTTCATAAAATGTATTTACGATAAGTTTATGCGTTTTGCCTCAGGCTCAGTTGGCGCGTATTGTTTTAAAGTATTAAAATTACAGGGGTGGATTAGGAGATCATTTAAAGCGTTGCATAAAACAAGTTCACTGCTATCAAGCAATCATTTATTGATAGCTTGATAGCAGTGAACTTGTTTACAAGATTTCATATGTGGTTAATTACATTTTTTTACATTACCCACATTAGAAATCTTGTTATTTAGGAAAACAATAACAAATTGAATTCAATTTGAGCACTTTTTTTTAACTTTGCCCCACACTAGGAATTCAGTCTGTATTGTGAGTGCGTTTACAAACATTTAAACTTACATTTACAAACAGCCAGATCCGGAACAACTACCTGTAGGCTATACAAATATTTGTTCCGTGCGGGGATCGAACCCGCGACACGCAGCACAGCAGTCAATCGCTCAGCCACTGCACCAACCGTGCCGTCAATTCAATTGAATGGGTTTCCAATTACCTACTGCTATCTTACCGGATATTGCAATAACCACGTCGCAGATTGGTTGCCAAATGCAATTGTTATGGTGCTTCAAGAGATACATGGTACAAAGGACATCGTAACACGAACTTCTACCATAGATTCAGTACAAGGTTCCAAGTCCTCAATGTTCAAATCAATATAAAATAAAAATTAATAATCGTCGAAAAATTTTCAACGATGGAAATTTAAAAATTATGTACCCTAGTGGATCCAAGTGGCTAATAGTTTCTGATACTATGTCCTTTACATCGAATAAACAAGGAATAAAGAGAGGGTACCCACCCTTTCAACCAAGCATTTTGTACATCAAACTAAGTACCTAACTCTACGTAAAAGAAATTGCTGGGAAACGACTTTTTTTTTAAAATGACGATAAAATGAAGACGTTGGGTAACTTTTACTATGTATCTTTAACTCTACAACCCATCCAGGTTGTAGAGATATATAAAGTAAAAGTAACAACATAAAAATAAATGTTTATTTAAAACTTGTGAAAAAGTTAGGACTTTGACCCCCATCATCTCTATAACTAGAAGATTCCCAAGTATGTTCTAGAACAAAAAAGGATCGTAATTACGGGGAGAACAAGTGCCGTTTTGAGCGGGATCCGTTGACTAAAGAGCCAAAGATACTTTTGTACCTATTAGATACTGATTGAGTATCGCGTATTGCCAACGACGCTTTTGAAGTTCCCTATTCAGAAACAGGCTAAAAGATGTAAATTGAGAGAGGTCAGGTACTCACGGGATGCTGGGAGCCAGGAGATCACCACACTGCATCACTAGCAGTCGTATTTCACGATATTTTTGGTGTTTTTTCACCGAGCGCGCGGATTTGTGCCGGCCGGACACGTTGGTTGAGTTCGAACTGGTTAATTCCTCTCCACGCCGTCAGATGGCGGGAGCGATGTGTTGTTCTTGTAACACTCTGCGATGGGCCAGTGCGAGTGGCGGCGAATTCAAAATGGTTAGGAAAAGGAAGGACTAGGGAATGCATCCCAAAGCCTGTTCAGATACTGTCGAATTAGTAGAAATTAGATGCATAGAGAGCAGCGGTGGCCCAGTGGTGGCGGCCCCGGCTCACGAACAGTAAGTCGTGGGTCGAACCCAGACAGGCGCATTACTTTGTGTCATTTATTTCATCACCACTGCTCTCAAAACGGTGAAGGAAAACATCGTGAGGAAACCGGCATCTCCTAGAACCAAAAATTCGAAGACATGTGACATCTACCAACCCGCACTAGGCCCGCGTGGTGGATTATATATAGGCTCCCCTCATAGAGAGGAGGCCGTGTCCCAGCAGTGGGAACATTATAGGCTGATGATGATGATAATGAGACGCATTCACACCAGTACGTTTTTTACTAAAACACTGCAGCATTATTTCATAGCCAGATACGGTACGTTGTAAGACAATCTGCGACAAGCTAGGTACTAAAGTATTTTAACACCCTGATTTTTGCGCACCCCATCCTTAAAATTACCGAGAACAAAGTCTTCATTCATTTACCGTGTTACGACGGCAAATTGCAAGATTTATCTCATCACCACCACGCTTACAAATGTTCTCATTTTGTTTACGAGGTTCGATACCCGGATGAGCCAAGTTTTATAGTTGTCTTAATTTTATGGTCTTTGATTAGTTCCTTTACGGAAGTCGGTTGATTTACTTATTGGAGAAGCGAGGTAATGAGATGGGAATATTTTTTTCGTTCAATATTTGAATTGGACTCACTGGAGTTGGTTTAAAATGTTTTCATAGAGGGGTTTTTTTTTAGGTATTGTTGTCTGCTTCTCTGGGAAATTATGTAAAAGCATGTGGGTGTAGAGTGATTTAAAAACAAAATATAAGAAAAAAACGTTTCTTCGATGACTAACCTGGAGATTTCTCAGACGACGTAAACTGCACAACATTCTTCCCTATGTGCCTTGTGTAATAATTTTATTTATTTTATTTTATTCTATTCGGGAAACTTACAGCTAGTTTAAACAATGATCCCAAATAGTGCGGATTTGATGGCCAATTAGAATTTTCCGCAATTATACATTTTAAAGAAACAGTCAAAACAAAAAAGACACAACAAAAGAAAAAGGTAGTACGAAATACTTACACTAAAAAAATTACAAAACAAAATAATACGATCGATACTAACAAAAAATGTAAAATTAAAAGAAAATACAAAAAAATGCAATCAGATACAATCAAACTACTTATCTGTAAAAAACCTTTTCACTAATAAATACTGAAACACTGGTGTTGAAGATGTCCAAATCATGTCCACTCGTAAGTTTATTAAAACTTCTGCTCGAACGGATCAGAAACGAATTCTGCTTGTACGCGGACTTGGAGTGAGGTACATGCAACAAGCTGGGTTTGCGAAACGTTTTGAATTGTGTGACCAAACCTAAACTACCTAACAGTTCAGGGCAATCTACAGTACCATTTGCGATTTTAAATAAGTATGTCATATCAGCAATGCGTCTGCGCAATAATAATCTAATCTAAGTCGTAAAACTAAAATCTAAGTGTATATAGTAATCTCCATAAATTCATCTAATTCATCTAATCTAAAAAATCACCACACCAGAGCGTTTAATAAGCTCCCTCAATGAAGACACCCGTCTTCTGACTTCCAGTGCCGACGACTCTGGTGATGACACTTATTCATAATCAATACCATGAAAACCTGTTTCCGTCCGAACCACGAAGAAAACACAATTAACCACCCACACAGATTCTTTGCGACAATAGCCATCCATCAAATATCGTCGTTTTGTTTACAAAGTCTTAATGTAGACGTTTGCGTTACCGTGGCACTAAATGCGCCGTTTGCATTACCGTGGCACTTAATGTACCGGTTGATTGTGACCACGTGACGATTTGGTGTTAAAATTAGTGAGTTGTTGTGAAGTAATGTGATGTTTTGGTGATGAATGGGTTGCTCGGATTTCTGGGAAGGGTTATTTATGTTTTTCTGCATACTTACACTATTGCTTCTGACTTGTTGAATATTGAAAATACCATTATGGTAGTTTGTTTAGTGACGTTTGTGCACTAATAACAATAAATGAAACACCAATACAAGAAGTACCTAGTGTTGTTGTTATTTTTTTTTGCTAGGCCAATCTGTTCAAAGGCAAAGGTCTAAACCATTTCTCATTCTTGCATGTAACTTCAAAATAAATAAAAATATAACCTTTTCCGGAGTCGGCTTCCAGTCCAACCGGATGCAGCTGAATACCAGTATTTTACATGGAGCGACTGCCTATCTAACCTCCACGATCCAGTTAGTATTAGATAATACGTTACCCCTTGTAAAGACTGGTTGGAAGACGTCTTTAATGTGGCAAATTCAATATAATTATCACAAAAATAAACGCTTTTCCACAATAACCCGTAACCCCTACCCGTTTTAGCCATAAAAGAATCAATAATAACGTTTAATTGTTCATGTTCAGCCTCTAAAAGTAAACGCATATGAAGAGACGCACTCGTAAACTCGCCCTGATGAATTTCATGCAAATTTTGACGATTGTAAAGTCTGAAGTGTCCGATTTACCCTGTTGTCCTCTGATGAATCGTCAGACTAAGTGGGGAGGTAGAATTGGGAATTAATATTTGGGGAATTGGCGGGATATACAGGGTGTAAAAGACCTCATCACGAAGCCGTCAACCAAGCATTCTGTACATCAAACTAAGTAACTTTACGCAAAAATTATTGCTGGGAAACAACTTTTTTTTTTGGGGTGAAAAATCATGTTTTGTGGTAGAACTCAATGTAACGCACTCAAAACATTGTGCTGATGGATGGTTTGAATAGTACGGGGGTCGTGGTGCCTTTCGGCTTAAGAGCTGTTTTACACCTTTTATAGTGGATGGAGCATGGTTAGGTTTAGAGGGCCATTTAATAAAGTTAATGAAAAGGGAAACAAAATTGAGCCAAATTGTATGATTTGGAATACTCCGAATGGCTTTCTAATATCATCATTTTTTTCAACTCCAGTAAGAGATATGCTACCGGTGTGTTTTAACTGGGTCATAATACGTCAAGCGATTGTTCAAACATTATATACTTATCCATAAACCTAACTTGAATTGACGAGAAATGATGGCCTTCGAAAAAATGTAATGAAATCAAAACGATGCTGTCACAATGAGAATTAAGACTGTTGCTTTTAAAAAGTCCCAATATTCATTTATCCCTCATACATACATCACACCACCATTGTCACGTAATCCCATACATACGTTGCAGACAAAATAATAAAAACAAGACAAACACAATAAAAACTTATCTTTAACGTAACCTGTAAGATCGACGATAAAATTGGTGAATTACTTACAAAACAACATTGTATTTACAAATCTAATAAACAAAATTCAACTCTATTCCTCATGTAAATAAAAGCTTGTGAACAGCAAAATTATTTTGGTAGTAATTTGAAGGGCGCACAGTGTGCTAAAATGTTCGGATTAGAAGACAAAATGCATAGGTAGTAAATTTTACGGCTATGCAAATGTAATACCGTATTGGACAGTAAAATCTAAGCCTGGTTGATATGTCAGGCGTGGAAGGCAATATTAAACGTAAGGAACATTTTTAAGATCGTAAAGTTTTTTGATTTTATTGGTACTCTTTTATAGTAATAATAAGGGATGTATGCAGTAAGATGTTATGCATTTCAGACTGTTGTAATAGGATTTTTTACGATATTATTCTTGTACACATAAAAGTATGCAATTTTTTTTTTTTTTTAATTTTTTCGCTCATATCTAAAGAAAAAGTACCTACTGAAATAAAATTTCAAGATGCAAAATTAGTTGCAGTTTAATTCAAGCAATATTTTTTCTAGATCAAGTATTTCAAGATTACGAATGAACCCAATGACTAAAAAACCGTTTTTTTTTTAATTTCATACGAAATTGACAATTTTATACAAACATCTTATTTAATTTAATGCAGTGGTGGCCCAGTGGTGGCAGCCCCGACTTACGAAAAGTAAGTCGTGGGTTCGAACCCAGACAGGCGCATTACTTTGTGTAATTTATTTCATCACCACTGTTCTCAAGACGGTGAAGGAAAACATCGTGAGGAAACCGGCATGTCCTAGAACCAAAAATTCGAAGACATGCGACATCTACCAATCCGCACTGGGCCCGCGTGGTGGATTATAGCCCATTCCCTCTCATTGAAAGGAGGCCGTGTCCCAGCTGTGGGAACATTATAGGCTGATGATGATAATTAATTAGCTACAAGCCGACAACTTGCTGACATCCATTTCTTTCCTACAATCTATCCCACACAAACTATCTCGTCAAAAGTCTTCTATAGAAGCGCTAAATCACATTTTACCAAAACATCTCGAACATTCTTTTCACCATATACACGCAGACGCATCAACATCATACCAACAACAATGTGTCGCTTGCCAATAAAACTGAATCAAGATAAACTCCTTTATGTCAACAGGATTAAAAATTTGATCGTAAAACCGAACGTAATGGTTACATAGGATTTGTTCTGGGACTGCACTTATATCCAGTATTACTTTAATCTTTCCTCAGTGTACGAAAGAGATAGAGCCATACGAGACGACTAGGTCCATCCCTTTCATAAGGCCCACAGTTTACGACTGAATGTTACGGATTTCATGTAATCTTAGTTCGTGGGTTTTGTGATGTCAATTATCTGTGTGGTTGTAATTAGGGAGGTAGGTCGTTATGAAGAAGATGGGGTGAATTATGACACGTTAGTTTATGGTCATGGGTACGTGACTTTTAGGAGGTTTCTGAGGTACCTAAATGATATTGGGCTCAAATATGTAGTACATGGGAGCGTTTTGTTAAAATTCTGTTGAACGTTTTTGATAAAAAAGGAGCTAATAACAACATAACAATACCTCTAATTCCCGAAGGATTAGGCAGAGCAAAGGTTTAGTGTACCTAATAGTACACCTACATTTCATTAGTCCCATGTAATGGGGACGAGCCCATTGCCACCAACGGAGCACAAATTCAGACTCCGTGGGGGCTACTGGCAAATTCTTGATGAAAAAAAAATTTCGTCGACCCGCATCGAACCTGTGATTTTTTTTCAGTTGCCAAGCCTTTTGAATCTTTGTTATTCATCGAGAGCTCACGAAACAAAAGGAAATTAGTTTGGGCCTGTCAATAAATACGGTGAAGACTTCTTCAGTAGATCATTCAATTTAATAAAGCCTAGCTTTGATATTCAAACGGACATAAATTAAATAAAGTAATAACACCTTAGTACTGAGTTTCAATGTTTCACAGGCGCAGCAATTTTTTTTTTTTTTTTTTTTTCGGATGGGAATTCATCAAATGTCTTCTCCCGCTCTGGGCGGAGCAGGAGGGAGTGTCAGACTTTTACTGACTAAAACCCATCCATGTTCCTTCATCGCCCTTTGTGTTCCGGGGCCACGGTATCTCTTTCGAACAGTCCCGCAGCCCCGGCAGTCCCGCAACCCCGGCACAGGCGCAGCCCTCTGTGAAAAATTACTCCGGAATCACCACGATATCTCGTTGCCGTCAATTTTATTTTTAACATAACCAACAATTTTCTGATTATTAAAAATAGGAAGTCATGGATACTTATATTGTTGAATAGACACATTAATTCATGACGAAAAGTAATTGTTATCAAACTAATAATTATTTTACGATTTCTGATTTTTGACAACCACCAATTTAAAAAACCAAATAACATTGTTGCAACTGATTCCTGGAAAATCGGAATCAAACTCGTTACCCATTGAATCATAAAGTTTCACTACGAAACTACTCATCAACTGACTGTCACTGTATAATTAAGTATCGAAAACATCAAAAATTAAATCAACAAAAATCTTTTTTATAAAAGGCTACTACAAATCTAATTTCAACTCAATGCTACAAGATTTTTAGTTTCAGAATTGTGTACCAAATTAATTCGAAATAATGATACGTTTGTTTTGGCAAACATACTTTTATACCCCACTTAACCAATCACCAACCCTAATCTCTCCCAGGTAGAGTTTAAAATAAGCTAAATTTAAGTTTTCAACCGCAAAACAAAGTATGTTTCACACACAATAAAGGTACGCTCAGGTGCGTAACTAACTAATTAATTCGAAAGCCCGCATTTGATTAAACAAATCAAATGGTTTGTAGTGTGACTGTATGAGGGGTGAAATGAGAAATCGCTAAGAAATCGTATCCGTCACGTTCACGTATCGTTTCCTGCTTTTTGTTTGTGACGCCTCATTATTGTGTAGTGTGAACAAGTGGTTAGATAGGCGCTTAGTTCATTAATTGAATTTAATTAAATTTTGTGGAGTGTAAAAAAGATATAGGTAGATGTAGAATTACTTAAGGCGGTTCCCCGAGCAAAATTAGCAACTCTATTTGTGGTGGTGCAAACTTCGTTTGTAATACTGTTAGAATAAAGTTCTAATCAGCTTGCACTTCAAAGTGATTGTTACGTCAGTCACTGCAGGCCGAATAGTGCGAAATGAGTGGTTTTTATTCTTTATAAAATCAAATTTACGTCTTTTATAAAAAATAAGACGACAATTATGTTCATTATTAAATTGTCTATTCATTAGTATAAGAAGCAAATCAAAATAATGGTTACTTTACGAGGAGTAGCATTTTATAAATCATTATTTCTCATTTCTGTGGTTTCGTTGTGAGGGGATATATTAAACATTAAGCTACTTAAAAAAAAAATGAAAGGACAATTTTGGAGTCAAGAATATGTAGTAATTTAATGTATTTTTTATTAGTTGGTATTTCTTTTGGATAAAGAGCAGTAGGCTCCAAAAAACTGCTCGTTCAAGGTCATTTGCTCGGGGAGGCGCCTTAATGAAATTTTGTGAAGAGTAAGAAAAACTCACAGATTCAGAATGATTCAACGTTGAAACATTTTGAAGCGTTCCCTTTTGATATAATCAATAATGAATTTGATTAAACCATAACCCGTCTTTAACAGTCGGCTTACAAAGGAACACGAAAAAACTATTGGAAGTTGAAAAACGATTATTGTTAGGAGGTATCAAAAAATAGTTAATTGACTCAGTAAAATGACTTTTTCTTAAATTATTGCAAAAAAAAAAGGTAAATATGTTGCAAGTAACTAAAACTTCAAATAAGTTAATTTTTTTTTCATACATCTTTTATTTCTATAAATATCAAAATATGGGTGTTCTATAGTGGCAACCGTGAACCAGAAGACGTTGCGTTGGAAGGCCTCTCACTAGGTGGACCGATGATCTGGTCAGGATCGGGGATCCGCTGGATGCGAGTTCCATGGGACCGGTCAATGTGCCAACGGCAGTGGACGTCTTTCGGCTGAAATGATCATGACGATGATAATTGGATATAAAATGACCGGTTTTAAACACTGAGAAAATTAGAAAAATTATGTATGTATATGGGTAAATATTTACAATATATTCTTATTTTATTATATGTGTATGTATTTGTATGTATGTTTATTGTTATAATTATAGTTTTGTTTTAAGTTTAAATTTAAATTTTTGTGTCTAACTTTTTTACACACTGTGTCTACATTTCGCATCCAACTTTCCTCTCGCAGGTCTGCTGGAAGAAATTTCTTAAGAAATAAGCAGTACCTTTGTGCTCTTCTATGTAAATATATTGTCCTGTAAAGTATTTTGTGTGTACATAAATAAATAAATAAATAAAAAGAGAAAAAAGAAATTTCTCCACGATGATACCTCTACCACGTCACTAGGTCTATGGACACCCTCGCACAGGTGTCGCCGATTCACACGACGCACCTTTATGATAGCTCGTTTATTATTATATGCAGTAATTACTCTGCCTACCCACTACCCACTGACCGCTGTTATGGTTTGTTGTTCGAATAGAGGCATGGTAATTGGTCATGGTTGGTTTAGTACGTTTTTGGCAATGGATGTAATTGTTATTGAAAAGAAGAGAGTAATAACTAAATATCGGACTACATGCAAATGCATAAAACGTAATTTTTATACCTTTTCATCGATAATGTTTTTTTCAATAGTTAAATGTGATAAGCGCCTTGCATTTCGCTCGGGTCTTTAATGTATAAAGAGAGTTATTATTTTGATAGTGCATATATGTATATACATAACAAAACCTCACGCTTGTTATTCACAAAGGTTAAGGCAGAGGTGTACCTAATAACACACCCACATTTCGCCAGTTACATTCTAGACGCATGTAATAGGGGGCAAGCCTATTGCCATCAACAGAAGACAAATTCAAACTCCGTGGCTGCTACTGACCACAACACTTTGGCCGACGTGGGAATCGAACCCAGGATTTTATCCTCAGCAGTCGCACTTGCGACCAAGGAAGCAGTTACTAATGTTATAAAAGTGAATTATGTTCTGCAAGGAACAGTAGGCAAAAAATTGAAGATAAACGTTACGCGAGTGTTGGTTATAAGTACCTCGATAAAGATATGTGTACGATCAGCAACCGCACATTGTACTTTAAATGATAAATGATGTTTATTTTGCAAGTAGGTTTTTACAAACACTTTTACACGTAATTTTTTAAAAAACTAGATGGGGCCGATGTTTCGTACCTGACTACTCTGTGAAGAAACAACCGAAACAAGCTCAGAGGTCATAGTCTGTTTTGAAGTCCAGACATAATTTTGATCAATTCACATGAGGACTATGCAGATTAGTGTATGAGATGGTCTTTTGAAGAAAGAACCACACAGATTTGAGTGGACCTGTCCAGTCAGTGCAAGCATTTGTCAGTTATCGTGTAGCTCGACTTATAACTCAAGGAGCTCAACGAAACGACGAACAATACCAAAGAAAGAACATTTGGGTAGGTCGCTTATAGTACTCAAACTGCCAGACAGTTGTGGGAAAAAAATATAGAAAACAAACAAAAAATGTCATCATCATCATCATCATCAGCCTATAATGTTCCCACTGCTGGGACACGGCCTCCTCTCAATGAAAGGGAATGGGCTATAATCCACCACGCGGGCCCAATGCGGATTGGTAGATGTCACATGTCTTCGAATTTTTGGTTCTAGGATATGCCGGTTTCCTCACGATGTTTTCCTTCACCGTTTTGAGAGCAGTGGTGATGAAAATAAATTACACAAAGTAATGCGCCTGTCTGGGTTCGAACCCACGACTTACTGTTCGTAAGTCGGGGCCGCCACCACTGGGCCACCGCTGCTCTACTAACAAAAAATATATAAAAATGAAACCCACATGGTCCCCACATTCACAATAATCAAATAAAATTAATTTAGTTAGCCTAGTTAAAATATTGCAAATTTTGTTAATTTATACAAATGTAGTATCGTCACGCAAGTCGTCGACGCAAGTACGCCAGTCTTCGGTTTAATATCGCGCAACATCCAACATTTTGTGACATTTTGTAACATTTTCTATTATTTTCTTATTCCATTATTTTAGTGCAATTTCGTATTAAATATATTTGAACATTAACAACATACATTACACACACACATTATTACACACACACACACACACACACACACATTATTTTACTAACATTTAACATTAAGTGTAAAGGCTCATGCCCTTACAATATGATTTCGACTTTGATTAGGCATTTTTTTTATAACTACAATTAAAACCTTAAAGAATCTACAGTAAAGTTCAAATACCCATCACTAAAAGTTCACAAAACACTATTTCTATCATTAAATTTAGTCATCATTATTATACCATTAGTTTCAATGATCCGTGACCTTTGAAACCCTATTAAATACTTCCCAACACAATTAGATGGCAAATTGATTCTCCCACAAATAATGAAAAAAAATCATAACTGGCCGAAAATACAAGAAAAAAAACTAAACGCCCCTTTTTAAAAAATGGAAAATATATTAACCGCAAAACGCTTTCACCCCATGCCTAAGCGCATTCCCACGGAGTTTGAAAAGAGAATAAAAGTGCAAAATGATGATTCATTATTGTTTAGTGATGGGAAGAGGAACCGTTTAAAAAACGATTGTACGTAGAGATTATTTTTACTGTTATTTTAGTATATTAAATTAACATTTTTGTTGTATAATTCTGTCGCTTTTGATCTAGATCGTAATTAATTAATAACAATAATAATTAAAAGGTAGAAAGAACACTGAAATATTTTACAGCTTTATTATGCGACAATTCCAATTTATAGAATGCACAGTCTTAAAATAGTTTTCAAATAAAACAAAAAGTTTTTAGCAGGCAAGAGACAGGAGAAAAAAACTTTTTTTTTCTTAAATGAACTGTACTTTTTCTCTGCTGACCAAAGTCCTCCAGAAATACCTTCAGGACTTAACTCTTTCCACCATGAACCAGATTTCGGAGTACGCATCCATGTCGGTGGTCTGGTCACGTCTTTCTGAGCTGTGCTCGAAAAAAAAGGGGTGAATGGGCCTTATTGAACTCTACTTTCCCTAGCCAAAGTTTTATAGTTTGGAAGATTATATAAATTTTTATCCTTTATTGAGATTTTTCCAAACTTTTTTTGCACTATTTTAGTGCCAATTTTTTTTATTATTTGTTGGTAGTCATAAATAATGGTGATTAAAATACCTCGGAACTTCCCTCAAACTAGGGTTAAAAAATCTTAACTAAAAAATCTGAAGTAGGGTCCAATAGTTAGCAAATGACCTCCTCTATAAGCGAATGCTATACCCATTCACCCTGTATATCAATTTTCTTAGTAGTTGACAGAAAAGTACATATAATGCATGCTTAATTTTTATAACGAATCCACTTTTTCATTTCCAAAACATTACACTTACAACAAAACAACCTGTTACTAATAAAGAAAATTAATGATTACATCTAATACAGCGCAAAAGTAGCCCCAAATGGATACGGTTTTAATTAAATTAATAGTTAGCCCATGTGATATAAATGACGAGCAACAAAAAACAAAACCAACGAAAAAGTAGATCTAAAAAGATAAAGGCAATAATAAAACACTTCCCCTATACATGCGGGCTTGCTACGACGAATGTGTGTTTTGATAATAGGATACAAAAATATAAAAAACAAAGGTTGATTGGTAGAAAATGCCTATGGCATTAAGTCCGCCTCTGTACTTTGTACT
The DNA here is from genome assembly GCA_941918905.2 of Xestia sexstrigata. Classification (NCBI taxonomy): domain Eukaryota; kingdom Metazoa; phylum Arthropoda; class Insecta; order Lepidoptera; family Noctuidae; genus Xestia; species Xestia sexstrigata. The sequence continues at coordinate 14,570,998 of OW799223.2, forward strand.
TGGTTCGAACCCAGACAGGCGCATTACTTTGTGTAATTTATTTCATCACTACTGCTCTCAAAACGGTGAAGGAAAACATCGTGAGGAAACCGGCATGTCCTAGAACCAAAAAATTCGAAGACATGTGACATCTACCAAGCCGCACTGGGCCCGCGTGGTGGATTATATAGCCCATTCCCTCTCATAGAGAAGAGGCCTGTGTCCCAGCAGTGGGAACATTAATAGGCTGATGATGATGTACTTTGTACTTGAAGTGTTAAATAAATAATAAATAAATACATAAAAACAAATGATGATGCTTTTTCCTGCAAATACAAGAGGAAGACATTATTTAATCAAAGCCAAAATGAAGATAGGTACGCTTTACACGCAATCTAAGCATAAAATAAAAGAACTTACTTAAAAGAATAAACTGATTCTTTTGTTGTTTTTTGACTATCCAGTTGGTCTAATGGTTGCAAGCGCGATTGGGGGTGGCATGAGCAAAGTGTTATTGGGCTTTTCCATCAGGAATTTCTCCGTAGCAGCCACGGAGTCTGGATTTGTGCCCGGTTGATAGGCCTGCCCCCTACTACATGGGACTTAAACATAACTAGCGAAATGTGGGTGTACTTGTCAGGTACACCTCTGCCTAACTCTTCGAGGATTACAAGGCGCGATGTTACGTTATAGGTACTTTGAAGTTTTTAGATGTTCAGAAAATTATAATATTCGTCCCTCCGAAACCGCACTCAACCCGCATGATACAAACCCGTCGATCACGATAACGGTGCAGGCACCGGACAATAATACCGTATTACAGATATTAATCACTGTTACACGTGGTCCAAGGAAAAACCATTTGATTGGATCACTGTTATAAACCTTCATACGGATGCATCTAATACCAGTTACTGGTTACTGATCTTTTGTAACTTCCGTTTGGGATGTGGGAATCAGGAGATAGTGGAGTCACATTGGGATCTTGCTTTACTTTTTCTTTTATAGACACGGGTGGGATTATTTACAAGGCAGATGTAATCGTTATCCTAGAAGAACATGAGCAATTGCATATTTTTGAGAATTTATTTATTTATTTATTTAAGGACAACCAACAAAGCATACACCAAAAATACATGATTAAGAACTCATGTTGAATTTAACATTTTATAGTGTAGCCTTAATTAAAGGCTGCCACGGCATGCATAGAGAACGATGGGAACGGGTAGTCCTCGCAACCACCGTGCGTGTATGACAATAATATTATATGATCGTAGCATGTATTGTATTGTATTGTATAACTGGCTGGTGTCCGCAACTCCACGTCAAAGCGCGAATTTTGCGTATGGCGTTTGCGAATATGTATGTTTTTGTATTATGTACCCAGCGCGCGGGCCCAGTGCGGATTGGTAGATGTCACATATCTTTGAATTTTTGGTTCTAAGACATGCCGGTTTCCTCACGATGTTTTCAGTCACCGTTTTGAGAGCAGTGGTGATGAAATAAATTACACAAAGTAATGCGCCTGTGAGGGTTCGAACCCACGACTTACTGTTCGTAAGTCGGGGCCGCCACCACTGGGCCACCGCTGCTCTATCGTAGCATGTAGCATTGAGTAGTTTACGGCTACTCCCAGGGAAAAGACGCGTGATTTGATGTGTTATGGGAGTACCATCATTTTCTTCTAGGACATAATCGTACTGAGACACTGAGTACTGAGTATATAGATACTCAGTACTCAGTGTCTCAGTACGATTATGTCCTAATTAGGCTAATTAGGCTTGTGTCGTGGACACCAGATAGTTGATATACTACATAGGTAGTATATCAACTATCTGGTGTCCACGACACAAGCCTTGTTGCTTAGTGTGGCACTAGATGGCGCTGTATGTAATGTCCAGCGATTTATTTATTTATTTTTATTTTTTTACTGACAACAGGCATGACGACAGTATCAAAAAATTCTCTATTTAGTCCGTCAGTTAGAGTATTAGAAATTAATGGACACTTATTTTTTGTTTTTGTAAATCAATGAATATTGACAAAGATAAAACGCATCAAAACTCGGGAGTGGGGGCTCGTGACGTCAGAACTAGGTAAAAATTATACCTAGGCGTGACGTATTGCGAATTTTAAAAGAGTCATATCTTCGTCAATTTTGGTTTACCTATCAAAAGAAAAAACAGTGAAAATTTTTTTGATAATCTAACTGACGGACTAATTAGTTTTTTTTTGTCGTCTCGCCAATTAGTTGAAACCAACAAAACTGACCTTAAAAATTTCGAATATTTTGAGCGAAGTTGATGTGCTATGTTTAGCATAATACTTATTTATATTTTTGTATCTCAGGTCCTTTGAAGCTCATTCACAAATAAAGACTAAAATAAAACCTTCTTCTGGTGAGCACATTCATTTAAAATTGATATCAAAATCTAAACATACAAATAATTACAAAAAACGTTCCTGTCATTACCAAACGCAGAGACAGCGCCAAACAAACAATATTATAGGTCTGTTACACGCAAATACGTCTAGCGCACGGTTCAATATTTATACAAGACGCATTACGTGTACACTCAGCCGATATCAGTTAATTGCCTCCCCCGACACGATTAGGGATGAACCAGGATTTTTATAAAATAAAAAATGTTCGGCTTTGAATTCTCATGGTTTTTTCTTCATACATAGCAAAGGTGTACGTATAGTATACTTTCATTTTGCAAGATAAGTTTAAGTGCCATGTTATTTATGGGGGCGAGCTTATCAACCGGACAAAAATCAGAACTATTGAAAAATCTCTGATGAATAACTCCTTGCCCGACATGGGAATTGAACCCAGGATCTCATGTCAGCAGTAATACTTGCAGCCTCTAGTCTCGCTAAACCAAGGCTGCTCAAGCAATTTTGAAAGTGGGCCAAGATTTGATTCCATATCAACAAACGCGCGACGGGCGTTTTAGTAAATAAAACTCTTTGCAATTATGTTGAATAAGTCGATGGTAAATTCAAGTCTGAAATAAACGTATGTTATGCAGCGATGGCAATACGGTCCGTAGCTCCGTGCCAGGAACGAGCCAAGTTGATGAGGAGGGCTTTACTAAAGTAGAAAGGAAGAAGAAGAAGCCCTGTTCTCGTAATTTGTTCGGTACCGCACCGAGTGGACCCAACATGCTGCTGCGTCCTGCTGTGCCTACGACGCGGCGACGCAGCTGTACATTTCACGTCTGCATCACTCCACATCCACTACAACTGAGGAAGTGGTGCAGTATTTGAAAGTGAAGACCAACTGGACTCTGAGGGTCGAAAGGTTGGAATCGCGCTACAACATCAACTTTAAGTCATTCGTGGTACGAGTTCCAACCCACCATCTACAGACCTGCTTGAAGGAGGACTTTTGGCCGAAGGGTGTCGGATATCGACGTTTCCGAGGACGGTTACGCGACACCACGCAACGTACGAGTAACACGACGCCGACAACGTTACGTGAATAGTTTTAGTTTCTTATGGTTTTAATTATGTCTTAATTAATTGTTGTTAAATGATATTTTTGTGTATTTGTATCTATGGGCCTTTTAGTTGCTTGATAATAAAATGATTATTATTATTATTTTTATTAATACAGTATTTGTTTTCTTCATATTTATAGTTAGTCAAATCTATTCTAAATCTACAAATTAGCCAAAGTTACCTAAGTTTGGTACCAATCTCCAAAGGGCAAGGGTTCATGCAATCTGGGGATCTCGTTCAGAGTTCGTGTTCATTCATAAAATACTCTCAATAGATAGATCTCGGTGAAATTAAAATATAAAGTTAATCACAGCAAAGTTTCTCAACTCTACTCTAAGTTTTGATGTGTTGTGTGTTGTCTTTCAGTAAAAGCTGGTTTCAAGAATGTGTTGTTTTGCATTCTCCACTTCTCTAATGATCTTTGCCCTTCGACCGCCATCGAAACTGCTGGTTTGTATCTAGTTGAGAAGGAGGAAAAAATGAACTTCTAGCATGAACCCAGAACTTTACAAATACTGATAGGTCTCTAAATGAAAGCTTATTAGTTAGCCCATGCGTACATAATATTATATTGGAGAATAATATGCTTTTTTTCTATTATTTAAGATAATCAATTAATCCAAGCTACGAATCCCTCTTCAAACGTCTAAAAGTTAAACATCAACAAAAACAAAGCGTTCACAGTTTATTTTTCCAAGCATTCCTTTCATTCTCACCCCTGTGAAGTTTAAAACTCCGTAAATTGTATAATTTCTTCAAAGGAAATGTCTCTGCCCACCCCTTGAATAAACTTTCTTAAATCAATAGTAACATGTCACTGATTATTTACAACATTACTTCTTACAGCCGTACAAAATTATTAATAGACTCTAAATCCCTGAAAATAAAGATGAGTTTTGGGTGAAAAGTTGGTTTGGTGACATCAAATACAACACAAGTTTTACAAGATTACATATTGCAGTTCTAAAAATATACATAGTGCTTTATCTTATAAGAACTGAGGTTGGAATTCAATTGAACTCGTTTTCAGCAGTGGCTGGTTATGTGCTCGGGTTTGGTTGTAAGGAGCTGTCATTTGCATCAATCCACGTCGTATTAGTACATTCTTTGTGTTAAAATAATGGTGTGAGTGAAAAATTTGAAGTTTCGTAATTGGCCTCTGTTGTTAAAAGACTAATGAAAGTAAAAGTTACTAAAGGTAGGTATTTGTATGCGTGTCATTATTCTCCCTTGCAAGGAGATCGGTCTGTATTTTTTATCCACCCACAGATATGACTTTCGCTACTTCTTAATAATTTATTTTTAATTTATTTGTTAGTAGGTAATAGGTGCATTTAATTAACATTATTAACTCGAATCTTACTTTGTATTGTATAAATCCAGACTTATTACTAAAAACAATATTTGTACACCAATTTTATTGGTAGGACATAGAGCTCAACTAAAATGTATGAATAAGACCTTTATTTCAATACCTGTGTTCACAAATAAAGATGATTTGATTTGATTCTTTGTCGCGAATTAAAAAGATGGCGGCCAATATATTCATTAACTGAAATGTGACTGGGCAGGACAAATGTCTGCCGCATGCCGGACAAACTGTGGGCCAAAACAGCAGGAAACTGGTGCCCTGATACAGTGAGTTCTCTCTCATAGAGAGGAGGCCTGTGTCCCAGCAGTGGGAACATTAATAGGCTGATGATGATGATGATGATGATACAGTGAGGCGGGTCGCGGCAGGCTACGAAGGAGATGGCGGGATAAACTAGACAATTCCGTGAGATCATCAGGGCTATTCACAACGCTTCGATTCGATTTTCGATTCGGAAAGTCGTATGTCTATCTCGCTCGATTACGTAACGTCAAAAAATAGAGATACGACTTTCCGAATCGAAAATCGAATCAAAGCGTTGTGAATAAGGGGCCTGGAAGGAGGACGCGTGGGTTCCCAAGGAATGGAAGAGTGGTGGAATGCATTTGCCCAAGAGTGCGAGTTGCGTCAGAGCAGGCTAGTAATAGTTTCAAACTTGAAGTATCGGATACTATTTTTGTCCATTCGGTGGGTCAAGTTGACAGATTTATTGGTAGTTGGTTTTTTGATTATCTGCCTAGCCTTTTCTCAACTATGTCGGCGGTATGGTCGGCTTCCAGTCTAACCGGATGCAGCTGAATACCAGTATTTTACAAGGACTGCCTATCTGACATTCACAACCCAGTTACTACTGGGTAATACGATACCCCTTGGTAAGACTGGTTGTCAGACTTTCAGGCCACTGCTACTGACTACTGCTACTACTTAACGACTGTCAAAGATCTACAATTGACAGCCAGGACCAACGGATTAACGTGCTTTCCGAGGTACAGAGGCAACTTGGTATATAATGAGTGGTCACTCATTCACGGACCAACCTAGGCAAGCACGGCTTAACCCGAAGATTGCCCCGAGCGGATGTTATTATTTAGCCACGAGCTCGTCAACCACCATAACCGCACCATTGACTGCTTAGCCTTTTTCCAACTAGGTCAGCATCTAGTGTGACCAGATGCAGTTGAATATCGGTATTTTACGACATGAACTACCAACTTAAAGGTGAACAAACCTTAGATCAATGTCTCCAAAGAACAAAGGCACCAATGAAATCTTCACCAAAACTCTCACCTTCAAGCGCCCTTCTAAGCTAACTTTCCTCCACCTTCCTTTGCTCCACCTACTCACCAACCTGCATACCCTCATTACAATCAAGTCATGTGTCATCCTCACGCCGGCCTCCTTGATCGGCCATCCGTGAGATTTACTCAGAATTAAAATGCGATACCTTTGTTACTTTACTGAGTAATAAGTAGGTAATAATTAACGTTACCCATCGTGACAGGTAAATTGCCAGCGACATTAATGTAATCTGGTGCGTTTTTGAAATTGTGAATATCGTTCGAAGCACCGTTAGATTGGTTCTAAGAACTGTCAGTTATCGCGTTAGCTAATTTGTCATACACGTACATTCGCACCCTTGTATGCAATTTTGTCGTCAAAAGTAATGTGTACTGGGAATTTTCTTGAAAATCGAACGTTACCTAAAGTTTCACTCTAATTCGTTTAAAATTCAATTGACATGTCGAAAAAAGTTGAGGTAAAAGAAAAAAAAGTATTCTAAAGTCATTGGAACTTGAACAGGTGGTTTGGGGATACACTAGGAACAACACTCAGTGTTTTTCTGACTTCTTACTAGTTTTACTAGTTAAATTGACGAATTCAAGTTTTTTTCTTTATAATCACGTTAGTCATTATTTATTTTATTTATTAAAACTTTATGCACATAATATACAAAGGCGGACCTAATGCCTTGGGCATTTTCTACCAGTCTACCTTAGGGTGATGCAGAGACAAAACAGTAGGTGCAAGTACAAAAAAATTCCAAGAAAAACAGCAATATATTTAGATATAATAAAATAAAACAATAAATACATATCTAGATACATACAAACAAAATATACAAAGTCAAGAGAGATTTAAATACAACGATGATGAAAAACAACTAATTAATTATGGGACAAGTCCTATCATTATCATAGTAGCCAGAAGACATTTATTGCTGTATGGGTGTGCAAACTATTGACCTAGGTGCCCTATTGACCTAGGTGCCCTATTGACCTAGGTGCCCTATTGACCTAGGTGCCCTATCGACCTAGGTGCCCTATTGACCTAGGTGCCCTATTGACCTAGGTATTGTCAGGAGTCTCAAGGGATTGGGTACGTGATTATTGTTAGCCCTAATTGCAATAGTCATTTTGTTGAGAATCGCCCGCATAAGATCTGTATTTGGCCACCAAGCTGGATTGTCCCAAGATTGTCCCAATTATTCCGTTCTAATATTACGTAACATAATATCAACCCTGTAACCCCCGAAGGGTTAGACAGAGGTGTACCTAATAGTAGGTACTATTAGGTACACCTCTGTCTAACCCTTCGGGGGTCGGGGGATCGCCCCCTTGTACCTACAACCACATTTTGCCAATTATGTTTGAGTCCCATGTAATAGGGGGCGATCCTATTGCCAACAACAGGGCACTAATTCAGACTCCGTGGCTGAACTGAGAAATTCTTGAAAAAAAGAAAACTCATTAACATTTTTTACCCCACCCGGGAATCAAACCCGGGACATTTACAGCAGACTATGACCTGGATTAGGATATAGGACAATTTTTATCCCGGAAATATGTTACCGTAGGATACTTTCCGATCTCCGTGAAAGCGAAGTCTAACTTCAAAAGCTAGTATTTTTTAAGTACTCAATTCTTCTAATTTCAATTTGTCATTCTTTTTTTATATTTCATGAGAGATTTCAATCCCAAAATATTAAATATACTCATACCAAAATAACCAAAAATATCTCACCATCAATCAAGCAATTCAACCAAATCATGGTTCCTATTTCAGTCACCCAAAGGCATGTCTTTAACAAGTAAACAAATGAGCATTGTCAACGAAACTAATGTTTACAGCCCAAATGTGTGGTGGAAGCTTCTGTGGTAATTTTTGATGAATTGTAGTCGCTTTATAGTTTGTTGATGTGGGAACATGTGGTCGGTTGTTGATTGGGATTTGAGTTGAAATATTTGGTACTTATACCTACATCAGCCGTGTGGTATCCGGCAGAGTAGAATAGAACCAACCCATTACAATCACGGGTGTCGTATAAGGCGACTAATGTCTGAGGCAGAACTCCTTGCGCCTCCGTAGACCAGAGAATGGGCAGCAGCGTTTCCTGTTAGTCTTTCATTACTGCGATCTCCAATCCGCCTGCCAAGCGTGGAGATTACGGCAAATTCCTCCCATCATGGGAGAGGCTTATGTCCAGCAGTGGACGTTATGGGCTGATGTTGTTGTTGTTGTTGTTGTATATGTAAGATGATGATGTTAAGATTTATGTTTCGCAGTTTTTACTCCATAATTACCTACCTTAGTATTTGTCTGGTCTATCTTTATTTACAGGATTTTATTGTAGGATTGGCTAAGGGTTTACACACTACAGTGTGGATAACACACAACTGGAATAATCGACATCCGAAAGTAATGTTATTTTCCAATTTTTTGTCTTATTTTACGATTTGTAAAAGCGTTTTTTTTTAAGTCTTATATATAGACTGACTTTACTGGAATGATACAGACTTACAGTATCTTAAAACATGATCTATTGTTAGTAAGTAACTTAGTACAGGTAACAGTGGCAGTTAGAAATAATAATTGTCGTAATTTAATGTATTCAGATAAAAGAAGATTGACAAAAGGCACAAAAGTCTTTATTGATGAAAAAGAAGTTTTTTTTTATGAAAGACCATCTGCGCTGACCAACGGGAAACACATCATTTCCCGTTTGAAACCATCACAAAACAATAAAATATTTTTAATTTCTCATTGACAGTTACTTCAAAATTAACGGAAACAAAAAAAAGCCCTAATTAGTCGGTGTAAACTGTTACACCTGATTTTATGGGTGTAATAAAATAACAAATTAAGCATAAAAACAGGGGCATTAAGAACATGACCATAATGGCCGTATATCAAGTGCCCGTAGGGTTACCATCCATCCAACAAAGAGGATCTACCTATCTGTAACACCACTATTGTACTTTGACCTATGTTTACATATAAAGCATTCTGATTCTGATCCCAAACTTTGTAATACTGATACTCTTAGCCTGCGTCATCCCAATGCTGGCCAAAGGGCTCATGACTTCCGGTTGTTCGATCCAGGGCTAATGTGGACCACTGGTCACTGGTCTTGTCCAGCTCGCCCTGTCATCTTCTGCGAACTTAACTTTGTAATAAAGGTAAAAAATAAGACTGAAATCTACGACGCCCTAGATGCTATCCACAGCTGAACATAGGATTCTCCCAAGTTGAGCCAGAACCATCTCATTCAGTTCTACGCTTTCAGCAATTAGTCTAACCAGGCCACTTCTTATACGGCAGTTAGTTGTCATTCTGGGCATTTCTTTTATTTTCAAAGTATTTATCCGGTTTTTTTGCAAAAGGCCTACTAGACACATAAAAATCACATTTAATAGCGTTTCACATTTTTACATCGACATTACACAAGATTGGACATTTCTAACATTAGGCACAGTTTGGATTCGGTTGTGGAGTTCAGATTTGCAGTCGGTTCATGTTAAATACTGGTAAATATTTATCTCAATCCAGTAAGACTGGAAGTCGATCCCAACATAGTTGTGAATAGGCTAGGCTAGGATGATAATTGGACGCTGCTATTATGTCACTTTGTCTGGACTTTCATTTCTTTTTAAACGAAATGGTAACCCTACAAAGTGCATGGAACATTTGTGTGCAAGCGCAGATCGATGTTACTGATACATTTTAAGGTGAATTCATTTGAATACATTTCGTATTGTTTGGGTGTTGCTCTAATTGGGCGATTAATTTAGTTTGAATTTGAGTCAGATTTTAAATTCACTGTTATAATGTATTTACAAGAGTACCTACTTGTTTAAATCTCTGGCATTGCTGAAAAACATTTTTGTTTTTCATAATTTCAGACAACCATCAGATATATTTTTTAGGAATTCAGATGAATTTCATTCAGACCTTTTTGTAATATAAAATAAGGTTCGAATCCGTCTGTGAATGTTTTATCTTGCTTGCCACTTATGTGTATAATTACCTACGTGAAAAATTAACCTCACAATACAAACACAAAACTATCCTCATTACAATTCAATTGTCGTGCGACTGTCCATATGTTCAAGATTTTTGTAGCACTAAACAGTCTAAATTAGCATATTATCAATATTATGTTAATTCTGACGATATGAACACGTGTCGATTTCCACGGGTTTATTTAAGTGACATATGCAATTTTGGTCGTTTTTAATAACCTAATTGTCTATAGTTGGTGCCAGTTAAGATGAGAATAGCGGTCATTGACCCACCTACATTTATTAAACTTCTTAACTTTGAAAACTAAAAATAAGCCTGTTCAAGTCTGGAATCGCCATCTATCGTGATCTTCAACATTTTTGTAATGAAAAATGATACATGGTTTATTTGTTTTGGTTCATACGAAGAGATATTAGGAAAAGGGCAATGACCGCTATTCTCATCTTAACTGGCACCAAATATACCTATTCAATTGTTTTAGGTGACACAAATTAAGGTACAGAGTTTAATTAGGTGTATAGAATGAGAATTTAATCTGCAGGATTTAATTAAGATAATTTAATCCTGCAATGCGTGTATTTAACAACCCTTCAAATTACTGTTATAGAATATAAAAAAAATGCCGAGAAAGCGTAAACCGCAAAGAAAATACATTTTTGACTGATTTCAGGTTAACTTCATCATTTAAAATTTAAATAAAGTTTAAACTTATTCATAAAAAAATACAAAATGCATTTAATAGCCAAATGCACGAGTTTAAAGAAAATCTAAAGGTGCAAACAGCAAATTGGGCATCAAAAATGATCTGTAGGTATCCATAAACAAATAAAATATTTTAACTAAATAGATTTAACATTTTAACTCCTTTCAACTCGAGTTACGGTATTCACACTGAGATTTGCATTAAACTTAATACATAATAGCAAACTTTATGTGTTTTCCATTAGCAGCAACGACAACAGTGTACGCAAATGTCGTCACACAAAATTTACGGAGTCGTACGTAAGGTTTAATTTTATTGCGTTAATTTGAAGTCTCGGACGTTCTCGCACGTGCCGAGTGGAGTCGGGCCTCGCTACATAGTCCGAACTATTTGTTAGCAATTATTTATTTTAAAGCACAACTGAGGTTTTATTTTAATGCCTCAAAGAGAGTCAGCATATAGGAAGGGCAAGGGCCGATGCCTGCCGGGGTTGCGGGACTGTCCGAAAGAGATACCGTGGCCCCGGAACATAAAGGGCGATGAAGGAACATGGATGGGTTTTAGTCAGTAAAAGTCTGACACTCGCTCCTGCTCCGCCCAGAGCGGCAGAAGTCATTTGGTGATTTCCCACCCGAAAAAAAAAAGGTTTTGTTTTAATATTAGCTGGTTGGTTCAATGCCTTATTTGCTCGGTCAGTTGGTATTTTATTTTCAAGAAGTTATCATAAAAATAATTATCATGATTCTCTTGCCCTTAATCCAATTTATTTGGGGTCGGCGTATCTTGTCTCGGTCTTCTATACTTCTCTGTTAGTTGTCGCTTTTGTAGTTGTCCCTTTCTACGTCACCTTTCACATCATTCACGTATCGTTCTCGATTTTTAAGGACCCAAAAACACGAATCAACAAGAGTAACAAAAGGATTAAAAAATGTCTATATTTTAATCCTTTTGTTACTTGTCGATTCGTGTTGCAAGTCTTTGCAAAGTGACTAAAGATTCAAATAATAACTGTATAGTTTCCATTAGACCAAAGACCATCTCAGACATAAATCTGCATAGTCCTCATGCTTCGTCCCGTACGTGTTATAGGAGCTAGACGCATTGCTTCCCAATACAATATACAGGATCATTTAATACGTTTAAAGTGAAGTGAATATCATAGATACGTGTTTTAATTACTCCCACAACCTAATATATTAATTTATTTATTATTTATTTATTTATTTATTTATGTACACACAAAATACTTTACAGGACAATATATTTACATAGAAGAGCACAAAGGTACTGCTTATTTCTTAAGACCATCTCAGACATAAATCTGCATAGTCCTCATGTGAGTTAACTAAGATTATGTCTGGAGTTCCGGACCTTTAACGAGAACACCCAACGGCCCAAGTTTAAAAAAATGACGTGTAAAAACCTATACTTGCAAAAAAAAAAACATTTTTAATCATTATGCGATGAACCTCTCAATTAAATGTTATAAAAGCTTTGCCCTCTTATGACAACCGTAAATCCAATTATACTCTTAACATAGTCACGGCTGTGATTGCTTTGTTAACGAGGCCCATCATTCTTAAAACCATCAATATCTCAATCGCATGCCACAATAAAGTAAATAAAAACCTCTTCCTTTGGCACCATTAAAGACCGTTTCTCGCAACATTGTAACCTAACGTCCAGTCACACTCAATATTGAAATTTACAACCCCCATTGTGCCTCAAAGCCTTTATATTTTATAACTTTATCGGCCAATGTGACACGCACCGATTTTTGCGTAAATTTCTTTGTTCGGTCTAACAGACCAATTACGAATTGTGTGTGGTCTAAAACACCGTGGCTAATTCAGGGTTGACTTTCTTTTTTTTAGTGTTGAAGTATGGGTGGGATTTTTTGTTTAATCGTGGATGGTTATTGCAAAATGTTGTGAATTTTTACAGGGTAGGTATCCGCCTTTTCTATACTAGTGTGGATATGAAACATGTCAATCGTATCTTGTTTCTTTGAAGAGTGTTTGTGACACCGCAAGTACTGAATGAATGACGCATTATTTCGGTTTTGCTTTGTCGGTTAGCGCCTTTAAAGAGTGTTTGTAGACACCGAAAGTATTGAGTGAGTAATTATTTCAATACTATGTGCTTTGTTGGTTACCGCTTTTGATTCGTAGGAAAAATAGTGTTGTCGCTAGTAACATTGTGTTTGTTGAAAAATATTTATGATTGAACGAGTGTGCTATGAGGCGTTTTCCAGTTAAATACAATAAGGAATCGACAGCTGGGCCGAATTTAACGGTATGTAATTGATGGTTTTGGCCACCCATCCACGGACCGACCTCGCTAAGAGTTGCTTAACCTTGAAGATCAATCTGTGAGGCTATTCTTATGTAGCCACGAGCCCCACAAAAATATTCTTAACGATATAATATTTATTTCGCATCATCACTCCCCACTCATTCGGCTAACGGTGATGAATTAGCTTCAGGATTATGAAGACTAATTCCACCAAAGTGAATTTTTGGGGTTCCTTAAGTACGAGAAGAAAAATTGTTCGCACGCTGACTGGCAATACGTTAATGCTATAATGGTATAATCGAATGAGAAAAGAAATTATTGCTACGGAAAAGTGGACGAGATTTGATTTATCACTATTTGGAAGAGCTGATACAAAAAGGCGAAATAATTACTGTAAGTTACATTACATCTACCCAACCTTGGCGAGCTGTAGCCAAAGGTGGCGTTTTGTAGCCAGTTATTGTAAGTATATTAATAGCTGTTACCGGCGAGCTTCGTACGCGCGAAATTATTTAAAAAATATTATTTCCCTATTTGAATCGGATTTGCTTGACATTTACATGGGTTTTAATTGTTTTGCACGGAACCTTAATCCTTTTTCTGAAATAAAAGTAAGCCTATGTTACCATTTATAAAACCAGCTATCTGCCAGTAAAAGACCCGTCAAAAGCGGTACCGAACTTCCATAATAATAATTAAGTAGTAAAAAGCATCATTATGAAGTTCAATTTTATTTATTTATTTACGTATATTATCTATATCTGTAGCTGCTGCCTAACCCCATAGAAACAAAACGTGAGTTTATGATAAGTATTATCAACATCCACATCAACATAAAACTATATTATAACATTTTTCTCCATAACTTTCCTCCATTTACCCATGACTTCCCGCCATCCATCCACCATCCATCCACCATCCACTATAATCTCAGTGTAACGGTATGATGACTGTCACTTCTGCTCATCCCCCTCGCGTAGGTCTGCACTGTCATAGTGACGTCATCTCTATCGTCTAACATTTGGTTGCTATCTACCAGTATTAAGTTCGTAATAGTGGTTGGGATACACTGGGTGCATGGTGTGCCTATTTTGTCATAAAATATCTAAAATTAAAAGTTAAAAAGTTTTTTCAAAATGAAACAGAATAAAAAGTTGTTGCCTTTATAGCCCATTTGCACCACAATTGGCTAAACACAGTTTACATAAGTACGCAGTTATTATACGTAATTAATACATCGTTTTGTTTCTGGCAACAGATTGAAGATAACACGGACAGAATAATGGTTAGAAATTCTAACAGCAAACCTCATTGTGAAAACGTGATTTGCAAAAGAAAAAAAAGTTCACACAAAGAACATCTAAGTATACACTTTTTAAACCAAAAATTTGTGCTGAAAAAAGAACTGAACGCCGAGTATTGTCGATTTTGGTCTTTAATTGAACAAGCTTTGCAGTCAGAATTTTACATCGTAACTATCCGAATACAAATCTAAAAGCTTCACTTTTATCTAGGCTATTTCCAATGAATTGATGAAGTGAATAATGAATGCAAAATCATTAAAAATTACTCAATAACAAAACATTTAAAATTAATCAATATTATTTAGTATTGTACTAGCTACTGAACTAGTGTAGTAAAGATTTATAAAACCAAAAAAAAAGCCCACTCTGTGTAACTACCACATACTATAACTCGCCACTTACAATAGATTCACTTTTAAAGTTCAAACATTTGAACTCGCCCCCGATCATCAAGGGGTGAAATATGGGGTTGAATCTACAAACACTATTTGCGGATTTAAATAAGGTATGCGGATTTTTAGTTTCGATTTTAAAATCCGCATCTTAGGGTGAATGCGGGGCAAGTGATCCGTTAAATGGAGCACATGTGTATGTTTTAGGCTTACGTGATTATCGTTTGATTTTTGTTATGATATTAAATAAATAATGTTAGGATTTTAAACAGATCGGATTACGAAAAAAGGCGAATAAAACCTGAATGCAGTAGCTGGAATAATGTTAACGAGTTAACGATTTCAGTGAAATATGTATGACTAAGTTTACCGCTCATGCGGTTTTAAGAATTGATAACTATGGTTTCTAAATGTTAAATGTGAGTTGCTTCAAATCATGACTGTAAATTAGTTAATTATGTGTAGGTACAAGAAATACAAAAATAAAAATTGAAATGTAAAAAATATTGAAGAGGTGTAAGGAATTAAATAATTATATTTTCCTTTAACTAATCTGCAAATGCAAAGAATAAATAAAATACAATGCATCTACTCCTATCATATTACGTATCTGTAACAGATCCTAAACAAAGTAATACAAAAATAAAACTGACCCTTTACCAAAAGTAATCCTCTTAGATAATTCCATAATTATTCCACACATCACTTGCACAAAACTGCAACAATATGATTGGCTGAGCGTAGTCTGATTGTAATCGACACACTCGACAGATGGCGTTGTACGCAATACTGCAAATTACCGTAAGTAATCTGTAATGAACTCACCTGTTTGGAGTTTAGTGACGTTGAGTTATACAATAGTTAAAACAAAGGGTGTATTGTAAATAAATTATGATTTGGAATTCTTAGAATAACAATTTGTTGCACTGAGAATTTAGGGCACAAATGTGTCAGAATATTCTAAAATATTCAATTTTCCGTGTGTTTGATATTGGTTTTATTTACAATCCAATTGCACCGTCTCCTTGTTTTGCTAAAGTCTTAAACAGTTTTTTTTTTTTCATAAATAAAAATTATGATCTCAAGTCGGATACTGTAAAAATAGTTCTTAGTGTTAATGCATAATTTCATTCTAACCCGCATAAATCAAGTGAAATATTCCGTAGATCACAGGTGCAAAAACCATTACCAAAATACCACAATTTTGTACCTAGCCTACTTACATAATTTAACAAAGTAATCAATCGTGACAAACGCACACCTTTATTACACTTCCGTGGAAAATCACATTAAATAATAAAAAAAAGAACAAACAGAAAATTACAAACCATTTGACATATGACACCGCGAATATTCAAATTAATGCATTATCGATACGAACAAAGGTGCACTTGACTGGAAAAGAGGGAGTTTTTTATGACACCCGTGTGTTACACATTTTGCCTTCACCTCCCCATGTATCGTCACAGCCTAAAAAACTTACACACAGAAACGTTGAAAAAAATCCAGATCAACAATTTTTCTTTCGTATGTTTTTTACACTGTGTAACGATTTGAAGGGGAGGTCGGGGTAAAATGAGCATACAGGTTATGACATGTAATTCACGCGTAAATCAAATTTGACCGGTGGGCGTAAGCAGTTGTCTTGCGCATATGGCGATGTTTCTAAGCGATGATTGTTACGTTCCTGAGTGCTTTCGTGTGTAGGAAGTGACGGTTCGCTCGTGATGAATGGATATAAAGTACGAATAGACAGACAGACGGTTTAATAGGTATGCTGTTTATGCTCTTATAGCGTCGTTGTTTTGTGTGGACTATTGTTTTAATGGAAATTTTATTGGTGCTGTATCGAAGATTGGGTGTCACTTTTTTTAGTTTTCTTTTTTTTTTGGTAGCTTATAAAGTTATTGTTGAGTAGTCATTCATAATTTCTTCTTTATATTAGTAACTGGGTGCGTACGGGTTTTACTCTAGATTAGTTTACACGCAAAACCGAAGTGAAATATGTAATTAGAATGAATGTAATTTAACTTTAATTAATTTACCTATGTTTTCTTAGTATTAATAGTCATATTAAATTAAATACGTTTTTTTTTTTAATATGGGTAGGGTCACCTGTTCACAAATGAAACACCAAAATTTCAAACCATCCTGTCTCTGCCGTTTCTCAAGTTAGGAGTCTAATTTTTTGCATCAAGATAGACAATTTAATTAGTTATCTCATCGTATTTTATTTTTTTACTGTACTTTTATAATTTATGCATAAAAAAGCTTTTTTTAAAAAATGAACTTTGTTTCATTGTGTCCATATATGTGTATTCAATGAAACACCTGATTTTTTACAATGAAACAGGGCTAATCAACAATGAAACAGTATTATTAGCAGGTAGTGTTTTGTTTGCTTTTAATCAACCAGGTAGGTATCTATGTATTAAATTAAAGAAATTTAAATGAAAATAATATGTTTTATTCATAGTAATTATTGTCTAAGATATTAATCAGACTTAAACATTAAACAATCACAGAGGTAATACCTGCTGGTTCAGCACTAACAAAAAAACAATTACCCTCTGTCTTACAGGTCTAAAAACTTAAAATAAACTTTCAAAAAACAAAATAATACTTTCAAAACAAATAAGTAGTTAGGTACCTAAGTATTTTTCGCATAAAACAATCTAATATTTATCCTCTTCTAACTAATCTATGTTGTACGAGTTGCAGTTTCATTATTTAAAATATCACAATCATTGTCATTTTTTTTCGCTTAAACCAATCTAATAATATTTATCCTCTTCTTCTAACTAAACTATGTTGTACGAGTTGCAGTCTCATTATTTAAAATATCACAATCAATGTCATTTTTTTTCGCTTAAACCAATCAAATATTAATTATCCTCTTCTTCTAACTAATCTATGTTGTACGAGTTGCAGTCTCATTATTTATAATATCACAATCATTGTCATTATAATTAGGTAGAACTTCTTATTAATTTAAGAATAAACAAGTAACAAAATATCACATCGGGTTTCGGTTTTAATCAAAACCGAAACCCGAAACTCAGCCAGATTTTAACGCAAATTTAGTCTCGGTGATACACGAAGAGGGAAAACATAGAACGAGTTTCGGCTTTTGGTGCCGTTAATTTTTGGCTGAGGTAGAATCATCTTTATGTCTGTCAGTCTTATTTCTGAAAGATCTGGCTCTAAAGGGCTATAAAATTTCATCTCAGTCTTGTTTTTTACTCTCAAGAAAGAAACGCCATATGAATTAGCACTTATTACTTCAGTAATCAATGCGACGTAGAGTATTTCAAGCTTTTTGGTTTCAAAACCAACCATAACGTAGTCGCCTTCTTGGGGTTTTCGATCGATTCGTTTAAAATTTTCAGTTACCAAAGGTAAATCTTCATCGGTATCATCTTCTTCTTCATCTATGTCACTCAGTTCTGTTTCACTTTGAGATACCACCATATCTTCCTCTTCTTCGCTAGTTTCTGCATCTGATTGATTGCCATGAACTTTACTCTTTTTGCGTTTATTTTTTCCTTTTTCGTCACACAGAACAGGTCGCTTTGTTTTCTTGATTGCGGATTTTCTTTCTTGAGCTTTGTTCCTTTCTTCAGCAATTTGATTTTTTTCAGGCGTATCCGTCGCAATCATGCTTCTACCGAGCCTTCTTGGCTTGCGCCGTCCAGTTCGTGGGCCAGCTTTTAATGGAGGCATAAACTCTTTAGGTGATTTGAAATTACCTTTGGTACCAGAAGAAGAGCTTGCAGCAACACAAGCATCGGAAGGCGGTGTAATTTCCCTGATGGCAAGTAAATTTAAGCTCTGTGAAGGTAAAATAGCTGTGTGCAAAAGATTTTCAACAATAGGGTCTTCAAAAATACGCTCGTCTATTTCCAATAAGGATGGACTTTCAGCTTCTCGTGGTGGAGGACTTTCAGCGTACGTTGCATCTGACGAAGGACTGCCAAGATTTATCGGCTGATGTCGTGGGTGGTCAGAGGAAGCAGAAACTGGAAATTCTGAGGATGTTCCAGGCTGTTGTCTATCGGTGACTTCTCGGGAAGCAGAAACGGGCAATTCTGAGGATGGTTCGGGCTGTTCTCTGTCGGTGAGTTCTCGGGAAGCAGAAACGGGCAATAATAATTCTGAGGATGGTCCAGGCTGTTCGCTGGCGGTGAGTTCTCGGGAAGCAGAAACGGGCAATTCTGAGGATGGTTTGGGCTGTTCTCTGTTGGTTACTTCTGATGGCATGAAGTCGATTTCTTCGAAAATGTCTGCGTTGTATGGGAAGATTCCACATTTTTTGAACGCTGCTGCAATATTTACTGGCGTCATTGCCTTCTGATATGCTTGACCCACACACTCGGCGACGTTGTAGATTGTCATTGGTTTGCCTGGGTTTCTTCGCAACCACGAATCTACAGCACTGTTATAATACGTCTTAAATGGACCGTTTAAGCCCACATCAAGTGGTTGCATTTTGGCTGTTGTGTGTGGGTGCAGAGTAAGAACACAGACCCCAGACATTTTGGCCAAATCTAAAGCATCAATACTTAAGTGGGATTCGTGATTGTCCATGATTAATAATGCGGGGTTTTCTGGAGAGGCGCATGTATGTTTTATAAAGTGCTTCATGACTTGGACAAATAGCTCTGTGTTCATCCACCCACTCGGGGTAGCAAGCCCAAGGGACCCTGGAGGTGCGCCGGTCAACATAAAATCCTTGTAATTTTTCCTCGGGAAAACAAGAACCGGAGGTAAAGCTTGCCCTGACGCGCATACAATCGCACAAGTTGTAACCAAAGTACCTTTCTCACCACTAGTGACCTTGCCTAGATTGTGGCGTCCTTTGGGAGCCATGACTTTTTGTGGTTTTTGAACAGTTGTGGTTGCTGTTTCATCTAAATTGTACACTCTACAACCATTGCCGAAAGATGGGTGACGATCCATAGCATTTTTCAGATTGTTAAAAAAAGTATTGACGGTTTCTCTATTGAAGGCAGTAGCCCGCGCCAAACTGCAAGCCTCAGGCTTTTTTAGTGATAAATCTGGATGCCTAGACCTAAAAGATCTAAGCCACTCAATGCCTGCCATTTTTTCAGACTCCCAGCTGACAGGAAATTGAATATTATTTATATGAGCCATCTGGTACGCAACGCTGCGAACGTCTTTACTAGAAAGACCATAAAATTTTGACGCGCAATCTTTGATGTACTCTTTAAGATGAGCTTCTTGGTCTTCTGTAAAGACTCTGTTAACATTATAATTTGGAGTTAACCTTTGATTCTTCAAATCCGTGTCACTGACATTCTTATTCTTTTTAACATACCGGAATAGTGTGGGGTAATGAACACTGCATTCACTAGCAGCTTTTCGTAGACTCCATCCCTGCCTTATAAGCTGAATGGCTTTAAGCATGTTAGCTGCCGAATGATCTCCTTTTTTTCTTATAATAGCTTTATTACGTGCCATCTGAAAAATAATAAATGAAATAACTACAAAGTAAGTAGGTAGTTACTGTAGATAGCCAATAGGAAGCTTTAAGAAAGTTGCTTGTGTTAAGAAAAAATATCGTTACGGTTATTTTCCACATGGCCTACAATGAAACAAGATAGTACACAATGACACACTGTTTCATTGTATACAACATACTTTTGTTTCATTGTAAACCAACAAGGTATTTTTTTATAACCTATCGAAAAATTGCAATAATGAGTGAACTATTTTCATACGGGTTCAAGTCAAAAGACACTTTGAAACGTACAGAATGCAACGTAATATTGAACAATACGAAATTATCTTCTATAATTTGCTAAAAAATCACCAAATATGACCAAAAATTCTTACTTTTTCGCAGCTAAATGTGTTATGCGTCACCCGAGACGTCCTCTTCCACGCGGCGCGCTCGCAAACTGGGCGTGTGCGGAGGGGGCCTGAGAAGGTCCTTTCTTGCTATCCTGCTCTATCTGGCAACGTCGCGTTTTAGAAATATCGCAAAGTTTCACTGTGTACCATTGTTTCAATGTTGAACAGGTGACCCTATCGCAAATTCATAATTACAAAATTATAAAATCACCTACCAAATTATCCCAACTGTTTAAATATCTAAACCTAGATTGAATAGAGATAAAACATGATAAAGGGTGAAAACGGTCAATATGGCACTCCCAATTATTTATGCGGTCAAATTATGTGTGGTAATTTTATTCAAAAACCTTATGGCAGCTTTTAGACTCATTGAAATGGATAACAAAACAAAAGTATGTTCTGAATTTAATGTAAATTACCAAATTCTTAAAACCCTAGATAATTGCTAAAATGCAAATTTTTAATTTTCTACTAGCCAGTAGAAAATTAAAAATTTGCATTTTAGCAATTATCTAGGGTTTTAAGAATTTGGTAATTTGGTATTTGGTAATTGATTAAAATGACCCAAAAGTGATGAGTTTTTTTATCACAATGATAAAAAGTTTACTTAAAGTTTGTTTTGCAAAGAAGTAGTAAACTATCGTTAGCAGGAAGGAGCAAGAAATTCTACAAACTATTACACATACATGCCAAAAAGCCCAACATTACCATAATCTCCTTACACTAACGACTAAAAATAAATACCCACCCGAATTAATCCAAATTTCAAAGCATTATCCTGCTAAATAACCACTTATTAAGTCGGCTCCTATTTTACGCTTACACTGGCAGTCACAAAAAGTGCCACCCTAGTGTACACCTGCAGGTTCCCTCGAAACTTGTACAATATGCCGATAAGTTGAATGTGCCACTTGTGTGATAGATTGTACGGCGGAATGATGGGGGAGGATTTTTGATTTAATGTCTGTGTAGTTGAAATTATTTCGTTTATCTGTGGTGTATTTAATTTTTAACATGACAGTACCTACGTTGAATATAATAATTTTGTTGCTAGTTGGACTGACGTCCTTAAAAAGGTCAAACTACACACATCAAAAATGTCTAGGGATCAAGTATTTTTATGCGGATTTCTTGAGATTGAGATGTGGCTTTGTAATAAATTTATGATTTTATAAATTTATATGGATCCTTTTTGGTGCATTTCATAATTTGAATCAGGAACTCTCAATCAAATTCGAGTAAAAGATGAAAATAAGCTGTCAATATTTTCCCTATAAAAACATACAACGCATTGAAGACATTATTAGTGCTACTGTTTCCCTACTACTGATTAAAACCAACGTTATTATGGAGCGGCGACGTCATTTAAGCAGGGAAGAAATGCTCAGAGCCGTGGGAATGATAGAAGCTGGTTCCCGGCAACGTACTGTAGCTTTAGCTCTGAATACAAGTCAGAGTGTTATCAGTCGACTTTGGACACGTTACCGAAGCACTGGTACCGTGGCTGAGCGCCATGGAGGACGGTATCGCTGCACCACACGGAGACAAGACCGATACATTCAAATCTTAACTCGAAGAGCTCCAACAATAACCGCCATGATGTTAGCCGTGAGGCTTCATCACTCTTCAGGGAACTTAATTAGCGACCAAACAGTCAGAAACCGCTTGCATGAAGTGAACCTTCATTCCCGAAGACCGCTACGGGTACCACCTATAGCAATGCACAATCGTAGGATTCGATATCAATGGGCTCTTGAACACAGAAATTGGGCAGAAGAACAATGGCGTTTCGTGTGCTTTTCTGATGAGTCTCGTTTTGGTATGAGACCGGATACAAGACGTATACGACACTGGAGAACCCCTGGACGCCAACAGCGATTAAAATCCTGCCAGGAAGTCCATCCTTATAGTGGTGGAACCATCATGGTATGGGCGGGTATTTGGATCGGCGGAAGAACTGAGTTGATTTGGATCAGAGGCAACCTCAACGCTCAAATTTATGCTGAGACGATTGTATCAGACGTCATCGTTCCTCTACAAGTGCAAATCGGTCCCTTATTTCAGTTAATGCATGATAATGCACGACCGCACACCGCAAGAGTTGTAAGACAGACTCTCGCCGCAGCTAACATCAATGTCCTGCCCTGGCCTGCTCAGTCGCCAGACTTGAACCCGATTGAGCATGCATGGGATATGCTACAGAGAAGAGCTCTGCCGAATATGGAGGGTATCCAGTCGCAAGAAGACCTTTTTTTGTTGTTGCAACGAACATGGGCGGCCATTCCACAGCGTGATTTGGATGAACTCATTTTGAGTATGCCAAACCGATGTTCTTGTGTTGTTAGTGTTCGCGGTAGAAACACGGATTATTAATTGTTTAAGTTACCCAATAAAATTTTAAAGAAAACTGTTATTTCAGTCTTTTTTTCGAACTTTAATGTTAGTGGTTCAAATGTCAAAAATCCCTTTATTAGGAAAATGGCAAATTTCTTTATTAATGCAAAGGTGACTTGGTTTATCGTTACTGTGACAAACGAAAACACTTTATTTGATGAATCCTTAAAGAAAATTTTAATTAATATCAATCAGGAGAAAAGTTATTGCAAAAATATATGTTGATCCCTAGATACTTTTGATGTGTGTAGATGTGGCGTGGTGTAACTAGGAGCATCCTATGTCCAGCAGTGCGATAGGCTCAGACTATATTAGATGATATCTGTGACTGTGTGAATAGTGTCTATTTTGGCAACTGTTGATTATTCATGCAACAGATCCAAAAATGTTTAACTAAAAAAATATATATTATAAGAACACATCCTCCATTTCGTAATTGACTATATGTTTAAAAAGCCATTTGTAGAACGTAGTTTTTCTTTCAAATGTTATCCTAAATCTGCCTTAACAACTTAAATGTCGCACTCTTTTTGAACGCACGCCTTTTATTTACCCCAACACGAAATAGTAATGAAGAATTATTGTTTTCGACGTTACACTCCAGTGTTTTGTTTAAGGATTTCCTTTCTATAAGTCTCTCCGGTCTTTGAGCTAACACGTTTGCACTTGTCCTTTATTTTTGTAGGTGTTACTTTTTTTGGAATCAAGTGTACAATTTTATCTTCAATGGACTTTAAAATAATAGGAATAGGGTTAAATTTCCCTTTTTACTTACAGTTTGGCAGTTTTTTTTGCTGTGATTTAAAAATCAATCTGTTGATTTTTTAAATTTATTTGGAAACAACATTTATTTGGACATTGGAAAAATTTCCAAAAGAAAAAAGACCTTATTTAGCTAGACCTTGATCATTTACATAAATAATATCCAAAAGAAGTGTGAATAACATTATATCCATATTTGTATAGCTAAGGTTGCAATCCAACGCCTACTGGCTGTATACTGAATCACACCATGAGTAATAATTTGTATGACGCGGTTTTTTTGCCACGTTAATCACATTGGCAGGGAGGGAGGCACTGTTGTTAAACTGTTTCTGAAATTATTTTGCAAAAACAAGATGGCGCCGTTAGAAGTCCGCCACACTATTCCCAAATCACTGCAACTCGCTGAAAGCGAAGCTGAAGAATACACTAACACCAGAAAAGCGTCGAGACAATGAAGCTCGACGAAGTCCCAGAGAAACAATTTAACTGTCGTGGATCCCGCAACGAAATTAATCAGAAAAGAATAGCAAAGGAGTAGGAAAAACATAATTTTGCACTTGGCATCGTTAGTTTCGACTTAAGGCATACGCCAAAAGACCCATCTTTAGGTAAGTACAGTAGTTTAGTATTGGATATCTCAATATTTTTGCATCTGAATCCATTTATATTTGAAACAACCAGATTTCCAATAGTTTGGCTAACAAAATCCTTAGAAATCTACTCTCTTCGAATTAAAAATATATTTCTCCGCAAAGAAAACACGATATCCACAAAAAACAATACAACTATTTCCAAACATGATACGACAATACATTTAAGACCGATACTTATAGATATATCTTTCGAATACAGTGTCCAAGCATTATATGCCATGACTTGTGAAACTACCCCCAAGTAGGGCTGACAAATAAATCATTGCTAATACCATTTTGCTTTAACATATTTTAGCCACTGGTCTTTTGGAGTGAGTGTGGCAATAAGTTTTATTAAGAAAAAAAAAAATGTCGTGAAAATCTTGCACGCTCTTCTTCTTCAAAGTTATATTTTTTTTTAGGTTACTTTTATGCGTAAGAAATCAATCGATATTTCAAAGTAGTTCCCATTGTGAATGTTATTGTAGAGGTGAACGAGATAGTACACCCTTGTATTTTCACTCCAGTGAAAAGCTTCTTCTTCGTGACAGTTCGACTGCATGTTTTTGGGCTAAAAGGGTAGGATAGGAGGTGGAGCATTAACATCCATGCATGGTATATGTTCGTGTAAAGCAAATTATACTAAACTAGCGGACGTCACGCGGTTTCACCCGCGTAGTTCCTGTTGTTTCTTCCCTCGATAGCTCGGTAACTTTATAATTGAAACACCAGAAAATTTAGTTTAAATCAAAACTGTATTGTATGTAAGAAACCTCGACAATCACACCTTTTTCTTCCGCTTGTCTATGAACAGATAAAAAAACTAATTCGGATACATTATTGTGTTCTGTATCGAACATATTGGGGCCTCAGCCAAAAATAACAAAAACTCAAAGTTTATAGAACTTAAAGTGTATACCTAGAACTTAAAGTGTATAGAGAACTATCATTTTATGTATATTGAACTTATCATTCACTCTTAAGTTTTACACTTAAATTAACATAAAAATCACAATCTTATTATAGCTGAGAAACTTCAATGAACATAATGTTTCAACAATTTGTTCTATGACATTTTGTAAAATAACAGATTTATAAATACCAACTTACTTACTACTATTACTTCCTTTTACTTAATTACTTATTTTATGTTATTGTATGTATAAAAATAAAAGATTTATAAAACCCAACTTACTACTACTACTTACTTTTATTTAATTACCTACTTTAACTTATTTTGCCTGAATACCAGGTGAAGGTCGGCAAGCGAATGAAAAGCAAACTACATTTTCTGCTATTTTATTTTTAACTGTGATCTATAGGCAATGGACATACTTTCATGAGAGATGTTGTTATAACAGTCCCTTTGGTTGTTTTTACCTGAATAGCTCTTACCTTGCCGTCTTTCCCTGGCATGACCTCAACAATTCTGCCCATTGGCCAGTTTAATGGTGCAACATTGTTATCTCTAAGAAGAACTAAAGTCCCTTTTTCTATATTGGGTTTTTCACTTTTCCATTTAGGTCTATTTTGCAGCATCACCAAATATTGTTTGTGCCATTGATCCCAGAAGTGCTGTTGCATTTTAACACATTGTTTCCAAAAACTTAATTTACCAATGTTTTCGCCAACAACATTTAGTTCAGGATAAGAGGTCAAAGGTGAGCCTGTGAGGAAATGTCCCGGCGTGAGATAAGACATATCGTCAGGATCTCGCGACATAGGCGTCAATGGGCGAGAGTTTAAGATACTCTCTACCTGTACAAGCACCGTATACAGTTCCTCATAGGTTAAAACCGAATCCCCTATCACACGTTTTAAATGGTATTTAACACTTTTGATGCCTGCCTCCCACAAGCCACCAAACACGGGCGAGTAAGAGGGTATAAAATGGAACGTTATTCTTTCTGTGCTACAATAGTTGATAACAGTATCTCGATGGGCAGCATTGTGCATCTCAAACAACCCGTTTAAAACGTTATTAGCACCTTTGTAGCAGGAACCGTTATCACAATATATTTTGGACGGTTTATTCCTGCGTGCGATAAACCTTTTTAAACATCCTAAAAATGTGTTTGTGGTCATATCAGAGGCCAATTCGATATGAATCGCCTTAGTGACGAAACATACGAATATGACAATGTATGCCTTTGTAATTACCGGGTTACGAACTCTAATCTGCTTCACACGAAATGGCCCGCCATAGTCGGTGCCGACTATTTGAAATGGCCGCGTAATATTGACGCGATCGATCGGCAGAGATCCCATTAGCTGAGTCGTACTTTTCGCTTTTAATTTAAAACAAATAACACATTTATGAATTGCCGATTTAATTTCTCGGTTGGCGTTGATAAGCCAATACTGCTCATTGAGTACGCTTAGAATCAGTTTCTGCCCTGCATGCTTGAGTCTTAAGTGTTCCTTTAAAATTATGAGTTTAGAAACTGCTGACCCTTTGGGTATTATTATTGGATGACGCTTGGAAAACGGTAGGTTGGCATTTTGCAAGCGCCCGCCAACTCTCAACAACCCAAAGGTGTCTAGGAATGGGTTTAAACTATTTAAGTTTGTTTTTATTGGTGTGTTTGATAAAAGATTTTTAATTTCAGTTTCCAAATATTTACTTTGTTCAATCTTTATTAAAGTATGCAACGCAGATTCTAATTCTTCAGGACATAAATTGCCACTTTTTTTATTACCATTTTCTTTTCTACAATTGGAAATAAATCTTTTTATATATGACATTATTCTAGTCATTTTATCTATGCTAGAATATTTCTCACAAAACTCATGAAGTGAATTTGCTTGACTACACGGATTGCATGACATTGGAACGCTTTGTAATTCCAATACATCATCATTTAACTTTTCATTATTTTGAAATTTACAATGAATGTAGGTTGAATTTTGTAGGTATTGTGGTCCGTGCCACCATAGCAAACTCCCCTCCAGAGACTGAGGGTCGACCCCTCGTGATAAACAATCTGCCGGGTTGTCAACTGTTTTTACATAACTCCACTGAAAGTCAGTAGTTAACTCTCTGATTTTATTAACT
Source organism: Xestia sexstrigata (assembly GCA_941918905.2). NCBI lineage: Eukaryota > Metazoa > Arthropoda > Insecta > Lepidoptera > Noctuidae > Xestia > Xestia sexstrigata. Next base: position 14,598,574 of record OW799223.2, read on the forward strand.
CTATTTGCTACATATACGCTGAGTTTTATAGGCTCAATCTTAAGCCAAGATAGCGCAATTTTTGAGTCTAAATAAAGAAACACCTTTACATTGTATTTGAGAGAAAAAGTGTTATATACTTTTTTGGCAAGCAGTGCTAGCAACAAGGCACTATTCAATTCAAGTCTGGGAACTGTCAAGATTTTATTTTTTGGATTTATGCGCGATCTTGAGCATAAGAGATTGACCTTTACGTTTTTGTTAGTATCGATAACTCTCAAATATAAGCAACATCCATAGGCTATATTTGACGCATCTGCAAATCCAACAATTTCAATAAAGCTTGACGATTGTACATTAATATTTCTTGGTATAGAAATACATGACATTTGAACCAAACTTTGCGCAAAGTCAACCCACTTTTTATTAAGGCTCGGTGGCAACTCATCATCCCAGCTTATATTGTTAAACCAGACCTGTTGCATTAGGTATTTTGCTTGAACCAGTATTGGTCCCACAAGACCCAGGGGATCAAAAAACTTGCTTATAAAACTCAACATCTGTCTTTTGGTATATTTTTCCTGGACATCTTTTTCCGGACATTTTATATTTAATGTGTCGGACGCTACATCATAGGTAAGCCCTAACGTTTTTACATAAACATTATTTTTATCAAAATCCCTGTCACCTAAATGCTGTGATTCAAAGGGAATGTCTTTCAAAATGTCTTTGTGATTTGAACACCATTTATGCAATGAAAAGCTGGCTCTGTCCATTAACTCTATCAACTCCTGCTTTATTTTAGTAAGCTCGCAAATATCATTACTTCCGCACTGAATGTCATCCACGTAACTGGAATGCTGCAACGCAAAAGCCGCTGCTGGATACCTTTCCTTATATTTGTGCGCGAGTTCTATTAAACAACGAGTCGCAAGGAACGCCGAACTTTTTAACCCATAAGTTACAGTTTGTAGTTGAATGCACCTTACTGGATCATGCTGAGAATCTCGCCACAATACATTTTGCAAGCAACAATATTTTTCATCAACAAGAATCTGTCTATACATTGTTTTTATGTCACATAATAAAACAAACTTAAAGGTTCTGAACAAAGTCAAAATATCAAAAAGGTCACTTTGAACAACTGCACCATTCAGCATGATATCATTCAAGCTCAAATTGTTTTTACTTTTCATACTAGCGTCAAATACCGCACGAACAGGAGTTGTTTTGCTGTTTGGATTAATTACTGGATGATGTGGAAGAAAATAAACATTGCCCGCGTTCAAATTATAGTTTGAAATGTCAAAATACCTGGCATGGCCCTGCTCAATGTACTCTTCGATAAAATTTTTATATTTTTTATACAAATCACTATCTTTACAAAACCGTTTTTCTAAGTTATACAATCTCTGCAATGCACAGGAAAAGGAATTTCCCAACTGAACATTTTCTACCTCAACTTTCAAGGGCAGAGCAACAGAAAATCTTTTATTTTCTAACTTAACAGACTCCATAAACACTTGCTCAGCCAATTGGTGCTCCGTGCTGCCCTCTTTAAAAATGGTAGGTACTTTTTCACATTCCCAGAAATGTGACATTGTGGTATCAATTTCATGATATGGTCTTTCCTGTGCATTACTGATTAAATTAGGAAAATTGTTACCTTGAGCAGTTAGGCATAAATTAGCTGAAGAGATTTTGCAAGTATGTACCGGAACTGGTAAACTCCCAGCCAGCACATAACCAAAGCTTGTATTTACCAAAAAGGGACCCGATGGAGCAAGCGGTAATGATTCACGCTGCAGCACCTGAAAGAACACGTCGCACCCTAATAGTAAGGATATTTCACCCGTTTGGTTGCATTTTTCGTCTGCTAATTTAGCATAGGATGGAATATTAAATTTTTTAATATCGAAACTTTGCTGTGGCAGCTGGCAAGTTATATTTTTAACTACAGCACATGAAACCTCAATTTTAAAATCGTTTATTGACGAATATACAGCAATATCTGCCTTTTTATTGATAGTTTCAGCATTATTGCATATGCCTGCGATCAGCTGATGTGACTTCAATATTTTACAGTCTACTTTGTTCGCTAACGCTTCTGATATAAAAGAAACTTGGCTCCCGCTATCGAGCAGGGCTCTAGCATAGCAAAATGTGCCCTTTTTATTAATTAACCGGACCATAGCCGTTGGCAATAAAATATCTTTGGTGTGAGTGGTGCCTGACAAAGTTACAGCAGCATTATTGTTGTTGGAATCATCACAAGTACCACTGTTAGGCGCATTAGAGTGTATAAGCGTATTATGCTTCTTGTTACAAGTAGCACACTTAAGGCGCAGTAAGCACTTGCCTTTATGCTCATTAAGACAAATTATGCAGAGTCTCTTGTCTTTCACAAAGTCAGCTCTTGCTTGCTCTGTAGCCATTTTAAACTTAGCACATTCATAAAGCTTGTGAGACTGAGTGCAATACTTACATATTGAAGATTTAGAAGAAACCAGACCACTCATCGGCTTAGGAGCATGCTTCTCAGCCTTTGAGACCTTAGCCGGTCCCTCCTCAGTCATGGTTTCCATCGCAGTTGCACGCTTTTCTAAAAATTCAAGAAATTCGCAAAGTGTGGGAACCTCTTTCATATTCCTCTCTAGGTGAAAACCCCTATAAGTGTAGATATCTACCTTTTTTGCCAAGATATTGACTAAAAGCACATCCCATTGTTTTACTGGCTGCTTTAAATTTTTTAATGCAGCTAAATGCAACTGTACATTAGTGACAATAGAACGCAGGTTAGAAGCAGTGCATTTTGTGAAAGACGGCAGGTCCAACAAGCAATTTATATGATAGTTAATTATTTTAGGAATATTATCATACCTATTTTTAAGCAACTCTAAAGCAGCCGTGTAGCTTTCATCTGTTAGTGTAAGGTTTTTAATAAGATCTAAAGCCTCACCACACAAAAAGGTGCGAAGATAGTATAATTTCTCACATAATCCTAACTTCTCATCGGCATGGATTACAGCCTTGAACATATTAATGAACGGATAGTAATCAGCGATATTTTTTCCATCAAACGTTTGGATATTGATAGCAGGAAGTCGTTTGAACTCACCTTCAGGTTTACTGGTAGTCCCTACGGTACTCGTTGAATCAGATGCATTTTTTAAAGCACTGTCGATCGCCGCAATTGAAGTAAAATACTTTTCTTCCGTCGCGAAATAATCCTCAGGATCATCAGGACACAAACGTAAAATCTCCCTATTTATGTCGTCGTATTGTTTCAATGACGTAACCAAACGTACACGCATCTCATGTAATAATGCTGGCGCACCTTGGGAAAATTGCTCAGAATTACAGAAGTTTTTAATTCTAGAAATTCCTCCTTTAATGTATCCTCTATCCTGTCTCATAACTTTCAACCTTTCCTTGCCTTCTGCGTCAGACATCCTTTGCACCTATTACAACAAACAAGCGTCAAAACCCAAATAAGTGAGTACTTTGCACAAAATTATACCAAAAGATACTTGCAGATGCGCAGAATTTTGAAATTACCTGTTCTTTTTTCGCTAATACAATAAACTAATATGAAATACTACTAATTAACTTAATTTTATGCCTTTTTACATTAAATTAATTATAACACAAATAGTGAGCACAAAGAAACCTGGTTTGACAAGTTTGACAATTGAAAAAAGTATGGCGCCTGCGCTCTTCGCTGTGATTGGACGAAAATTTTTGTTGAACGTTCGGATACACACGGAGCTGCCACTTTGTTGACACGTAGAACACCGTAGCAAAGATGATGCAGGTTGTTTTGTTAATGCAAACGAGACAATACCTTCAACTTTTAACCTTTTTGATGATTGATGAAAACGATGAATAATTGCAGTTTTCTTCTTGTAAAACGCGGAGAAATGCCTCCCGCGCTGTTTGCAAGCGTTGAATGTCACCACAACACAGTAAAATACCGCTGGATAGACACTTTTTCTTCTTTGCTGCAACCTCCGAAGACCTCTTCAAATGAAATTTATAATACTTCCTCGAATATTACGCAGACGGAGTAGCGCGCCGCGTAGATTTGCGCCTCGGGAGTGTATCTTCTTGAGTGAGAATCTTCTTATTCGTGGATTTGCAGTCAGTTAACCTCTCCTACATTGATGCGTAGTAGGTTAGCGCATGGTACTCCAACAAGTGTTGATTATTTTTTCTTCTTGTTGACGACGGTTAGAAGGACCATTCTGATGTTTCTTCCCTCGATAGCTCGGTAACTTTATAATTGAAACACCAGAAAATTTAGTTTAAATCAAAACTGTATTGTATGTAAGAAACCTCGACAATCACACCTTTTTCTTCCGCTTGTCTATGAACAGATAAAAAAACTAATTCGGATACATTATTGTGTTCTGTATCGAACAGTTCCCGTACCCGTGGAAGCATGGGGATAAGACAGCCTATGTATACTCAGGGTGAATGTAGCTTTCTATTGGTGGAAGAATTTTTGAAATCGGCAGTAGTTTTTGAGTTTATTCATTACAAACATACATACACACACACAAAAATACAAATCTTTCCTCTTTATGGCATTAAGTCCGCCTCTGTACTTTGTGCTTGAAGTGTTAAATAAATTATTGTTATAAAAACTAAAATTAAAATTAGTGTAGATAAAGACAAAAAATGCGGTTCTTGCAAACCGACAGTCATAATAATCGACTAAAACCGAGGATCGCTGTAAACCTTGGTTGAGACTCGCCAGAGCAACTTGAGACAGCAAAGCACGGCACAAAAAGAAAAAGGTTTTTAATCAACTAGACTAGATAGGAGGTGACTGCAGAGATGCGAATAATAGAGAAGTATGAAAGAAGAAAACATGCTGCGCCGACCCCAAATAAATTGGGATAAGGGCAGAAGAACATGATGATGAGAGTAAATGATGGTGCTGAATCAAGAGTGGGTGATAGAAGTCTGCGAAAGGCGATAATAATGAAGCAACAAAACTCAAAAAAAAAATCAAAACTAAAGAATAATCCAGCGATCTCAAAAGCCACTCGAAATCCCCAAGTACATTTTAATTGCATCGCCAATAATCCTACAGACAAAAACAATAGATCATGCACACTGCACAGTTGTTTACTAAGCCCGCGGCTAGATGGCGTGCATTAGTTAAGTCAACAGTCTGGCCTAATCCGAAGCGCCCTTATGTGGTGATACGTCGACGGAATTCTATTATGAATTTTGATGGACGATAGAAATGAGAAATTCATGTTAAAATTTTAAAAAATAATAGGGAATCGAAGAAAAGTAGAGAAAGGATAATTACAGAAACAGTTGAAATGAAGGTAGAAATGTGTTATATTATGACCGAAAAAACGCGCTTGTTGATTGATGATTGAGCACCACACCCAGCCAGGAGCAAGCCTGACCCGGACAAGCCGGACACACCAGGGGGAATTTTTTTGTAAGGAAAGACATGCTCTGGGATGGGAGAGGAAGCCCGACCAACCGCAGCCAGTCGGGCACAATCAGCCGACTATGCAGCCGAGAGCCAATATAGGAATAGTGGTAAAGACAGGTACAATCCATAGGAATAAGAATTAGTGTTTTGACCTTTGTTTGATTGGTCTCTTCTAGCATTGGAGAATCATGTTCGTTTCTGGTGGTTGCGATTCCATTCGTTTTTGACACGTCTTATTTAAACATTATTTTCGTGTATATGTTTCGTCGTCAGTAGTATTTGTTTCACTATCAGTTTCGCTGAGGTGATATATTTCTTGGTTGGCCGACTTAATTTTTCTCTATCTGCTGCTCATCCATTCATTCTTCCTTTTATTGAAATATTCCATGTCTTGTTGGAGTGACTCGTTCCATGCATATATTGATCTTCCAACTTTTAACCGTTTCGCCTTGTATCTAAAAGCTGGATGTAGTAAGTGAGGCTCTGGTCGTCGGAGGATGTGCCCGTAGTAACATAACCGTAGGCATTTAATTTTTTTGGGTATTGTTTTTCCCATAAGAATTTCGCCGAAAAAACGCGCTTGGAAACATTTAGAAAATCTTATAATTTGATGAGTAGAGTAAAATCGTGAAAAAATGGAACTGATTATAGAAAAGAAGAAGAAAACAGGTAAAGTACTTACTTATGGATTCACTGCGCTAATACCTACCTACTTAGTCAAGAATTTGAAAAAAAAACAAATATAAACTCTACATAGTAGGTATTTAAAGACTTCTAGGAATATAACCATCTGCAGAAACTTTTAAAACTGAATGCAGACAAAAATATTCAAATCCTTACGTCAAGTGGAGCATCAACATGGATCGTCGCAGTAAGCAAATATCATCCCTAATATATGAAGAAGGAGGATTTGCCAGTTGCTAGTCAAATGTTGGCCAATTTTGGCAAACACACACGATTCAAAAACCAAACACAAGAGACACTGAGAAACACATAGTCCAAACTTTTGTTGGTTAAAGAGAATGAAGACGAACACAGTGTGTAGGTGGAAAACGGTAGCAAGGCTAAAGTTATGGATAGTGCAACCTTCAATCGAGCGTACACTGTGCAGATAAGTGCTTGTCTGTGTAATGTACAGTGAGCGCAAAAAGTGCAACGGAGGAAATTGAATTTTGTTCTTTTGCTGTCGAGAATTCTTTTGCTAGAGTAGTTTGCATTAAAGAAGACCTGGATAAGCGAAGGATGTAAAAAGGATACTTTAGGATATAATAAAAGTATCTAATGTTACTGCTTCTTCTTAGTCAACTCAGAAAGTTTGCCTATGTCCTATGGCGTTTATCTAACCTAACAAGAAGACAAGCCACATTGCAGGCTTATCATGCTTATGTTGGTTCAATATTGCGTTATGGTATACTGATATGGGAAACTCGGTGCATCTCGGAAGAGCTTTCGTCGCACAAAAGAGATGTATACGTGCGATTTGCAATGTAGATCCATTAACATCCTATAAACCACCACCACTATTTAGAAAACTTAGAGTACTAACATTAACAGGTATTAATATTGAGGAAATATGTAAATTTATCAAATCTCACCCTGATATGTTCAAAACTAGATAAGTACCTTAGTGGATTAATTATTCCTGAAACGAAAACTGAACTATTTAGACGGAGTTGATATCCTATGTGTATTTAGATATATAACAAGATCCCTAACCAAATTAAAGAACCTCCAATGGTCCGCTTTAGAAGGGCTTTACACAGATGGTTAATTGAGAATCTCTTCTATAATATAAATGAATTCCTTCAGTTTAAATTTAAATAATCTAATTGTAACAAAAATTTTCATGTCATTATTTTATGATTGAATATGTTATGCTACTATATATACCATTGTAAAAATTTCTGTAACCATATTTATTGGCAAATAAATCTTTGACTTTGACTCTTTGTAAGGTTGCTTAATATTTTTAGACTTTCTGTAAAGTTGTGTGGGTGATTGAATTCTTAATTTTAAAGGAGTTGTTTTTTTTACAAAAACACAAATTACGGTGTAGTTATTGAGTTACTGCAAATTATGTTTCTGCCTATACCCATGGGAAAAGATATAAGCTCATGTATATTTATGTCTTCGTTATATTCTTCCACACCCTTACGAAATTATCTTTTTCAAAGTTCTACGTTTTCGTTTAAGGTTTTTCTTCGTTTATGATATTTGTTACGCGTTGTTTGAATTTTTTTTCTGTCTGTTTGTGTGCACTTTATGTCCCTGCGACGAATGTATATTTTTCCTTTCCTTTATTCTTGTAAAAAATCGTATAACCCTATAATTCTCGCACGGAAATATCCGTCCGAATTCGCCAATATCCCGAAATCAAGACCACATCGACCACACCAGTACATAAACCCAGCTTAATATCCGTTTGCTTACTATATTTGCGTCGGAGCTTAGCATAGGTTACGCTCCGGTGTTTGCCTGCAGGTATTACGCAGTCAAAGGGTTGATTCGAGACGATATTAATGGTCAGCTACTAAGCTGATTACGTCAGTTAATTTGTGGCTTTGTTTGATTGAGGATTTCTAGGTTGGTATGTTGGATCTTGCATTTATGATAGCTACCTATATGGCAGGTGTATATACATACTTACAGAAGTAAATAAAAGAATAGATATCTAATTTAAAAAAAAATTGAAAATTCTAGGTTTTCAGAATAGAAAAATCACGGTGTTTTGTTTGAAGAGTTAAGTTAAGTAAGTTCTCTTTATTTTTCGTGTGGTTAGAGCCTAACCAGGTGTCAGAGTTTTTATGCGGTCTTGGCTTTAATAATAATATAATCTTTATTAGAAAAATACAAGTTTGACACATATTCAAGTACACAACAGTCACTAGGGTACAGAAAAATTAGCAAACAGAAGTTGTGTGCGAGAGATGAGTACAGTACAGTCAATACAAAATTAGAGCCCTTTTTTTTTTCCGGATGGGGAATCATCAAATGACTTCTCCCGCTCTGGGCGGAGCAGGAGGGAGTGTCAGACTTTTACTGACTAAAACCCATCCATATTCCTTCATCGCCCTTTGTGTTCCGGGGCCACGGTATCTGTTTCGAACAGTCCCGCAACCCCGGCAGGCAAAGACTTTTAAACTAGGAAGATCCTGTCTCTTATGAGGCAGTGTCTTCGCTTTACATGCCGTCGAGAAATATCTCTCAGGCATGCTGGTTTGATTCCTCACGATGTTTTCCTTCACCGAAGCACACTTGCTTGCGTATAATACACACATGAATCCGAAAAATCAGTGGTCTTGAGTTCGAACTCGAGACCTATGACTAACAGTCCGGCTGCATGATTGAAAGCATATATTTTTAGGTGGCATTTCATATTTTAATATTTAAAAAAATAGTAGTCGATTTTTCGATACCATAAACTAGTCAGAAAAATCATAATTATCGTTACTTTTTTGGGAAAATAATAAAATTCAAATCACTAGAAAAAAAATCACAATCATTAATATAATCAACATTATTATGGATAAAATAACCCCCACATTATGACATCAACTTCAAAATTGTCTATTAAACTCATATCCGTCAAATCACAAAAACATCAACTGGAAATCGAACCCGGAACCTATACGGAATAAGGGCACAATTTCCCTGAAGTAATCGCTTTGCACATCAAAAGATCATTATAACTATTAGCCTGTGCATTGCCCTCTGGTTAGACGTTAAACCCATAAATCATTTGTATCATGGGTAGTCATGGTTTTCCCCTTTGGTTATAGGTAGGAGAGATTTCCTTTTAATTAGTAATCTTTGAAGCAACCTAACTTTTTAGCTTTCTGCTTACCTAACTAAAATCATAATCTAATTAGGCTTAAGAGTGGCCTAAACATTGCACAATTCTCAATTGAAAATTAAATAGATTAATAACTGACAATAATTGTTAGTTACAAAGGTTTTAAAAGTATGTTTTGAGTTTATTAAAGGAAACCTTTTTTTAAGTTTTTAATTTTCAACGAGTAGTTTCTCTTGAATTTTCTTCGTCCTAGAAAAGGGTTTCCACCAGATTCTTCGAAACAAGTTTAATATCAAATATTTTTATTTTCGTATATTCCTTTTTTGTCTTAATTACATAGTTATTCCCGTTTCGTCACGATGTTTTCCTTCACCGAAATTTCGAAAACATGACATTCACCAACGCTCACTGGGACAGCTTTGGTCCACTATGTCCTTCTGTGTCCAAGCAGCGAAAACTTATGGTTTATTATTACAGTAGAGTGATTATTACCTTTTCGACATGGTTATTTTTCCCATTTCATTGTTACCTTTGTACTAGACACTATTATCTTACTACCTTTAATGTAAAAGTTTGAATATATGGATGTTTGTTTTCACGTAAAAACTACTGAACTGATTTGGATCACTTTTTATCCCAATAGCATGATCCCGTGGGACAATAACCGAATTACACGCAGGTGAAGCCGCGGGCATAAGCTAGATTGGTCTAAAAACTTCGAACTAAAATGCTAGTAGTACTAAGTACTTTCTCTCACCGATGTAACACAAGTACCTACGTACACTCATAAACATTATTGTTTAGTACAATCAGTGCGCAGTGCGATGCTACGCACGTAATCTGTGGTACAGTCGCGTGGTCACGCCTGTTAATATACAGGGTGATGCTATTATGAAGAAGTTTCGGATAGAGGCAAAATTGTCGTAGGTTATACTGGAAATTACTTAGACAGGAAAGAAAGATTAGAATGTTCCTCTCGTTTCTCTTACTTTCTGAAAGTGTCTGTCCACATCTCCAGCAATTCTTAGCAGATGTAGATTTTTTATTGTATTCCAGCAGTATGCTAAAGGCATTTAAGCAAACAGAATACGCTAAGTAAGCTTTGAAGGAGATTGGAAACAGAAAACAGAAATCTCTGATCTGCAGAAAAAACCAACGAATACCTGAAAGAAGAAGAAAGAAAAAATAAGAAAGACTTCTGTAAAAAATCTATTTAAGTAAAAAAAAAGGATCTTATAACATTTTATTTCATTAAACAGGTAAGTGTTTTAAAACGTTATAAGAGCCTTTACTACTCTAAAACACGTCATTGTAACCTTCCACCCGAGGCATTCGTCATCTGGCGACTGAATCTCGCGACTGGTCGCGAGATGGCACCTTCCTATTTTTATTTATTTTGTTGTCCATCCTGTACGTTAAACTTAAATCAAGAGTGTAGGATCGTCATTTATCACGGTTCAGATTAACTGTAACTGCATTCACTTGTGCCACTTATTAACTACCTCTAGTTGCCTTTCTTTGTTGTCCAGCTGGACCAAGTTGTTGCGCATTATTTGTAATGACCGGACAATATGGACATTTGTCAATGCAAATTAATTTATGTGAGAATTGATGAAGTGAGACCCGTTTAATGGCGAGCTACACCGTGGCAAGTCCAGGTGGAGGAAGTGGGATGAGCTGATCTCTGACAGCTTTGGTAAGATAGAGCTGGAAGGCGGGTAGGGAGGCGTTTGGTTAGCTGTGGGATGGTATGGGATAAAAATAAAATAAATACGAGGAATATTATAACACTCTTACTTAGAAGCACTCTAACAAGTAAGGCTACCTACCTTTGTTATTATAAGGGTACTTTCATAAAGATTTTAATACGCAAAAATAATGGGATTCCTTCTTTTTGCATAATTTTCTTTTTCCTAATATACTTTGGCATAACTGTTTTGGCATAATTTTTTTTGCCATAATTATACTTTGCCATTATTTTTTTGGCATGCAGTTTATATTGGCATAATCATCTTGAAGGCTAATTTGTTTTGGCATAAATTGAATTCGCATAATGTTACTAGGCATAATGACTATTATCATAATAGTATTTAGGCATACATTAATAGAAATAGCGGAATCAAATTTGAGTTATTTTTACGTATTTATTTTTAATTAAAAATTTATTAAGTGGTGCTACAAAAGTTAGTGACAGAAACGAATCGCTGCAAAACCGACGACACGTAGTCTTGTCTGCCCTACCCCTAGAGTGTAATCTAAGCCCGCGTAGGCGCGGAGGGGCGAGGCGGTCCGCAAGCTGAGGAGCAGGTGGTTTACGCTCGCCGCCGCAGCTGAGGCTAGCCGGGCCAGCAAGCCGAAGCTGCGGTGGTGAGCGTAAAACACATCTGCGACAATAAGCTCGCGTGGGACCGCCGGAGCCCCGCAGACAGAAACCATGCCTGCTGCATGTTGCATACTGCATACTTGCTTGCTGCTCGCTTGCATGCTATATGCTTGCTCAATGCATGGTTTATGCTTGTTTGCATGCTTTTTACAGGAAAAAAGACTCACATATGTTCACGATCAACTACGTTCAAAACAAATATGTTATGAATTACCTGCTTAAGGAGATATGGTTTTATCTTCCAATCGTCAAAATAAATTGGTATATCCAATTAGGGTATGTCTAAGATTTTAGGAATTAATTATTATGCTTCTTTGTAATGCCTATAAAAATATGTTTTAATATCATTATGTGTAAATAAATGTATGCCTAAGAATGTTATGCTTAAACATTATTATGATTAGAGAAATTATGCTTAAAAAAAATATGCGTAAGCTGTTACGCGTAAATAATGGAATGCGAAAATATAATTAACAGTAGTAACAAAAGTAGAATTTGAGGATGATGAAGATAAAAATCGTAAATTAACATTTATGAGTTGTAGAGTTCGTTCTTTGATAAAAAATAAACATACAACACAATCTGAATTTACTACATCGCAGGACAATTTCCATCATTTTCACTATTACCTAAAGACACACTTAAAATAATCATACAGCTATAACAAGACATGGCCTAACGCTTAACTGCAGTTGAGGGGTCAAAACGTAACGAAATAAACGTTTTTTTGTATTTTTTGCGTCTAACCCTGCGCTAAGCATGAGGGTCGTGAAGCTATGCATAAATGAGGAGTTACATGGAGTGATGCTCCTTTATTTCAACAATAAAGCTCATTAAAAAATGCTAAAAAACTAAAACTAAAGCTTTTAATTTCATATTATTTACGTCTAGCCAATTTAACAAAAAAAAAACAGATGAAAACTGTCCATGTCCGAAGCTACCTATCAGCCCAATTTCATTACGAGGGTTCAATAGTTTTGCTTAAAATCTAACAGACACACAGACCTACTTTCGCATTTAAAATTATTAGCATAGATTATCATATTTATTTTTTTACTATTAGTCTATGTTTTTATTACTTACAAAAAAATAACCTAAAAGGTAATAAAACACACAACATGAGACGGCACAACGTCACCATGTGAACCAACCTTTCAATAAAAACACAGAAAAAGGTCCCAATAATTTTCGATTCCGCGGTTACAGTTTTTTTTCTTATTTTTCCCCCAATCTGTCTGTTCGTCTGTTTTTTGCTAAGGGTTTGAACTCGTAAATATCGGGTGTGCTATTATTTATTTCGTTTTTGATCAATGGGTAAGTTTGTCATTAAATGTCAAAGTATTTTATGTTTTTATTGATTGGAATGATTACCGTGTGTCGTGGGAACTATCTTTTTATATTTTTTTTGTTAAAATTTGAACGGTAATGATGACGTTGACTTTTTTATTTCTTCGTTGAGCAATTTTATTGCCATTTTTCACAGGTTAGGGTGAAATTGGTAAAAGTTTTTGCATTTTTTCAATCCTTTCTCTCTGGGGACTGCTGGGAAAGTATTTCCAAGAATATTGACTGTGTCACGCTGTTTTGAAAAATCTTACTTAGCGAATCCAGCTAAAGTACTTTAGATGTGCATTATTAAGCGGTTTTTATAAAAAATAGTGATAGAAAATCCTATCCTAAGAAAAACAGCTTTGATTTTCATTTTCGTAATATACTAAACAAACCCTGGAAATGTTCAGAATGAGACCGACAACTATGTGGTTGATAAAATCAACTTAGAATAATAGCAGCTAATAGTCAATAGGCGAAAAGACAAAAAAAAACTAATTAGTCCGTCAGATAAATTATCAAAAAATATTTGACACGTATTTTTTCTTTTGTTACGTAATCCAAAATTGACGAAGATACGACGCTTTTAAAATTCTCAATACGTCACGCCTAGGTATAATTTTTAGCTAGTTCTGACGTCACGAGCCCCCACTCCCGAGTTTTGATGCGTTTTATCTTTGTCAATATTCATTGATTTACAAAAACAAAAAATACGTGTCCATTAATTTCCAATACTCTAACTGACGGGCTAAATAGATTTGCAATTTTTTTATACTGTCGTCAAGCCTATTGTAGCAAGTAACAGTAGTTAGTTTATAACCTTCATATTTCACCAGTAACAAACAAAAACCTAACCAAAATCCATTGTTTTACCCAAAATAACACTAATCTCGCTACATCCTTTCACAGAAACATATTCACTTCAGCACACAAATAGGTCTAATAGTCGCAACGGACGAGATTCAGTGCAATTCATTCACTAAACAATTACCAACTTAATAGAATAAATAGGGTAATCAGGACACTTCAGTGTGGATGGGTTGGTAAGGGTTATGCATAATTGAGGCATGCAAGTTTTGTTAATTCCCTATGGTTTTTGCGTTTGCGAGCATGCAAGGGACTTTTATAAAAGTTGAGTGAATTCTGGCATTAGAATTTTGTGCAAAATACCATCAGCTTTTTTAAAAAGTAAAAAAATAACCCTTATAAGATCACTCTCTTTTCTGTCTGTCCGTCTGTCCGTGTGTCACCACCGATTTTCTCAGAAACGGGTTGACCTAGCAAATTTATACCAGATACTGAGATTTATAGTCCCTATCTTTTATTTAAAACAGAAGGTAACTTATTTAGTTGCAATACAAATAATAAAACATTTTTTTTTGGCAAAAACACTATTTATGATAGAAAATGTTGCACTGTCTTCTATCGCACCAGATCCAACCCCCCACAGCCGGGCCACTCACGGTAACCCAATTCAAACTCCGCACACACCTTTTGTCCCCGTTATTTGGATGGTAATGCGTTTAATTATCAGTTTTGCATCCAAATTACCTTCTGAATACAACGTTATGAATATTGTGATTTTGAGTGCGGATTGATTAAATGCTTGTTCGCTGATTGGTGATGACAGCTAATTGTCGTACTTTGTATTGAAATGAGATTGTTGTGTGTGGTGTTAATTTTGTTTTAATGCGTTTTTGGAGGGTGTTTTTATAATGAGCGAGTTAATTTCGTTGCTCTGATTGAGTTTGTGTCATTGTTTTAATTTGCATGCCTTAATAGGCGAAGACTATGGATTGAATTTAACCAGTTTTTTTTAATGACTGGGATCTTGTAGGAGCTTATGGTTAAATAATAACAGCGGGAGGGGTCGATTTTCAAGATTTAGCAGAGTTTTCCAAGGTGAATGGCCTGAAAGTCTGACAACCACTCTTACTAAGGGGTATTAAATGACCCAGCATTGACTGAGTTGTGGAGGTCAGATAGGCAGTCGCTCCATGTAGAATACTAGCTATTCAGCTACATCTGGTTAGACTCAAAGCCGACAATATAGTTGGGAAAATAAACACTAGGTAAATTATTCTTGACAAAAACCAAGTTTATAAACCAATTCTGAATGCTAACTTGGTTTTTGTTTTACCAACAGCTTTATGAAGTTTCTACTACGAAAATATAAACTCATATTGAACAAAGAAATCCATAACCACTGCATAACAGATCAACTTAATGTTGCGTGACCTGATTACGGTCATAGAAAGAAAAAAAAACGGTACTCCACGCTTTAGGCACCTCTGTCTTATATCAGTTTGACACGCATGTCACAATATAAGTGATACTGGCACGCTACATTTGAGTCAACACAAAATAAAAAAAAAAATGAACTGTAACCCTTGAATTTTATTAATCTACAATGTAAGTCAAAGTACGAAACATAATGTTACACTTTCGACATATTAGTAACGGTTTAATTCGCATTGTGATCCCAATTATGACCTACTTCATCTTAAAAAGTCAATGCGGGGTTAACAATGGCAATAACTTCAAAAACCATAGGTCTTACGACACAAAAAATAAAGTTCATTTTTGTTGCAAAAAAGTTTGCGACAAAAATGTCAGGTCATTTTTGCACACCCAGCATTTACCGGTTAACCGTGTCAAAAATCAAGGGTTGTCGCGACCGAATGGGGGGCAAGTTCAAATAAAATGACAAACGTTTTTTTAAAACCCCTCGTTCTTTTTTTTTAAAAAAAAAGAGAACAAAAAAAACACAAAACGCCGTTTACAAATTTTTATGTTCTAGAATTTAAAACTTTATCATTTGATACAGTGAAGGTATTGTAAAGGGTGAGGTCCAAAAAGATATTCATTAGTGGCAATAAAAAGGTAATGTCCCATTGTGATCGATCGATGAATTTTTAAGATGATTTTGCGATTTTTACGATCGATTTTTGAACGTTTTTACGACGGCATTTTAGCGTTATTGCGTGAGAACGTTGGATCCAGCTGCTAGTTTGAATAAATGCCACATTAAAAGTATTAAAGCGCTTTAGTTTTTGGGATGATGCATGATCGATATATAAGGGCATGATTTTAATCGGTTTTTGTTCACAGAATTATAGCTTCAAATCTCAGAGGTAAAAGATGCAGGCGCAGTGTATTTGTTAGTAAAATGATTATGGTTTTATCCAACTAAATATGAGAGATATCATTAATCGGTTAATGAATTGTAACATAAACATAACAATTTTGTTTCCCTTTCAGAATAATAATGTTTGTTAGGCCCTAAAATATACTCTACGTTGAGTACCGTATGCGTACTTCTGTAACTGTTGTCTACCTACTGTTTTATCTTGTTGCAGGAGAGAAGAAATTCTATTGCGCTGTCTTCAAGAATAATAAGACAACGGAAGATACAAGAATAAGTAAATAACATAAAAACATACACCTGTTTCCTTAAAGGGTTATACAAGCCCGCCACACTATTCCCAAACCACTCTAACTCCTGAAAGCCAGAATCAACAGTGGCGACCACCATTAAAGCGCCAAGACAATGAAGCTCAACGAAGTCCCAGACAAACAATTTAACTGTCTTAGATCCCGCAACGAAATAAATCAGAAAAGAATAGCGGAGGAGTAGGAAAAACATATTTTCTACTTTCCTACTTATCAACAGGAGACAGAACAAAACAAGACCACTAGGCACAAAGGGACGTTTACATTAGGAAATATATAATATAATAGGTATGCATGTATTTTTTTCTTCACTTAAATCATTATTAATAGTACAGTACTATCAACAAGAAAATAATTAAAAGTTAAGTTCAACGACTGCATGTTGCTCAAAAAAAAAAAACTTCTACCATTTTCTATGACAGTTCAAATGTCTGTGACTGTCGCGGCCATTCCTGTCAAAGCGGTTGACGTAATTCCCTCTATCTGCCTTAATTTAATAATTTTACTAAATGTATGTGCTATATTCAAGCAAACATTGCATAATATGTCATTAAAATAACATATTTGTAAAACTTTAAGTAGTTTTC
This sequence comes from Xestia sexstrigata, assembly GCA_941918905.2. NCBI lineage: Eukaryota > Metazoa > Arthropoda > Insecta > Lepidoptera > Noctuidae > Xestia > Xestia sexstrigata. The sequence continues at coordinate 14,615,556 of OW799223.2, forward strand.
AAATAAAAGTGTTTCTTTGACAAAAAGCGTTTGACGTCACTACCGGCGACGATGCGTTTTGAATTTGCATTCCGTTGCACCAAAACCACGCTACATAAAATATTAAATTGTAAAATCAGTGTTGTATTAGAAAGTTAAACAAGTGTACCACAGTGTTAATATGGGCCAATACAAGGCATTTTTAAGGAATAAAAATGTTTGAATTTCTTGCATATTCCCTATTGCGATAAGCCTAGTTGCTTAACACCGCGGAAATAACACAAATAAATATTATCATTGTGAGCTGTTATATAGCCTTAAAGTTTTAGGCAAAGAATAGCACCATCCCATATCTTCCCGTGGGTGTCGTAAGAGGCGACTAAGGGACTTACCAGAGAATGGGCAGCAGCGTTCTCTGTGCTTTTGTAACAACCGTACTGCGATCGCCAACCCGCCTGCCAAGCGTAGCGATTATGGCAAAACCCCCCTTTGGGAGAGGCCCATGTCCAGCAGTGGACGTCTTTCGGCTGAGGTGGTGGTGGTACCAGGTACACCCACTGTTCGACAAGAAAAGCAACCATGGAAAGGGAAAGCTTAGAAACTAAGACCACACACGACCCAACCAATTCTATTAGCATAAAACCACACCTAAACATGTGATTATACCCATTAATGAACGCGATACTACCCGCAGCCCATCAAAAACAATTTAAGCACACATTTAACAATATAATAACTAGTTCGGTGATACAAACTGACATAACTGCACATCAAAATATTAGAGTTTATGTATTCAATGGCATGATTTGTTTTTTAACTAATTTATGGAGGTTTAGCACGGAAGTAACGCCCTTGTTTGTGGGTGACGTGGATCAGAGAAGTAATGGAAGAGGTAGACATAAGTGTACTATGATACACAATTGCCTAACCCTTTGGGGAAATACTAGCATGGTGTTTTTTTAGAAATAAGTCCATACCCTTGAAGAATTCTAAATTTGGTGTTGTTATGAACGAAAACGGTGATAGAATAATTGAAAACAATGGGACTGACAAATAAGCTACAGAAAAGGAGGTTGTTGAAATACGAAACAATTTGCAACATTTTTTTTTTCCTAGGTCTTTTGGAGCACTGCCTAACTATAATTTGATCTATGTATAAAAAATGGATTTGGAAACTTAATTCAACAGCACACAGTACATTACATGAAACACACTCACACATAACATTGAAAAATATATATATAAAAAAAAATATTAATATTAAAAAAGAAGAATGGGCAAATCTGGACTGTGTACCGGTCTTTGTACAAGAATAGAGTAGAAAAAATTGTCTAGAGAAAACGTGTGAAACACAGTAAGTTGGTAACACTGTATTTTTTTTACATTGTGTGGACTATAAAGTAAAGAGAACTTGACTTCTGAGTGTGATTCGAAATTCTCAGAGTAGATAGATATATGAAATGTCAACTCCATCTATCTGGCTTATGTTTAAAATATATTTAAAAGTGATTCCGATATTACTTGCAGAATAAATAATTTAATTTAATTCTGACACATCCAGATAAGCTACATCAGTACATTACCATACGGGTCACTTAAAATCCGGATCCAAAAAATGAGATTTTAACAACGGTTATTACAAGTAAATTAATTAATGACCTCTCCAGTCCTAATGCGGTGTTTAGTAGTGTTTAAACCGTTGATTCATGTTGAGTTCATTCAAGTAGCTTTGTATAAATACTGTTTTAAGCTTTCTAGGTTCATTACTACAGGTACTTAAAAAAAAAAAAAAACTAGTAGGTAATAAAAAAAAATATATTATATTTATTATTATATTTTATAATATTTATTTAATTTACTTTTTAATATTGGGAGCTCAAAAATAAACAATAAACACGGAAGATATCCCATAAGTGACATTTTAAGTTAAGCTTTGTATTTTTTTTTTTAAGAACAGTTGTAGTTTATCAAATATAAGCAAGGTTTAATTGAAACAGCTTCTAAACGATCATAAAACTCATAATTATGAAAAGAATATACTACAATCGTGGAAAAAAAAACAGCAGTTCGTTACATTTTTTTTAACGACCCGAATGGCGCAGCTGTAGTGAGGCTGCCTTACGTTCTTAGGGTCCCGGGTTCGAATCCCGGTCGGAGCAAATGTTTGTGTGATGAGCATGGGCATTTGTTTCTGAGTCATGGATGTTTATATGTACGAGTATATTAAGTATGTATTTAAAAACAAAAAGTATCTATGTAGTATATCAACTATCTGGTGTCCACGACACAAGCTTCGTTGCTTAGTGTGGCACTGGATGGTGCTGTGTGTAATGTCCAGCGATATTATTTATTTATTTATTTAGTTGAATTATAATGTGCAGTTAGAAAAATCAATGAAATATGACAACTTAAGAGATTTTCAGTAAGTTCAGTTACACCATATAAAACCGTCTCGATCTAAAACAGGAAAACAGGTGTTGAGTGTCTTTGACACATTACTAAATACTTTTACGAAGTTTATTCTATTTCTTATACTTCTAAGAAGTTTGTAATTAATCCTTATAACCAAACGCGCCGGCGCGCCAAATTCCATACCCATTTAATTCACAAAGCAAAGTAAATTCTACAAATCCTATACAATTAGGTACCTACATCAAAAAATATTTCATTCAGTACTTCTTACTAACAACTTACTTTAATAACTACCACAGTGTTCTTAGAAAATGGTAGCAATTGTTACCTATCTGTTTTTTTTTATTCCCATAGGACGGGACCCTTGATTGAAATAGTTGGCGCACAAAAGACAGAGCTGCAACAATTTTCTGTCATTACTGTACCGACGCACAAAAGGCAACGAGATGCTGCGATGAAAAGTATTGCATATTTTGTTAAGGCGAATACTATCTGTTATATACTGTATATGTACTAAAAATAGAATAATGCCTTTCACTCATTAGCAGAATAATCAGTCGAAAAATAGTAAGTGAAGAAAATAGTAAGAAACAAAGAAGAATCAATCTGTGGCAAAAGCATGTTCGAGATACATGCCTACGCCTAGGGACAACGTGTGACAAGTGGACAAAAAGTCACAACTTCGTTGTAAGATACTGGGGAAAATATTAAGAAATTGGGCAAACAAATTTCTTCGTGTCTTGTCGCGTCTTGAGTGACTCAGAGTAAGCTATGTGTTTTGCGCTTCTATCAGTTCCTGCAACAGCAGACAACAGGACATGCAGGCCAGGAAAACTTTGATGTAAACCCAGCTCAAAAATGTTATGCAAAACTCAGTGCTAAAAAGATTTTTTGTAAACAGTTCGGCTGTTAGTTGTATCCTCCACTTAAATAGGTCCGCAATTACCTCTCATCGTACGTTTCTCGCAACGACCACAATTACAAAGACTATTTAATTTCGTATGATACCCTCAAAATGGCACAAATAAACTCAAAACAGTGTCGGTTTTGTGTCAATATAACTTTGGAGTGCTGTATATAGAACTATTCGATTGAAAAATATAGGGCAACGAATGAAATCTTACAATTGAAGCAAGAAGACAAGGACTGTCTCGTTGGTCTAGCGGTTGCAAGCGTGACTGCTGAGTTTGAGGTCCTGGGTTCGATTCCCTGGTCAGGCAAAGTGTTATGTATTTTTCCATCAAGATTTTTTAAGTAGCAGCCACGGAGTCTGGATTTGTACCCGGTTGATTGAAATTGGCTCGCCCCCTATAACATGCGACTTAAACATAACTGACGAAATGTGGGTACACTCTTTAGGCATTCCTCTGCGTAAAACTTTGAGAATTACAGGCGTGCTGTTATGTTATGTTAAATGTACTGTATTAATCGATGGTTTAAAACTCTTTTCAGGATATTAAATCCTCAAGATAATTTATTTAATGTTCATAGTACTAAGAGATGATAATAATCCATATAGAAATCCTTTCCATAACTTAATCAAAACTTAACACGTTGAAGACATCTAACAGAATTACATTTACGGTTCTGCTGACACCATAAAAAGCTAATACCACGTATCAGAGCACTGCAGACAAATGAAATGTGCGCTTTCAGGAAATTAAACCATAAACTTTGAGTTGTAATGACTATTATCGTGTGAAATGAGTTTCCTTTTTGCATATAAGTGGGTATGTTCATTTCTGGATGCATGGTGGTGGGTTGAAATAATGTTATACATTGTAATAATACATTTGTATTTAAGTTAATATCCGGCAAATATGATATGGTTTACACCAGTCAAGATTTTACTTCTTTAAGTCATGAGATTCAGGCAGTTTTTTGTGATCTAATTACAGGTTGTTACTTCAAGGGCCGCCGCGGGAGACGCCCCGGGCGTCGGGGGCCACCACGTGGCCCCCAGCCATCGTAGGCGCGGGCCTGTGGACGGTGGGCTATGGGCTAGCTCACCGTCCGTCCGTCTCTGACGACAGGTCGTGTCGACGGTGCGTTCGTGTTCCACGTGCGCCTCAAAGAGAGTCAGCAATAGGAAGGGGTCCGCAAGGACCGATGCCTGCTGGGGTTGCGGGACTATTCAAAAGAAATACCGTGACCCCGGAACACAAAGAGCGATGAAGGAACATGGATGGGTTATAGTCAGTAAAAGTCTGACACTCCCTCCTGCTCCGCCCAGAGCGGGAGAAGTTGTTTGATGATTTCCCATCCGAAAAAAGAAAAAAAAAATGAGCGTACCGATCACTATCATTTCTAGTCAGAGCCCTGTAGTAAAAAAATAAAAACTGAAGATCTATCAAGCCATTATGGGATCTCATTGTGCTGAACACAGTAGAGGAAGACCAAAGAAACGATGGATGAACTGTTGTGAAGGATGGTATGACTAGAAAAGAGGTGACTGCTGAGATGACAAGTAATAGTTTTTTTTTTTTTAATATTTTTTTATAATTAGTATCATATCAAATGTATAATAAAATAAATATTATTGGCATGACGCTCGAAAAAGCTGCTTGAAAAACCAGGGACCAGGAATAAGGAATTTCGATGACCTTGTTCAAAGATAGAACATAGTCTACGAGCACGTGAAAATATCATTATCATCTGCCTAGCCTATTCCCAACTATGTTAGGGTCGGCTTCCAGTCTAACCGGATGCAGCTGAATACCAGTATTTTAGATGCAGCGACTGCCTATCTGATTTCCACAACCTAGTAAGTACTGAAAATAAATCTGCAATAATCTGCATCATATCAAAAATGGCGTCTAAAGAAACAGCAAATTACTCCCTAAATATTTCACAGCACGGTATATTTTCACTGTGACGAACTACCTCATAATCTCCACATCCTAATGTTTGTGTCTCCTTTAAATGTGGACGTTTGAAGGAAATGGCCACGAATCCGCTTATCTTAATCCTTGGCACTGAAGTTAACGTGGCCATGAAAAACGCGGGATTGGGGATGTGTGTGAGACAGCAGTGAGAGAGAGACAAACCGAATGTTTTTGCTACTTTACAACGGTAGCTAGCATTACAATGTGAATAAAACTGAAAAGGCGAGGACTAAAGTAGAGCTCTAAACTTAAAGCCAACCACTATTTAGGGGATATCCTAGAATGAAATCTCATTTAAATAATGGTTTTGCCAAATTGGCAACTCCACCTGATTGATAATAAAATTTGGCAGAAGGTATTTTTTACCCGGACGTAACAGGCGTCTTATAGGATCCAGACCACAAAAATCTTTTCAAAACCAAAGAATTCACAAAATTTTACACCTGGTTTAGTTGGAAGTTACAAGTGCCAGTAGGCTTTGCCCTGTAATGGATGAAAAAAACCTTAAAATGCGTAGTATTCCTCCACATCCATATAAAACACATAATTATTATTTAACATCAGTTGTGTGTTATTTTTTCACTCTAGTTACATGAAACTAGAAACTAATATGTAATCTTATTAACACTGGTTTTACAGCCACACAAGCGACTTACATTATTAAAGTCACTTTTAATGTGTGTGGAAATTAATGTAGTCGGAAAAGTAGCAAAGTCCCACAAAGTAGCTCCACCTACTACCTAGCCATATGTTAGTTAGACTATAGTATTACCTAGATATATGACTAGACTGGCTTACAATGGCCGTGTATTATTTATGCAAAGACTCTGTGAGTCAGCGCCTGTTATAACGTGAATTTCAGAAATGGTGACTTGTTGTTAAAATGAAGAATGGGCGGGTATTTTAGTGTTTCCTTTGGTTAAAATTTCCTTTCATTCAATTAAACTTTAATACCTTAATGTTGAGTAGTATTTTGTCCACCTACATCAATTTTCACCAATGTATCGTCTGCGCTCGCGTCCCTTCGCTTGTCATGGACCATAGACAATAGTCTGTGGCGTTGACAAGCGAAGTCGGAACGTTCGGTGCAGCCGGGCCGATTATTATTATTATTTTCATTTATATACTCTTTTATTTTTGTTTGTATATCTATAGTGTTTATTTTATTAAGTTAGTATAATGTTTTATTTTTTGTCATTCACACAAAAAATATTTTGTGTCCGTAGGTGCATCACAGTGGGCCCTATCAGAATACCAGCGCTGCGGTATTTGTTTTTCATTTATCGCTGCATCATGCTGAGATAGGAGTCTTTTTGGCCTCGCACAGGTCTTCATTTTATTATTTAGTTTAAGATTATTTTTTTTATTATAATTATTTTTGTAGTTCCTGTCTTGTCCCAAATAAATATTTTTTCTTTCTTTCTTTCTTTCTAATTTTAAACCGCTTTCCGTCTTGGTAAAGCTGGAATTGTACCTCTACATGGTTTTTTCTATTCACGGGACATTGATCACCATGTTTGTTTTTGTTTAAAGCAGTGAAAGCCTAGTGGGTTTACGGTTGGACTCCTAACGAGTTTCAACCCAAGCCACGCGCCTCTGTTTTCGGATTCATGTGCGTGCGTTTTGTATAATTATCACTTGCTTTGGTGAAGGAAAACATCGTGAAGAAACCAAACCAGCATGCCTGAGAGATATTTCTCGGACGGCATGTAAAATTGTAAATCCAAGTCAGAGGCCCATGGTTAAGCAATAACCACTAGTTTTTTTTTTTTAATTGCAATTTGTCCATTTTAGACGACTCAGTGCGTTGCCTTTATGGGTATTAAAATGTACATTGTCTTAGTAATAATTTTACGGATTGTTTTATTTTCGATATTTTGGACTGTTTTGGTTATTAAATTCAACATTTACTGCTCCAATTTCCTATTAAGTATCCGGAAGTGATAAAACGTAAACTAATTTACACCTTCATCCTATTTCTCAATTTCAAGTCAGTTTTACGACTGTAAAATTGAACTCCAAACTGATAGGAAATGAGGAGAGAGTACAAAGTTATATTTCCTATTAGGAAACAAAATTTACGTTCGGGTATGGGGCGGCAAATATTTTTGTGACTGCAAACGTAACTTTGTGAAATATTACTGTAGATTGTCTTATGGTGTTGTCAAAATATAATAAATGGTGATTGGTTGAGTTTTATTGGTAATAGAAGTCACTGTATAAAATTATGGTGGTTGTTCTTCGTCGCTATAAGTAGCGTATGTCGTATTACAAAAGCAAAAACACAATCAAACAATTAATTTCAAATCGATAATAAATTAACTCTAAATATATCAAGTCGAGTAAATCGTACAGACACAACAAATAATGAAAATACCAACCTACCTATATAAATCCCAGATACAGCCGGAAGGTGTAGCGGTAGACCTCATAGAAGATGGCAGGACGAGCTAAGACTAGTGACCAGTGGTCCACTTTGGCCCTGGATCAAAACAACTGGAAGTCATGCGGAGAGGCCTTTGACCACTGGTGGGATGAAGCAAGCTAACAGTATCACTTATAGGTATCAGTATCGTATTGTCCTGTCACTCTATCGCAAGTATGTTTAATCTATATAAATAATATTTATAAATATATAAAATAAAATGCATTTCTTTCAAACATGTCACAGTCGATGGTGCACAACAACCTAACGGATAGGAGTGACTCACTGCTCGCTCTGTTTTATCGCGGTACGTTTATCATGAGGTACAGTTTTCTTTGTTACAAATAGGAATTGCTATGTTAATATTAGAAGTTAGGTGTTATGTGAGAATAGCTGGTAAACACACATCAAAAAAGTTTGCGATCAATTTGAACAATCGTAATCTTTTTTGTTACGGTAGATTATATTATGAAAAAAATAGTTTTATTTTAAAATTTCAAACAGGGTTTTTTTTTATATAATAAAGAAAACACGCAGCAAAGATTTTTTGTTGATAAAGTTCAATTTAAAAAATTAAATCAGCTTATACTAGTGATCACAAACTTTTTTCGATGTGTGTATGTGTTTTCATTTGTTTGTTTATTTTTTGTGCAACATTGTAATTCTGTGGTCTAAAAGTGGATAATATTACCCTAGTAAAATCTTGTAAATCAAAGATTAGTATTGACTTAACTTTACTTTAACTTAATACTGGCGCATAATCCCTGAAATGTTAGGGCAGAGGTGTACCTAACAAGTACATCCACATTTCGCCAGTTATGTTTAAGTCCCATGTAACAGGCGGCGAGCCTATTGCCATCAACCGAGCACAAATCCAGACTCCGTGGCTGCTACTGAGAAATTCCGGATGGAAAAACTCAATAACACTTTACCCGACCTAAAAATCGATCCCAGAACCTAATCCTAAGCCGAACATACACATGAACATAATTATGAATTGTGTGAATTGTTGCTGAATGATACTCAGTGGTGATTTAAAGGAAAACTTCTCTAGTGGCAAAATAAATCTACCATTATACCTACATTATGTGTGAAGGATGATATGGCTAGAAAAGAGGTGACTGATGAGATGACGAGTAATAGAGAAGTATGGAAGAAGCAGACATGCTGCGCCGACCACTAATGAATTGGGATAAGGCCGAGAGATTGATGATGATGATATACCATGAGCATCATGGTCACAGAACTATGTATGATCTAGGGCTGATCCATTAATTTTAATATACAATTCCCTGAATCAAAGTACTTAGTAGATAAAGTTTCACTTCAACTTTTGTTACAAACACTTCACTTAATATTTCATCAAAACAGTAAAAGAAATATTCATCTCACAGATCTTGAAAACTTCAAAGTTATTTCAAACCTAATATTCCTCTTCAATAAAGGAAGCTTATTGAGCTAACAGTTTCCACTATTACCTTCACTAAGATTCTCCTCACACCTGTTCTTGTAATAATATCCAGAAGTCTGCGAGCTAATTTGTTATTTTAGCTCTTGCAGAAGTTGAATTAAGGAGTTATTTTAATGTAAGTTGTGTTTAATTTAATTCTGGTTCTGTTCTTGAGACGCTTGCTAAGAATATACGTTTTATGTAAGGACAGAGTTTGTGAGTTTGTGTTTGTGTCTTTTGGCCGTGGCTTCGCTTTCGTGATTATCGTGAATTAACCCGAGGAGGCACGGGAAAAGAGCAAATGGAAGGAATTGGAGGAAGCCTTTGCCCAGCAGTGGGACAGTACAGGCTAATAAAAAATAAAGTGATTTATCATTGATAATTATCTTTATCATGACAAAAATCATTATTAATATCACAACACATGTATCCGAAATTCAAACGCCCCGCTTCTATGAAACGTGTTAAGTATTCAACTTAACAAAAACGTTTTCAAACATTTTTCGAACAAGTACTTTAAAACAAGAAAGTAAATTGATTAAAAAATGAAAAAATCAAGTTACGAATTAGCATTCATAATTTATCCGATTATAATCTGATAATTATCCGATAATAATCTGGTAGTTACCCGATAACTACCTATCATGTTAATTTTCAAAGAAAATAATATTTTGATAATTACGAACCCCGCAACGTACCAGAGCGGGATAAAAAATCATATGACCCGGTCACGCTTTACATGCGACCCATGCATCACAGCCGTTCCGGTAAAGCGTAAAAACATAACAGACAGACAGACAGATTGGAGTGGATTATAAGGCTGACGAAACCAGAAAAAGAACAGATTTTCTATCAGTTGATAAAAAGCGGTTGGTTTTATCTTTGAACTTCTGCAAGTAATCAAAGTAAAAAATGCATAAGATATGACACGTTACGTATTAAATTGGATCTTTTAACTTTCCCTTTTTCACCAACCGTTTTAGCCGTGTGGTATCCGGCAGAATAGAACCAACCCATTACACTCACGGGTGTCGTATAAGGCGACTAATGTCTGAGGCAGAACACCTTTCGCCTCCGTAGACCAGAGAATGGGCAGCAGCGTTTTCTGTTAGTCTTTCATCACTGCGATCTCCAATCCGCCTGCCAAGCGTGGAGATTACGGCAAATTCCTCCCATCATGGAGAGGCTTATGTCCAGCAGTGGACGTTATGGGCTGTTGTTGTTGTTGTTGTTTTCACCAACCGATTTTTGTAAGCAAAAATACTAGCAATTTTAATAAAACCAGTCAGTACAAACAATAGTCATTTATTTTTAAGATCATTCGCAAATATTCAAGATACCTCGCTTTCTCCACGGTTTTAAGAAAGACTAGACAATTTATTAGACAATGAGACACAAAGACACGAAGGTGTTAATTTCAGTACGAGGAAACGTGGATAAACTTCAATTAGAGATGGCGCCTCTGTAGCGTTGTGGCCATGAGAACAGCGGTGAAGAAAAGTGCCACACAGAGTTTATACAATACCTAACGAAGATAACTGTAGAACGTCGTGTCTGTTTTAATTGAAAAAAAAAAAAATATTCATAATCGTTTGAAGAGTATGAAGATCATAACAGCGCTAAAATGTCATTTTTTTTATAATGATTTCATGCCTGTAAATGTGCAGTGTCAATGCTTGCAGAATAGTCGACATCGTGCATCGGTGCAATGTTCAGAAGAAAATTAAATATGTACCTATTTAATTTCAGTGTTTTTGATGGGCAAAGCAATGACTGCATCTTACCATATATTTTTTTTGTGACGATTGAATGAATCGTTTTAATTTAGATACTTGGGTATTTGTTGAAATCATCATCTAAGCGTCTGCAACATGTCAGTAAATACGAAAACATTTTCAGGAGTTTATTGGGGACTCTTTTGTAAGCAGTGATCTTCTACCTGTTAAACGGACAAGAAGAAACAATATCGTAAGGACTGATTTTGACAATAGTACTTTATTACTCCTTATAATCGCTCTTTACCCCGCTGATTTTAAAGCCACAACTCCGACACTTAGCGACTGCAGAAACACCAATTGTTTATGTTTATTGTGCACTCATTGTTTGGTGCCAACAAGTTTGTTTCATCACTTTGCGAACAGCAATATACGACATAAACACGGTAATAAAGGGTTATTATCGTCTTCGATATTATTTTTTAAGTTCTCATTGGAAATAAAACGTAAAAGGTTACTTGTTAGGAAAAGATTTCATTATGTATATCCTTATGTGTAGAAAATTGTATGATGATTATGAATTTCTTAAGTACGGATAAGACTTCTGGTTAATTACAGGGTTTGCTGTTATGTCAGATGTCTCTTCCTTTTTGATTTCTAAATATAAAATGCGTATAAAAGGCGTATATATGTGGTGTCCACGACACAAGCCTCGTTGCTAAGTCTGGCACTAAATGGCGCTGTGTGTAATGTCCAGCGATATTAATTATTAAATTATACGTTTGTCATTAGTCGTGAATTCGGAGAAAGCTCCTTGTCCATTATCCTAAGTCGAAGAAAAATATTAAGTTAGTAAGTTAGTATCTATTTATTCTGCATTAAAGATCAGTCAAACCAGAACGAACAAATTGCAGTCGCGGCTCCGGACATACATAGTAAACAATAAAACATAGTAAACAATGTAGACACTGACAGTAAACAATAAAAAAATACTGATAGACCATTTGTATGGACGTGTTTGTAACCGGAGCTGCGTTCAAATTCCATACCAGGTTTAACCAAGTCTAAAATTACTTACTTAACATACGAAAACTCATTACTTACAAACATAAGTTAAACAATACAACGCGACACACCTCTGTTCTAGACCGCAAACCAAACCATAAATCAATCGTTTTACTACATTTTTATTCAAAATAAATAACATTTTCCTCCATTATACAGGGTGTAAAAGACCTCATCACGAAGCCGTCAACCAAGCATTCTGTACATCAAACTAAGTAACTTACGCAAAAATTATTGTTGGGAAACGACTTTTTTTTTGGGGTGAAAAATCATGTTTTGTGGTGAAACTCAATGTAACGCACTCAAAACATTGTGCTGATAGATGGATTGAATAGTACGGGGGTCGTGGAGGTGTTTAAAGTAAAAATCTTACATTAAAAACTAGTATTAATATTAAATATTGTCGAAAAGTTGGAACTTTGACCCCCAATATCTCCGTAACTAGCAGGTTCCCAGGTATAATGTAGAAGATAAAAATGATCGCAATGACGAGGAGAACAAGTGCCTTTCAGCTTCGTTAAGAGGTGTTTTACACCCTTTATGTATTCTAAATCATTTCCCGTAATCACACAAAGAGTTCGCAAAACATTTGGCGGCCATTTTGAAACCACAATCGGATTCTCAGTATTTCATCGTATCGGAAAGTGATCGTGATGTGTCCATGTGGTGAGCAGTCGTTATGATCAGAGCGGATTTTCCTGTTTTTATTGTAATTATTTATGCTTTTCTAACTATGTACAATATTATTGTTCTACTCACTTTTAGTTTAATCTATCAGATTTACTTAGAGAGATAGACTCATGCTGGTGGCTCTCTAACATACTTGTCTGATGTAATTTGAGTCCATCGATACGTGAAGATGAAGAGTATGTATTTACAAATAATACATTAACTTTTATTACGTCTTGCCCACAGTTTGCCTAATAAGCATTTTAGTTTCAAGAAACGTCTAAATAAATTGTTTTTAGAATAGGCTTGTCAACTGCAAACATCGAATTCGTCCATCACTAAGATTATCAAAAAATATTTGACCCGTTTTATTTCTTTTGTTACGTAAACCAAAATTGACGAAAATACGACGCTTTTAGAATTCTCAATAGGTCACGCCGTGGTATAATTTTTAGTGCGTTCTGACGTCACGAGTTCGATACCTCCCGATAGACGACTCCCGAGTTTTGATACGTTTTATCTTTGTCAATATTTATTGATTTACAAAAACAAAGAATACGTGTCCATTATTTTCCAATACTTTAACTGACGGAATAAATAAATTTGCAATTTATTGATGGTGGAAACTAGCCTATTCTCTTTGAGAAAGTAAAAGGAGTATTATAAATGTAAAATCCTTGTTTCGTAGACATCAACATTGATCATTTCAATTAAGTTCTAAGATAGGCTTAAAATTGATGCAAAAATGTTATGATTTAATCGAGAAAATAAAGGATTTAGTAGTCTTGTGTCCTGAATTATGTACCCAAAGCTGCGTCACCCTCCTCTACCTACCCTGTCCAGACGTTATTATTTTCAAATTAAGGCCGACCTGTCTGTATGTATGTAAATTGCAATACGGTGGACGATTAAAATGTGATAAAAATGAGCTTTTGTATGTTATTGATCGGTTTAAGTCGCGGCATATTGATTTAATGGAACAATATGCTTTGTATACTACACCTTACGGCATTTTAATTGTTTGTCGAAGTAAAGACGTCGTGACACATCTTCTTAATAGCAATTATTAATTTTTAGGGTTTCGTACCTCAAAAGGTAAAAAAGGAACCCTTATAAGATCACTCTTGTCCGTCTGTCCGTGTGTACGTCTGTCACCACCGATTTTCTCAGGAACGGGTGGACCAAGCAAGTTGAAATTTATACCAGATACTAAGATCTATAGTCCCTATTAGGTATAGAAATCAAGGTCCTGAGTCAACACGATAAAAAGATATGGGCAAAATTAGATTTTCGTGAAAGCTTGTAATTACCAAAGTTTACCTTATTTTTCAACTTTTTTATTTTTCGGAATGTTTCCTTCACTTGTGATGTAAGACCCTGCTTTTAACCAAAATTGACAATTCTAGGTCAACCGGAGTTACCCTATAAGTTATGGGTCGAAGACCTATAAAATGGTAGTTCCCGTTGACCTAAAATCACGAAATTTGACATAAAGCAAGGTCTTACAACACATGTAAAGGGAAAAATCTGAAAACCGTAAATATGTTGTTTGAGAACAAAAAAAAAAACGATTTTTAGTATTACAAACTTATTATTTGCGATTGGTGCAATTGCCGTTTCTGGGGATCGAACAGCAAAGTTAAGTTTGTCCTATAAAAGGTTTGTACGGAACCCTCGGTGCGCGAGTCCGACTCGCTCTTTTTATTTTTAAGTTGGTTTATTTATTTACTTAAGTAATTTACTTTGTCCTTTTTGGCACCTACATTCCCACAGGTAAACTTATTTTTTTGTTAGCCTGTACTGTTTCACTTCTGGGTAAATGCCGTGAAAGGAATGAGGGCATGGGATAACTGGTGAACCAATATTGATTACTTTTGGTATCATCTTTACCCCTAACTATTGACGTCATCAACTGCTTTTTGTAGTAGAAAACATAAACAAAGTATCATCTTCATGAAATCATTCGATCTTCTCAGTGTCTCGGGTATGATCAGTAGGTACGTACTTCTTTGCTACACAGACTTCACTTGAGACGCGAATGCGGATATGGTGCGGTTAAACGGCATGGACCAATGGGGTAGACGACACACCAATCAATTGAGATACTTTTTAAGAGCTGTCAAAACGCGGTTCTCTCATAGATTTTGTATGGCAACTGTGACGTCACTGTTGATTCAACTCGATGACTCAACTATTTAGTGACCGCGGACCCAGGGTGGCCGCAGCACGAAAAACTTGCTCAGGTGTAGAATTCCTTGATGACTCTGACCTGGACTGTAATAAATGTGGTACTGCTCCACAAACGATGGGGCACTTAATATCATGTCCTGCGTGTACTGTTGTTTTTTCATTACAGGAACTAATAGAAGCTACTGAAAGCACTAAACTAGTGGCTCAGTAACTGGGCCGACACAATTTAGATTTACTATCGACACGCTAAGAAGAAGAGAAGTACCCGTCACTGTCTAATATCAGCGCACACCACAACCTTTTGGCCACACGTCTACATTCTTTTTTCAAAACAAAGGAAGACCATTGACATTTCACACCATAGACACCCGTTGTTTATATCAATGGGAAGAGCTAAAAAACCGCACTATATTGTAGAGGTGGACCATTACGGGCTGATTGATTACAATGACTGCACAGTTTTGTGCCGGGCGCGAGCCAACTTTGTGCCTTTTTAACTTTTTTGGGGTTCCGTTGAGCTTTTTAGCTTTTAGCGGTCCAAAGATTTATTTTGGGATTGATGAGTGAGAGGAGATCGTTAGGGATATGATATTATAGCAATGCATTTTTGTTTTGATAAAAATGTAAGTTCTTCAGATTATCTCTAGAAAATGTATGTTTATGTGGTTGATTGATGATTTTAGTTAAAATTTCTTGCTTCTGCTACCACAAAACTTGACTTAGGAGTCTAGATAGACCCTCGTTGTGGTGCGAATTTGAGTAGGATTTATACATAGATATAAAGCCTATTATTGAATACCAGGGATTGTCGTGAGCTGAAGGTACTTTTAAAACACAGACACAAAATAAAATAGAAATACAAACGCAACGTACGGTAGGTTCGACACGGACACACGGTATACCCTTCAGCAAAAAAAAAAAACAAATTGAAACAACGATGAGTGTCGCAAATATTTTCCCAGACATTTTTCCATACCATATCAAAAATTAGAAAGCTTCCACACGATTATTTCAAATGACAGATTCAAATGAGGCTTAGAAATGAGGTGATACTCAAACAACAAAAAAATAAACCAAAATACGGAACCCTCACACAAAAAACACAGCAAAATATCCCTCTTTGTATATTTTTTTCACAAATCGCTGTGCATCGCGGCCGAACTGGGGTCGAACCTAAACCCTTTTGTTTGGAGGACACCTGCACCATTGAGCCATAGGTGCTCTTTACACGTTTACAGACACAATAAAGTCTTATAAACATATAAATCATCAAGCTAAATAAGACTTTGTGGTCGTTCAAGTAGGGTGTGTTTTAGTTAAAAATGAAAGTCTTTGGTTTTTCTAAACAGTGTCTTCGCTAAGTAACGCGAATTTTTACGTGTAAATTGAGAGGGAACAATGAGATGTTTTGAGTCATCTCTCTTCAGTTACCTTCCCTCTTGTAAATCTTGACGCAATTTTATGTGTACGCTAACTTTAACATAGAAGTATGAGTATAGAGCTTTTCATATTTTTAACTGTTTGGCCTATCCTGACTCCTGCGTTGGTAATTACGAGTATACATTTTCTACTTAGATGGTAGAATACGCTAGGTACTAAAGACTAAAACTTAACACATTTTTATAACAACGGTTCCATTTTCGGGTTTCTGACTACCACATTCCTTTTTAAAAGATTCTCTTTTTTTGACATTTAACAAGTTTAATTATAAAGGGTGTAAAAAACCTCTTAACGAAGCCGAAAGGCACTTGTTCTCCCCGCCATTGCGATATTTTTTTTTCTACACCATACCTGGGAACCTTGTAGTTACGGAGATATTGGGGGTCAAAGTTCCAACTTTTTGATAAGTTTTTTTTTATTACAAGTTTTTAAACACCTCCACGACCCCCATATTATTTAATCCATCCATCAGCACAATATTTTTGAGTGCGTTACATTGAGTTTTACCACAAAACATGATTTTTCACCCCAAAAAACAGTCGTTTCCCAGCAATATTTTTTGCGTAAAGTTGCATATTTTGATGTATAGAATGCTTGGTTGACGGCTTCGTGATGAGGTTGTTTACACCTTGTATTTATAGGCTGGCAATATTAGCCGTAAACCCGATGACCGTTAGGGTAGACGTGTTAATGAGTGAAGACCGCGAATTGGCAAGCGTAAGGTGGGACGCCTTCAGGATCGACGGAGCGACGATCTTCGCAAGCTGGTAGAAGCTAGATGAGCTTTGTGGAGAATCGAGTTGAATGGCATGCGATTGAGGAGACCTATTTCCAGCAGTGGACTGCTGTAGGCTCATAATGAACAAGTGTTAATGGTTGAACTAAGATGTAATTGCAAAAACATTTCAGCACTCAGCTTCTTCATCATCTGCCTAGCCTTTTCCCAAGTTTTATTGGGGTCGGCTTCCAGTCCAACCGGATGCAGCTGAATACCAGTATTTTACATGGAGCGACTGCCTATCTGACCTCCACAACCCAGTTAGTACTGGGTAATGCGATACCCCTTGGTAAGACTGGTTGTCAGACTTTTTGGGCCACTGACTACCTGTAATGACTGTCAATGATCTACAAATGACAGCCGGGACCAACGAACAATGCATGCATAACATGCTTTCCGATGCACGGAGGAAACTCAGTATGTAATGGGTGGTCACCCATCCACAGACCAACCTAGGCAAGCGTGGCTTAACCTCAAGATCAACCCGAGCGGCTGTTATTATTTAGCCACGAGCTCCTTCACACACACAGCTTCTTCAATTGGTTAAAATACTTACACCACCATAAACGTCGCAATAAAAGAAGCCAACCATGGCGAAAAGGACTACCTGAGATGGATCCTCCCTATTTATATCTACCTCACGATTATCGATCTAAAATTAGTCACAAATCTTTCAAGAACACGATCACCTCTATCAAAGTCGATAAGCCGCGCCCGTAATGTTTTTATTACTTCTCTGCCTACCCACTGATTAATGTTGCATCACATCACAAACGACTCAGGCAAAAATGGTAGTCGTATGCTTGTTGGGTTAGTGGTTCTGTACGTAGTTTTATAGATAGGTATATTGATGTTAATTTGGAACAGTTATTGTTTTTCTTTTAAGGTGATAATTAGGTTGAGCTGCTTCATCTTAAGACGAATGCGCCAGCTGTTTTATATTTTTAATGAAAAAGTCATTCAATGAGATTAAATGAACTTAGAGAGTTATACTGATGATTACTCTGTAAAGCCGTATTTATATTTTACGTAGCCGTTAACCGTATTTATATTTTACGTAGCTGTTAGCCGTATTTATACACCCTGACACTGACCTGATTGCAAAAAAACGTAAGAAAATTGAGTATCGCGATTACCCAGGCGCTTTCCCCTGTAGAAGAATTTTGATTTTAAATTTTTCGCAATTTCAGTGGTGGTTTAATTTACTTTGATCTGTTTCTAAAATAAAACTTAAATGACTGGATTAAAAAATTACTCTTTATCTTTTATACATCCGTCTGTATGATCTCGATCTCTGTTGTTGCAAGTGTCTTTATGTGACAATTGTGCATAAAAGTACTATAACTGACTACTATCACTGTTGTTCTAGCAGTTTGAAAATTTACAATTCACACACAATGGCAATCAGTTTCTTGTAGCTTATTTTCTGATAGTGACGTGGCTGCGTTGGTACCTTTACCGATGACTACAATTATTTTATGGGAACCAGTTTCGTTACTGCTACTGTTATTCTGCATCATCCCATTGCTGGGCAAAAGCCTCTCCTCGTGACTCTCGTTCTTCCGATCCAGGGTCAATGTGGACCAGTGATCGTTGGAGTTGTCCACCCGTCGCTCTAAAGTTCCTTTAGTTAAAACTATCGTTAAGTTTCTCCCAGAAATTCCGAACAAAGAAGATCCCACCAAGTTCCAAGGGTCTCTAAAGCCCTCGCAGATTTACGATCGCCGATTGTCCGGACTATAGGATCGAGGGCAAAAAACCAAAACATTACTGACCCCGAGCAACTCGGTGATAAAATAAAATAAAAAAAGTACATAATTTGAGAACTGGTCCGAGACTCGAGTGGTACAGGAAAAAGTCGTTGGTTTGTTCCTAACTGTTCTCTTTTGATGAAGGAAAGCACTTACTAATTAAACTTTAGGATAGGTACCCGCTAAATCAACAAAGCATAAGTGCAGTTGGATGGGAAATGTCTGCCTCCAAATAAATGAGAGATTAGCAAAAAGAACCACCGAGTGAGTGAGTCCCATGAAACGATAGACGACATCGCAGTAGATCAAGACAAAGATGGCGGAACGGCTTGATTTCAACAGAACCAAAAGGCGCCTTTAAAAAGACAGAATTGTGTGGTGGAGTGAAAATGGCAGTGTTTTTCCTGCTGCAGGACAATATAAGCTAGTTAATCTAGTAGGTAATTAAGTATATTATAGAGTAACAACATGATTTATTATTTTTCTTTCATAATCATAACATCTATCGATGCCTGCCATCATCTACGTAGTTAAATTAGTTTGGCAGCGTATCTTATCAACTTTGCACAAGCTTGTGAGAAAACAAATGTACTGGATTGTCAAACGCTACCTAAAAGTTTATCAAGACATTATCTTCCTCTGTCTTCCTCTCTCCTTATGTTGCTGTGCCCGACAGGGTCCATAATGATCTTTTTATTTTATTTTATAACACCATCCTTGTAATACCTTATGGAACGCAATAAACAATTGAGTATTAATTATGTTTAGTCCAGTTTAAAGAAGTTACGTAAATATTATGAAAACTTCTAAAGCAATGACTATATAATACTGGTCAAGTCAAAAACTTTCTTAGTTCTATTGTTGTTACTTATAGGATGGCCTTATAATCCAGAATAAATAAAAGAATCTAACAAGAATACATAACAGCAATTTCCTTGAATATGATAAAGGCCACGATAATACATGAACCATTACTTTGCAGTGTCTTCCTGGAAAAATCTCATTTTCTCTAGAAAATGTATACCAAACAGCAGTACCTACTTATGTAAAGCTTTCTAGCTCAAAATATTGTCATACGGTGGCTAATGAGCTCACAAGTCAAAACCAAATCTTATTATGAGAATGTAATGGTCTTGAAAATGCTAGCAAGAAAATGCAAAATTTTGCTATTTTGCCAAAATTCGTGAGAGCTATCTTCCGATGGCTCACTACAATCTACATTACAACTAAGGGTACCTACTTTTGCCTACTTTATCGAATAGTACAGTATAGGTAATATTGTACGGGCTTCCTACGTGTTTTCTTGGCAAATCAAGGAACACAAATATTTTACCAGATTCTGATGCGACTGAAGTTGCTAAATATGTTGCTAAACCTGGCCCAAATCAATTTAGTATACCATCGACTTACTAATAATTAGATGAAATGCTTAACATAAGACTTAAAAATCCACGAAAATTGTACACCATCCAACCAATATTCTTTTTTTAGAAAACCAAGGTTTACAAAGAATTCATTTCCAAGAAACCATATTACTTCAAAATTACGTCACTTCAAGCTAGCTACCCAATACTCAACTTGAAAAATAACCTGCAGGAATATTCACTGTACTGGAGAGCAGCAAAAGGAACACACCATCATCGCAGAATGTTCAGAACTTCCGGTGAGACGGTTTCTTGCGCGCATAATGTACGTATTCTTTATTTTTGTCTCAAAAGTCAAGTTTTTGTTGTTGTTTACTGAATGGGTGTGTTGTAGATTGTTTTGAAGTGTTGTTGAAGATGTATTTTTTGTTGTTTTCAGCAATTCAACGTTTTTCGGCTATTAATTGGGATAGTTTGCTATGTAATGTTGCTTATACTGCAAAAATAGCTTACTTTTACTTATAGTCGAAACTGGCTGCTGCCTGCGACCTTCGTCAACCGGAAATGTTTATAAAAATATTACTTTCCTATTTGAGTCCGATTGTGTTAACAATTTCGTGGGTTTTTATTTTTCTAAAATAAAAGTAGCCTAAGTTACTTCTCATAATATCAGTTATCTGCCAGTAAAATCAGTCCAGCCGTTTCGGAGATAAGCGGAAACAAACAGTCAAAAAGAAGTGTACATTCTGCGACGGAGTCCATAAGAATTCTATTTCTTCAGTTCCACGCACATTTTCCTCCATGTGTTCAAGAGGAGTACTATTCCAAAGTCCTCGTGCAAAATCACGTACCTAAGTTATAAATATTCGATCTACGGCCTATTTCTATTTATACCGTTGTTGCCTTCTGAAGAAATGTGTCAATGTAGTGCCTACTAGTGTAGTTGGGCTTTGATCTAGAAAACTAGTACTGTCATTACAACATTTAATTTTTAATAAATAAGACTAGCGTACAAAATGGGCAAAGCAGCTAGCTTAGTTTTGAGGACCTGAAAAATTGAGATAATTAAAACTAACAGCGCCCAGCTGACAAGGTCTAAGGCAAAAAGGCCATGCTACAGTACATAACATAACACTAACCAAGACACACACACATACAAGATTCAGATGATTACATATAAGATGATAACATTATTGAAACGAAAATCAGAAATCAGGCGGGTGTTTGATAAAACCAGTAATTTTCTGGTTTTATAGGTACCCGCATACATGGCAGAACCAAAATTCAGGATGTTTTAGTTCAAAAAAAAAATTGATGTTGATTGTATTCTCTTGCCCATAACCCAATTCAGTTGGGGTCGTTGCAGCATGTCTTCTTCCATACTTCTCTATTACTCGTCATCTCATCAGACACCTCCTTTCTTGCCGAAACAAAATTGAGAATACATTGCCAATTCTAAATGTAATTTTGTATGGGAAAAAGGCACTTGTCCATTCTCATGTTCAAAATTGTCATCAACAAATCACATTCCATCATTTGCACTTATTTCTCATTTACATAATATAATTCAATCATTCCTTGCCATCACCACATTATCGTTCATCCCTGTTTACCTGTCTACATTGACAATTTAAATATCTTCTATCTTTTTCTTATCCTCTATTGTTATATTGTCTGTCTCTCTTCCCCCAGCATTATTTGAATCAAATAACAATATAGCAAAATGGATTGCATCTACTTATTTTCAATGTGGTTACTTGTCAAATTGACCATGAAATGTATTAAAATTATTACAATATTATTCTTGCATTTCTTTATTTATTTTGTTAGGATTCTTTTCTTTGTTGTGAATTTGCACTTGATCCTTCTTGTTTGCATATTAAGGTGTGATTTTGTTTCTTGTTGTTTGGGATTGGCGATTTAGAGTTTTTGCATTGTATTGCAGTTGTTTGGGTACTGCTGTGTCTGTTTTGTTAACTATGATTATGTCGCATTCTTTGCGGCTTTCTTCTCTATTGCAATAATAGAAAAAGGTAAAGTTTGCTAGTTTGGAGAAGGAGGAGGTAATATCTAAAACTGCTCATCTGATTTCAAAAAGTCTTTCACTGATAATAAAAAATACTATTTACACGTGTTTTTTATGAGGGTGATGTTGCGGGTAGAAGTTAAAAGTCTAACTTATGCTTGTAATGGCTACTGATTGCACGTGATGCATAGCTATTGATATTCAAAATGTGTTTAATCTACATTAATAAACCGAGGTCTAGGTCTGCATTAATCTTCAGTTCATTTGCTTACGTTACTTTTGCCCTATATTCATAATTTACTTCTTCGGATACAGTTTCCTTTCAAACAATATTGTTTTACTGATCGTATCCGTAAAAACGATCTCAAAATTATTTCCAATTAACATATTCAACAGCGAAACTTAAACTCTCAAATTCCTTCTATCCTTCTACGGTACCGCTCAAAATTCCCGAAACAGAGACAAAAATTTCAACCGCGTACAAGGGATTTTGTTCTTGCATTTTTGTATAAAATCCTCATTTAGTTCCTGATCAACCGAGATTGTAGGATTCGCAAATTTGCATCTGTCCCTTGCATTCTCTCACATCGGTTGCAATTTAAATAATTCGTTCATAACAAATGTCGGTACATTAGAATAATGTAATTTTTTACCCATGGACGAATATCTAATTGACCGTGAGAGTATATTTGTTTGTATTCTTCAGCAATTTTGGAGATTGCAAGGTGCTAACGAACATGTGCATGCAAATTTTGAAGTATCGACATATTCAATCAAGTGTGTGAATATTGTTCGTTTTGGTTTCCCAAATGATCTAGGATACAGGTTTGGTGTATTTGTGAATTATAAGTCGAATGATGGTTAGTTAGAACCCCTAACGGATGAGAATGAATGAGTGGATTAGTTTATGTAAATAGTTAAAGAAACTTGTTAACGTATCTTGTCAGTTATGGAAATGAATGGTGAAAGAAAAAAAACTGATTTACAAAAAGTGAAGAGATAAAGAACTTTGTTACAAAACGACGGTTAAATCTGTACAATAAGATAAATAAACAAAGGTAAAGATTGTCTTGTCTTGTGGTTTTAAGGACGTTTAATGTGATTTTAATATGAGGGCGTATTGGAAAGTGTTTTAAAGATAAAACTGTAGAATGTCATTAAAAGGATATTAAGTTGCTTGCAAATATACCCTGATATTATGACGAAATCTTCGATTTTTTAAAATAATTTTGTTTTTATCTTTATCGTGTCAACATCATCATTGCAGCCACAAGACGTCCACTGCTGGACATAGGCCTCCCCCAAGTGTCGCTACATTGACCGGTCCTGAACGACACGCATCCAGCGGATTCCCGCAGCCTTCACATGGTAATCGGTCCACCTAGTGGCAGGTCTTCCAACGGAACGTCATCCGGTTCGCGGTCGCCACTCCAAAACTTTTCAGCCCCATCGGCCATCCGTTCTGCGAGCAATGTGCCCTGCCCACTGCCACTTAAGTTTATCGTGTAGTTAGTGCATAACCTGGTGTCAGAGTTTTAAGCCACCCATGGGCCTCTGACTTGGCTTTACATGCCGTCAAGAAATATCTCTCAGGCATGCTGGTTTCCTCACGATGTTTTTCTTCACCGAAGCAAGTGTTAATGATACAATACGCACTTGAATCCGAAAAATCAGAGGTGCGTGTCTTGGGTGACTTGTGACCTATGACTAGGAAGTCCGACGGTCCCACCACTAGGCTATCACTGCTATATTAACTTGCTAGATGTATATTAATTTATAATATTATACACCATTATGTTTACTTTCTTTTTTTTCTTTTTCTTTTACCATTGTAGATTTATTCTTGAATAGCAGTCAGTTAATTATTATCACTTTTACCAATCTGCACTTGTAACACGTACCAGACCCAATTATTACCTAGGGCATCGAAACTGTGGCTCCTAAACACAGGCTATTTTGTAGCCTAGCTAGGAGGACAGAGTTTCACCCACCGTATTGTAGAATACAATTCTGTGTTACTTGCTGGTAACAGCAGGTAACACAGAATTGTATTACTTTGTTGTTTACAGATTTCCTGATATTACATTAATTGCAAAATTAATCTAAATCTACAATATTTTTATTTGAATAAATTTATTATTATTATTTTTAGGTCGTTCTGGAACCGAAAGCCTCTCCTCTCCAACTCGATTATCGAACTCGGAACGATTAGGACTATTATAAAAAAAAAAAAATATATATATTTAATTGTTCGTGTTGTTTTTTTGCCAATAAAATATATAAAAAAATCACGAAAGTTAAATTTAAATATTTTTTTTAATTGTTTTTTTTTTTTTTAAACTGTCCCAATCGTTTTGAGTTCGATGATCGAGTTTATGGCTTTCGGTTCCAGAACGACCTAAACTTAACCGTGTATTTAGTAAAAGAGGAAAATTCAAAACTGAGCAAAAATAAAACCAATCTATAAGCCATTCCATGCCGGTGACGTGTTAATTTAATGAAAGTTTTCAGCTACAGTGGTGGTTCCAGATAGTTTTTCACGCGATACAATTGTTCGCGGTAATTACCGAGGCTTCATAGATGCTATTAATCATTGGCACGGTTGAACAATAGCTGGTGCACTTTGTTGGGTTCAATGGTATGGTTGGTGCAGCGGAAAAGTAAAAAAATATTGTCTGGAAAATAATTATTTTTAGTTCAGGTTTGCTTTTTTTGGACGTATTTAGCCACTCATCTTGTTTATGGTAATACAAGCGATGCTGATTTACAAAACATCGACTCAATTACACTAACGATTTTTTTTACCAATTTAGTAAAATTTGGCTCAAAACCATATTTTTGTTTAATTTCCTAAGTTCTCAGTAAGATTTGTCTGTGTAAGATCTAAATTCGACTTTTCACAGAATTGTTTTCGTCATCTTAATCTTTGTAACAATATTCTGATTTAAAAGAGTGTCGATGGAGTTTCTTGCCCGTTCTTCTCCATAGATATCTACTCTAGGGAATGGGCAACTACAGTACTTTCACAGTTTTTATGTCTTGTGACTGGGACTGTAGCTACATTTAATTTTCATCTTTGTTTCGACAATTCAAAAGTTCCTGTAACTGGCCTACTTGAAATAAATGCTTTGATTTTGATTTCTTATTATCTCTGGAAATGGATAATTTAGTAAGCGCCCTGAAAATTACCCAAAAATCTTAAGTAATATACCAGAAAAATCAATTTCTTGTTTAGGCTATTGTCCCACTGCTGCAAAAGCCTCTCCCATTCCTTTCCAACTCTCCGGTGTTCTGACTTCTCTGGCCAATCAGTCAGGAACGAGTCCAAATCATCACGCCACCGTTTTTAAGGCACCCTCTGTGTGACGATTCTGCGGCATCTGTCCTGACCCATCCTGGAAATGTGACCCGTACGTACAGTCCCATGTAAAAAAGAAACAATTTATAAAACAATATTATCATTATATTGTGTCACAATTTCATTTTGCCAATCTCAAATTCATTTACATGTCTTTTGACAAACTATTACGTCGCATACTTTGGAGCTTAGTCAGTAGTTTGCAAGACTGTTTGTTTGTAAAAGTTGAACAAGTGGGTCAAGATCAGAATGTCAGATGAATCATACGAATGAGATATTTCGTATCGATTTCACGTTATGTAGTCTTTTATTTTGCATTCAACTGTAGGTATTTTTTGGTGTTTACGATGTGCTTACTGTAAATATCTTGTTTCAACATTTATTACTATTTTGCATGACTGTTTTAAACCGATGCTGATTTATTTGTCTTAATTTAAAAACTGACAGTTTTGAGTCATGTTAAAAATAAAATCTGCCAAAAGACATAACTTTGCTAGTTTCATAATTCTTCCATCGCTCAGCGTGAATGTGGCATTCCCGACCAGAGCATGGCCCACTTGCTGGAGTATAAAAAGCGTCTCTACTCCTGCACATTAAAGGACTTTAAAAACGACGTCACAGAAATTGCGATTGACGTGGCCACCTTCTAGGCCTAAGAAATTTGATAGATCGTACCATCAAATCGACAGAACATTTTTATTTTTAGCAATAGAAGTACAAACAGTACTTTTAAAAAGTTGAATTTATATAAACTATGTGCTATATTTTTCTATAAATAATAGTTTAATAATCCGGAAACACTTCTTTATGCCCTTTAAGCAACAAAAGAAAATGTTAATAAAAACTTTCCACATTCAGTTAGCAGCCCTGAAAACAAACAACAGTACAGCACACCTCAGTACAATGGCGTGCATCAGTGTTGGCGAATTAATAGCCCGCAGTAAGCCGCGCTTAATGAATA
Organism: Xestia sexstrigata; assembly: GCA_941918905.2. NCBI lineage: Eukaryota > Metazoa > Arthropoda > Insecta > Lepidoptera > Noctuidae > Xestia > Xestia sexstrigata. The sequence continues at coordinate 14,642,024 of OW799223.2, forward strand.
TTGCAGCCAAACTCGAGGTGACTGATACCAGTTATATTGACTCGCAGTGTACCGCGGACAAAATAAATACGTGTCATTTTTCATCCACTTTTCGTGTCCCCATGGTTCGTTCTTTTTCTAGAGTATTTTATTGTAGTTACCTAAACGTTTAGCCACAATACAATTATACCTTTTCGATGATGTGTAGTGTTAACCGAGTTCACTGCTCGAAATCAGGGAAAAACCTTTTTCCCAAAATTGAAAATGACGTTCTTAAATACTGCGTATGCGGGTAATCCCAGAATCAGCTAAACCTTCAAGTAACGGAATGTATGTAAACCTTTGCATGCTAGCACGACTGACCGAAGCATACCTATGTAGGTATGCTAGTAGGATGACGCAATCAATCCCTGCCTATGTCATCATTGCTTGATTAGAATTTGAATCTTTATCCATTTTAAGTCTACAAATGACTGACATTCAATTCAAATTAGGAACTACCAATATCAGAATCGGTAATGGTCCATCTTAGGTTTTTCCATCAGGTATTTCTCAGTAACAGCCACGGAGTCTGGATTTGTGCACGGATGAATAGGCTCGCCCCAAACAAATTAAATATAACTGGCGAAATTTTGGTGTACTTGTTAGATACAACTCTACCTTACCCATCGGAGATTGCAAGGAGTGGCGTTATGTTATGTTTTTATTGTGGCTGAAAGATACCTATCTGTGCTAAATACACACAGAGGTTGTTTTATCACAAAATAAATCATCATCACCATCATCATCATTATCATCATCATCACCATCATCATTATCATCATCATCATCATCATCATCATCATCATCATCATCATCGTCATCTTCCTGCCCTTGTCCCATGTTATTTAGGATCGGCGCAACACGTTTTTTTATTTATTCAAAGATTTTGGAAGACAGCTAAATACAATAGTGATAAATAACAGTATGATAATCAGACAGCTAATAACAAGTCTTCACGTCTAGAGCTTGTCTGGTATAAATATACTGTGGAACAAAATATACACACTGCCAAATAATGCAAAAAAAAAGAAAACATGCAAATAGATCAACAACAACAACAACAACAGCCCATAACGTCCACTGCTGGACATAAGCCTCTCCCATGATGGGAGGAATTTGCCGTAATCTCCACGCTTGGCAGGCGGATAGGAGATCGCAGTGATGAAAGACTAACAGAAAACGCTGCTGCCCATTCTCTGGTCTACGGAGGCGAAAGGTGTTCTGCCTCAGACATTAGTCGCCTTATACGACACCCGTGAGTGTAATGGGTTGGTTCTATTCTATTCTGCCGGATACCACACGGCTATCAAAGCTATCAAAGCAAATAGATCATCACATAAAATTTAATTGCAGCAGGTTATTTACCTTGAGAACCAAGATGTTTTAGTTAAATTAAAAAATAAATAAAATAATAATAAAACCAAATGAAAAAAAAAATTAAAAAAAAATAATAGAAAAAAAAAAAAAAAACCCTCTACTCCCCGTCAATCGTCACGCTATCATTTACTTCTTTTTCCTTCATAACATTCCTCACACAATCCAAAGTAAATAAAGAAGTTTTTAATAATTTTTGCCTCCAACATTTATCTACCAACAGTACAAGCGACTCTTATTGTTTAGCAAGCGTAATATTTGCTCGTCAGCTTACGTCTGAAAGCAGAAGCGACTGCTGAAATATGATTCTCACTTACAGGCTGTTTTAATTAGAACTGGCGATGCACTGTAAATGCTTTGTTTTGAATTTGTATGGTGTCGTGTATGCTGAGTTTGTGTTTGGTGTCATGTTATCATAAAAAGGTTTATGTATACTTTTAGTAAATAAACTAGTTGTTGCCCGCGAATTTTGTAAACGTTAATTTGTTTTAAAAATATGTATATACTTATTTAAATCAGATTTAGTTGACAATTTTATTGGGTTTCAATTTTTTTGCAAGTTCCAAGGTTGCAAGAATCCTAAGGTTCTATTCTTAACATCAGCCAATTCGGAGATTAGCCGGAACAAACAAATAGACAGAAAAAAATAAAGTTTTTTTGGTTTTAAGTACCGTACCTATATACTTTTTTAAGCATTCAGTAAAAAACTGTTATTTTCAAATTACAAACAGACACTTCAATTTTAGAGTATAAACTCAAACTCAAACTCAAAGCATTTATTTCAATTAGACCATTACGGCACTTTTGAATGTCAAAAATACAAAAAAGAAAATCAAAGCTACAGTCCCAGTCACAAGGCATAATAACTTGAGAAAGTACTGTAGTTGCCCATTCCCTAGCGTAGATCTCTATGGAGAAGAACGGGCAAGAAACTCCATGGACACTCTTTTAAAAACAAAATATTGTTACAAAATCTTGGTTACATCTTTAATTTTGAGATTATATATATATGTGAGAACGATGTAGAAAGACGTGCACACTAAGAGCGTCCAGAGTAAAAGATTAGATCAACAGTTTACGAATAAAGTAATTAAAATGAACCTTGGCAGCTAAGAGATGACCAGTCCCAACTGACAGCGCCCGTTCACAAACATGACGCATGTATCGGCGCCATTCAACTCAACCATATTGAAGGGAACTAAATGACCCGACACACCCGCCACCATCAGCGAGACATTTAAGTGAGCATGACATTCTTTCAGCCACCAAGGCATATTCAAGTCAATGAAATATAAATAAATGTAAATGGTGGCTGAACAGTACAAAGTACTCACACATGTGCTATGCAATTATATAATACTAAGAACTGGAATCTATATAATGCAAGTATATTTTTACAATCTTCTGCAGCTTCCACAAAACATTAACATGGGAATCAATTCTTCATCTTCTTCTTTACGAGTCGATGGACTCAAATAATGCCCGACCCAAACAATCAATTAATTTGCCCCCCCCCCTATGGTTGTGGAGCAGGACCAGCATTTAGCCAAGCATTTTTATCATCAATGTAATCCCCCAACTTATAATATGCTTGCCTACATAGTGTGCGTTTTATACAAGATTTAAATTTCGTCTCGTTCAGTTGAAGAATGTGGGGAGGTATTTTATTGTAACATTTCAAACAGTACCCCATGAAAGATGAATCTACTTTAGCAAGCCTGAAACCTGGCTGAACTAGTTGGTCCCTATTTCTAGTGTTATAGTGGTGTCTGTCACCTCTTCTACTGAATAAATGCCGATTTTTCCTAACGTACATGATGTTTTCATAGATGTATTGACAAGGTACTGTCATGATATTAATTTCCTTAAACAGTTCTCTTAGAGAATCGCGTCTACGTAATTCATAAATGGCTCTGATGGCTCTTTTCTGCAGAATAAATATAGACTCGATGTCTGCAGCCCGTCCCCATAGTAAAATACCGTATGACATAATACTATGAAAATAACTAAAATAGACTAGCCTCGCGGTATCAATATCAGTGAATTGACGGATTTTTCTAACAGCATATGCTGCTGAGCTCAGCCGTCCTGCAAGAGATGTTAAATGAGGACCCCATTGTAACCTTGAATCGAGCGTGATTCCCAAGAAAACCGTTTTATCGACAAATTCTAGTTTCTCTTGATTCAATATTATGTCACAATCACTACTTTTGACATTTGGTAGAGCAAATCTAATGCACTTAGTCTTTTTTCCATTTAGTACTAAATTATTGGCGGTAAACCAATTGTGGACCTGCAGTAGGGCGTTATTTACGTCGTCAAGATTAGTGGCACGTCTGTTTATCCTAAATATTAAAGAAGTATCGTCAGCAAACAACACCATATGCGGATGGTTGTTAAATAAATGGGGTAGGTCATTAATATACACTAAAAAAAGGAAGGGACCCAATATCGAACCTTGTGGTACACCCATTTTTACTTTTAAACCCATTGAGTTGACTCCATTTATTTGTACGTAATCTTTATACTCTATACTCGTACATACTCTAAAATTGTTTATTATTGTGAAAATAATCAAGTTACCTGTAAGTTGGCGTACCTGTATGAAGTAAATAAGTTGAAATACATAGTGGTAACTTTTTTTTACGAGCTCTTGGAATAAGAAAGAAAGAAAACACATTTAACAGCTACCCAATCCATTTTATACCTGAGTTTCCTCAATGCCTCGGAAAGTTCGTTTACCCATGGGTCAACGTGCTCTTCGAGATCCACGCCACCCCATGACCGATGGGTCCATGTGGGTCTATGGCAGTCGTTACAGGTAGTCAGTGGCTGTCAGTAGGTGCGTCGGAAAGAAGGTGCGTTAACCCACGAGTCAACGTGCTTTCGACCCACGCCACCCCATGACCCATGGATCTTTTTGGGTCTACGACAGTCTTTACAGGTAGTCAGTGGCCGTCAGTAGGTCCTCGTTTTAACTAACTACACTATTTAACGTTGTAGTTAAGTGACTGAACAGGTTTAAGTTTTCTTTTTTTCTGAAATATGAAGTAAGTAGCAAAAAAAGACCCTTTCTTATGTGAGTGGTTGGATGAGCTATTTACTTTTTAAACTACATAGTTATTTGTGAAAAGAAGATAAAAGTACCTGGAAAGATATGAAGGAGGCTTTTGCCCAGCAGTGGGACATATTACAAAGCTATTACAAATATATTACACCTACTTAAATAGATATTTATTTGCGAGAAATAGAAAGAACTTTTGGACTTAGAACCATGATGTTGTTTGATAAATGGACACTTATAAGCACGTTTTAAAATCATGCTTAAATAATTAGGATGCCACCACGGCATTTTCTACTAACAACCCTATCCCTACGCATACAGCTTATCCCTCAAAATTAACCTTTAAAAACTAAACGTTATGGTTCAAAATCAATAACCTCATACACAAAATAAACGTCACGTATTCAAATCAATACGATGACAATACTATAGTCACAGTATAATGGATCGACAAACGTGCGACAAAAAAGTCGAATCATGCGCACACCTGCGATTTTCAATACACCCATCATTGATCGATTAGTTCCAATTCCTTTATTTGGAATTGGCTGTACGAGTTTCAACTTTATTTTAAAGGTGATAGGATTGGCAATTCGATGAGAGTGCGTTAATTATTTTGGCGGGTAAAGGGTTGCGTCCTATAGTATTCAAAATTGACTGTATTTGCCTATCAGTTTTATATGTGACTTTGCATAAAGTTTAATGATTTTTGCATGCCGTACGATGCAATAGTGCTTTTGTATGTGCATGGTTACCCTGAAGTATATTAAATTTGTGCAAAGAAATAGAAAGATTGTAATCTTTCTTTCTAAGAACCCATTGTGAGCACATGAATTAATATATAAATGAGGATGGTTAAAATAATAAGAAACATGGGAAGATCATAAAAACTACAGATTGAATGTGAGAAATTTGATGAAACTGATAAGGGGGTGACCACTGAGATAATAAAGAAGCATGCTCACTTCCACCAATCCGCACTGGGCCTGTGTGGTAGATTACGGCCTTCTCCGTCTTATAAAGACGAGGCCTGTGTCCCAGCAGTGGGAGCTTTATACGCTGATCATATATTATGCTTGAAAGCAATAGAAACATTTTACATGACCACCTTTCCTATCAGCCTGTTGGACACCCGCACAGTGTGACAAGGTCGCATACGCATAGACATAAATCCATAAACAAAAACCATGTCACTGCATGTCATTGTGATTCATGAAGGTCAGTTTTGTTCAGTGTGATTCAGACGATGACATGCGGATGGATACGGGCGTGTAACATGGAAAATTATGGAAAATTTATGTACTTGTGTTGTATGTAGGGCGTGTTATGATTGTCAGTTGTTTCTTTGTATGATTTTCCTGGGAAATTGTGCTAAGTACTTATTTTGGACTGTGAAAAGGGGAGTTGCAAGAGATGAAAAGCAATGTACGTTGATTAGATCGACTGATCCCGTGGGATCCGCCTGTGTGGGATCAGTTTAAAATAGAGCCGTAATTTTGATATAAAAACATGATTCATTAAAGTTAGGTATACATCGTGTAGGTAGGTATGCTGTCCTGTACCGAGTATGGTAACGATGCCCAACGCGCTCGTGGAGACCAATCCTGGATTGGACTTGTTTGATGATGAATGAAAGACGATAATGTCAGAATGTTTGTGGTTCTGTGAGAAGCCCGAGTGAAAGGATAAAAAGGGCTATGGCTGTACTAAATGTAGTTAATAAATAAATAATACTGCCGAAATTTTTACGCCACTAATGACTACGGCATTATATGGAACTTAAGATTAGATTTTTGTGCTCAGTAATTAAATACTGCATTGTAATATTGTAGTTTACTTCATTCTTAGTAATAAATCATGAGGTATAAATTATTAGTAACAAAGATCGCGTTAGAAATACTACCCTGCACTTTTTTTTCTTCAGATGGGAAATCATCAAATGACTCCTCCCGCTCCGGAGCAGGAGGGAGTGTCAGACTTTTACTGACTAAAACCTATCCATGTTCCTTCATCATCACCCTTTGTATTCCGGGGCCACGGTATCTCTTTCGAACAGTCCCTGCACTCCTTTACTCGAGTTGCAGATGTTGGAGAAAAAACTGCCAAGCTGAAATGGGAGTAGGCTGGCCACGTAGCACGAATGCACCCGGACAGATGGGCAACGATCGTCACTCACTGGAGGCCTGTCGGGGGAAATCGCCGTCGAGGTAGACTGCGGCGAAGTTGGTGTGACGATCTGATCTTGTGAGGAGAGGATTGGAAGGAGAAAGGGGAGGCCTTGGCCCAGCAGTGGGACACTCAAATAAAAAACCTAAGTGTGCCATAATAAGTACAGGTATTTTCCTAAAGGCATATCTATAATAAAAGAAAAAAACAGTTTAATGTTCTTAGATACTCGTAACTAATAAAGTAGGCAATAACAACCATTTACTCGAGTTTTAGCCAAAACTCTATAATTTAAAACTATAACTATTTTGTCCACACCCTAAAAATTATGATCACTAGGAGTCCACTCGTTCGCCTAATGGCACAATAATATATGCTAATTGCAAGTAAAAACAGAGACAATAGACTATTATGAATCATAAATAATGCTTCTAAATGATCTATTATATCGTCTATAATTAGTTTTAAAACAGTTTTTAGTATTTTTTTATCTTTAGGTATCTAAATTATAATGCTATGTCTTTTGAACAATTAAAGTAACTGTAAGTGACTGGTAGAGAATGCCTTGTGGCATTAAGGCCGCCTATGTACCACTATTGTACCTACATGAAGTTTAAATAAATAAATATTTACGAGAAACACAAGTGAAAAAGGGAAGGTAGCTTTTGTGGAAAAATTTACTAATCTGAGATCCTTGGAAGTTTAAGGTGGTCAAGCTTAAACTAATTCGAAGTACCTACAATTTGACGTGTACCTAAGTACTAAAACTTCCAAACATTTCTCTCATATCAGTGTTATATCTAGGGTTCCTTACCTGAAAAGGAAAAAACGGAACCCTTGTAGGATCACTTTGTTGTCCGTCTGTCTGTCCGTTAGTCTTTCAAGACCCTTTATCTCGGAAACGCGTGGAGGTATCGAGTTGAAATTAAAACCTATACTATTCTCGTGCTAACCAAGTTAACGTAAAAACGTATATTTCGACACTCAGGGCATCAAAATTTATAGGGTGATTCCTGTTGACCTAGAATCATGAAATTTGGCAATGTCTTATTTATTTAACACTTGAAGCACAAAGTACAGAGGCGGACTGAATGCCATAGGCATTTTCTACCTGTCAACCCTTGGGTGATGCAGAAACAAGCAGTGGTAGGTGTACATCTGAAAATAATTTAATTATTACTAAGGTAAATACAATAAATATATATCTAACTATTTATTACTGTAAATAGATATTTACACGGATCGGACGGTCTTAACATTGCATCTTGCAGCACATTTTTATGTTTTTTCTATCAAACAATTCCTCCATCTTTTTTTGGTCTATCTATTTTCTTATAGCTATCTACACTCACAAATAATATCTTGATACGTGAATGCATCATCATCTGCCTAGCCTTTTCCCAAGTTTTATTGGGGTCGGCTTCCAGTCTAACCGGATGCAGCTGAATACCAGTATTTTAGATGGAGCGACTGCCTATCTGACCTCCACAACCCAGTTAGTACTGGGTAATACGATACCCCTTGGTAAGACTGGTTGTCAGACTTTTGGGCCACTGACTACCTGTAACGACTGTCAAAGATCACAAATGAGAAAACTCGGTATGTAATGGGTGGTCACCCATCCACAGACCAACCTAGGCAAGCACGGCTTAACCTAAAGATCGACCCGAGCGGCTGTTATTATTCAGCCATCTTGATACGTGACTTTGCGATCTTGATACGTGAATGCAAGTGATATAACTAGTGTTGCTTTTCTTTTCGCTGTGTGCCATAGTAAAAGCTGATCATAAACGTGCGTATAAATTATAAAATTATGACAACTTAAGAGGTTTAAACGTAAACAAAATTAAACTTGTGTTTATATTATGATGCAATAATAAATACATTCTTGCAAAACCTGTCTTATGAGTATTAATATTTTATACTAATTTGGGTCTATTTATTATTTATTAAATTAATTTAAAATTCAAAGAGGTTAAAGTCCTATGATTCAGATATAGACAGTTAAAAGGATGACTAAACAGAAAAGGAATGCAAAATCGAAGGAATGAAAGGTCAAGATTGATCTATCACGATCAACTAATAGTGTGGAGGCAAACAAGGCAATGTGCATTTGTGGCGCCTGCAAAACAATTTGTCGACTACTGAACAATTTGCTTATTCCCAAAGAAGAAACTTAATTCTCAACATAAGGGGGAAGCGACGGGATAATCATTCAATTACTTTCGTTTGGTTTCGGTGGTACTAGTTTTATTTAGTAATTCCTTTGTTACTATTACAGGTTACAAAACAGTTCCAACATAATTATTTCGCCAAATGAAATTTTTCATTGCTTATAGCTGGTCATCGTATCACCAAATCAATCGATGCACAATTCTAACAACACCGACTGTACCACCCACAAAACAGCACATCGATTTCAACGAATCTACTAACAACTATTATTTCTTTTCCCATTCTGGAAACTAAGTTCATTGCAGCAACGAGCAATGAATCACCATCATACATCGACAATGTGTCAATATACCGAAGAACAAAGAGCCAGAACAGTTCTCTTATCATTTACAACACGATTAACGCCGATAGATGTCACCATAAAAGCTCAAAAGCTGTTAACTTGCACAAAGAAGTTATTATTAAAATTCGAGTTGGCTCATACTGTTTTATCTGTTGATTTGGTGGTGCAAGTCATACGCGGTTGCGACTAGTTTGAGCTTTTAATATCGAATTATAAGGGTGTAAAAAACCTCTTAATGAAGCCGAAAGGCACTTATTCTCCACATTTTTTTGTTCTACACCATACCTGGGAACCTTTTAGTTACGGAGATATTGGGGGTTAAAGTTCCAACTTTTTGACAAGTATTTTTTTAAATAGAAGTTTTTTTAAAGATTTTTAAATTAAACACCTCCACGACCCCCGTACTATTTAATCCATCCATCAGCATAATGTTTTGAGTGCGTTACATTGAGTTCTACTACAAAACATGATTTACACCCAAAAAAAAAAAAGTCTTTTCCCAGCAATAATTTTTGCTTAAAGTTACTTATTTTGATGTACAGAATGCTTGGTTGACGGCTTCGTGTTGAGGTTGTTTACACTCTGTATATAACATCAATGTACAGACGCCAGCCCATCAACCCACCTGAAACTGACAAATATTCCCAATCAACTTTGAACCTAATGCTTTAGCGATATAGTTCAAAAACTATTTAAAGATATTTGACAGTTTGCAGTAGCTTGATTTGCTGGCGTCTGTACTATGGTTCGAGTATAGCTAAAAGTATCAATATCCTACAGCAGTTCTCGGCTGGGCGTGCACTGCCCCCAAATAGTACCACAAAACTTGGGCCTTCACATATCCCAACCACCTTTTGAGATATTCAGCGCGTCTTCTGCCCCTTTCACTAACCGACTTCTAAAATGGAGGAGGTTCTCAATTCGGCTGTTTTATTTTTTTGCAAATTCATTTGCCTTACGTATTTGGCCATTTAAATTACAAAATATTCTTAGCCTATAAGTCATTGATGTTAACGTTAAACCTTATGACAAGAGAAATAAAACGTCACCGGCTGGTATATTTCCAATAATAAAGAAAATAGATGAAATAACAAAAAAGTCTCGTCATAGAGTGACTCCGCTAAAGCGTTAAACTTAACCCACACACCTCTTTTATCTTCAGCAAACAGTAGGTATATTTGAACTCATTTGTAAACTAAGTGTTTCGTAACGTATCCAATGTGATCTTTGTTTTAGAACAAGCCAACGAACCGGGCTAATGAGAACCATATCGATTTTTATTGTCAATATTTAAACGAGTACAATCATGGTATGTTGATAACTCGATACGCCTATCGATTGAGTTCTTGTTACTAGACTATATTATGGTTAATTTTGATCAACGCTAGATATATTTTGTAACATAATATCATTTCTGTAATCCTCGAACACACACATTTCGCCAGTTATGTTTAAATCCCGTGTAATATGGGTCGAGTCATTTGCCACCAACCAGATATCAAAACAGACTCCTTGGTTGTTATTGAGAAATTTTTGGTCATGGGTCAATCCAATAACACTTTGCCCGACCTGGGAATCGAACCAACCAGACCAACAAACTACAAAATATCTACACAAATATCACCAAGGAGGTGATATTTGTGTACATATTTTGTACGTTTGTTCCTCTGTGTGTTGATTTAGTGACTTAAGAGCAGCTGTTGAGTGTTAAGTACCTAAGTTTGATTTCCATGTCTGGAAAAGTTTCGTATGGATTTTCCGCTAGGATTTTCTGAGCAATAGCCCGGAGTCTGGATAGCAAACACTGACTACCTGTATGTAATGGGTGGTCACCCATCTACAGGCCGATCTACTCAAGCGCAGCTTAACCTAAAGATCGAGCCGAGCCGCTGTTATTATTTAGCCATCACGAGCTCATTCTATTACTTAAATATTGTAACCCCTATTACAATGAACTTGTTGAACAAAACTAAAGAAAAGGTAACGTGGGTGTGGCCATGTCAACCAATCTCTTCATGAAATGCAGCTGTGTATGTTATGTTCTTGGTAACAGGAGTTTGCAGGTTCGATTTTATTGGTTTGCAAAAAATGTAGCCGTTGTTTGATCAATGACACATCCGTCAAAGACCGAGGATCTAAGATTAACGCATGCGGGGTTTAATTTTCCGAGTTACTTGGCCAAAAATTACTATTAAGTTCACTCGTTCAGGGTTGAATGTCCTCGCTTCGTACTCGTACCTTTGCAATTTACTAGTCTCGTTAGTTTGAGGTATCCTAAGGCTCACACTGACTGGTTCATTGGTTGTTAAATTGACAAAATATGCTAATGAATGATCTGTTTTCATTTGCCTACTAGTTGGTATAAGATTGTAGCTGTCCAATAAAGAACTTGTGGTTTGATCGATTTGGAACGTTTTGGATGTGAGATGGAGAATTGAACCTTCATTACAGTCTCTTAGAATTGTTTTTTTTTTACCTGACTCAACATAATCCCCGAAGGGTTAGACAGAGGTGTACCTAATAGTGCACCCAAAAAAACCCACCCCTAATAGTGCATAGTGCACCCCAAAAAAATACGCTATGTTTTCTTTAAGTTGGTTTTGTTTAGCCTTCTTAAATAGCTTTATATTTTTTGTAAGTAATGTTTATTTTGTTTCTTGTTGTTTTACGTTTAAGTACTGTTTGTTTTATTTTTTCTAATTAATCAAATATTGAAATAAGTTGTTTTGACTTCCGTAAGTTTTTCTTTTCGCGGGTGACCACTGAAAACCAGCGCTGTGCTGTGGGCCCCCCATAGCACAGCATCATGCTGAGTGGTAACCTATTTTATCGCACTCACGACGTGCAAGCTGTCAACTATTTTTTTAAATTTACTTTTTGTTTATGTTCCGTTTTGAAATACTCTGAATGTTTGTTACGTTTATTGTTTCTGTTTTCAAATGCACGTCATGTCCGTGCGATGAATAAAGATTTTTTCTTTTTTCTTTTTTTCTTTCTTCACATTTCGCCGGTTATGTTTCATCATCATTCATCATTTCAGCCGAAATACGTCCACTGCTGGACATAGGCCTCCCCCAAGTGTCGCCACATTGATCGGTCCCGTGCGACTCGCATCCAGCCGATTCCTGCAACCTTCACCAGGTCATCGGTCCACCTAGTGGGAGGCCTTCCAACGCAACATCAACCGGAAGAGTTGCGTTGGAAGGCCAGAACTTTTCAGCCCCATCGGCCATCCGTTCTGCGAGCAATGTGCCCTGCCCACTGCCACTTAAGTTTGGCAATTCTTCGGCCTACGTCTACCGACGTACCTTGGTTCTCTTGCGAATGTCTTCATTTCTGATTCGATCGCGCAAGGAAACTCCGAGCATAGCCCTCTCCAACTTGCCGTTTGGGTGACTTTAAGCCTTCTGATGAGGCCCATTGTGAGCGAGCACGTTTCGGTCCCGTATGATTAAGTTATCGGTTATGTTTAAGTCCCATGTAATAGAGGGCGAGCCTATGGCCATCTACTGAGCGCAAATCCAGACTCCGTGGCTGCTGCTGAGAAACTCTTGATGGAAAAACCCAATAACACTTTGCCCGACCCGGAAATCCAACCCAGGACCTCATGCTCAGCTGTCGCGCTTGCGACCACAAGAGGCAGGTTAATATTACTTAGGGCACACTGGTATTTCAGCAGTCATCAATATTGTTTAAAATCACTGCATTGTAACCCAGCTAAACTTGTAAGACATTCTCCTGACGCCCTTTTAAAATTCAATAAAACTCATAAAAAGAACGCTCTTTAACGTTTTCTCATCATAAAACACTAATAAATAACGAGTCGAAACTAAATTTATGTTCCTTTTGATTTACAGCACATAAAACTGGCAACACTATTGTTCGTTGACATTTTGAATCGTTAAATAGAGCAACATTCTAAACGTCACGCTCTAAACCGTTATTTCAAATAAAATTTCGTAATGATGAATTACATCGTATTTTTTTTCGGACCATAGTAGATATAAAATACAATGTTGCTATCAATGGGATTTACTGTGAAATTAAAGATTAAAAAGTTATGTTTTTCTATACCATAATGGTAGGTGCGCAGTTAGGATTTTAGTGCGAAATAAAAAATTAAATGCCTTACATTACAATCAAACTGCCTGTAACTGCTACCTTTTATGGTTTAAACAAAATAAAAGGAAATGGAAACGGTTGTTCTTGGTTGTTCTAGAATCAATCAGCGACGTCTACATACACACATGTCTGTAGTTCGTGGTTTTGCACAATTATTAAGATTTTTTATTAATACATTATTTTATGTGTTTTTGAACTTAACAAAATCCATGGCAACTTTGGACTAGCGGTGGCGCAGTGTTGGCGGCCCCCACTTTCGATCAGTAACTCGTGGCTTCGAACCCAGGCAGGCGCATAACTTTTTGTAATTTATTTCATCACCACTGCTTTCAAAACGGTGAAGGAAAACATCGTGAGGAAACTGGCATGTCCATGAATAAAATATTCAAAGACATGTGACAACCCGCACTGGGTCCGCGTGGTTGATTATAGCCTATCTACCTCTCACAGAAAGGAGGCCTGTGTCTCAGCAGTGGGAACTTTATAGGCGGTTCAGAACATTGCTCGCATTACATTCAATCAACTCTGCCTATCATCGTCCACTGCTGGACATAGACCTCACCCAAGGTGCGCCGCAACACCCTGTATTCCGCATGTAGTCTGTCTCTACTATTTTTTTGAGGTCGTGGGACCACCTAGCCGAGTGACGTCACATGCTGTACTTGCCGATACACACATGGGCACTGGCAGCAGGTTGCAAGGCGGTGTACTTGCACCCCTCTATCGGGAAAGAAAATACTACGTACAAAACATGAAGTTAAAGGTCTAAATTTGTTCATCACCTTGGCAATCAATTTAGTGTTCTTCTCTACTCTTTTGTTGTGATCATTGAGCATGCAAAGGCCGCGTCTCCCATCATCAGGGCAGCAGGCAGGTGGAAGGTTATGGATGTTCAAACAGCCACCCCTCCCCCCGAAATCTCGGGCAACAATCGAGACACCAAGCCTATCCGAAGCGGAATGCAAACATTCTTGAACTGCTTTCATGGACCTAAAGATGCACCCCGCTGGAAATAATCCTGCCGGCGGCCATGGATACTCAGTCTCCACTCCAGGACTTGTTTGCTCCAGCAGCTATCGGTCCATCATCCGCATCACATTAGTGCCCTAATAAATCAGAGATCCTCCCATAAATTATTTAACTATTTTTCTACAATCTCATTTAAATAATAATACAACAAAGCTTTACAAAGCGAACTAATCAAAAGGTAATATTTATCTACTTAGCATGTGATAAACTTTTGTACTCGTAAGTACTCGGTCAAATTCGTCGGTATTTATTTTTCACTATGCCTTTGTCGTGAGAGTGTTTGACGATCGGGATGTGAGTCATCGGCGCAGGCGCACCGGCTCTACAGGTTGTTTGATTTTTCATCCAGTCATTTAAACATTAACTCGCGCCTTTTCCCGGGGGGTAGGCAGAAATTACACAATGCTTATTTTGTTCATATTATTTCATCTTCGTTATCATCACGTTAATACAACTTCAGCGTGGCAAAGTGTTCTAATTCTATGATTTTAGTCTATTATATAGATTTTAGTGATGCTTATGTAGAATGTATGTGAACTATTAGCACTCCCCTGTCTAATCCTTCGGAAAAGCAGGCTTGATGTTATATTATTATGTCATATACAGTTCTTAAAAGCAAATTTACGTCAAAACCTATGAAAGTGACTAGCAGCCCAAACGGGGTCGCGATACGATGCAGAGAGAGCAGAGAACAGAACAGAGCCCATGGTGAGTGCCTATTACACAGATGAGTGTAATTTGCAGTTAACGATTAAAATTGTGAACCACCAATGAAAATGTAGTGTTACTTATAGTTAATAACACAGATTTAAAAAAAACTGACCCTTTGTTAAGACCTAGACTACCTTACAGGCCTTATATAGTGGCTTTGCCAACAAAAGTGAAATCAAGATAATTTTGGGAAACACAAAAACATAAAAATACAGGACCAAAGTGATTTCTTTTACAACTTTTACAATATATTATTGGTCTAAAATCAACAGATCAACCACAGAACTTTACGAGCTTGTCAAACACAACACACAACATTGACACAGCCAGTCCTGTGTCATTTGAGTCTAGACACAATGTATACCAGACGCTAGATTAGCTCAGATACTGTGTTTACTTGGTGTTTACGGAGCTGTTAGCTTTATTGAAGCGATCAAGCGTTACGGCTTGCATACAGCTAATATACGGAGCGGTTTTAAAATGGGATGTTTATCTCAAAGATAAATGTAACTATATATTTATTTATTTAAACTTAATGTACAATAGTGGTACACAGGCGGACTTAATGCCACAAGGCATTCAACCAGTCAACCTTTGGGTTAAATAGGAAAACATAGTGATAGGGTACAAAGTAATGTCTAAAAAAAAACTTTTTACTAACGAGAGTTCAGATTTAGATTGATACTAATACACATATACAGATAAAATAAACTAATAGATATTTTAACAAATACCAAAAATTAAAAAGACAATAACAAGAAACCTAATAATAATTATTATGACGACTTCAAATTGAGAGCTATATATTCTGATTTAAATAGTGGTTACGAACTTTTCTTTTGAAAGTGAATTTGTTTTCAGCTTTTTTATGCCAAAAGGTAGCGCTAATGAATAATTTTTCTGCACACAATTTGTAAAATATGCTTTTCTGAAAGTAGAATAATATGCTCAAAATAACTCACCAAACTATAAAAAAAAAAAACAAAAAATAATAATACGGAAATAGCTAAACCTCCCGACAGCAACAACCTGTACATAATCTGATGCAACAGATAAGGTGTACGTTTTTTTCTAAAGCGGTGGCCACCACCACCACCGTCCTACTTCTGTGAGTGACTCATCCGCAGGAACTAACTAGGGAAGCTGTGGAGACGCCATGTGAATGCTAAAATGCCATTTTTTTTCTAGGTTGATAGTCTTTTTTTGTGATTTCGTACTCGTATTTGTTCATAGACATTCAAATAAAAATATAATATAAAATATAAATATTTTTATTTGAATGTCTATGAACAAATACGAGTAGGTACCTTAAAATATTTGGTTCATCTTTAAATATTGTGCAATTACTAGTTAGCCCCATTTCCAAATCTCATTATCGCATTGATGTTTGCTGTTAAAAACCCAATTCAGAGTTAAGCTCACTTTCTACAACCATGTTATTAAATGTATTTATTATTCATATGCTGCACATATTACAGTTTGGTGTCTTTGATTGGATTAGAGTTTCGACTTCCTTAGTGTAAATTGGGCCAACTTTAAATTCAGCAAAATTCACCTTGACAAATTAGTAATTGTTACACGCTGTACAATAAATAAAGTGTCTGCCTTCGAAATTAATTAGATAATTATGGTAATGATAATCATGACGCACTTTTGCTTTCTATACTATGTCCTTCTTCCAAGAATGATTCATCCGCAAGAATAAAACGCAGGAAATGAAGGATACGCATTGAATTGCTAAATCATCCTACTATTTGAACTGCCATTTACTCCGTGCTTACCGGGTGGTTATTGCCTACGTCAAGTAGACATACTATTAACAATTTAGTAGAGACAAATAAATTATTAGTTATATTTTCACTGGTTAGGTACTTTGCGGAAATCAATGACATTAAAATGTTTAGTTTTAATTCCGCAAAAAAAATTAAAATGCAGCGCCGCCCTACTGCCCGGAAAAAAATGCACATGCAGGAAAAGAAAAACTCCCACCTTGTATGCGACACGTTTGCCGTTCCGTTGTTTTTCTTTTGGTTGGCATGCCATGCACCCAAACCGATCCTCAAAATGTATAATAATTTATGAGTTTTCATGGAATTATATAAAATTTAAATAAATTATAGCTAAAAAGTTTTACAAACAACACAGCCCCACAGTTTTTTTTACTTTTCCGTTCTGTTGACCAAACACGAGACGATGTCTTCAAACATTTTTTTTTGTCTATTTGACGCCGAAAATATTTAACTCCTAAACGATTCAAATTATAATTAGGACCTTTGAATTGTGAGAACCCACTATTACAATTTGCGGTCGAAAAAGTCTTTCTTCCGAAGATTTTGTATCAATGATTTTGTTTTCGGACGACTTAATGTATGTTGGTTTCACTATACGGTTGACTAGGGCAGTTAATATGGTCAAAATGACCAATATTAATCTTGAAATGTCGCCTATTGTGACTGTGATTGCTTTATGCTGTAATCTATGATTTTTTTATTTATTAGATGTATTGAATTGGTCTGTCATTTCAAAGTGGTGTTCTGTATTGAATTTTGAAGAGGTTATGTTGTATAAATGTGTGTTTTTAAAGGTTACTCACCAAATAAGGGCCTTTTTAGCCAAATCTGAATAAAAGGTTACCAATGGCGCTATTGCTATTTAAACATTATTTAAGATCTTATTTATTTTCTATATTTTACCATTTTTTTAAACCATGTATTTAAACGAATAAATATTATTCTATTTTATTGTAAATTTGTAGGATTTATTTCCAAAATATTAACAAGTTACTGAAACTAATTCAATTTCCATTATATCATAAATATGTGAATAAATTTAATTACGAAAGTATCGACGATAGAGTAATTTCTGTTATTTGAATACCAGAATCAAATGATGTAGAAGCAACTTTAGAACTTTAGTCTTGACTAACTATGCCCGCGGCTTCGCTCACTAGAGCGCGTTTTCTTTTGGCATTATCAAGGAACATTACATGGGATCGTGAAGTTACGACTTCACGAGTTATTATTTTGAAGAGGATGTTAGGAATATACTACGGTATATTCCTAACATCCTCTACAAAATAATAACTTTATTTTTGATGAAAGATTATTTTTAAATCAGGGTAAATTCACGCTTGACTGATTGCAAGATGACTATCACAATGCGTGAGGCTGTGACAATGATTAATTTAACTTAATTACACTTTTTGTTGCGATGACACGGTCGGCTTAACGTTGTGGTAGGTCGGGAATTAGCGTTATAAAAGAAGTTTTAATAACGTTTTTAATTGAATCATCATTAGGTGTGAAAATACTGCTCAGGTTTTATGGAATTGTGCATTGTTATTGTTAACCAAAACACCAAATCACAATGTTTTTCATTTAACCTATTCAGTCCCACCATGTCTTGATGAAGAGCAAGACAAGAACGTGGGAGGCTAAGTTCTTTAATTTTTCTGTGCATTTTAGAACCTCCTCAGACGGATACAGCTCATTTCACAAGACATTTCTTCAAGACCCAATATGGATGCAACAAAATAAACATAATAACGACATAACGAGTACTTTTATTTAAATAAAATTCAAGAATAAACCATAATTATTAAGAGAAATATTCAAAGTTGATGACCAACGTTTACCAATATTGTAGAGGCACCAGTAGCAGAAGCAGCGGTATAGCCCAGTGATGGCGGCCCCAATTTACGAACAGAACTTAAGTCGTGGGTTTAATTAAACCCAGACAGGCGCATTACTTTGTGTTATTTATTTCATCACCACTGCTCTCAAAACGGTGAAGGAAAACATCGTGAGGAAACCGGCATGTCCATGAACCAAAAAATTCGAAGACGTGACATCTACCAATCCGCACTGGGCCCGCGTGGTGGATTATAGCCCATTCCCTCTCATAGAGAGGAGGCCGTGTCCCAGCAGTGGGAATATTAATAGGATGATGATGATGATGAAGTACTTTTGACTGAAATTCAACGTTGCTTAACGTTGAATTGCTTAATTGGAGAGGCACCAGAAGAAGAAGATACAAAACAAAAGCTCTTTAAGCTTAAAGTTCGATAATTAACATATAGGACTCTACAAGCTGTCTTCATCTCAACTCCCTGAGGGGACTACTCTAATTACTAACTCGCACGACGGTACACCTTACTGCAAACTGCAAATTTAATCAGCGAACCGAAACTTCGACTGCAATGAAACTGCAGTACAGTTGATTGCATCTGGTTAGTTTAACTGTTCAGTTATCGAGTTTAGGATCTATTGGTCGAATTGTACGGGTTCAATTTTAACTGGTGCTGTAGCGTTGAAATGTTTTTGAATATTGGTATTTGTAGTCGCTCTGTTTAAAATACTGGTATTCAGCTGCGGTTACACTATAAGCCATACATACCTGGGAAAGGTTACGCAGATAATGAAGCAGATGATGTTGGGATTTTGGAAATCTTTTGGGGGTTTTACACAGTTCAGCTGTGGACGTTTTGACTGGGATGATGATAATTTTTTATTCAATACGTCTGATGAAGCGGCTGGATACGAGAAACACATAATGGATCGATTTAGCCAAGCTTGCGGAAAGCCTATCTCCAGCAGTGACATTTTAAATCATGATGATTGTATGAGCCCTTGCTTGCTAAGATAAAGGAAAATTCCAATTCAGCAACATTTTCGTTTATAAATAACTAGCTGATGCCCGCGGCTTCGCCCGCTTGAAAAATTATACACTAAAACCTTTTTATTTTATTTTTTTCCGATGGGAAATCATCAAATGACTTCTCCCGCTCTGGGCGGAGCAGGAGGGAGTGTCAGACTTTTACTGACTAAAACCCATCCATGTTCCTTCATCGCCCTTTGTGTTCCGGGGCCACGGTATCTCTTTCGAACAGTCCCGCAACCAGGTATATAAACCTTACGAGGGATCGGAAGGGTAGCACGTGGTTTGATCGAGTTTCTAACATGGCTTGAGTTGTTCATGTATTACTATTTGTGTATTATTATTTGTGTGTCAAACTATAGGTAAGTTGTATCAATGACAATTCGGTACTTACTATTAATCAGCTTAACTGTAAACTAATGCTATCCCCCATTATAGCAGCATAATTATAAAAGAACTACATAGATTCTCTCCTTTTTTAATTCAAAAACACCATAAGCATAAAAAAATCCCTTCCTACCTACAATTTAAAATTGAATTCACAAAAAGTGTTCAGCGGTCAACCTGACGGTCGGACGGGACACATGTCTACTGTGCAGTTAATAAATTGCAATCCGAGTGATGCACAGATTAGCGCGCAGCGGAAAGTTCAATGCACTGAGATTGTATAGAGGCGTTTGTGCGATGTCATCGTATTGAATAATAGTGAAGGTTATTTTTCTGCATCGTTGTGAGGTTCTCTCCCTCTCACGTTCCGCCACCTCCTTCTCTATTCAGCATTACTGCTTCGCAGAAGGAGGTGACGATGTCCCATTCCGTCTCGCTTCGGACCATGGCTTGCACCAGGGTCGGACGCGAGAGGTCGCCGCCGCCAATCGCCGCTTCGAGGACACGGCGGTGCTCCGCACACCTCCACCGTGTGCTCCACCGTGTCCTCCGGTCGATTCTCGCAATGGAAACACCCGGGCGTTTCCTCCCGCCCGATTTGGTGCAGGCACCTCCCGAAACAACCGTGTCCGGTGAGGACCTGCGTCAGGCGGAAGGTGAGGACGCCGTGGCGTCTCACAAGCCACTCCTCAAAGATGGTACTTACCGCCACTATTGTGGCGTGCCCTGCACGGGGTTGCGACAGTCGCTCTCTCCATGTCGCCATGAGATCACGCCGGAAGTCTGTCCGCTGCGCGACAATTTGCCGTGGCAGCGGAGTTTCCCCCCGGCGTAGGACTATCGCCTCCTGATCCCATGGCGGCAATCCGGCAAGGAGGCACGCCGCCTCACGGGAGATCGTGCGGTACCCACAAGCCAGCCTTACGGCTACCACCTTTTGAGGCGCGTTCAGGTAGTGGGCTGCACGCAGCCTCAAGTAACACGCCCACACAGGGGCCCCGTAAAGGGCCATGGACCGCACGACTCCCACGTAGAGCCTCCGGCAGGAGCCCCCCAAGGTTGGGCAGGAGCCGCCTGAAGGCAGCCCCGGTCCGTTCCAGTTTGGGGGCCAAACGTCGGAAATGCTCCACGAAGTTCCATCGGCTGTCGAGGACGAGTCCTAGGTACTTCAAAGTCGACTCGACGCCGACGGAAACCCCTCCTACCGTGAGCAGGGATCCCGTCGGTGGCGCATTCCGGTGGCCCATGAAAGCACATGGCCTCGGACTTGTGCAGTGCCACCTCGAGACCCAGTTGCCGGATCCTCTCAACGACTATCGCAACCCCGCGTGTCATAACTTCGGCCGCCGCCGCGTGCGACCTGCCCTGTGCCAGCACCATACACTAAAACCTTCCTCTTGAATCATTCTATATATTAAAAAAATCCGCATCAAAATTCGTTGCGTAGTTTTAAAGATCAAAGCATACATAGGGACAGACGCGGCGGGGGACTTTGTTTTTTATAATATGTATGTAGTGATAGCGATTATGTTCATGATGAAAGCGTCAAAGCAAAGACACACGGATCTAGTATTGATCATTGCGTTTGCTCAATGCACATTGCACATTGGTGATGATTCGTACGTCACGCTCTCATTGGTAGCATAAAAAAACCCTGTAACGGAGCTCACACGTCGATGAGTCAATTTAGTATTTTACGGATGTATTGGAGAAAATACTAAACATAAATTTTAGTTTTTATTGCAAAAACTGAAACATTATGAGGAAACTGGCAGGCACAACCAAAAACTGACATATTATAGTATGACCACACTTTAAGTGTACAGTTTAAAGTGGCGTTGCTTGTAAAGTAAGGAGAATGGCGAGATTGCATGTAATTCGGGACCTAGTGACAGGGGTAGCGTACATTGTGGAAACTTATAAATAGTTAAAGAGCGACGTAAAACTAACAAAAAAGCAAATGGAAAGTAGGTTATAGAAGTTGGGAGAAAAAAGATATTAAAGGTAGAAGATTAGTACCTAACTTAAGGCACGGACTTATTGGTTATTATTTAGTAGTAGAATGGCATAAAATAGCATTTTTCCGTATTTTACGTAGCCGTTGAATACAAAAAAAACAATGGAATGGTCCACAGACTATGTCCACAGATGAATTTGACACTGACGTTCCATTTTTCAGTTGTAAGAAGGTAAATGTCAAACGTTGCGTCCGGAAACTGCACGATTACTTATTTTTATATAAATTAAAATCATTCGTAACTTTTATTTCCCATCTCTTAATCAAATCAAATCAAATCATTTATTCTTTGCAAACATGGGTAATAGGTACATAGATGTTCATATATGATAAAGTTCTCCACATTTTGCCGTCAAATGGGCATGCAAATAATTGGTTTACAATAAAATAATAAATTTAACATTAAGTGGCATGTCATTGGAATTAGGTACTTACATATAATAAAAAATGTCAACATGGTAATAATTGGTTTACAATAAAATAATAAATTTAACATTAAGTGGCATGACATAGGAATTAAGCACATATTATAAAAAAAAAATAAAAAATGTCAACATGGTCAAAGTAATAAAAGATTAAAAAATGTCAACATGCTCAAAGTAATAAATTAAAAATATTAATAATGTCACACGGAATATTAATAACATCATGCCAACTTGAATAACAATAATATGTCAATAAGAGTAACAGTAGGTATGTAATTATAAATCAGTCAATAACAGTAGGTGTATAGCGTAACAGTAAGTATATCAATCAGTCAATGAATCATCATTTAGAAAATAATAATCTTAATAACTCAATATTTTTTTATAGAACTCTGATAAAGTGTTTACTATAATTAATATAAACTAGACCGTAAACGGCGCTCCGTTGATTTTTAAATTACGTGGATACAACCTCGCTATTCTCCTTTGCATCAATATGTCAAACTTGGTACATTTACTGTAGTTGTGTTTTTTCCGTCTGCACAGATAAATTGGTTGAAGTATGTAATTTTTAACCATATCGTGACATGTTATGACATCTAGCAACCCGCAATGGGCCTGCGTGGTGGGTTACCGCTCATTCCATCTCATACAGAGGGGGCCTGTATCCAAGTAGTGGGAAAATCAAAGGCTGATTAAGCTAACGTGAAGCTAAAGATCTATTACTCAATCATGAAAAAAAGGGTGAAAGAATTCGAATCGAATTTGGTACTAAGATTGGCCACAGTTTTCAATATATTTGAAAATCCTTTCAAGTACCACCTTTTGAATGCGTCTTTCCTATCTTTGATCCGAACGAATAAATGAAAACATTAAAACATCCTTTTCCGTAGGTCCGGGTACGGGACAAAAAGGTCTCTCAATTAAGGCATACCTCACAAAATTAGTTCCTAATGAAACCTCACATGCTGTAAACAATTAAAACTCCGAATTTACCTTTTTGTCCTAAACATTGTGGTTTTCAAATGTTAATAATAAATGATTAATTTGTGAACAAAGTATTTCATAATAATATACTAATTATGGGACTTTGTGATGCTCTAAATTTTAATTATAATTTTATTAGTAGCGTTTGATGAAAATGTTATGTGTCCCTTTTTAGAGGACAATGCAAAGTTGAAGCTTTGTGAATGTTTGGTACGATATTGTATTGTATTTTGTTGTTAAATTGGTACCCTTTGATGAAAACGCAAATAATTGAAATAGCAGAAATATTGTTAGCTTTTGACGCTCAGGGCAGGTATTGTCTTTTAGCCCGTAATTTTCAACCATTAAAAGAAAGAATGAAAAAAACATCGCACTGCTTTCAAATACTAATCATTTTTTTTCTCTTCGCCTAGTTTAGATGTCCTACTCTTTAATATGAAAATTTGTAAATGTTCGTAAAATAAAGTACCAGTTAAATTCTTGTACGGTCGAACAAGCTATTTGGTATACATTTTACAAAATAATTAGTTGGATAAACTGTAAACCAAATATTTTCATGCCACTAAAATATAAATTCTAAAAATAACTTAAACACAAATAAATTCAAATTAATAAGAGTATTCCATAAAAAGATGGAGTTTTATTTCAGATCAATTGACCACTCTTTTGTACTAATGTAACTATCCAAATCAAATATCCCAGAATTTGTAACAGGTGCGTTTTAGAGTCATATTTAAACAATTTAGTTCTCCCCATCAAACAGAGCAGTTACAGAACAAACATATCATGACAAACAGACAAAAAGTGAGACTCTCTCTCTTTAAAGTGTATTTACTGTTTAAACAAGTGATTGGACATATGCTTTGAAAACTCATTTATTAGAGGACATTAGAATTGAATATGTGCGAGGAAAATGGATATTATGTACTTGCATTCATAATTGTTTTATTTTTGTAATCAATTTGCATTCAGAGCGATCTCAAAGGAATATTAGTGGGTTTGGTTTGGTGGTTTTTATTTGGTATTCAAAGGGAAAACTTTTAAAAGGGTATAATATAAAATTAGAGACGTCAAACGATTGATACAAGATAGTGGATACAGTTGCAATGCACACCCAGTAAATTGAAACGTTGACAAACTTGCAGATAAAACGGCAACAGATTCAGGCGGCCATCTTCGAAAACGCTTTCATAGATCCAGGGCTGGCGCACATAATGGTGTAGCGCAGAGCATTTTTCATTGTCAATAAAAAATCAATGAAACCGAAAATGCACGCATCCGCAGTCTGTTGATTTGAGATATTATTTCAATGAGGACATTGTCGATAATAGTTTCACAGTGAAAAACAATGGACAATGAGGACAATGTGCGCCGGCCCCAACATAGAAACCAGTCGTATGGCTGCGGTCTGTAACTGCGTCGCCATCCTATTGCCGCTGCAGTTTGCGGCCGTGGTCGCTTTCAGAATTGTACCTGTAAGTGTTTAATATTGGGCTTTGTAATTCCTGACAACCTTCGGGATTCTGTGTAGCACTATGTATTAATATATCATTCTTTAGTCATGTTCAGAATTCCTTCTTCCTGCTTCGAATTCTGAACATGACTAAAGAACGACATACTAATACATAAAGCCACTGGTGCTAAAAAGAATCCCGAAGGTTTGTCAGGAATTACATAGTAGATAACATCATACAATGCAGGAATTTAATTTAATTTAATCTTATGTCGAGTTCATAAGTTCGTAGTTTCAAGCACGATGACTCAAACAAGTGAGTTGTGGCGCCTGAAGTTTATCTCACAGCTTGTCATGGACTTGTAGTTCAATGAGTGTCCAGGTTGCCGTGTGACATAATACGTGAGTAATATCTACGCCCCTGTAGGACTACCTACACCTGTATGAGGTAGTCTGGTCTGTTCTAATCCAAGTTCACCGCAGTGGACATACTCATTAACTACGCAAATGATATTTCATTTAGTAATATGATCAAGATTGATTTCTACTCGTAAAAATACGAGTACCAGTAGTATAAGTACAAAAGTTCGGAAGTTCTAAATAATTGTGTCATTGGTACTCTATTAGATACCCTTCATCCGGGGAAAATGAATATCGCCTCTGAGTTTTCATACAACAAAAAATATACAAAAAGGTTTTCTAAAAAATTTTTTTTAAACTTAGCTTACCTACTATGCCAAATATTTTACTTAGAACTGTTTCTCTTTGTCTTAAAACATCTTCAAACAAAAAGATGACTCGCTTCCCTACCTCGATCTTCCATAGCAACCATCACGAACGTCGTTGCCAACCAACTAATAATATACGGCAATGAATCATTGTTTACATTTTTTGCAACCACATCGAGAACCGGTTACATCAGTCAGTCGGTGCCAACGGTCAAATTAGTAAACAGGTCACGTTGGACAAATTAAATATTGTTATTATTAACACTGGGTGAATCACTAACCTGTGTTCTAAATCTAGTATTGAAGTGATTTCTGCACTTGAGTGGGAAAACTAGTTTTGTTGTTGCTAATGTTCATATTTTTTAACGAGTTGAGATTTTAAGTTGTACTGTGTGTGTGAGTGTGAATTACTAGTAATGTTCAGTGAATCATTTGTCGTTGAATCTAAGTAAAAATAGAAGCTAGGTGTTCCTTCCTACGCAAAATTATAGTGAATGCGCCATTCGTTTGTGCCCACAGGCACCAAATCTTTTTAAGACCGTCTAAGATTCGACTTAGATTGAAACTAGGTGGGTCTTAGGTTCGATTCCCGGGTCAGGCAAAGTGTTATGGGGTTTTTCATCAGGAATTTCTCCGTAGCAACCACGGAGTCTGGATGTGAAAGTAGGTAGTCAAAATTATGTGTAAACTTGACAAGGTAATTTAAGATTTCACGTTTTCTGTTCTAGCAAGTAAAAATGCAAAGTATCTATTGCCTCATCATCATCATTTCAGCCACAAGACGTCCACTGCTGGATATAGTCCCCTCCCCCAAGTGTCGCCACATTGACCGGTCCCGTGCGACTCGCATCCAGCGGATTCCCGCAACCTTCACCAGGTCATCGGTTCGCCTCTATTGCCTACTTTGTGAAAAATTATGAACTAGTTATTTTACCAGTAGGTACAAAATGATTCCGAGCAAACTAACTATAACGTATATTATAGAGATGCCAATTTCAGTGCCTAAACCAATTACAATCAAGCTTAATTAGCTGGCATTTCTTAATCACCTAGACAAAAACCGCAACCAATATTACTACTAAGAAATCACACTTGAACTGCCAAATCTTTTAGAGCCACACCCACAAAGACCAGTGATGAATCATTCTATGCAAAGAAACATGTTCATTTCATCAGTATCTTATTCCTACAAATGATAACCGACCTTATGGTCTAGAGGTTAAGGGTTTGTTTGGCTAGTAACATAGTTTTGAAAATTTCATCAGCTTGAAAAGCTATCATGTGATTCCAATGAGTCACGTTTGTTTGCTGTTTGATAAGTACTTTATCAGTCAAAATATCATTTATTTATTTATTTATGATCTCCAACAAAGGCTGTACACAAACACATGAAATACACACATCAAAAAAAGTTTGCGATCACTTTGAAAAATCGAAAGATTTTTCGTTACGGTAGATTATATTATGAAAACATCGTTTTATTTTTAAATTTCAAACAAGGTATTTTTATTTAAAAAAACACAAAAAAGATTTTTTCTTGATAAAGTTCAATTTAAAAACTTATATCAGCTCATGCTAGTGACCACAAACTTTTTTTGATGTGTCTAAGTAACGGATGACAAAAGTATCTCGTAGGTGTACTCCTTCACTTATAGGAGACCACCGCGCCGCCTGCACAATAAGATGTACCTATGACTAAGTTACCAAAGATATTATATCAGCGTTTAAAAAATATAAATTAGTATTAAAATCAAAATCAAACAAAATTAGAAAAATAAAATTTAAAATAAAATAAGATTAACAATGTTATAGTAGCAATTGGGAAATTAAAATTATAATCAAAATAAATATCATGCATGATTCACTAAATTAATCATTCTAATCAGTGCCATTAATTGATACAAAAGTTGCTGTCGGCATAAGAGAGTAAAATAACAGAGATTACACCTTTCGTTCCATATAGGTACACTTGCGCACAAATCACAATACTATGTCCTGCTAGTCTATGTTGACGTGCGTTTGTCAACAACGGCCGAAACTCTTCGGTTGGAAAGATATTTCTTTCAGACATCGATTTATTGGCAGACTACTTACATTATTCGTCAAGGAGTTTGTTCTAGGATGCATATCATACATTATCTCCTACTAAGCATCTACTTAAGCAAAGTAACTACTTTGCTTTAGTTCGCAGGGCCTATGTGCCGATATATATACATGAGATATTTCGGCTTTGTTGCTGGTACGACTGTGTTTTCCTTGATACCTCTGTAATTACTGAATATATCCACAGGCAACGCTGACTAACTAACCACGTGAGCCTCCTGCTTATGTGTCATCTAAAAATATCTTCTTTTTATTCTCGAATTAATGGTAAAACATTACTTCATTAAATGAGTTGGGCCCAGTAAGTTGGCACGTCAACTGCAGCATCAGTAGCGTCCTCAATGGTCACTTTGGACACTCCAACTCAATTATGGGATGTGATCAATCGCACTGCAGTTGCACCTTATAGAATAAAAAAATCAAATTAGGTACTAAATTCGTAAGTATTGACGTTTCAAAGACCATTAGAAGTGTAGGCTCACAGTTACCTTCACAAATAAAACAGTGTAATTCAATTACACATACAAGCAACTCCAATACTGAAACAAGTCATTTTACCGACGCACTTGAACCTAATTGTACCGCTAAGGGGCTAGAAATAAAGTGTACAGTACACAGGTAATGACGGGTTGGTAACCTACGTATAAACGCTGTTGAGTATCCAATTCCCCTACGTTGAGTCATGCACTTGTGGGGAAGACAAAAGACGGTTTAGGACTAGTAAATCGTACTAGTAATTGTACATACAAGGTGTTATTGAAAAACCTGAAAAAAGGGTAGACTGCCGCGTTGGCAAGTGGTCGCAAGTACGACTGCTGGGCATCAGGACCTGGGGGCAACGTGTTATTGGGTTTTTCTGTCAGGAATTACACCACAGCCATAGAGTCTGGATTTGCGCCCGGTTGTTGGCAGTAGGCTTGCCCCCTATTACATGGGATTTAAACAAAACTGGCGAAAATATGTGGGTGTACTATTTGATACACCTTTGCCTAACCCTTTGGGGACTACAGGCGTGATGTTATGTTATGTTGTGAAATAAAAAAATAATTAAAAACCCGACTGCGTAAAAAATAACTAATAACTTTAAATAAAAACAGAAAAAAAAAAAACAAGTACAGGAAACAGGACATATTGACTGCAACAGTCAATATTGTGCCATATTGGATGTAATGATTTTAGTCTAGATTATTTAATGGGTCCCGACTGTTGCAGTCAATATGTCCTGTTTCCTGATATTGTTCTTTTCTTTTCAGTTTTCATTTAAAGTCGTTAGTAGTAAATTTGTTACGCAGTTGGGTTTTTTATTTGTTTTAATTTTATTTTTTTATTTTACACTTTTTAGTTACTTAGATATACCAATTTAAAATCCTCATGATGAGCCCTTTATCGAACCGTTCAGGCTGCAGAGCGTGCCAAACATTTGAATTTGGCGCCAAAAATCCGCCATCCCGCCATCTTCTCGCAAGCGCCATGATCACGGGATAACACATTTGTCATCCCGCAATAATTGAAAATCAAGGAAGATATTATATCGTAAGTGATAGTGTCAGTTTAGAACTGTGAAAGCCTAAAACAGAAGTTTGAGCTAACCAAAACAAATTGCAAAAAAATAACTGTTATGGAGGTTTGTAAAGAGATTGTCACAAATGCCAATGCAATTGCCCGAGAAGACCCGTTATTATTAAAAGCTAGTTGAAATTCATCTGAACTGCTGCAAACTGTATATTATTATTATGTGAATTATAGTTAGGGACACCCCGGATTGGATGAACAGTAATAAGATTTGATAATCTCCTACTCCATCAAATTTATCTGGTAACTTACCTAATAAAAAGGCCCGAAATTTATAGCAATTTACTGTACCTATATAACTATTAGAACAATATTTTATTTTATTTGGGTTTTTTTTTAACAATATTTTATTTTATTTGGGTTATCTTATAGCTAACAAAACAATATGAATATTCGCTATTTAATCATTTTACAAAGCACCATCTTATAAATGTGCGAGCGAAGCTCTCAAGTGTAAGGTTTGAACCGAGAAGGCTTTAACACAAGGAGTATTCTTGCTATTCAATTTCATTAGGCGTATGGACCAACAGTTTCCCATCCCAAAGTTTGTGCTCTCACAGTATTAAGCACTTCATTGTAACTGAGTCTCATATAATTTCAAGAAACATAAAATTGTTTAATTTTTATGATCAACTGTGTTAATATTTGCCGTGTACCTCAGATTTATCTCAATATCTAGCAGCAAAATGTCGACCATTGCTTTTTTTTTTTTTCTTCTCGAATCGATGACTTAGATTTTGTCTGACCAGTACGTAGCGACCTAGACAGCTCTGTCATTGCCTCATTCAAGTTCTCTCACTGAAGTTCTCGGCAATGACCGCATAATACAAATGTCCCTGGTGTTACTAAGAATGGCAAACCGTATAAAACTGTTATTGCAGCTGATAGAATCCGAGCATGGATACACTTTGGAACTGCATAGTTCCGATGTCAGTAGCTCTGAGGATGCTGGCAAAAGTAACTGAGTAAAGCTAACTTAAAATATTTCCTCTTACTGTCTATTTTATTGCAAAATGGAGGGTGCATTTTGTTGTGCACGACGGGCAGGGGAGAAAATGTGTCATATTATCCTGTGTTGGGGCTCCACACGCATTATTCTGAGATCGGTCAATGATACAACATCTAGCTAAATTGGATCGGCAGCGGCCAATTTGAGCCTGCAATCGGTTCAAAGATTTCTATATCAGCTACTGCAGTTCGTAGTTTTTCTGCCGGTACCATGAAGTGTCATGTGAAGGTGGCAACTGTCTGTGCAACACGTTATTTTCTTCCATTCTCCCCTGTCAACTGTCGCACTAAAATTTACAAGTTTTTCTTTCATTTCATTCCTCACACAATCCATCCATCGTCACCTCATGTAGTCGAACAAGCTATTTGGTTTACAGTTTTTCCCACAAATCACATTGTAAAATGTAAACCAAACGGCTTGTTTGAACGTACTCGTACAAGAAACATACCTAACATCTCTATCTATTAAAATAATCAAAGATGTCCTTGCATGTGATATGTATGTTAATTCGCAACAACACAAAGAAGATCACAGAAAAGCTTAGTTTCCCTATAAACAAGACTTACGTAAGTTCTTATAGAATTATATAGTAAAGTAAATATGGCCTACTCTTTGTTGTACACTGTTGGAATAACAAATAGATCTCTTTAGAGTGATATTATTTCCTGTAGCTGAGATAGTCTCCTTGGTTTATATGTTTGCTAGCATAAAGGATTAGGTCTTGGGTTCGATGCGCTGGTTGGGCAATTTTGTTATTTTGTTCTGGATTTACAGACATAAACATCTGCCTAATCCATCATCATCGGCATCTGCTTAATCCGAAGGTTTAGACAGAACTATTGACAAACATTTCGCCAGTAAAGTTAAAGTCCTATATAATACGGGAAGAGTGTGTTGCCATCAACCGAGCACAAATCTAGACTCCTTTTTGCAGCTGAGAATTTCTAATGAAACACCCCACCCCAATAACACTTGACCTGATCTGGGAATCGAACCCAAAACTTCGTGCAACAGAGCTTTCGACCAATAGAATAATAAGGCAGTTTTTTGATGTTTTACAAAGAAAGACTTGCCCAAACTGAAACTGTGTGATTGGGGGTCATGAGAATGTGCATACACCACTTTGAAGGAGAATAATTCATGATGTTTAATTTACTCGTTACTGTTCGTCGAGTGGTCGCAACCGCGACTGCTGGGTCCTGGGTACGATTCCCGGGTCGGGCAAAGTCTTATTGGGTTTTTCCACCAGGAATTTCTCAGTAGCAGCCGCGGCGTCTGGATATGTGCCAAGTTGATGGCAATAGGCTCGCCCCATTAATTGGCGAAATGTGGTTGTAGTGTGGGATTACAGGCGTGATGTTATGTTGTGTTTACTTCGTTACTTCTCACATCTGTTCACAATCAACACATTATATTTTAATTCTCAGATTATCATTGACATACATTAGCACAGCCATTACAAACTAGCAGTAATAATTCATAACTCGATTACTGAACTAATAAAAGCACACGCATACATACATACATACAGACTAACTGTTTTTACATAGGAAGTTTCCACAACGACTTTAATTACCATACATCACAACTCAACGTAATTTAGTTTGTGTTGTAGCTAGTGTTTGTCAAAGTTTTCCACCATGGGGTCTTATGAAATGGTCTCCGATCTTTAGTTTAAGCCGCGCTTACCTAGGTTGGTCCGTGAATGGGTGACCACCCATTAGATACCGACTTACCAAGATAAGCCGTTCGTCCCGGCTGTCATTCGTAAATCTTTGACAGTCGTTACAGGTAGCCAGTAATCCGAAAGTCTGACAACCAGTTTTACCGAGGGGTATCGTTTTACCTAGTACTAACACGGTTAGGTCAGATAGGCAGTCGCTCCATTTAAAATACTGGTAGTGGTTAGACTAGAAGCCAACCCCAACATAGTTGGGAAAGGCGAGGCAGATGATGATGATGATTCTGACGAGGGGTCTTATGAATAAACTTTTGGGACAAGCCCGCCACACTGTTCCCAAACCACTGTAACTCCTGAAAGCCAGAATCAACAGTGGCGACCACCAGAAAAGCGCCGAGACAATGAAGCTTGACGAAGTCCCAGAGAATGAATTTAACTGTCTTGGATCCCGCAACGAAATTAATCAGAAAAGTATAATAGTGGAGGAGTAGGAAAAAAAAAACTTATGAAATAAACTTTTAAACAGTCATGAAAATAGGATGGGTGAAAGACGTCCAACTAACAGTATTTACAAGGCAGATGTGAGTAGCAACACTGGGAGGACAGAGGGACGCCCTAGAAGGACATACACTGACCTTATTGGTAAGGTTCTTCAGAAAGGTCAGGTGCGTAGTACTCGCAACCGGCGCGCGTGTATGTCTAGATGTTTGAACGTGGACGAGGCAAAAGACGTAGGTAAGGATCCTAGCAGGCTGCGTTCTGTGGTTTCTGCCTACCCCCATGGGAAAAGGGCATAATACTGTTGTGTCTTTGGTATATCGACGGCAGCTTGAAATTCAGCAACCAACCACGTATTTCTTCATGATTCATACAAACGGCGACACATCAACCTATACATTTTCGGTATAACATGGCCTCGCTTTGTATAGATTTCCCGTACAATAAGAGACCCTTATAAACCGGTTTTTTATAGCTTTATTGGACGCCGTGTGTACGTGTCCGTAAAATGAACATCAAACATAACTCTGTCACATCGATAGCGTAAGCAACAGATACGTCAGATACGTCCCTCAAAGTGCAGCTAGAGTTACACAAAGAGCAGGCAAGGAGGTTGGCCTAATAGCCATAGTTTGTGATGAGGCTCCACAGTCACACTTCGTTTTGTCCAAATAGGCTCATCGTAACAATATTGCTAGCTGTTGAATTATCAGCTGTATTCTCTGTTATTTAATGGTTAGATGACACACCAATCAATTGAGATACTTTTTTTTAGAGCTGTCAAAACGCGGTTTTCTCATAGATTTTGTATGGCAATAGCCAACTGTGACGTCACTGTTTTTTCAACTCAATGACCCAACTATTTATTGATTTCAAAGCAACAAACAATTTGGCAATAAATTGAAAATAAATTGAGTTTCAGGCCCAAAATAAAGTGTTTTTTTAGAGATCGGTGTCTTGGAATTATTGTTTTATGGTGTCATCTACCCTATTCATAGCAATAACAAAACTGCAACAACTGAGTGATGCTACCAACTAATTTACAATGCACTAGTACAGACGAATAGCAGAACACAGGTAGAGGTGTACCTGTAAGTCCTATGATATGGACCAGTTGCAATATTTCCCGATTACGCAATCATTTAACGATGGCGCAGTGGTTGAGCAATTTATAGCTGCAACGCTACATGTCGAGGTTTCGATTCCCGCACGGAAAAAATATTTGTATGACCTAGAGGTAGTTGTTACGGATCTGGCTGTATGTGAGTTTAAGGAAACAGTCCTAGTGCGGGGCTACGTCAACAAAAAGAGAAAGTAATCCAAAAATCAAAATCTACTGACTGTTAAAATGAAGGGCCAATTCTCCTCGGGGGCCACCACGTGGCCTCCGGCCACCGTAGGCGCGGGCCTGTGGACGGTGGGCTATGGGCTAGCTCGCCGTCCGTCCGTCTCATGACGAAAGGCCGTGTCGACGGCGCGTTCGTGTTCCACGCGCGCCTCAAAGAGAGTCAGCAAAAAGGAAGGGGACCGCAAGGACCGGTGCCTGCCGGGGTTGCGGGACTATTCGAAAGAGATACCGTGGCCCCGGAACACAAAGGGCGATGAAGGAACATGGATGGGTTTTAGTCAGTAAAAGTCTGACACTCCCTCCTGCTCCGTCCAGAGCGGGAGAAGTCATTTGATGATTTCCCATCAGAAAAAAAGGGCCAATTCTCCACGACGGATAATATTGACCCTTCATTTGTAGAGAAGTTGTGGTTTAATCGATTCGGAACCCTTTGGATGTCAATCCAAAAGGTTTCGAATCGATCAAACCACAAATTTTTTATGTGACACCTAGCATCATTAACCTACTAGCAGGCAAATAAAAACGGATCGTTCATTATCATATTTTGTCAATTTAACAACCTTAAACTAGTGCAGGGCACGCCACGATAGTGGCGATAAGTCCCCTCTTTGAGGAGTGGCTGGAGAGACGCCACGGCGTCCTCACCTTCCGCCTGACGCAGGTCCTCACCGGACACGGTGTTTTCGGGAGGTTCCTGCACCGAATCGGGCGGGAGGAAACGCCCGGGTGTTTCCACTGCGAGGATCGACCGGAGGACACGGTGGAGCACACGGTGGAGGTGTGCCCCGCGTGGGCAGAGCACCGCCGTGTCCTCGAAGCGGCGATTGGCGGCGGCGACCTCTCGCGTCCGGCCCTGGTGCAAGCCATGGTCCGGAGCGAGACGGAATGGGACGCCGTCACCTCCTTCTGCGAAGCAGTAATGCTAGAGAAGGAGGTGGCGGAACGTGAGAGGGAGAGAACCTCACAGCGGCCCGGCCGCCGCGGGATACGCCCCGGGCGTCGGGGGCCACGTCCACCGTAGGCGCGGGCCTGTGGACGGTGGGCTATGGGCTAGCTCGCCGTCCGTCCGTCTCATGACGACAGGCCGTGTCGACGGCGCGTTCGTGTTCCACGCGCGCCTCAAAGAGAGTCAGCAAAAAGGAAGGGGTCCGCAAGGACCGATGCCTGCCGGGGTTGCGGGACTGTTCGAAAGAGATACCGCGGCCCCGGAACACAAAGGGCGATGAAGGAACATGGATGGGTTTTAGTCAGTAAAAGTCTGACACTCCCTCCTGCTCCACCCAGAGCGGGAGAAGTCATTTGATGATTTCCCATCCGAAAAAAAAAAAAAAAAAAAAAAAAAGGCAAATAAAAACGGATCGTTCATTATCATATTTTGTCAATTTAACAACCTTAAACTAGTGAACCAGTCAGTGTAAGCCTCAGGATACCTCAAACTAACGAGACTAGTAAACTGCAAAGGTACGAAGCGAGGACATTCAACCCTGAACGGATAAATAAATAAATAAATATCGCTGGACATTAACACACAGCGCCATCTAGTGCCACACTAAGCATCGAGGCTTGTGTCGTGGACACCAGATAGTTGATATACTACATAGATACTTTTTGTTTGTAAATACATACTTATTATACATATAAACATCCATGACTTGGAAACAAATGTCCATGCTCATCACACAAACATTTGCTCCAACCGGGATTCGAACCCGGATGAACGTGTCCTATGGTAACTTTTGGCCAAGTTTCTCGGATATTAAACCCCGCATGCTTTAATCTCAATGACGAATTTGTCATTGAAGAACAACGGCAACCTTTTTGTGAACAAATAAAATTTAACCCAAAAACCTTGTTACCAAGAACATAACATTACGGCTGCATTTCTTGAGAGGTATTACACCCACATTTCTTTAGATATGTATAAGTGTTTTTGTAATAGGGGTAAATCAGTTTACGTAATAGGTGGAGCTCGTGACCAAATAATAACAACTGCTCGAGCCGATGTTTAGGTTAAGCTGCTTGCCTAGGTTGAACCATGGATGGGTGTCAGATGGAGTCTTACACCGGGAAATCTATTAGACCACATTATCGTCTCCAGTTCGAGAGTCGCTGCCCTAACCGACTGCGTCGATTAGTCTAATGCATTCAAATTGGCATACACAATGCAGCATTATGCGCTTTTGTATGCAATTATATTATAGTTGCAAGGTCTTTTTGATAAAAAATAATTGTTATGTGAGTGTCTCGTTGGCTTGGTTATGATATTACATAAACATAACATCATGCCTGCAATCTCCAAAGGGTTAATCAGAGATGTGCATAAAGGATTTCGCCAGTCATGTTGGAGTCCCATGTAATAGTCCGATGATCTGATAGAAGACCTTCCAAGATCTGAGAGAAAACCACAGGAATCCTCTGGATGCGAGGAGCATCAATCAACCTGGCGTCGCTTGGTGGAGGACTATGTTCAGCAGTGGATTGAATATTGTGAGTTCAATACTTACTGGCCCGAATATCACAAGACTGGAGTCCGGAGACAGCTAGACGGGGTAGCGGCAGACCGCGGAGAAGTTGGCGGAACGCCTTGGATGGCTTCTCCGCGAATTGGCGAGAAGAAACACACCATCGAGAGAAGTGGAAGCAATAGGTGGAGGCCTTTGCCCAGGAGTGGGACAATTGGGGAGTGGGACAGTAATTTAACTAACTAAAAAAACAGCTTACTTTTTATTGGAAATCATCTAGAAATTTATATTATTTAATGAAGAACTTCAATCTCAGCGAAGTTTATTGAGGTCTACTTGCTTCGATGATACTTACTTCCTACTACATAGACCTCTGTCTATCTCCAGTGTTTCCGTTATTATATGCAAATCTTACAAAACTATAAACCAACAAGTAACAACGTAATCTTTAATACGCTCAGAAAATCTGTTTCCAAGAAAATTATCAACACGCAAGATTCTGAGCTCAATTTCCTTGGCCCATATCAAGTCACTTGTACCAACTTAGTTGTACCACTACTTTAACTTACAAAGGACCTTAAAGATGTCATGATAAGGGTTGTTATAGTGTTTGGTAGTGGTAACTATGAAGTGGTTTTAGCAATCATTGTCATTATTAGTCAGATTTGGACAGCGTCACGGTGTGCTGGTGAGGATAAAAACGCAATTAGGACATGCAGGATTTTTAATGGTTTTTTAAATGACCATTGTTGTTGAAAACCTGCTATTACGAATGTTTGACTTCGTTTTGTTCGCGAATTTGTTCGGGTTTAGTTAATTATGAGGTGGGCAATCGTATTTGCTCCATTCATTTTGGTAAACCAAAACACCTATATGGTATTCTTTTTTATGACGTGGTTTTATTGAAGTCAGAACAGAGACAAACATAAGAATGGGACTTACTTATTTGAGGTACAATAGAAAAAATATTCAGAAAGATAAACAAAACTAAAAATAATCTCATGGCGAATGACCGCTGCCGCTGGGCCAAAGTCTCCACACGACGGTTGCCGGAAGACGGGGTGAAGCCGGGGCCGGAATAGAAAGAGGTGGCGAGATGATATGGATCCGTACCGCGAGAGCTGGTCCGAGGAGGCATGGGAAAAGAGCTCATGGAAGAAATTGAAGAAGCTTTTGCCCAGCAGTGGGACAGAACACGTTAGCAAAAAAATGGCAAAAACCATCATGCCTCGAGAGCAAAAGGAAAAAAATGGGAGTATGAAGAACAGGGTGTAAAGGTCTTCATCCTCCATAGAAAAGGGAGGATCCTCCAACCAGACGGGTGTTGTCTGGTGGGCCATTGCCCGACAGATGTTGTCGGGTTCTTGTATATAGTCTTAAGTCGCGGATAACTTTGCTTGCGCGATGTAGGATTTTGACGTATTTCGCTATTAGTTCATCATCTTTCTCATAGATGGAGCTGTACTACTTTTTGTAGTGCCGCTACAAAAACTGTTACTGATATTTATTGTTCTAAAAATGCATTTGCGTGCGATTGAAGAGGCTCACGACCAGCAGAAGACTGCTGTAGACTCATGATGACCTATTAGTTATTTACCCAAGATTTTTTGTAGGGCCCGTTTTGGTTAAAAATTTCCCCTTTATTAGGGGGAAAAACGGGCAAAGGAAAAGGCTTATTGCCTTTTCTCAACAATGTTGGGGTCGGTTTCCAGTCTAACCGGATACAGCAGAGTCCACTTACTGGTGCGACTACCTATCTGACCTCCATAACCCAGTTAGTACTGGGTAATACGATAGCCCTTGGCAAGACTGGTTGTCAGACTTTTGGGCCACTGATATCTGTAACGACTGTCAAAAATCTACTATTCACAGCCGGTACCAACGGCTTAATATGGTCTTCAGAGACTCGGAAAACTCCTGCATGTAATGGGTAGTCACCCATCCACGGACCAACTGCAAGCGTGGCTTAATCTGAAGATTAACCCGAGTGGCTAATATTATATATCTACGAGACCTAAAAAAGAACGTTATTATGTATCCAACTAGATGATGCCCGTGGCTTCGCCCGGTTATTGCGATCAAAAGTAAAGCTCCCAGACGGTTTAATTTTTTTCGACACCTCCAGCAATTAATTATTTTAGCCAATGGTGTCGATTCTGTTGTGCACAAACTAAACTTAATTAAGGCTATTGCTATCTTTTTCTCTCTAATGAAATAAGAAAGAGACGGACGTTATTTAGAGCTGTCAAATTTAATCGGAACTAATATTTCCATACAATTGAAGGGTGCACGTAAAAACATGTCGACTAAAAACACGGTGAAGCGCAAAGCATAATCTAGTTTGACATCTCTAACTTAATTCATAGCTATAACCGTCCTTTTCTCGCACTGCCTTTTAGTAAAAGATAGCAATAGCCTAAATTAAGTTTAGTTTGTGCACAACAGAATCACCACCAATGTATACAAAAACTTGACAAATTTTACTAAAACCTTCCTCGAGAACCTCTCCTATTAATGAAAACACCATCAAATGTGCGGTAGTTTTCGTGTTTATCGCGAAAAGACAGACAGACGTGGCGGAGGACTTTGTTTTATAATATTATGTAGTCATTTCAATTCAGAATAATAACCTGACGATGATCTCATGTTATAATTGTTTTGCCCCCATTCGCCTTGGCTGCGAAGTTAAAAGAGAAAGTGCACTAAATGAATCATTACCTACTTACTTGTTTCTGTCCACAGTCTCCTAAGATTTTGTTTATGAGGGGAAAGTATACCAAATTTTATACGGTACTGTTTTTTTTTAGACGGTAAAGTTTTACCGTCCTCATTGATCTAGCCATGGTTCAACACATGGTTCCCTGCTCTTGTTACGTTCTCTGATCTTGTTACATGGTTATGTATGTATTTATATAGATTTGTAAGTAATTGGTACACGCAGTGGCTGCTAAGCATGAGGTCCTGGGTTCGATTCCCAGGTTGGGCAAAGGGGTATTGGAAAAAAAAATGTTTGGTATGATTTTAATGTTAGAATGTATTTCCTTTTTTTGTTACAAACATTGGGTGAATAAAAAAAAATTAACTAGCAACATTTCATAGACGTGAAGGGTTTCATTTAAATCATTAATAAAAAAAAAACGATATTTTACCAAACTTATTATTTTTCATTTTGTTTTTTGTTGTTAGTATTTCGTGTCGTCATATCTGTGAAGTGTCGCTAGTTAATTAAACCTGATCCTGTGTATCAAATTTTAACGACACATGCTAATAAAACTCGCGTTAAAAGTGTCAATTTTCCGAAGCTAATAGTAATCTTTGCAGCAAGGTTTCATACAAGGCTTATAGCTTCCATCGGTGCAGAGAAACGTGCGAATCTTCTTCGCAAGGGGACAATCAATTCTACCACATGGACCATGCACATCTCGTTTATTCACAAACTGACCATGATGGTATTTCCCTTTCTGATATTCACCCGGGATGAACTGGTGTTGACTGCCCCTATACTCCATTCTCTTCAGACAATTAGTACCACCACAAGGCCCTTTCGGAAAGCCCATAGCCAAAATCGCCAGTTCACTTCGTGTAAATGGAGCGACAAAATCTTCGTATAATACAATCTCTTCAATGGGTCTTATTGGCTCCCTAGTTATATCAGGAGCGGTGAAAAAGTATGCTACAGGAGGTACCTCGTCTATCACGGTTCCTTCCCAATGCCTGACAACCTCGAGGTCTTTCACTCTCAAATCATCGTACAAATACTTTCGTCCTGGTATTCGCTCCATCTCTGGTAATGCTACAAAGTAACTGATCACTCTGTTGCCCAAACACGTCAGTCGAATATAAAATTCAACCTCACCAGAGGCTTTCAAATCTTCTTCACATTGCAATGGTCGTACCATTTCTACTGTATTTGTCATCATTATTGGTTTGGTTGTATCCCTAAATTCTGCTTGGTCGAAATTAACGGGGTTCAGCTCCCCGGCTCTTTGAAGGCATTCAAAAAATGACTTGTGCCACTCTACAATACAGAAACCAGTGCAGCCAAAATCTTGGTCTCTGTTCCATACGGTGATATAAATTGGAGTTTTTCTTAACGTTTCTTCTAACTCTAAAGGTCTTCCAAGAAACATGACCGAATTACCGACGCCAAAGTAAGGTGGTTGTGGTAACGGTTCCGAAGGAAGCACAACCTTCCATGGTATCGGTTTAGCTTTTTTACCTTTCTTCGGTTTTTTAGGTTTTGCTTTTTTTTTACTTTTCTTTGGGGGAGGTGGGGGTGGAGGTGGTGCAACAAAATTGTCATGTGCTACAATGAAATCAAAAAGTGGTAGACAGTTCATCTGCATTGAGCATGTTTGCATAAACTTCAATTCTTCTTCGGATGGCAGCGCTGGCTGTTTTCCTTTTTTTCCTTTTTTGGGTTTTTTGGCTTTAGCTCCTTTACCCCCCTTTATCTTCTTTTGTTTCGCAGCTAAAGCAGCTTCTAGAGCAGCAAGTAATTCGGCTTCTTTTCTCCTCTCTTCCGCTTCCTGTGCGAGTTCATATTCATCTTTTTCGGGTGGTTCTACTTTTAGTACGATCTTTTTGACGAAAACCTCTATCATGAAGATTTGATCTGCCATTGTAGCTGCTGTAAATATGTAATTTTGTGTAAGTTTAACTAAAATTGACAAATTGCCTCGTTGGTGTAGTGGTCATAAGCACACTGTTGAACATGTGTTCCTGGGTTCGATCCCCGGGTCAGTCAAAGTATTATTGGGTTTTTTCATCTGGAATTTTTAAGTAGCAGACACGGAGTCTGGATTTGTGCCCGGTTGATGGCATTAGGCTCGCCCCCATTACATGGGACTTAAACATAACTGCTTTTAGGTACACCTAACCTTAAGGTTAACCTAACCCTTCGGGAATCACAAGGCGTGATGTTATATAAATGTTATGTTCAACTAAAACTAACATTTTAATAAATTGACGGTCCCGTGCGTCTCCGCGCAACCTTCAACAGGTCATCGGTCAACTTAGTGGGAGGCTTTCCAACGCAACGTCTTTTGGTTCTTGGTCGCCACTCCAGAACTAATCGGCCCCATCGGCCATCCAATAATGATATATGAGCCAAATTAAATAGCGGTCATCAAATAGGCCATACAATAGTAAAACTCACATTAATTGGTTTATCCCCCGTTGTGGTATGGTAAAAATTTAATGTCCCAAAAAACTAAATCATTTGGGAACATTTCGGTTTAGTAAGATACTGCGAAGTTAATTTTTGCACATAATTCTGTAAATCTGAAAGGGATTACTTTATAATAGATAATGTTTAATAAAATTAAACCAAAGTTTGAGTGATGGGCAATTTGACGTTTCAAACCATACTGATTCATTAAAAATTTGACAGTACGAGTCAAAACAATATTTTTTTTTATTAAGTATTCGTGAAAAAAGTTTTTATGTTATTCATTTACAAATATAAAGAAAAATATTATCTGGATGTCATCATCATTATCATCATTTCAGCCGAAAGACGTCCACTGCTGGACATAGGCCTCCCCCAAGTGTCGCCACATTGACCGGTCCCGTGCGACTCGCATCCAGCGGATTCCCGCAACCTTCACCAGGTCATCGGTCCACCTAGTAGGTGGCCTTCCAACGCAACGTCTTCCGGTTCGCGGTCGCCACTCCAAAACTTTTCGGCCCCATCGGCCATCCGTTCTGCAAGCAATGTGCCCTGCCCACTGCCACTTAAGTTTGGCAATTCTTCGGGCTATGTCGGTAACCTTGGTTCTCTTGCGGATGTCTTCATTTCTGATTCGATCGCGCAAGGTAACTCCGAGCATAGCCCTCTCTATTGCCCTTTGGGTGACTTTAAGCCTTCTGATAAGGCCCATCGTGAGCGACCACGTTTCGGTCCCGTATGTAATCACTGGCAACACACACTGATCATAGACTTTCGTCTTGAGACACGAAGTGTAAGTTGGACGAGAAGATACCGCGCAACTTCCCGAACGCTGCCCAGCCGAGTCGGATTCGAAGATTGACCTCTTTCTTGAAGTTAGACCTACCTAACTGGATCGCTTGTCCCAGGTACACATAATCGTCTACAACTTCGAGTGTAGAGTCTCCGATCTTAATAGAAGTGGGTGTGACATGGGCATTCAACATGATCTTGGTTTGTCCATGTTCATTTTAAGACCCACTCTTCCGGAAGCTCTACTGAGCTCATCGAGCATTGTACTGAGGTCCTCCATGGTCTCAGCCAGACGACGTTGACGTTGATGCCTAGCCCTCTCCAGTCCAGAACCTTGAAGATATCCTCCAGTGCAGCGGTGAACAGTTTCGGAGATATGACGTCTCCCTGTCTCACACCTCGCTGCAGGAGGATAGGTTGATAGCAAACCCGTCGTAGATCTAGCAAACGACCCAAGAGCTAGACTGACCCGACACTATACCGAAGACATGCCGGACGTCAGCCTGTACGAGATTAGGATGGCTCTGAAGCAGGTGATGACGGAACTTAATGGTAGGACTTATCCGCCAAACCGGAGTTTGGTTTATAAGATCCTACCATCGTCGGTCTTCAGTTTCGTGAGCTGGCTCTGCCCAATAGCCAGATCTCTTGCAAATACCTTGGAGCCTTTATTCCGCGTCTTTAATTCGCTCGCTCTTAATATCTGTATGTGTTTTAAGTAATTTGTAGGCGAACCTATTTAGTTGTTAAAAGAATTATTTACAAATACTAAGGAATGCGTTAGGTGGGGACGTCCTCAAGCTCGGTGGAGCGACGATCTTCGTTGGGAGGCTGGTAGTAGCTGGATGAGAGTTGGCGAGAATCAAGTTGAGTGGCGAGCGATTAAAGAGGCCTATCTCCAGCAGTGGACTGTTGTAGTGCCGAGGTTTTTAGTTTTATTTTGTCATTTGTATGTTAATTTTAATAAAAAATAATTTAAATCGAAATAAAACTAATTTCGGAACTGCTTTTTTAATTCAGTAATTCGTAGATCTTTAAAATTTCAAAATATATTTAAAGTTTCTCACAATTTTGACCAGCTGTGACAAGGACAAGGGAGAGGGTCAAAAAATCATAAAATTCGTGTGACGTAATTTATGGATGGCCACAAACATCACATCACGCCTGTAATCCCCGTAGGGTTAGGCAGTGGTGTACCTAATAGTACGCCCACATTTTTTCGCCAGGTGATGTTTAAGTCCCATGTAATAGGAGGCGAGCCTATCGCCACCAACCGGTCGCATATCCAGCATCAAACCTCTTCGATCAATCCTTTTGCACACTTAATTACAAAAATGCATACTCTACACAAAATTGTCGCTTAGCACTTTAAAGCAACAGTGACTAACATCAATACAATAACGATCCGAGGCAGAGAAGAGAATCAAAAAAAAAAACAAAGGAGCGTAGTTTGAGTTCACGTCTCGGGGTCACGTTTACGCACGGGGGGTATTACAGGGGAACGGGGAGGGGGCTGCGCGAGAGCAAGACAAGTCTGTTTATCGTAGATTAGGTTGGACTGGATAGGTGAATAATAAATAGGGGAATATTTATATTTTTTTAATTTTACTTGTGCTTCACGGGTGCTTGTATCGGGCTCTTCATGGGCCCGATGTAGATTTTCTAACGACCGTATCTTGTCTATGTTTCGGGGACCTTTTTGGGGAAACTGGAGAGGTTTTCTTTTTGAGGTATTAAAAAAAAACTTAGTTTCCAAGAACTTTATAGATGGCGTTGAACTGACTACGATAGTTGGTGCCAAAGCCTAAACGCTTGGAAAAAAAAACATTGCGTCACGTCACATACGCTCGTTGACTGACACTTTCGTTTGCTTAACCTTCCGAACATAACCTAGTTTTCTCGCGCTTTGTTAAAATCAGTTTTTTAGGGTTCCGTTCCTTGCATTAACGTACTAAGTTCAGCGCCATCTACCCAGCGACTAGGAAAGAGCTAAAAATAAAATCACTCGTATATAGTTATCATTTTTGGGTACCAGTTGTGAGTTTTGGCAATAGATTGACAACAATTAGCTTATGAGACATTAATATTACATTATGGCTATATTTAATGACACACTCCTAAAACCCATACTTACCTTAATATGATATAATATAATATTTTATAATATGATTTTCCTTTTCTATTATTAGTCATAATTATATTATGACCAATAATGTGAGAAAAAGGTAGATCAGTTAGTTATTATTGGAAAATTTATTTATAAGGCAACGATAGAATACAGACTTATTGATTTCTTTCGTACAAAATGAATCATAGTAGAAGCAACCATTTGTGTTCAAGGTGAAGGTTTAAAAACTTACTCATAAGAGTCACTTGCATGGTATTGAAAGGATATGGTTAATAACCTTGGGTTGACGATTACATCTAAGTCGAGTGAAACATCTGGAAAGAAAAGAGAAGCCTATACCCACTGTTGTGTAATTATCACTTGATTTGAAGGAAAATATCGTGTGGACACCATCAGCATGCCTGAGAGATATTCCTTGACGGCATGTAAACCCAAGCCAGAGGCCCATGGGTGGCATAAACTACACGATAAAGAAGAAGAAAAAGCAGTCCATTACGAATGTTCAACACCTAAAATAATACCAATACTTG
Source organism: Xestia sexstrigata (assembly GCA_941918905.2). Lineage (NCBI taxonomy): Eukaryota > Metazoa > Arthropoda > Insecta > Lepidoptera > Noctuidae > Xestia > Xestia sexstrigata. The sequence goes on from OW799223.2 coordinate 14,686,975, forward strand.
ACTCAAATGTATGGAATAGCAGATTTTTTTTACGATTTCTACCAGTGGTCTCATGGAGAAAATTGTTCCCTTTGATGGTCTGAACCACACTTCAATTTCTATAACCACAGTTTTATGGTACTTGCTAAATTCATCAATCTTTGGCCACTATGACTTTGTAAGGTATCCACATGAAGTCGTGATGAAAACCTCCTTATTCACTACATTTAAGATATTACTTGTGATGTCATTCCGACTACCTCTCATCATTTTCGCCATGCGGTCCATTGTTTTTCCTAAGCTGCTGAAATCAAGTTTTATTTAAATTCTGTTTCATATCCAGTCTCAACATAATCCATCGCCAGCGCACGAGCACGTTCGCTGTCTCGCTCTCTCGTCGATATTTAAATTTAGAATCGCGTTTGTACGTTATACGATTCGCAATGTACACAGTAGTTTGATGTGGACGATGTTTCAGCGTAAATTGCTCAGATTTAAGCTTTTAATGCCAGGCATTAGCATAATCAGCGTATAATGTTCCTAATGCTGGGGCCCAGGGTTCCTCTCTATAAGAGGGCATGGGCTATAGCCTATAAACCAACACGCGGGCCCAGAGCGGGTTCATCGATTTCAAATATCTTCGAATTTTTGTGTTTAGGATAGGTCGGCTTCCTCACGATTTGAGAGCAGAATGGTCCCGAAATATATTGCACAAAGCGATGAAATGCGCTTGCCTAGGTTCAAACCTGCGACTTACAACTTGCAGTAATTCTAGGACCGATTGTTAAAGATTGGATGGAAGCTGCTGTAAATATCGGCCAGAACTTGATGATGGTAAAATATTGACCCGTTTTCAAAATCATCATCATCTTCCTCCCTTATCCCATTGTACTTGGGGTCGGCGCAACACGTTTTTTTATTTATTTAATTAACACTTCAAGCACAAAGTACAGTCCATTCCAACAATCATTTACACCTTTTTCCTTCATATAATTCCTCACGCAATGCATCCATCGTTTCTTTGGTCTTCCTCTCCTTCTCCATCCATCAACATTTATATTCATCACTCTTTTAGTCACATGCGATTCTTCCCTCCTCATCACAAGACCCATACCAAGACAGTCCACCGTCGACCGAAACCGTCGTTTTGAAAGTAAGTGTCTTAAAAGTAACAAAGAATAAATTATTTAAATTATATTATGCTGCAACACTGTAAGTTTAGAACATAACAAAATGCGAAGGGGTACCTACAAGAGTACAGCCACAATCCGCTAGTTATGTTTAATTCCAATGTTATAGGGGGCGAGCTTATTGCCATCAACCGTTCCGTAAAATTCTTCATAGAAAACCCCAGTAACATTTTGCCCGAACTGGAATCGAACTCCTCTAGACCAACGAAGCAGTCGATAGGTTTAGAACTGTGCATTATTAGCCGTAAAATGACATTCCTTAATATTAGAAAATAACTCCTTGTTATTTTCACGATATCAATACTAGCGCAGATTCTTCGGACGATACTAGTTTTAGTGATAAAATTTGCTAATTGTAATAAATCTCGATGCTTTTCTGCTTAATGAGTTGGCAACAGATTAATCAACATGAGTTTCTGAGGGCAAAAATCTGAAAGACGACCACATAGTTAGCTTAACGGTCATCAAATTATCCATATGTATGTAGACCTAGATTCGAGTTTATTGGTTTCCTTAAACGTGTGTTAGTGCCTAAGCTGGTGTCAGAGTTTTTATGCCGCGCCTTTGACTTGGTTTTACATGTCATCGAGAAATATCTCTGGGGCATGCTGGTTTCCTCATGTTTTCCTTCGAAGCAAGTGATAATTACACACATTATTGACATATGGTATCAATAGACTCATGCAATTAAATCTAAACAGTAAAAAATACTAAGTTCCCAAACAAAATCTAAAAAGATTATATCGAAATAGAACAATTAATTGACAGGTTTACAGACTGACTGAATAAGATCTACCAGTCAGATACAGGAGAACCGGACCACACAGTCAGATCAAAATCTAAGATATTGCAAAATAGCGATTATGTTAACGTGATCTTGGAAAGGGATCGGTTAATTCAGTAGAAGGTCTCGCTTTTATGTTAAGCAACGTGTGGTCTCCTGATAAGGATGGGTGATCTGTAGTAGACGGACTGGCACACACAAAAAATGAGTGTTTTTTTTTGTCTGGGTAAGTATTGCTAATCTGGCTGGCTTAGTATATTTAGGCATGCGATATGGAGGAGTGAGGAAAATGTCGTGAGGAAAGTTTTGAGTATGAATGTGGGTGGGTATAAGAGAAGAGGAAGACCAAAGGAACGACGGATGGACTATGTAAAGTATGATATGGCAAGAAAGGAGGTGTTTGATGAAATGACGAGTAGTGGAGAAGTATGGAAGAAGAAAACATGCTGCGTCGACCACAAATAAATTGGGAGAGAGGAGCAAGAGAATGATGAAGTATTGCTAAAGCCCAATTACTCTCTCCGACTCTGCTTTAAAAAGCTCTACCTGAAAACCTTATTATGCTTCCATGTAAATAAAACTTGCGATTTCCAACTGAATTTTCTTTAAGTTTACCTACCTACTGAATCTATCCTCCATCTTTAAACAGCAACATCAAATCAAATCAAATTTTCACAATTATTCAAAATCATCAACATATTGCCTTAGAAACAACAAACCCTACAATATCCCTATTACCATGACAACATACCCATTTACTGCTATAAAATGAAAACGTAAATCTAATATTGTGGTTATAAAATTTTCCGTTTGGTAGTATCGATGGCGGGAAGGGCGAGCCAGGGGGGAAGGGGGGGTCGTAAGCCCGCAGAACCGGTAGCGTGTGCGCATCGTGCAGCTGCGCCTGCGACGGGTTAAGGCGCGTTTATAGAGGTAAAGGCAAAAACGTGGAGGATTTATTTAAAGGAAAGAAAGAGAGAATGATGTTTATTTTACGTCAGTTCATTAAGCACACAGAATAAAAAAAGATACAAAATAACAAATAAATGACGACTTAAAAAAATCTAAAAAAGAGAAAATACATAGTATGTGATGTGTGCCTCACGGCTGCGCCAAAAAGGCCATTTCAGCATTTATGTCAGACAGGTGTTGCTGTCTGATGCTGTTTCTTTTTAGTGAGCTCGAAGGCTAGATTTGTTACCAGGGATGAGTAAGAAATGGATTGGAAGTAAGGGGCCGTCGATGATGGTGACCTGAGTGAAATAAAAAGTATAGGTAAAACCTATACTTTTTACAACAAAAACTTGGTTATAAGGATAAAGGCAGAAAGATGACGAAAAACACCTAAAAGAAAAAACACTGCAGTTGATAAGCCAGCAAAATGAACACACTACAAGTGCAATTTCATTCATCAAAACCTTGATGATCTTGAAGGTAATTTTGATCACAATAATAACTAATTATACCTGTCAGCAATCGAAAAGTATTTGTAAGATATTCAAGTTTTTGGGAAATTGTTAGCTACAAGATACAACGGCGTTAAAAATCACTAGTTAAATTATCACTAGTTTCACGACTACCTAAATAATAAATGAATCCTCCATCGAAAAGGCTTCAAAACACTACGTAATAATACGCTTTGATTTCAAACACCTTCTACTAATTCAAGTTGAAATATAACAAAAGGTCTGGACGGTGCTGTTTCAAATTACTAATTCAATGCATTTTCTTGGTAAGTGATTCACTGCATTTCCATGTTAGTACTAACTACTAATACAATGTGTCACATGAACGAATTAGGTTTAATATTTGATGTGGCCGTGTCTAGGTTAGTTTCCAATTCTAATGTATCGATCTGAGGGAAGTGACAAGATAATTGGGTTTGGAATGTGTCTCCTAACTTTCTATTATGTGAGTCATATTTCTCATCAACTCTAAATGTTCAGTATTACCTAAATTGCTTTTCCATTTTCCATCGAAAACACTAAATCAATTTGGGGAAATTCTTGTTCTTGCTTGTTATATTTGAAATAGTGATGTGAAGGATCAATAAGGTTGATAACTTTGGTCGTACCAAAGTTATCAACCTGATGGTGTATGAGAAGTTATACTTCTTACTAGAACTTCTCATAGACCATTTTGCTATTTTACAATTTTTTAATTCGATAGACATCACATGGTTCCATAATAAACCAAAAAGGATTCGGTCAGTATCTATAATCTAACAAACCCATGTAACCAAGCCCTTAGCAATCATCTCGCTTATACAAGTATTATAGTGGCACAGCGTACGTGCAACTTACACTATACTAACAACACAGGCATAATTATTGTATATATATCTTAAACTATGTATACCGTAGTATACGGCGACTGTGCGCTTGTCGTACACTCAACTATACATAGATATTATTCAATCGTATCGAGGTCATGACTGCAGTTAAGCTTCGTGTTAGCTACTAGTAGTAAGCAGAGGGGATAATGTGTTTAGAGTGGATGAAGGGTGATGTGATGCGTAGGAATGAGGAAAATTTTGAGTAGGAATGACTTTAAGAGTAGAGGAAGACCAAAGAAGCGATGGATGGACTGTGTAAAGGATGAAATGGATGGAAAGGAGGTGACTGCTGAGATGACGGGTAATAGAGAAATATGGAAGAAGAAGACATGCTACGCCAACCCCAAATAAATTGGGATAAGAGCAGGAGAATGATAATGATGAGGAAGAAGGGTAGTTTGGGTTTTGTACTGAAGATGATTACAATATAAAAAGCAATAAAGATAAGAATACTGTAGAAGAAGTGTCTTTGGCTAACGCAAATAACTCTATCACAATCAAAATCAATCTTGCTTGGCATAATATCTTAAGCGCTATATAATGTCGACAGGTATGGATAAAATTGTTCTTGGAAGCAACTGGCAGGTTGCCCAACTCATTTTAAAAGTGACAATATTATTTCTGTTACAATTGAATTATCTTTTCTACTTATGAAGGAACCTATACATTTTTGCACTGGATTTGTCATCCAGAAATCAAGTGACTTAAATATCGTCAACAGCATCAACTATAATTACTAGTATGCTTACATCCATATATGCATAAATGCAAGTATAATTTATACGCGTTGTCGTCAGCTTGTACACATACGGTACATTTATAGATTGGCGTCGAGTTTCCGATGCGTTTATTTTTGTTGTACTCCAGTTTCAAAGTTGATAGAATATGATTAAAAATAACTGGCTTATAGAAGAGTCTATTTTTAATTGTGTGTTAACTGTACGATTACAATTTGCATTTTATATGTGCCCATACTGCTGTTCCACTGCTGGGTACACACTTCCATTCCCTTGGGTTGTGTTTGTTTTGAACCAATCTCTCGTGAAGGCGAATACTTCGTGTCGCCATCTTCGTTTGTTTCTCCTGTGGCTCAGATTTTGTTTTTGGTAACCATTCAGATGTGAATTTTGCCAATCAATCAAGAAATAAAATACCAGCATATTAAAAAGACCCACTGAAAAGACTATCAAAGATAAAGAAGACTATGCAGAACTGGATACAAAGCTAAAGAACATTCTAGTTGAATCCTCCACCCATCTCTCAGCGCACCAATTGATTGGTTGTTCTATTCGTAGAGACCACATGAACATAATACACAAACGTATTCATCAAAGAGATATGCGCAGTCAAGTGAACGCTTAGCACGTTAGTCTCAACTGGTGATGCACGATCCGATCCGATAGTTTATAGTATCGATACAACGTGATGAAATATGCGTAATATTTCGGACCGATACAAACGAATACAATAAATACAATGCTTTTAAAGATGCAAAGTACTACGGAAGTATTGATTATAAATAATAGAATAGAATAGAACAATTAATTTCATTTAACACAGGATCACAAAATTCAACATAAAATAATACATATTCCCATTGCTTAGCAAATGAACCATACAGCAATGGTTGAGGTACTGGCAATCAAACCTTTAGGCGACTACACTCAGGATTTTATCGTGCCACATTTTTGCGTATTGTATGATTTCAAAGAATGGAAAAATTTCTGGAATTTCTCCTAGACTCTTACAGGGATTAAGAAGTACAATATGAGTATCGATCCAAATGTAAATATACAGGGTGTGGCGTAAGTAGTGGTCCACCGTTCAGGATTCGATGAACCAGATAATTAACTATAACAATTAAAAATTTAAACCATTTATACCCAAGGGTTCCGAAAATATTTGCTTTTTGTCTTTTATTTACGAAATTTCTAAAGGTCTAAAGGTCTCTATCTAAAGGTCGGAAATTTCAAAAGTCATTATTCTTTCATTTTGACTTCTGTTAATTACTGCTGAATACTAGAGCTACCATGACAAATTATGATTTTTTATGTAAATTCAGCTCTTTTGAAGAAAAAGTTGGTTCTTCTCTAATTTTAACCCAAATTTTTAACACACCATCAAGTTCAAGAGCGATTTTTGTAAAAAAAACGTGCCACATTGTCAGTGCCCATGTATTTAATAATAGGCCTACTAAATGCCGATTTCAAAATGATATCATTATAACAGATCCAATAATTTAACAAAAAGATATTCAATTATAATTGAAGAAAAGAAGATTTAGAAAACTGCGGGTCTTCTCTTATTCTGCGTAGCATTACTCTACAAAATGTTACTCTCAAGTGATAATCTCTTGGTAGCACTAACTCTGTTATAGTAGTTTTTTTTTTAAACAAATGGGAATTGACACTGTAGTGCATTTTTTAGCAATTAGCGTAAGTATTAACGCAATAAAGTTTAAAAAAGTAGTTTAATGAAAATCTTCTTTTCTTCAATTAAAATTGAATATCTTTTTGTTAAATAATTGGATCTGTTATAATGATATCATTTTGAAATCGGCATTTAGTAGGCATATTATTAAATACATGGGCACTGACAATGTGGTACGTTTTTTTTTACAAAAATCGCTCTTGAACTTGATAGTGTGTTCAAAATTTGGGTTAAAATTAGAGAACAACCAACTTTTTCTTCAAAAGAGCTGAATTTACATAAAAAATCATAATTTGTCATGGTAGCTCTAGTATTCAGCAGTAATTAACAGAAGTCAAAATGAAAGAATAATGACTTTTGTTGAAACTACAACCAAATTTGTAATAAAAGGTAGAAATTTCGTAAATAAAAGACAAAAAGGAAATATTTTCGGAACCCTTGGGTATAAATGGTTTAAATTTTTAATTGTTATAGTTAATTATCTGGTTCATCGAATCCTGAACGGTGGACCACTACTTACGCCACACCCTGTATAGTGCATCCCAGTGGACGATACCACATGATTCGATTTGGAGAATCGAAACGAAGCCATACGATACGATTCTAGAATCGTAAGGCATAGTTGCCATCCGGATCGATCCAAAGTATCGACATAAATGCAAGTAACGTGCATCCCTAGTTGCAAGCGCACGTGCGTCTAGCGGTAATACAGGATTTTGTTTTATTTCTAATGCTTAGACGTTCTAATGTTTGCGATTGTGCGGTTGAGGAGAGGATTGTTATGAAGGGCTTTATTTTCCACCTCAAAAATAATTTACAACAACTTATTTCTACAGAATTTTGTATTTTATCAGCCAAGGAGTGGAATTCCCTGCCTGCGCGGTGTTCTCAAGTTCATTATGACCCCAACCTATTTAAGTCGCGAGTTAATAGGCTTCTTATGGGTTAGCTCGTTCCATCGTCGACCTCATCTCTGTCCTCAGGTATAGATTGAGGTCGAGAGTAGGCCCATTTAATATAAAAAAACATAATTCAGATTTTTGTACATCACATCCTGTTTTTCCCATTTGACAGAGGTGATCTATATAGTATACCCTCATTTTAACAGTTAGGCATGTGTGTTTAAATCAACCTCGCACAAATCCAGACTCTGAGCTACTATTGAGAAATTCCTAATGAAAAATCCAATAACACTTTACCTGACCAATTAAGTAGTAGTAAAGTATTGCTTGTGAAAGCAGAACCATTGAGATGCTAGAGGATTACGTCAAAAACTGAAAATTTCAGTCAGTCACTTCTGTTTCTGGAGTAAGATGGTTATGAGATTCATGACAAACTCCATTAGCAAGCTAGTCTAGTTTATATTTTTACCAAGATGAGCAATTCGCACACAATTCATGTACACACAAGAGATGGAACATTTTCTTAGAATAATCACAGACATTAAAAGGATTCCTGGAAAATAATCGTTTCAAAAGCCTGAGAGATTACAACAATAAATATTGGCATTACATATAATGTTTATGTTATCTAAAATCAACAAATTCACTCGGCAGTTTCAATTCTATATTGTTATCATTTGTAAATCAAAGCTGGTTTGAATGTTTACCATTATTTACTTTGTGGATCTACATCAAATATTCTAGAAGATGACTAAGATCGTCAATCAAAACTGACAATTTTAACTGCTCAAGGTAAAATCGTATACAGAAAATGATAGATAGTGTTTTACTTAAATGTGTAAAGCTATATAGCAGTATAGTAATCTTAGTCACTGGTCTGTAAATGTGAGAAATCACCAAGAAAGGTACGTACTTACATTATTTTTAAGTCATATCGCCAAAAGCGGTTGTTACTTTTAAACAACCGCTGTAAACATTCAGCCACCGTATTTTAAGCGTTTTTAATGCAAAAGACAATCATAAACTGAATTAGCTAAGGCTGATACATCAATATTGTTTATATTGCCTGACCTAAGCAATAACACCACCTAAGCAACACTAAGTACTAAAGGTTAACCACCTTCTAATCTTACAGAGTTATACAAGCGTGACGTAGGCACGATACGTCACGGTTGTATAATTCCTCTGTCACCAGCTACATGGTATGGTAGTATCGGCTTTCACTCCCATGATTTTAACCACTAGACTTTCTATTTTATCATTATTTAATTTTGCATTTTATTTGTCTTCTGCAGCTCTGAAGCTTTCTTATCCCATTTATTTTGTTTTTTTTCTTCAAATTTGTTGAAGACGACTGTCTCGGTTGAGTGATCGCAAGCGCGACTAATGAGTATGAGGTCCTGAGTTCGATTCCCGGCTCGGGCAAAGAATTATTGAGTTTTTCCATCAGGAATTTCTCAGTAGAAGCCATGAAGTCTTCATATGTGCCCGGTTGATGGCAATAGGCTAGCCTCCTATTACATGAGCTTTAACATAACTGGCGAAATGTGGGCGTACTTATTAGGTACACCTCTGCCTAGACCTTCGGGGATTACGGGCGTGATTTTACGTTAAAGACACAATTATTTGTCAATTATAGTTTGAATTTTTGTTTAAGCTGAGTTATGGTCTTACTCTTCACAGTTCAATTTTAAAAGTTTATATCAGTCATAATAAATTGTCTAAAATAATGGTAGGTAATACTACCATTATCTTATTATAAAACCTATCAATTTTCAAATGTCTCATTAGAAGTTTAAAGTAAAATTGATGGTATCAATATCCTTGGCCGTATCAAATACTTCAAGTTAAAAACTTTGTATAAGTTCCTAACTTATAAAGTTATGAGTGATCGTCTATTAGGAAAAGTTAAACAAGGAAGTAAAATTAAAAGTGTGAAGTTTATAATTTCATAATACAGGGTTCATCAAGAAATATTCGTTTGAAAGCTTTGACACCATTCTAAAAGTAAGTAGTAATTGACTTGTCCATTTCAAACAGTATCATTATGATTGTGTTTTTTGATGTGAAACATCTATAAGCCCGGGTAAAATTCGTAGCGAGCGTGGCGGTCGAACCCGGCCCGAACAATCCCGAACATTACCGACCTGTTGAAGCAGCATGAGATCTACATATTTGCCACGATTTACAACAAGCCAGCTGGTCTTGGGGCACAGAGCACTAGGTTACAATCTCGTGACTTCGAGTTCGATTCCAGCATAATGATTTTCTTTTTGTGAATCAAGTCATTTTATTTTCTTTTATTTTATTTGATGTGTTTGTGTTTTTATATTGACTTTTTTAAGCATATTACTTGTACAACATAATTTCGGTGTTTCACATCTGCCAGGCGTCCCGCGACGGCTCTCTTTTTTTATAAAAGGGACAGTATTTTTGTTCCAGTTTTAGGTTTTATTAAACTATAAATATACAACAATTACAACTCCTGACTGCCTCGTTGGTCTAGTGGTCGTCGCAAACGCAACCGCTGAACATGAGGTCCTAGGTTTGATTCCCAGATCGAGCAAAATTATATTGGGTTTTTCCATCAGGAATTTCTCAGAAGTTGTTGTCAAAAGGCTCGTCTCCTATTATATGGGAGTTAAACATTACTGGCGAAATGTATGTGTACTATTAAGTAGACCTCTGCCTAAACCTTCGGGGATTACAGGCGTGATGTTACCAACAGTTATTGCTCCTTCAAGTCCATAATAAAACTAAACACCAAGATTATCAGCTAACTTCTCTGCAACATAATTATGTATGTTGCAGAGAAGTTAGCTCAAGAAGAAGGTCATACAATCATGCATTGCACCTGCAAAGCATTATTGTATGACCTTCTGCAATATCTAGTGAAGCTCATTCTTGTCCTTATGATCCATCAAAAGATTATCAACCTAATACCACAATCAAACCACCACCAAACAACCAATTATACTGATCAAAACGTAGAATATCAACTACCATTGACCCTACATGACCCTCCATAATATTCAAAACACACCAACAACAAAAAAGCTCTTGTAACCTAATATCTTCATAAACGATGAAACAATACTGAGCACAGGTGTCGATGTTGTGACGGCAGCATGGTGGCTGTACCGGCTTCAATTAAAACTAGGAATAATAAACATGGACACTCATTTACATATGCGTCAGTTGGTTCAAAGTTAACGACCGCTTGGCGTAAGGGATAAGTTGAAGCGAGGTAAGGAAACTGATCGTTGTTGCCTATTTTAGATAAAATAATTAATTAACGGTATCTCTATTTGCAAAGGTTATAATTATTCCATATTGGCTTTTGCCCACGGCTTTGCTCGCGTTAATTTAGAACTTGACAATCAATTTGGGTTGCAATCTGCTTGTAATAATATAATTCAATCAAGATTCAAAAGACAAGTGGTGCCATCTATTATCATAAGAACATTATTGTTGTTTTCCTCGAGAAAAGTACTTTTTTTCGGGATGAAAGGTACTTGTGTCCGTTTTTGTACACCTGACAATGTATATGCAAAATTTCAGGATGATCGGTTCAGTGGTTTTGGCCTGAATAGGTAACAAACAAACAATTATTTCCTTACTTTTGAATAATTTATAGTATTTGTAAGGATTCGTGATGTGCCTACCTCAAATATTATAAGACAAAGGTTGGAAGATGTTGATGATGATAAAACATAATATTCCTCTAACGACCACACTGCTATACAGGTCTTCTCTTTGAAACTGGCCAGTGTGGGTTTGTGGAGGGACATCTTTGTTGTATTTCTCAGCTCATTAAGATTGTGAACTGAGAAGATAACTTCATGAATATTTATGTTCATTTTAGCATTTCTTTGGTTTTGCCATGTGCTTATTACAAACAGTCCACTTGTAAATTCTGTACTGCAAGTCCAGTTGTTATGGACTTGGGGACCGCCTATGTCCAGCAGTGAAAATTTTTTGGCGATGACGATGATGAAAAATGGAACTAATGCTTTTAACTTGCACCTCAAGTTTAGGATTACACACAGAATTTATTGGCTACGATTGAAAATATTGTTCGTGAGTCAGTTTTATGTGTTTTCATGCATTACCTTGATGTATGTTGATGGTGTATTATGTTTATAATGAGTCGTAAATATAATGTGTGCAGCATTAGACGGGTTAATAGTTTTGTTGAGATTCCAATATACATTTATGATAAAGTAGCGGATAAGAGTATTTTCAGTTGTTGTCTTTGATGTGGAGAATTACTGTTTTGAGTTTGAACTCTCACTGTTGTATTTTAGATTTCTCAGAGAGTTTTTTCGAAAAAAGACAATGCTTTGTTACTAAGCGTTTATCAATAGGTTCAAACACGTCTACCCCAACGGTAATTGGTTCTACGACTAATATGACCAGTATTGGCCAGCCCATTGCTGGTTCAGCTTACTTAGGTACTTTGTGAGCTGTATCGACAACTCTGGTTTTCTTTTGGATCACCTTGTTCCGGATGCGATCCCTCAGATACTCCCAACAAAGCCCGTTCCATAGCTCACTAAGCGACCTTGAATTTATCGACCAACCGTACCGTGAGTGTCCACGTTTTGGCGTCATAATAACAGGCATTACGCACTGACTGAAGACCTTAGTCTTTAGGCTCTATGGAATCCGCGACGAGAAGACCCGGCGAATTTCCCAGCCCCGCTGAATTCCTCTGTTAGCTATCTCGAAGTTGCTCTTACCAAACAGCAGAGTTAGCCCGTGATAAACATATTCTCGAACAACCTCTTATTCGTATAATAGTATAGTCTAGTTTATTCAAATCAAGCAATTAACACAATGAACTACCTATTAAATTAGCATACCTAATACCTACAATATATCGCACAGTCGTAATGTTGCAAATCCAAACACCGACTATTTATTGAAATAACACCTTCGAATTTAGTCAGGCCAAATAAACAGACAATATATGCAAAGGACAGTAACACATTACCCCAACTCCGCGCGGCCGGCTAATTGACAATCCGAAGTTGTTTTAGTCCGATAGTTTTGGCGATTTGAATAAATAGACGATGTTAGCTAAATATTTGGTTTGAGTACAGGCTGGGAGATAATTGTTATGAGTGGTTTTATATTTTCAGTCAGACTTGCAAGTTTATAGGCTAAGAAGAGAGATAGTAGTAGGTTAGTTGGGTTTGGGTCGTTAAGTGTCAAGACTTCTTACCTTTTTATGCACTAATAAGGCTTGCGTTTTGCCATTAATGAAAATATAATAATATTTTTTCTAAGTAGACCGATGACCTGGTGAAGGTTGCGGGAATTCGCTGGATGCGAGACGCACGGGACCGGTCAATGTGGCGACACTTGGGGGAGGCCTGTGTCCAGCAGTGGCTTTCGGTTGAAATGATGATAATGATATTATTGTCTAAGAAGATAATTTATCTTCGAGGGCTAGTTCGAAATGGAACAGCTTCTCGTCTTTTTAAACTTTCTCTCGTTTGTACGACACGTATACTGATAAGCGTACAGCATTAGGTCCTATGCGTTTCTTTTACCGACACTGCAAAGCCTCCATCTGACTGGCAGTCCACCAAAAATTTACGTGTATTATAATAATTAAAATTTTAAAATTTAGTCATTTATTCGAGATCTTTATTTTATATCTCTACCAGACATCACTCACCTATAATATGAGAAGCAAATATTATTATCCTCCAACTAACACCGTCTGTTCTCGTCTGTCCCATCACTATGAACTTAATCAGTAGGAAAAACAACTCTAAGCACCCTTTTGCATATGCAAACACTGCTGCTGGCATTATGTCTGGAAACTAACCTTGTGATGGTAAATTAACCTTTGGGTTGTATGGGATATTAAAGTGATTAAGGGTGATTTTGGTGTGGCGTTGTGGAGTAATGTGAAGTTTTCAGATATTTTGTAATTTATTAATAGAGTTCTATGGCAAAAAGTCCTTTTTGCTTGAATTTTTTTTTTTTTCAAAAATGATTGATTATGATACTTGCTTATACATATTATGTACTTAGATATTAATATGGAACTTATTTTTTTTTAATGAACTTAATGTTTGTACCATTTAATTGAATTTTTGTACGTTTATTAATGTTAGACATTTCATTTAATAATTATCATCTGAGAAGCTTTGTCATTTCTGAAACCCCCAGTTTCTGATTATTTAAATCTTTCAAAGAACTCACAAAGAGTGGACTAGAATGTCATGATTTAAACATGATTAAGAACATACGACCTTATTATGGAGTATTAATTAGGATACCGTCTTCTAAAAGCAGTGGAGATGACTAAAGTCTCCAAAGTAAAAATTAACAATTCTCGGCTTACTGCAAAATTATATAAAGACATCATATTTATTTACAATACCTTTGTAGCCATACAATTTTTTATTAAAGATAAAAATACAACGAGCATTATATCCAAAAAAAAAAATGTACTTTAAATCCAATAAGTAATATCATTGGTATTCTTAACTAATTGTTTTTATTTTCCTAGTCTGGTCAATCCCACTTTTGGGCAAAAGGCTTCCACTCCTTCCATTTTAACAAATTGGTGCGTCCTCTTTCTGCCAAAACCTAAAAGTTAAAAAGCGAGAAAATTTATTAAGTGACACAAAAAAAAATAACCCTACCAACTCCATTCGGGGTCTGTTTGACCATCATCCGAAAGACGTCTGTTTTAGTTTGTGCAAAACTAATTGGTTATGCAAAATTCGAGTGGCCATCCAAGTCTGGCGCACTCTCTGAAGATCTCAGCAAACACCGACTGTAGAAAATAATTGGGCTACGTACCCCACGAGTGGGCTTGCAGATGAGTAGCGGTTAATTTGGCTTTGTTTGACCAGTCCCTTTTTAAAGATGGCTGCTTGTTGGGATTATTGTTTTTTATTTGTTTTGTTGAGCGAGGTAAGTGATACCTGTAGTGATCTGTATTGTATTTTATGTTTTAAACTAGTGGTTAATTATGTAATAGACATGTCATCAAAATAGCTTAAACTAAATGCAGATGATCAATCATCTTGTAGCCATAATTATTATGTTATTAACATCACATATTTAAAAAGCTAACATAACATAAACAAAACCATTTTTAACACACAACAGAAAAATATCCAAACCTGTAACTGCCAAATGGGTCACATTTAAAGCCAAAAACAAAATGACTGACACATTTAAATTTCGAATACCGTCACGACACATCAATTCTGCCCATCATCGGTGATGTCCACCATTTTTTTCTACTTTTTTCTGTTAAAAATCCCGTAGAGTTATAAAAATAAATGAGGCTTCGCAAACATTGGGGCGACGACAATAGTTAGGTCATTATTTTCGGTCATTTGAACGAGCTACGGTTTCGATTTAGGGGGAAGAGTGAGGGGGTATAAATAACCTGTAAGCGTTTGAGGGTTGAGTGAAACGTCGAGATTTTTGACGAGTTTTATGACGATGAGTTGTTATCATAATTTGGGTCCAGAAAATTACTTTTGGTAATTACTTTCTGGATCTCCTAATGACTGTTCGTTTTGATGACAATACGTTTACGTAGTTACTAATGATTGAACATTCTTTTTTTTTTAATGTTTAAAGAGAAAAGTGTTTACCTGAAACCAATCGGTACCTATGCCAAAGGGCAGTGTTACGTTTCTATAGAAGAAGCAAGTCTCAAAAAAGAAACTGTTCAACATTAATAGGTGTGAGTGTGGTAAAGGCGTAGCCGGCGTAGCCGTGTGGTATCCGGCAGAGTAGAATAGAACCAACCCACTACACTCACGGGTGTCGTATAAGGCGACTAATGTCTGAGGCAGAACACTTTGCGCCTCCGTAGACCAGAGAATGGGCAGCAGCGTTTTCTGTTAGTCTTTCATCACTGCGATCTCCAATCCGCCTGCCAAGCGTGGAGATTACGGCAAATTCCTCCCATCATGGGAGAGGCTTATGTCCAGCAGTGGACGTTATGGGCTGTTGTAGTAGTAGTAGTGGTAAAGGCGAAATGAACATCCATTTGTAAGGATCGTGGCAGGTAGCATTCTGTAGTTTCTGCCCACTATAAGAAACAGGCGTGCATTAGATCTACTTTACAACATATCATAACATTACGTCTGTAATTCCGAAGGATTAGGTTGAGGTGTACCTAATAGTACGAGTACATCATACATTACATTCAATTTTATTTTTAAATCTCGTTTCTTAGTTTCCAATTGACCTCTAATATTGAAGACATAATAAGTGATACGGTACGCTACATGCAAATTGGGGTTGCCTTAAATTGCCCCTTCTCCACAGATATTATCATGTACAATAACATTAATTTTAATGATAAAAACCGCGTATTTTTGCACTTGGAAAGCGTCCCCTAAAAGCCACTACGTCTATTCAAATGTTGCCATCGTAAAAAAAGTACCAAGTATTTGGCATTGCCGCAATAAAAAAAGCAATAATTGTAATTCTTTTGGATAAAAAATGTAATTTCTCTTGTCATTTGGCGGTTAAATTGGTTTTTTGAAATTATTTCTTGCAGTATGGTGCTGGTATAAGGACGTTTGTAATATTAGGGGTCTTAAATGGTTTTGAATATGAAATAACTAAGGCTGCAGCTCTCATAAAGCTTTGAAAATGTAGACTATGAAATTAATTCAACGTTAGAGCGGATTTCACTAAGGACACGGAACGTGAGTAGCACATGCTCAGGCGTTCAAAGGGCTAAAGAGATTTGGTTTTAAGATAAGTTTTGCAAGAGTTTTACATAAAACAATTAAACAATCTTTGTATTTTTATAAGTCCTATGGAGCTGAAAAACTTTTACAGCTTTAAAACCAGAACATTTTGCTTGATTTTCTTATTTTAAAATTGCAAAAAGGAATGCGGATACAGCACGTTTTATGACAAAAAAAAACAGTAATTAACCCGATACGGATTTGGATTCCTTATTAAATTCGATAGTCTTATGTATCAAGCAATAGAGTTGAAAATTGCACAAGGTTAAAACAATATGGTTATTGTATGCTTTCTATTATGTTTTTATTTGAAACAATGAGCGTGGGAAAATATCTGACTTACTGTAGCGAGAAAGCAAAAAGTTATCGATTGTTCAGAGCTAAGTTCAGGTATCGAAATGGGATAACCTAAGAATTGCGTTATTCTGGATATCAAGATTATTTTCAAATATAGCGAAGTAGACACAATAGTTAAACAATAGCGCCCCGACCGAATCGGTCGGGTCACCTGATCAAATCAAAGGTATCTTTCAATAAAAATAAAGCACATATTTCGTTAAAAGAAAAAAAAATGCAAGAAGTTTTAAATTCATTATTTTTGCATTAAATTAAAACTGGTCCTAATTTCCTGGGGCATTCCAAACGTTGAACATTTTATAAAGTTTACTACCCAGTCGCTGAATGTTCGGCAACATAAAAAAATGCAAGCTTAATTATGTGTAGTAGGTATTTAATTCGACACTCAAGCTTCAGAATTTGAAC
This sequence comes from Xestia sexstrigata, assembly GCA_941918905.2. Classification (NCBI taxonomy): domain Eukaryota; kingdom Metazoa; phylum Arthropoda; class Insecta; order Lepidoptera; family Noctuidae; genus Xestia; species Xestia sexstrigata. The sequence continues at coordinate 14,704,104 of OW799223.2, forward strand.
GCTGACAATAAGTGCTGAAAATGTTCATGATCTCTGCTCTCTGCTCAAAACTTTGAAGGAAAAACATATTTAGAAAAGGAATCAATCGTATTACAAAATCCAAGATTTGCGACGGCCACCAATCTGCAATGTGCTTCCGCGTAGTGGATCCATACCCCAGAGAGGCAACCCCTGTGTTTTAGGACGATTTCCCCTTTGGATACAGTTTAGGCCGTATAAGCTTACTATAACATGGAAGGACTTGGAGAAGGCATTTGCCCAGCAGTGGGACAAAACAGTCAATTAAAAATACAGAAACCTTCCTTCTAAACTTATCCCATTGTCTTTACCGACCACAGTCGCGTGCACATAATCAGTAACGGCACACGCCTGCACTTACAAACTTAACTCTTACACCACATCAATCGAAACAGCCCCTTATTCTATAGGTCTTAAGTTCTTTGCTGACTGCATTAGTTTTTCAGTAGACTACAATAGGTGTTGTTCAAGAATGTGCTATTTTTTACTGATATAGTGTTAGGTCAAGTTCAGACAGGCAGACGATTCGAGCGTGATATCCTAGGTCATTAACGAGGCTAACAGTAACTGTGGATAATTTACAATTACTGGTTTTTTGTTTAACTGTGGTAATTGTGATGTTTTTGCTTTGCTAGGCTAGGTGCATACGTCAAGTATTCTGCCAATTATTTTGAAAGGCACTGCCTCGTTGGTCTAGTGATCGCCAGCGCTACTGCTGAGTACGAGGTCCTGGGTTCGATTCCGTGGTCGTGCAAAGTGTTATTGGGTTTTTCCAGGGAATTTCTCAGTAGCAGCCACGGATAAAATCTGTGCCCTTTGATGGCAATAGGCTCGTCCCCTATTACATATGACTTAAACATAACTGGCGAATTGTGGGTGTTTCTATTAGGTACATCTCTGCCTAACCATTCGAGGATTACAGGCGTGATTTTCTGTTCTGTTTTAAAAGACAGAATGTTTTATTAAACTACGTACTAAAAACGTTTGAAAAATAAAGATTATATCAGACTTATGGAAGTTGAAATCCGCGACATTTAATGTTATGCAAAATGTTAATTACCTGTAAAAATACAGGCTCGGATACAGGATGCAGGCCAACCTTCCCGCCCGCAAAAATATGTAGTACTTACATGCAGGAAAAGTGTTAATTAGCGTGATACAACCAAACCTATACCTACTCGACACGTGTTTTTCCCCTCGGCATCCTCAGAAACATCAGAAGGATGCCACGTGGAGGGGAAAAACACGTAAACAAAACGATAGTTTGAAACCGCTTTCAACAGAAAGCGGTTTCAAACTATTACGAAAGACTTCTACTGCTAGACATAAACGTCACCCCTTTGGGCCTTTAGGACCAACATAATTAACCCAAAAAACGTTAGTAAAAAGATTTCTAAGGTTTTGCTTAATTTATCTATTTAACTATCAAACTCAATGCAAAAAACATAGATATTTAGGTACTTGCACAATCTTAAATAAAGGTCTTACAACTAAAGTTAATTTCCAATAAAGCATGATTGGTGTATATCGATGACAGCTATTGTTCTGCGCCGGCGCACGCAACTGAGCAGCTGTACCGACTGTAACAATAAATTTACGAGTAAAAACTGAGTTTGAGCCACACCCGCCGGCGACAAATTTATTAGGGTCGTGTTTGTTTTACGCGTTTCTAAGTAATTATGTGAGTATTACCACAGTACCTATTTATTGTAGATATTATTAAAAACTAAGTACATTATGTAGCTTTTAGGTACCTATTTATTGATGGATGTAAAACGTTTAGCCAACTGTAAAAAAATCAGTCCTCTACAATCTACAATATTTTTCATATTGTCTTGTGATATGCAAGGTAGACAATGCCCAAAGCATTAAGTCCGCCTTTGTACAGTTTTTTACTTGTGCATAAAGTTTTAATAAATATACACATGACATAAAATGATTTATGAGTATAATTACTAAGTCCTTGCGAGATAATGTTATACAAATATAAGATCTGCCACGCGTCTTCTAACACCAAACTTGATCACTAAAAATACAAAATCAAAAAGACCTAATATCTACAGCGGGCATAGTATCAATACTGTTACTGTAGCATGTTCCCAATGTAAGGCAAAATACTTTTCCCGTCAATTGCAGTTCTTCCGATCCAGGGCTAATGTGGACGGACCACTTGTTGTTGGTTTTGTTCAGCTTGTCCTGCAAAGCATAATCAGGCTTTACTGTTCCCAATGCTAGGACTCAGGCCTCCTTTCTGTGACAGGGAATCGGCTGTATTCCTTCACTCGGGCACAGTGCGGGTCACACACACAGATGTCAAATTTTTGGTTCCACACGATTCCGGTTTCCCCACGATGTTTTCTTTCAGCGTTTTCATACGTTTATTTTGGGGAGAAGTCAAAAAGGAAGTATTTAAGAAAAAAAGGCATATTCTTCAAAGATATCAATCATTCGTTCACACCGCGCTGATCAAACACCATCCTAACCTTTAAAAGCGGTCCCTTCGCTTCGTGATTACAGCGCAAATGGCTCTTTATAATTACACTGTCAAGGTTCAGACCTGTTTACAGTCCATTGTCTTTGTCTCAATAAGATTTGAATGGGAACACAGTTTCAGTTTTGATATTTCAATTTATTTGGTGACTAGGAGAATTTGAATTTAATTGCGGGTTCTGGTAATGGTTGTCTGTTCTGTGGTTGATAATTTTATTGTTTATCGTTCTTCTATTTTGAAGGAAACATCTTACTTGCTTACTACTTGCTTCTGTGATGAAAAACAAATACAGCCTAGCTAAGATAGACAAAAATGTAAACCGTCCTTATGGCGCATTAAATGAGCGTGCTTTCTATGAAAATGCTTAGATGCTTGTTTCATTCAGTAGACTGAATAAAAATCCAGACATGATAGAGCAACCATCATTATTATTTCCCTGCATTAACCCAAAACAAGGTGTGAACGGACTCTTCACGAAGACGTCAACCAAGCATTGTGTACATCAACACACCCACCTATCCACCCATGATATTTAGGGTTTACGCCTGTCGTCTTCTTCACACTTCTTTATGTTAATGCCAGTATATAAAAGAAAGATACGAAAGAGAGGCCATTCAACATACCTCCACCCAAACATGTATAAAAACCATCAAACACACAAACTGTCAAGCGACTTCACATATTTAAGAGCGCAATAACTGTCCCAACCCCAATATAACTGTATTTACGTCAATACCATATGTGATTGATTTTATGTCCAAACATCTCGACTACTGAACCCCTTGAGGTTTCACAAAGGAATCTAATATTTACGAGAACGTTAATTTTGATTGGTATAAACAGGAATATTGATAGTTCCTGTCTGTTGTTCACAGTGAAGGTATTTGAAGAATTTTGGTCATTACAATAATAGAAGCAATTGCTTTTTGACTTTTGACTCCTGTCTTTGTGTTATTTTTGGTCGTCTCTTAATGGTCATAATTTCTGCTTTTACTAAGTTGATCTGCAACTATGTTAGTAGCCAGAAAGTCTGACAATCAGTCATAGCAGGGGATATCATTTTACTCAGTTCTAACAGGGTTGTGGAGGTCAGATAGGCAGTCGCTCCATATAAAATATTGGTATTCAGCTGCATTTTGTTAGACTGGCAGCCAACCCCAACATACATAGTTGGGAAAAGGCTAGGTGGATGATGACGATGAACTACTATGATGTAGCTAAGCCAATCTACTTACTTCTGGAAACTTGGATGTCTCATCAATTCCCAAATCATAAAAACATCATTTAGTTTTAGAAGAAGTCTTCTGACGTCTGCTTTGAGTCTACGTAATGTAAATGTATACTTTTAGATTACATTTGACCCAATAAAATATATACGGTCGAATTGAGAAACCTCCTACTTTTTTAGAAGTCGTTTAAAACTAGCATTTAAATCAAAATCAGAGCAAGTTATTTTATTAATTTTATAATCTTTACATAATTAATTAAAAACTAAGTATTAAATAAACTAACAACAAACTATAAAAGGGCATCGAAAAACTCTTCCTCAACGCTGTCAGCTGGTGATGTGCCCAAGAGACTGGCGGCGTTGCCACGTTGTATGGCAACACTTAGCCTCTGACCAAGGAAAAAGCCAGCTCTTGGGTCACGGGAAATCAGAGTAAGTTAAAATCAAATAAATCATTCAAATAACCAAGGACTTTTGAGTAAGTACAGACGCCAGTACATTAAGCTAGTCGAAACTGTAAAATTTTCCGAATCAACCTTCAAGGTTGATTGGTAAAGTTTTATACTTTAGCGATAAAGTTGAAAATCTCAATCAGATTATAGTCAGTTTGATGTACGGCGTTTGTACATTATGTTTTGCAGTAGGTATTTTTAAGATAACTAAAATAAAATAAATAAATAAATATCGCTGGACATTACACACAGCGCCACACTAAGCAACGAGGCTTGTGTCGTGGACACCAGATAGCTGATATACTACATAGATACTTTTTGTTTGTAAATACATACTTATTATACATATAAACATCCATGACTCTGAAACAAATTGTCCATGCTCATCACACAAACATTTGCTCCTACCAGGATTTGAATTCGAACCCGGGACCCAACGAACGTAAGGCAGCCTCACTACCGCTGCGCCATTCGGGTCGTCAACTAAATGCAGCAGCCTAAAATCTTACACGGTCTGCTATAATAATAATTGAACTAGCTTTAACAACACCCACAGTTATGACACGCCATGTTCTTTCTCAGAAACGGTAAAATATTTAACTTTATTAACACCGACTACATTTTGTCAAGATGCTACCGTTTATCTTTTAAAGATTGATGATAATTTAATGCGAATTCATTATATCTAAAACTAGCTGTTGCCCGCAACCTTCGTCAGCGCGAAATAAAAATATTAATTCTCTATTTGAATCGGATTTTTTAAACAATTTTAGTTTTGTAGAATAAGTTTTTCCTACATTAGCTTTCTGCTAGTAAAAGTCCTGTAGTTTCAGTTGTAGTTTCAATTGGTTTAGCCGTTTCAGTGATTAGTTGGAACAAACAGACAGACAGACCGACACACAAAATTGTTTTTTGTTATAAGTACGAGTATCCGCATATACTTTCATAATGCATTTGATGTTTCTGTTTATATTTTGTTTTGTGATGTTTCTCTGTTTATATTTTGTTTTGTTCTTTAGTTAATAAACAATAAAAAATAAAAAATAAATGTAAAATGCTGTTATTTTGAAATTACAAACTGACACTCCAATTTTATTTATTTGCATAAATGAGCAAAACTTGTTTTCATAAAGCTCACTGCAATCACTGCACCGTAGTCAATGTTTCATCCTGCAACTTAGTTGCATCTTTTGCGATAAAATTAACACCCTCATAGAGAAAGTCTTCAGTCTTTGTCACCCTAATGATTATACCTATTACACTAATCTCCGAGTTGAATAATAAAGCGACTTTAAGTACCAATAAAATATTTAGTACCCGAGGAAGCTAGATCAATGGGTTCTTCACGTTTTTTGGTAACGAAGGACCAGGATATCTTAACCCGTGTCACTTTCCAAGTATCCGGACTCGAAGGACCAAATTTTTTTGGTGTAATATCACAAGATGTTTTTATGGCACTATTTTAAATATGGCATCTTAAACGAAGCCCGGCTTTTATTTATAGGGACCGTAATTTTTGGTGCAAGACAATGGTTTTAATTATGTGCGGTGATAACTGCTGTTGGTAAAAGACGTTGATGGGTGGATTTTCAGGTATTATTCAAATGGCGAACCGTAAAATAGAGATAAAATGCGATGTTTATGAGGTGTTCAGCTGCTGCTGTGTTTTGGTATAGAAAAGCTATTATGAATGCCTGAAAAAATATAATAACTAAAGAGTTTATTAGAGACTGTAACTTAAAATTGAACCACATTGCAACGTCATAGTTTCCTAGAATTCATTTTGCTATGTTAAATAACTTTTTAACTTATCTGGATAAACTTGGTAATTTTGCTGACATGCTTGTTTATTTTTAGCATATTGCAAGTTTGTTTCAGGTTAAGTTAAGTGCCGCTTATTATAATACTACAAGTCATCATCTGCCTAGCCTTTTCCCAAGTTTTATTGGGGTCGGCTTCCAGTCTAACCGGATGCAGCTGAATACCGGTATTTTACATAGAGCGACTGCCTATCTGACCTCCACAACCCAGTTAGTACTGGGTAATACGATACCCCTTGGTAAGACTGGTTGTCAGACTTTTTGGCTCACTGACTACCTGTAACGACTGTCAAAGATCACAAATGACAGCCGGGACCAACTGCTTAACGTGCTTTCCGAGGCACGGAGGAAACTCGGTATGTAATGAGTGGTCACCCATCCACAGACCAGCCTAGGCAAGCACGGCTTAACCTAAAGATCGACCCGAGCGGCTGTTATTAATTAGCCACGAGCTCCTCTCTTTATATTATAATACTACAAGTATGTGCTAAAAATTAACTACCCTTGTTTAAAAGCACAGTATACCAAAACAAATTCAGACCTGACTGCTGTGAAAACACATAAAACGCTTAAAATAAAACACCCTGTGTACAATATGTCTAGTGTGAGCCCAATAAAGAATGCTTAAAGACACACCATGTATAATTGTCAGTTTTAAACCTCGTAATGGGTTTTCAGTGAGTTATTGACTCTGTTTTAATAGTTAGTAATAAAGTTGTCTCTTTGTCTTTGAATAGATGGATTGTCTATGGGTTGCTTATTTCGGGTGGGTACTGTGGTAGGTTGCACCAGGTGGGGGCTTAATTCTCGAATACATTTTATGCATTAAAATCATTTAGAGAAATTTGACAGTTTGTGGTTACTTGATGTGCTCGCACTCCTAAAGTGCGAGCACATCAAGTAACCACAAACTGTCAAATTTCTCTAAATGATTTTAATGCATAAAATGTTGAAGGTTAAGTTCAAAATCGATTAACAAAATTTGACAGTCTGTAGAAACATGATGCCGACAACTTGCATATTATGACAATATGGCGTTTATTGCAGTCACGTGTTTTCGCAACGATCTCGGGCGATGCGACTAGCAACTCAGACTTTCGAAGAGGTTGTTACAGTAATATAGGCAGTTGCTTCATTCATCTTCATCCTGATTAGACCGGTAGATGACCCTAACATAGAATAATTGCAATGCTTGTAAGTTCAAGGCTGCTAAGTCATAAGTATTAACATAACTTATCACCAACATTGTACATTTAGTTCGCAATAAACGTTTTTACTTTTACTTTAGATGGAAAAAGCTTCGATAAGCAGTAGTCTTTGACATGACTATTTTAGGAAATAGTTGCAGAAGAATTCATCATTCATTCATATATCACTTTTCCAAAGTTGAAGTTGTTAAAGTTGAAGTTGTTATTATTGGTTTTTAAATGTATCACGATTCTGTTAATCCTGAAGCTATTTTACAGACAACAACAATAACAACAGCCCATAACGTCCACTGCTGGACATAAGCCTTTTCCATGATGGGAGAAATTTGCCGTAATCTCCACGCTTGGCAGGCGGATTGGAGATCGCAGTGATGAAAGACTAACAGAAAACGCTGCTGCCCATTCTCTGGTCCACGGAGGCGCAAGGTGTCCTGTCTCAGACATTAGTCGCCTTATACGACACCCGTGAGTGTAATGGGTTGGTTCTATTCTACTCTGCCGGATACCACACGGCTATTTTACGGCCCTGTAAATTATTAATATGTTTTTTTTATTAATCGAACCAAGAAGTTTTGATCGGAAGTTGGATCTTCAAGTTTTTTAATTTTTACTTCCTTGTTTGACTTCCCAAAACACCATTAGGTTAAGCTATTTTACAGTTATTAACCAATGTTATGGTAAATGTAATTATGATACCTGCATGGGAAAATCTAAATAGGATTCCATAGCCATGGTTCATTAGATTAATGATGTCCCCATAATTGGATGTCCCATGCGATACTATTATTAAGTCTTTTGACGTTATTTTTTCCCTCGGTCGCAAGGATTTTGATGGGTATACTTAAAATACCGCAGAATACCAAAGTGAACCGTCAAACGATAGTAATATTATTAGCAGAGATATTTCTTGATACGGAAATCATAATCAGTCTACGTCGTTCCCACTGCTGATTATGGAGAGGGTCCATTTACCCTACACGCTGGTCCAGTGCGGGTTCATGGATGTCATGTCTTCGAGGTTCTAGGAGATGTTGGGTTTGTCACAATGTTTTCTTTCACTGTTCTGCAGAACCCAGGCAAGCACTTTACTTAGCGCAATTTACCCACAACCTCCGACAAGTCAGGAACTCAGGACTGCTTCCACCCGTAACTACAAAGTTACCACTGTTCTCATATAATAAAAGGATGTTAAAAACTTAATTCGTAACTTGTTTAGTGTTGATGGCAATTTGTCGACAAGTTTGGCACTTTCAGTAGCGTCTATCAGCTCCTATTTGATTTATTCTCAGTAGAAATTTCCTCTAAATAGCAATAGATTTTACTTCATACATCATATCAACACTAAGTTAAATCACGATAAAAATAAAATGCGTTTCCTATAATTAGATATAAATATAATCTTCAATCAAAAAACCAGAAATAGAACAGGTTCATCCACTTAATAATATTTTATCTGTAAACCGGATATGACGTGTATTAGTCTAATGCGACTAAATGTGACTCATTATGAACACAAAAATGAATGTTAAGCGACAATGTATTAGTGTTTCCGGTTATGGTCGTTATTTAAAAATGGACTTGATTGTTTTATGTTGTTGCTTTTAATCTGTAATGATATTGATATGAGATGGAACGTTATGTTTCACATTTTCTTTAATAACTGTCCAAAAGTCAATGCGTTTCTATTTGTAGGGTACGAATTTTAGGATTTTATTAATAATTTTGTTGCTGATCTTTAGTCTAATTGCCTATGGGAAATTTGTGGAACTTTAATTATTAACTGTATGATTCCGAAAAGTCACTAGAGCTCAATTCATAAAAACGGCCTATTTCTTTTTTTTTTTAGTTCTTAGTGTTTCCTAAGTGTTTAAATCAGGTGTTATTTTGCGGAAATCCATGACATTAAAATGCTACACATTTTTTTTTATGCTAGCAAATTTTAGTAATTTAAACAGCTGTAGTTAAACCTATTCGTTCGATGAAATATAGATAACCAAAAAGGAATTGCTTACCAGAAATAATGTTCCAGGAGTTGAAGCAGCAGTGAAATATGAAGATTGATTCCACCATGGAGGCGTAACTAAAAAGTTGCTTGCAGGCGAATCGATAAATTAGGTTAAACAACAATCAGTTATTTTAGCACCGCGCTATCTGTTCAGTTTGGGTTCAACACGCAATTTGGGCATTAGTGCACGTACAGAGTGAAGCTCTGGCTGACAAGAATAATAATAAACCAGAAGAGAATAAAGAAGGAGATCAAAGAGAACTCGATGATGATACTAGAGTGGAAATGATTGAACTTGCTGAAGTTACTAATGATTTTGATTATGATACGCGGTACCCTGATGAAGACAGCCAAAAACAGCTTTTAATAGACCGGCTAAAACAACTCATAGGGTTTTTGCAGCAGTAGTTGACTGAAGAAAGCCCTTTTAAGATTACTTAAAATTGTAAAATTACAATGCCTCGTTGGTCTAGTTGGCAAGCGCGATTGCTGAGCATGAGGTCCTGGGTTCGATTCCCGACTCGGGCAAAGCGTTATTAGGTTTTTCCATCAGGAATTTCTCAGTTGCAGCCACGGAGTCTGGATTTGTGCCCAGTCGATGGCTTACTGACTTAAACAAAACTGGCGGAATGTGGGTGTTAGTACACCCACATTCCGCCAGTTTTGTTTAAGTAAAACCTGAAGAAACTACAAAAGTTTTTACCTAATAGTTTAGGTAAAAACTTTTGTAGTTTCTTCAGGTTTTACTTTTAAAACTTATAATTTGAGGAGCGTAGTGTGTACGTACTGCAAGTCTGGGTAACGACAAAATAAAAATTTGGATGGCTAAAGTGATTCTTTTTTCGACAAAAATGGACGAGTCTCTGTTTATTTTTGGGTGATTTGGGATGATTGTGATCACTGCAAATTGAAACGATGTGTATCAGGGGTGATTCAATGTGTGAAAATAAATTAGGCTTCCTTTCCAAAAAGTGATCACAATGACAGTTTTAAAATTTGGTTTTAATCGCGTAGGTATTTCTGTCATATCAAAACCCATTAATATTTCTTTTTTGTCAGAGATTTGGTAAAGATTCTCAGGTTCAGTTTAAAAATATCAGTAAGTAGTATTGCATGCCCACATTGTTCAACATTGTCCACTTTCTTTCTCAGGGAACAGGTGCTTATCCCAGCTGAAGGAACGTTACAGGCTGATTTATACTTTTCTTTACAGTTAAGACCTAGAAAAAGAAATGTGGGTCGTCAGGCGGCGATATGGGTAGACGACATAGTTGCCTTCGAAGGAAAAACCTTGATGGGGCTGGCACAGGACCGTGGACCGTGGTCTCATTGGCCCAAGAAAAGAGAGGCCCAGCAGACTGAGGATGAATTCAGGATGTGTGTGGATGATGATACTGTTGGATTTCTAAACGCTACTCAATATGTCTTTCCATCTGTCACAAGTGTCACCGGCTGTTAATTGATTTTGACAATCTGTTTTTCTCCTTGGCTATGTACTCTCTGGTATCGTACGTGCTTTAAATAAAATCCGTGTTTAATAATTACAATCGTTTGATTTTGCACATAATCCATCTGATACAATTAAGAGAATCCATTGGTATCTGAGAAAATTAGCTAAAATTCGAAAAGAAAAATCAGAATAGGAAACCACCATGTATGTACTATACAATGTACCAATGAAAGACTTAAGGTAAATAGAAGAGTATCTCTTACAAACCTTTACAAAATATACACACCGTACACTCGTTCACCGACTAATCAATTGGCAGACACGTACGAACTCGGCCCAAAAACTACAAAGCCAATTTTACTTAACAAAACATCGTATTTGGTACCGTAACGTAACTAATTTCTAAACCACCCCTGTTTTGCGTAACAGGTAGAAGTATCCAACAAATTAACCAAAATTGAGCGCAAACAAAATCCACCCTTATTCTTAAAACCTTAAGATTAAAAAAACAGCACTGAAAACTTTGTAACTTATCACTCTTTCTCTGCTTCAGCAAACTTATAAAAACAGTGTGTGTAAACAAAATTGATCTTTGGATGCTTGTGATAAAGTCTACAACATACGCAAATCCAAAGTTAGTTCCAAAAGGTTTTTTGGCCAATTTTGACCTACTAGCAAATTTAGCAAAAAAAAAAATCCTTTTTGTGTTACTTGCACGTGTTTAGGATTGGAAGTTATTGTTAGAAAGTGCTATTGTTGATATTGTGTTGGTTTTTTTTGTTGCAAAAGTGATCCACCTGATGGTCTGGTCAAGGTTTTCCTTTAAGTTGCAAGTTTTAGTTGGGGTTTGGTTCTATATGCACTTGGTTTTCTTAAGTTAGACTACTTGTTTTCGAACCGATGATAAGAGATGACAGAGCCTTGGGCTAGCAGTCTCGACAGAGATAACGACAAAACTACATCCAAGATGCGTTTCCCGAAGGCATCATTATTGCAACCGAATTTATTCGTTAGTAATTAGCAATCGAAAGTAAGCCGATTTTTAAACCAAAGCTCCCGGTGCCGCCGGCCCTGGAGAGCTTTCAGTAACGTTACAATAATTTTTAAAACAATACTTTCTAACAAACGTATTAAAATAGCTTTTTATGGGTAGCACAGTAGCCGATGACTTAAAACCCAACAAAGCTTTCGATAAGTTTGAAATACATTTAACGACATTTTTTTTATTTAAACAGCCCAAGATGTATTTAGAACGATTATTTAATAACATTGTTTAACAGTAGCGTAGGAGAAGAGTACCTGGAAGGGTATGAAGGAGGCCTTTTCCCAGCCGTGGGCAATACAAGACAACTTTAAAAAAATGTGTACCAAATTAGACACACCAAAGTAACGTTTTTTTTTTTTGTAAAGGCTGTCTTCTTCAAAGATTTTTCATGACGATGAATTTAACTTTCTTTACTCTATTACTCATCATCTTCCGTCGCATTATATTTGGGGTCGGCGCAACGAGTTTTCTTCTTACATTCGCCCCTGTCAGTTGTCACGGCATCATTTACTCCTTTCTCTTTCATACCAGTCCTCACACAATCCATCCATCTCTGCTTTACTCTATTACTATTCCAACAAAACATAGTTACATCACCTTTTTTTTTCGGATGGGAAATCATCAAATGACTCCTCCCGCTCTGGGCGGAGCAGGAGGGAGTGTCAGATTTTTACTGACTAAAACCCATCCATGTTCCTTCATCGCCCTTTGTGTTTCAAGGCCACGGTATCTCTTTTGAACAGTCCCGCAGCCCCGGTAGTTACATCACCTTGTTTACCATTGTAAGTTGTAACAAGTAAAACCGTTACTTAACCTAATCTCTATCAAATGCATTAACTCCACGATTAAGTACCTAACTCCAGATAAAGTAAACTAAACTTAGCAACCTTAACATCAAACTTCGCGTTAAAAGTTAAAATACCAGTTTTAACCGGTTACAGAACAAAGGAATCTGTGTGTACGAAACTAGGCTGATTGAACGACAATTTAGGTCTTATCCTGCGATCTAGGTCTTTGAATTGTTTACGTTGTACAGCTGTGCTTTATAGTAGGGTTTTAATAGTTGTAAATTAGGTTTAGGGGTGATTTTAGGGCTTGGAGTGATGATAGCCCTTTTCGGAACACAAGGTTTTGTGTAGCTTGCTTTCTTTTTGTTTTGACATTAATTTCGTCGTTGCCAGTAGGTACAGTTGAAGATCTTATGACTGCATCAGCGAGCGGAGTTCGTATAGCTGAATTTTAGACAAAATATATTTAATAAAATTATGCTATCGACACGGCTATGAGGTAGGCTACTGTACAGAGTGCAGACTGTTCATAAGAACCAGTGGTCGCTAATTTTGTCCAGCTCGTCTCACCATTTTCTACGAGGTCCACCGCGAACCGCGATGCCTTCTGGCTATGTCTGTTAGTGATAAAATTATCTGAAATTGCTTTCCTACTGTTCTTTTGAGTTTTCACCACCGCACCACAATTTTACTGACGGTATCCAGCTGGATCCTTCATAGCTTACTATCGAATTTAAAAAATCAAACATTTTTTCTATCCAAATCTTTTCTGCCTCCCTGAGTCTACTAAAAACAAAAACTCTTAACACTCATACACAACCAGTTCTCCAAAATATCTCGCACATCCCGGTGTTAGTCTGACCTCTATATTTACACAGCTGTGTCTTATTGTTCGCCGGATTAGTAGCGAGCAGCGATCAGCGTGGGAGTGGGTTCGGTGCCAGTCGAAGAAACATTTCTTTTAGTAGACCTTTTTTTTATTTGGCAGCAATAAGTTTGTATTGTCATTCAAATGTTTGATGTTTTTGTTACGTAAAATGGTGTACCTGTCGCTGTTTATGCTAAATTGTGGTCTTTTGGTACGGTTTTGAGGTTGTTGAGAGATTTTATTGTTATTTGTACTGTTTAGCAGCATGGCTTTGGTAAAAGGTCTGCTAAATGGCATATTTGTATAAAAATCAATATTGAGATGGACCCCTACTTCATTCATATCCGTAATGTCTTTGTTACGCAGAATGGTGTACCTGTCACTGCTAATGCAAAATTGTGGTCCTTCGAGCATGATGATCAAAAGGTTACGTTGAGAGGTCTTATCGTTATTGGTGTTATTTAGCAGACTGGTTGCGTCATCAAATTAATGATGAATAATATTTTCTAAACACATTTGAAGGTATTTTTTCACCCAAAATATTATATGCATTGGGTCCATCTGAGGACATTGAGAACTGATTCCAGAATTTACGGCTTTATAGTAGTACTCCATTGAATTCCAATATCGTTTACATATAAATAGACACAGCTTTTACTCATTTTTACCAGACGGGTCAGTCTGGTAAAAATGAGTAAAAGCTGTGTCTATTTATAGAAGGAGGGTAATGGTGTCAATTCTGTTGTGCACAAACTAAACTTAATTTAGGCTATTGCTATATTTTTCTCTATAATAAAACGAGAAAGAGACGGACGTAATTTAGAGCTGTCAAATTTAATTGGAACTAATATTTCCATACAAATGAATGGTGCACGTAAAAACATGTCGACTGAAAACACGGTGAAGCGCAAGGCATAAACTAGTTTGACATCTCTAACTTAGTTCATAGCTATAGCCGTCCTTTTCTCGCACTGCCTTTTAGTAAAAGATAGCAATAGCCTAAATTCAGTTCAGTGTGTGCACAACAGAATCGACACCATTATTTAAAAGTTTTAATTATTAAACGATGAAGATTGCCTGAAGACGTGGATGTCTTCCTAAATAATTCGCAGGAAATGACATAGACCCGGGACCGATGGAAAAAATGGAAGGAGGCCTTTGTCTAGCAGTGGGATAGTCCAGGCCGGCTATAACAATTTTGTTTAACCTTTTGAACGAGAGAGCATAAACGCACGCGCGTGCCTTCCACTCCAAGCCACAATTTCACCAACCTACCAATTTATCACATATTTGTGTCGTTTGGCGTACAGGGCACGCGCTTGCTTGTCAGTTGTCACGTATATGTGACAATGGTGTTCAAAAGGATAAGGAAAGTAAAGCATTTTTTAGACTATGTCGGTTTATTATGTTATACTATTCTCTAATTTTATCTCAAATCTAAACTCCAAGCTTAACCCAACAAACAGCTTACCTACAAAGTAAATCCCCTATAATTAAACAATCACAAGCTAGTAAAATCATTTCATTATTCCATAATATCTTTATCACTTAATTGTTTATTTCAATAACAATAAGTCAGTTTATCTCCCTTTGGCTAATGGTTATGTTATCAGTTAATGGCTTTAACTTTTACAAACTTATAGTTTTTTTAACCATTTTTTACACTAACCGCGAGTTTACGAGTATTCTTTTGCGTTGTAGTTTTGATGATCTAGGGTAGAGGCCCCCCGATGCTGTACCTATTTTTCGCTTATATCTGTCTTGAATTTCTACTGGGAAGAAATCATTTTGAGAGTTTACTTTGTTGATTTGAGAACTTACAGTTAGTATGTCTGTCTGTAGTCCTTTTTTGTGAACTTGATATTACCAAATCTACTGGTGCGTAACTTACCTTAACTTCCAAAATATTTTTATCGACCAGACAAAAATATTTTGGAACATTCCTGGAAATCGTAATTGTTTGAGAGTCTTTGGTCGAGTGGTCGCAAGCACCAGCTGAGCTTAAGGTCCTGGGTTCGATTCCCCGGTCGGCCAAAGTGTTATTGGGTTTTTTCATCAGGAATTTCTGATTCTTTATCTTAATTTTGTTAATATGCGGATAATGTAGTGGGCTGCAATATTGTTAATATTTCATAATTTTATGTATATTATTGTTATTTGTAAACATTGTATATTGTAGCTGTTTATTGTCCCATAGTAAATAAAATAAAATAAAATTAGCAGTCACGGAGTCTGGATTTGTTCCCGGTTGGCCATAGCCTCGCCCCTATTGTATGGGAATTAAAATAACTGGCGAAATGTGGGTGTACCTACTATTAGACACACTTCTGCACACCCTTCGGGGTTTACAGGTATAATGTTATATGTTACACTACTTTTCATCATCTCTTGTTATAACTAACATCATTACTCACCGAGAAGTTTTCAAATTAATTTGCTGCCATAGCCAAAAATTGGTCCTTCTACCCCAAAAAAGTTATCAGCTAGTCCACATTTCCACAACATGTCCGAAGATGTGTCAAAAAAAAGTTTTGTTTACATTTTTTGTCACCCTCAGCTGTGGATGGGTTTTTTGCTCAAAAGTAGGTAGGCAGAAACCGTAGCTGGTGTGGCTATTCCGTAGTGATTTTTTTCCGTATTTAAACATTAGTTATCTTTGGTTGTTTGGTTAACCAAGTATAGTAGGTAACTGGGTTGTTGATGGTTTATGTAGTGGGTAGTTAAGATGTTTTTTTGGGTCATCAACTGATCACGCAGTTAACTTTCGGGAGTTGAGAGGTGTAGCTTTTTGAGTATAGGTACCTTTATCTTTGTACAAATACAAGACAGCTTTACAAGAGAAAGATTAAATCGTTTTTAAGCACACTGTTGAAAGTTTAACTCCCTCTTTGTTCTGCTAAGCATGAGATCTTGGGTTCGATTCCCAGGTAGGGTAAAGTGTTATTGGGTTCTTCCATCAAGAATTTCTCAGTTACAATTTGGATTGTAACTGAGGAATTTTTACAGCCCGGTTGGTGGCAATAGGCTCACCCCCTATTACATGGGACTTAAACATAACTGACGAAATGTAGGTAATGGTACCCACCACCTCCGGGTGGGTGGGAACACCTCTGCCTAACCCAATTAGGATTACAGGCGTGATTGTATGTTATGTTACGTCTTGAAAGTTTTAGCAAGAAGGCGCATTAAAAAAAACGCATAAAAATCCACTTGTCCATCAGCAGGTACTTCAGTACTAAAGCGTAGCTACTGAGAAGCGTGTTTTCTTATTGATTGTTTTTACTTTGGGGCACGCGATAAGCTTTCAACATGTTTCTACATGTTCAAGTTATCAATTTATCTTAAACTTTTTTTTCCGATGTTACCATAATCTGAGTAAATATTTGACCAATTTTAGTTGTGGTTTAGATAAAACCATATCTATCAGTAAGTACTTATAAAATAGGGGTAATCGGGTCAATATGATAATTACAAATGAAGGTGATCGTGGCTAAATATTAACGGGTCGATTTTCAGGTTAAGCCAAGCTTGCCTAGATTGGTCCGTGGATGGGTGACCATTCAATTCAAAATCAAAATCAAAGCATTTATTTCAAGTAGGCCAGTTACAGGCACTTTTGAATTGTCGAAACAAAGTTAAATGTAGCTACAGTCCCAGTCACAAGACATAAAAACTGTGAAAGTACTGTAGTTGCCCATTCCCTAGCGTAGATCTCTATGGAGAAGAACGGGCAAGAAACTCCATGGACACTCTTTTAAATCAAAATATTGTTACAAAATCTTGGTTACATCATTCATGTTGAGATGGTATATTATGTGAGAACAATGTAGCAAGATGTGCACGTTAAAAGTGTCCATAGTAAAAACAAAAAAATACAATTCAAAAATAAACATACAAATGAGCCATGGCAACTAAGAGTTGACCAGTCACAACTGACAGCGCCCGTTCACGAACATGACGCATGGATCAGCACCATTCAACTCAACCATTTTGAAGGGAACTGAATGATCCGACACACGCGCCACCATCAGCGAGACATTAGAGTGAGCGTGACATACTCTCAACCGCCAGGGCACATTCAAGTCAAGAAAAGACGTAGGATTTCAGTGAATGATAGCTTTCTAGTACATAGTACTCACACAATATGGGCTGTGCGATTATATAATACTAGAGATTGATTCTATACAATGCAAAGACAGTTGTACAATCTTCAGCAGCTCCAACAATTCTATTTAATACTATCAATTTATGCGCCCCTGTCCAGGTGGAGCAGGACCAGCATTGAGCCACGCATTTTTATCTGCGATATAATCGCTCAACTTGTAATAAGCTTGCTTACATAGTGTGCGTTTGATGCATGTTTTAAATTTCGTCTCATTCAGTTCAAGAATACTTTGTGGAATTTTATTATAGCATCTCAAACAGTACCCCATGAAAGATGAGTCCACTTTAGCGAGTCTGAAGCCTGGCTGAACTAGTTGGTCCCTATTTCTAGTACTGTAATTATGTCTATCACCTCTTTTACCAAAAAGATGCCGATTTTTTCTGACGTACATTATGTTTTCGTAGATGTACTGACAATGTACCGTCATGATGCCAGTATCCTTAAACAGTTCCCTTAGAGAATCGCGCCTACGAAGATTATATATGGCTCTGATGGCTCTTTTTTGCAGAATAAATATAGACTCAATATCTGCAGCCCGTCCCCATAGCAAAATGCCATAAGACATTATACTATGAAAGTAACTAAAATAGACCAGTCTAGCGGTATTACATACCGAGTTACTGTTCGTAAGTCAGGGCCACCACCACTGGGCCACCGCTGCTCACTCCATATAAAATACTGGTATTCAGCTATATCCGATGAGACCGGAAGCCGACCGATGATAATTTACAAAGTAGGAAGGTACTTCTTTGGCTAAAGTTTGAGTAAAAAAGACCACCAGAGTGTCTTTCATCACTGCGATCTCCAATCCCAGGCGGATTTACGGCAAGCACGCCAAGCGTGGAGATTACGGCAAATTCCTCCCATCATGGGAGAGGCTTATGTCCAGCATTGGACGTTATGGGCTGTTGTAGTGTAGTGAAAAAGAAAGCATCTTTCCATTTTTTTTTCTGTGTGCATTTCGTAACCAGTTCGGTTTAGAAGATTAGGTTTAAATTAAAAATAAGAAAGAAACCGGGTTGTTTTACGGTGCTCATAGATAAAAAGCTATCAACCTGTTACGACAAGAGTCAACAAGTCGCTACTGGTCCAGATATTTTCAGACAAAGCCCACTTATTAAGGGTTGCCTGATTTTTTTGTGAAAACAGGTTATCGGTTTAAAAATATGGGCCTTTTATACGAGTAGGTAAAGGTTAGTGAGACCAACCATTCTTTTGTTTTTTTCGGCCTTTTTCGTTATGTAGCCTTTTGTAAACTACATTCAGTGTAATAACATAACAGAACATCACGCCTGTAATCAACATAAGTTTAGGCAAAGGTGTACCTAATGATTAGAGACCGGTTTATATGCAACATAAAATCGTCGAAATATGCACCACAAATACACGACATATGCAACAAAAGTGCAAAAATATGCAAGGTAAAATTTAAATACGTACTACAAAATAATGTTTTTAATTTAATTTACTCGTAGTAGGTATTAGAATTTTATTTATTATTTATTTATGTACACACAAAATACTTTACAGGACAATACATTTACATAGTAGAGCACAAAGGTACTGCTTATTTCTTAAGAAATTTCTTCCAGGAGACCTGCGAGAGGAAAGACTGACTGAAGTCTGACTTTTTTATAATGAAAACCCAATTTTGTTCCTAAAACTATTACTAGTACGATTGAGCCTTCTATTAATTAAAATATTGTTTATAATATTGTTTCAGATCAATCGGCACTATTTAGATTTAGGTGTTATTTTGCGGGATTCACTTTAGGTACTTTTTTGCATTTTTTCCAGATAAAGAAGCAGATAAAATTAAAAAAACAAAATCCCAAATATGCAAGATATGCCTATTTTAGCTAAAATATGCATTATCTTATAAAAAACACCATAATATGCAAATTCATATGCAGTATGCATTTGCTTAAATCCGGTCTTTACTAATTATAGTACACACCTACATTTTGGAAAAATATGTTAAGTCTCATGTAAAAGGGGGCGAACCTAAAGGCTCACCCAGGTGACGGTCGGGCTAACGAGTCCGAGGGTCAAAGTTAGGGTCACGAGGCAGGGTAAGAGTCAGGGTAACGAGGCAGAGTTGTTTTCTGTTTTAGTGCGAAAAACAGAGTAGTATGTAGAGGTTTCAATGTGTTTGTTTTTAATAATAAACCGTCCTGACAGTTTAAGCACTTCCAGATTATGACCATGGATGTCGAATTCAACGTCACCTAGAATAATGCCCCAAAAATCCTCTTAAAAAACTTTCAACGAACACTTAAGTTATTGATCTTGGCACTGGCTCTCACCCACAATCTTCACTTCCTCAACTCCTCTATAATCTAGAAATACGCCCCAAAAACTTTCATTTTCAACTTCCCACGGCTTTCTCGCTCAAACTCACTCTGCCATAACAAAGAGCAAGTTGTTAATGAAACGCTATGGCGGATAA
Source organism: Xestia sexstrigata (assembly GCA_941918905.2). Classification (NCBI taxonomy): domain Eukaryota; kingdom Metazoa; phylum Arthropoda; class Insecta; order Lepidoptera; family Noctuidae; genus Xestia; species Xestia sexstrigata. Next base: position 14,724,091 of record OW799223.2, read on the forward strand.
CCCGTGGCTTACTATGGTAAATAATATGAATTTCAAATAACAGGTGCGATGGCGCAATATGCCTTCGAACTAAATGTGGCAGATTATGTGGAGGGTATAGAGTTATTGTAGTAGTGTGATTGTGATGATTTTGGTGTGACAATTGTGGCAGATAAAACTATAAACATGTTATAACTTGTTAAAGGCAATAAAAGTAGATGGAAACTAAAGATACGATGGATGGACTGTTTGAAGGGTAATACGGCTAGAAAGGAAGTTACTGCTGAGATGACGAGTATGGAAGAAGACATGCTTCACCGACCAAAAAAAATTGGTATAAGAGCAGGAGAATGCTTAGGTGAACATTAAATAAAATGGTTCGAGTAAGTGAAAAAAAAAATTGCAGTTTTAAAAATGCATACCTACTAGAAATACACTGCAGACCATTCTGCGATAACGGTGTTGTCAAGCCAGTTCAAAGTCATTTGGCAAAATACAATGCTCGTTAAAAACGACTACCACTTGTCCTGCTCCCTTTCCTACAAAACATATTTTTTATTCTAATTGCCAAACGAATTCGAAAAGTAGCCAAAGAAATAAACAACGATGCAGAAAAATAACCTTCAATAGTATTCAATACGATGACATCGCACAAACGCCTCTATACAATCTCAGTGCATTGAACTTTCCGCTGCGCGCTAATCTGTGCATCACTCGGATTGCAATTTATTAACTGCACAGTAGACATGTGTCCCGTCCGACGGTCAGGTTGACCGCTGAACACTTTTTGTGAATTCAATTTTAAATTGTAGGTAGGAAGAGATTTTTTTATGCTTGTGGTGTTTTTGGATTAAAAAAGGACAGAATCTATGTAGTTCTTTTATAATTATGCTGCTATAATGGGGGATAGCATTAGTTTACAGTTAAGCTGATTAATAGTAAGTACCGAATTGTCATTGATACAACTTACCTATAGTTTGACACACAAATAATAATACACAAATAGTAATACATGAACAACTCAAGCCATGTTAGAAACTCAATCAAACCACGTGCTACCCTTCCGATCCCTCGTAAGGTTTATACACCTGGTTGCGGGACTGTTCGAAAGAGATACCGTGGCCCCAGAACATAAAGGGCGATGAAGGAATATGGATGGGTTTTAGTCAGTAAAAGTCTGACACTCCCTCCTGCTCCGCCCAGAGCGGGAGTAGTCATTTGATGATTTTCAATCCGAAATAACAAAAAAAGTCAAGTGTGAGTGATATACGTGCTGCTTGGGACATCAACGTGTTGGAGTTTTTTCTGAAATCTTTTATCTTTTGTAAAATATGTCGTACCACGAACTTGAATGTCACCGATGAATCCGTAGCAGTGGCCAATTGGGTCAACAAAATCTAAGAAGTAGTATCATTGACACAAATAAGTCCAGACTATGAGCCAACTTATATTCCTTGACTACTGTGACCAGAAAATCATCATCATCTGACTGCCCTTGACCCATGTTACTTGTGGTCGGCGCAACACGTTTTTTTCTTCCATTCTCCTCTGTCTACCGTCACGCTATCATTTACATCTTTTTCTTTCATATTGTTCCTCACACAATCAATCTATCGTTTCCTTGGTCTTCCTCTCCCTCTCAATCCATCAAAATTTATATTCATCACTCTTTTAGTCACTCGCGATTCGTCCTTCCTCATCACAAGTCTATACCAAGACAGTCGATTCCCTTTCAACTTTTCTGTGACTGGTGCAAATAAACTTCCTCTGTTATACTCGTTCCTTATCTAAATATACACCTTTATACACTGGACTTGAATCATTTATCCACTCTATACCTACATCAGATATCTCCCAAAACAGCAATATTGTACTGTCAGCTGTTTACACAATGTCTGCTGAAAACTATTTCATATCCATCAGCTGTAAGCCCTCATGATTGAAAAAGGGGTTGTTTCAGTTTAACATGCATAGTTTAATCCTCGGCCGATATTTAATAGTTTTGCACCCCTGTTGATACACATCAAAATTGTGGTTGGAAAATTGTTGGTAATAACTGCGGATCGGAGCTTCCGTGGTGGTGGTCTGGTAGAGATGAAATTTGAATAATTTTAAATGAAAGGCTTGGACAATAGTAAATATGACGTTTAGTGGTAATAGCATAATCAACCTTCAGCGTTCCTTCTGCTGGGGCATAATAATCAATCAATGAAGTAAAGCACACAATGAAACCATTAATACAAATGTGATTTTTTAAATAGTACTTCTATTTACTACAGAATTTTGCATCGGTTTAGGCCAAAATAAACAGGCTGATAACTTTTCTAACATTCTCATTTAACCTGAAATATTTACATAAAGGCTAAGCAAATGAGGGTAATGGTTTGCACGAACCTGAAGTTCAAACATAGTGATTAAGTTACTAAAATATCGGACTACGGAATCATCAAGACAACGAAAAAGAAGAAACACCAAACTTTGAAGTTCATAAGAGACAATGGAAACTGTTTTGATGTAAAATTATGACCTATGATCACTTGAAAAAAAAGCTTAGCTTTAGAATCTAAACTTCAGAGAACATAATCAGCTTATACGATCTCACTGCTGGAGCACAGGCCTCCTCTCAATGAGAGGGAGCGGACTGTAATCCACCACGCAGGACCAGTGTGGATTGGGGATGTCACATTTTATTCTAAAACATGACGATTTCCACAAATTTTCTCTAACCGTTTTGAAGATGTGAATTACACAGACTAAAGTGATAACTGACTAGACTGCCTCGTTGGTATAGTGGTCGCAAACGCGACTGCTGATCATGGGGTGCTAGGTTCGATTCCCGGGTCGGGCAAAGTGTTATTGAGTTTTCCCATCAGGAATTTCTCAGTAGCAGCCACAGAGTCTGGATTTGTGGCCAGTTCATCGCAAGGCTCGCCCCCTATAACATGGAATTTAAACATAACTGGCGAAAAGTAGGTGTACTATTAAGAGCACGACTGCTTACCCTTCGGGCATTAAAGGCGTGATGATGCGTGATGTTATGTAAGGTACTACTCGTAAGTTGGGACCGTTACTTGTGTGCTTCTGTAACTGAAATAGCTCTTCACCGAGACCTATTAATTGGCAATAAGTCAACACCGCGACCAAGCAATTGGCCGAACATCGGGACACAATTAATTTTAATGGCAATATATTTTGGCAGTAACTCACTCAGAGGGACACCTGATGTCAGTCCGTAATATAGTATTGTTCGCTGTAGGGCACACTGTTCGTGAATTGTTAATTAGTTGATAGTTGGTGTAAGTGTGGTAGCTCGTGGCTAAATAATAACACCGGCTCGGGTCTATATTTAGGTTAAGCCGTGCTTGCCTAGGTTAGTCTGTGGATGGGTGACCACCCTTACATACCGAGTTTCCTCCGTGCCTCGGAATGCACGTTAAGCTGTTGGTCCCGGCTGTCATTTGTAGATCTTTGACAGTCGTTACAGGTAGTCAGCGGCCGAAAAAGTCTGACAACCAGTCTTACCAAGGGGTATCGTATTACCCAGTAGGTACTAACTGGGTTGTGGAGGTCCGATGGGCAGTCGCTCCATGTAAAATAATGGTATTCAGCTGCATCCGGTTGGACTGGAAGCCGACCCCAACATAGTTGGGAAAAGACTAGGCAGAGAGAGAGTAGGTAAACGGTAAGTGTCGTATAAAAGGGTATCGTGAATTTGCTACCAAGTTTTTGAAGGATAAAGCCCAAGAAGCAATAGTCTTTGATAGAATCTGAAGCTACCATACCCTGAAAATTAAAACCAGTAAAGATAGTTACACTTACAAAATAATTTCGACAACATAAGCTTTAAATATAATACAAAACTTGGCCTCACACTTAGTAAGATAATTAGCCATAGCCCAAAAGCCAGGAAGTCAAGTACGCGGGACTAGATATTGGAAAAAATGACACAAAAAAACTAAGTTACAAAGTGAGATAAGCTTGCACTATCTTTTAACATTTTGGCACATAATTGTCAACTCCCTTAGCGCTTGTGTGGCTCTTCCACCAAATTTTGTAACCAATAAGTCTCCTTCACAGTAGTCGGGTAAAGTGTCAAAAGTTGATGTTCCGTATAATCTTTAAAACCGCTCAAGATTTTTACAGAGCTGGTTGCTGATTAAAATGCTTGTGGCTTAGCTTAGCTTTACTGTTAGCTTACATCATCCCACAGCTGGGCAAACGTGGACGTGTCCCCATGACTTTATAGTTTTTTCGATCCAGGGTTAATGTGGACCACTCTGGATCATTGGTTTCTTCCAGCTCGTCTCGCTCGGTTCTTTATTTAGCACTACCTAGCTGTTTCCCAAGACTTCGTTCGCGTGGAATTTTTGACGAGTAAGTGTAAGAAAAATTAAAACCGGCCAAGAGCGAGTCGGACTTGCGCACCGAGGGTTCGGTACAAACTTTTTAAAGGCCAAACTTAATTTTGCTGTTCGATCCCTAGAAACGGCTATTGCAAAAACTGCAAATATTAAGTTTTTAATAGTAAAATCGTTTTTTTTTGTTATTAAACTACATATTTACGGTTTCATTTTTCCCTTTACATGCTGTAAGACCTTGTTTTTTGCCAAATTTCGTGATTCTAGGCCAACGGGAACTACCATATAGGTTTTCGACCCAAAGCCTATAGGGTACTTCCGGTTGACCTAGAATTGTCAATTTTGGTTAAAAGCAAGGTCTTACAGCAAAAGTAAAGGGAAAAGCACGAAAAATAAAAAAAGTTGATAAAAAAAAAAGAAAAATTTTGGTACTAACAAGTTTTCGCGAAAATCTAAATTTGCCCATATATTTTTATCGTGTTGACTCAGGGCCTTGATTTTATACACTTATTAGGGACTATTTTTAGTAGTAGAAAGACAGTCAACCTACAATGTCCCCACTGCTGGGCCAGTCACACAGGCCTCTCTAAGAGATGGCTCTTTACTTTTTGCATTTTTTTATTACCTCTTAACCACACAAACAACCCTTTGCAATGAAACCATAACACGCCAATGTGCCCACCACAGCACCAATCAATATGCACTCAATCTATTAACAGACCAATCAAATTGCTGATGCAAAGGAATTTATGATTACAAGAGCTTTTATTGATGATCCCGCATTGGTTGTTAGTTGTGTCGTAATGGATATTATTGGCAGAATATATTATCTGGACGTTAAACTTGAAGAATTGGAAGAAGAAGCTTCACCTTTGTACTTATTTTTCTATTCTTTTCTACTTTTCTGTATGTAGTGTGTACATAAACCGTTAAATAAATAAATAAGAAAAAAAAATATTTTAATAGATAACAAAAATTGTTGCTCTCTGCAGAAAAAAAAAAATACCAGTCCAATTGAGAACCTCCTCCTTTTTGAACTCGGTTAATAAAACTAAGTAGAACACCATCGATACTGATTTTTTCTTAGTCAGAATAATATTAGGTAGTGAGACGATTTTTCAGGACAATTTATATCACAAAGGTTTATTTGTGATTCAGACAGTGGCTACAAGATTCTACAAGCTGCATTTTTATAGGGATCGTAGTTTTTAAGAGAATTGATTCTCTATTGATGATATCAAGGATAATTTTTACAAAAATTTGGCAAGAAATTCATTACATTAAGCAACGAAAAAGAGCGTTTTGTAGAACTTGACCATTTTGAAAAAAAAAACTCTTGATGATTATTTACTCCCGTTAGACACTGTAGCCCTCAGGCTTATTAAAAATAACAATCCAGAAACTAATTTGACGGAACATAACAATTAAAAAGTATTTTGTTACAAATAATAGCTAGTTATTAATTAATGCTACTAATTGCCACTTAAGAAGACCACCAACTACAATAGTTTTATTGTATCAAATCATAGATGAAGAATAAAAAAAAGGTAAAAAAAAAAATGAAATTAAAAACATGACTTTGTAGCTACAGTTTACACAGATGCATTTCTTCTACCAGGTCATGAAAAAGTCACTCAGTATAGTCACCCCATTTCTAGGCATAACATCGTCTACATTTGGCAACACGATTGGCGCAGTGGCTAAGCGACCGGCGGTATCGAATCCTGAACGTAACAAATATTTTTATGGTCTACAGAAAAAATCTGCTGTTCACTACATTTTGACCTCGCTTAAGTGGTCAAAATGTAGTGAACAGCAGATTTTTTTTTCGCGATTTCAGGTTTGGTCCTATTAAAAGTTTTTTGTTATCATGAGTACAATCACGTGTTTAAGTGGTGGTAAGTCACCCTATATATTTCTAAACGCACCCACCGGCCACAATACTGGTGGTATCACCTAGTTTTGGGTAAGGTTACAAAATAAAACAAACACTCAATAAACCAACTCCCACTATTCACAAAGTTCAAAGATCTCTCTTCGTTCATTTCCAGTTCATCAAGTAAGCAATAAACAAAAAAAACCAACACTTTTTTGGTTAACAAAAAGAGATTGATTGTGTTATCTTCACTTTTACACTTTGACCAAGGAGGCCCGATTTGGACTCAAATCGTAATCCGCCGTGGCAGCTACTGTCCGATTTCACGGCTTTGGGCTCGTTCTGATTGCCCTTTGTCGCGGTTTTGGAGTGGTTTAAGAATGAGGATGCAGCGGGAATAAAAAAAATACCATAATCTGCCTAGCCCCTAGCCTTTTCCCAATTTTATTGGGGTCGGCTTAACCTTATTTATTTATGCTGAATATATCCTAATTGCCAAAGATACAGTTCCTTTTTCTGCTGCGTCTGTTATCTCTGTCTTCTTGAATGATCTGTGGGAAGTGGAAAAGAGATATACTAAAAATATACAGTTCCTACAATTATTTTTTTATTCAAATCTTGATGGTAATTGCACATTAGAATATTGTGATACATTAAAATATTGTCATTTTGAAGAAATGAAATGATGAAATGATGTTTATTTTTGCAAGTAGGTTCTTACAAACACTTTTACACGTCATTTTTTTTTAAACTAGATGGGACCGGTGTTTCGTACCTGACTACTCTGAGAAGAAACAGCCGAAACAAACTCAGAGGTCATAGTCTCTTTTGAAGTCCAGACATAACCTTGTTCAATTCAGATGAGGACTATGCAGATTAGTGTCTGAGATGGTCAAACATTTTAGAACAACAGAAGTGCAAGTACATGGTAGCAAATAAACTGGCTTTTAGTAACAGATAATTATCGTATCCTGTCTATCCTGTTTCTTGCACATCACAGCAGGAAAGTGCCAAAATTGTCGCCAAATTTGGGCTGACTCAATTTAAAATTATCATCGACACTAAGAAGAAGAAGTAACATTGCCAACCGCGATAATAGACGAGACGCCAACACTAAGCTCATTTGAATTAATCGTCACCATCATCTGACACATACACTATAATACATATATACCTGAATAAATATATATAATGTATTTTACATGGAGCGACTGCCTATCTGACCTCCACAACCCAGTTAGTACCGGGTAATACGATACCCCTTGGTAAGACTGGTTGTCAGACTTTTTGGGCCTCTGACTACCTAACGACTGTCAAAGATCTACAAATGACATCAGGGACCAACGGCTTAACGTGCTTTCCGAGGCACGGGGGAAACTCGGTATGTAATGGGTGGTCACCTATTATACACAGACCAACCTAGGCAAGCACGGCTTAACCTAACGATCGACCCGAGCGGCTGTTATTATTTAGCCACGAGCTCATTATTTTAATTTTACACCTCAAAAAGTACAAATCAACGCTAACTACTCTACATTGAACCACATCTCAAATAACGTTGCATTTGGACTGGCCACCATTACAGTAGCGGTTGTCAATCGCATTAACACGAATTTATACCTCTTTCCCATTACCGCATTATGCATTCATATCAATTTTAATATTTATTACGGCCAGCACTACTCGTACCTTTGCGTTGTAAAACTTAATGTGCATTATGTCTGATTATTTAATATTTTGAATTATTTATCTGTGGCTGCTTTTATTTTGTTTGTGTTGCTCGCTTTTAACGGAATATGAAATCAGTTGCCACTTGGAGCGGCAGAAATTTTTCTGTTGTTAAGTAGTTTGTAAGTTGCATAATATGCAACGGTAGCATTATTTTAGTCTGTCCCATTTTTCTAGAAGGTGGAATTTTATAAACCATGATAGTATCCTTTAAAATTGTTTCGTTCAGAACAACGATCGACAAACAACAAAATAACATTAACATTTGCCGGTAAACTAAAGGAAAAGTGTCTCTTCTTCTAGCGTGCGAGACTAGTAGCGCCATCTATTGACTTGAAGCATTGTATACTTTGCAAGGCTTGTCAAATTCAAGCATTGTCTCTATTTTTTTTTTGTTTTTGCACTGTCTGCTATTTCTATTTGCAAATGATACAAGATACTGTAATTTACCAATAAACCAAGAGAATAATATATTAGAAGAATATTACGAAGATTTAATTAATACTGCTGCTTGTTATATGATAATAAAAATATGCGATGCTCATAGTTCGCAGCATCACGTTTTTCGAAACCTACTCAGCTTGACTACGCTGCTACTAGCTGTCTTTTGGGAACATTTGTTTGAACAGTACACGAAGTCTATTTAGAACAAAAAAATTGAATTCGTTCGAATTTGTTCTTTTGTCGGTGGTGGATATATTTTCATAATAGTAATCATGTCCTCATTTTGCTTCAAGAACAAAACAATATACCACATTAACAATAAAGAACAATTCCCTTACAAATCACTTATAATTGCTAATTGATTAAACAAATTACCCTTCAAAAGACAAAACAGGAGTAGAATCACGTAGTCTCTCATAGCAACTCTGTTAGTCATCTCTCGTATGACCTACTTTCAATATGTTAAGTCATTCGATCGCTTCACTGAACACGTTTGAACTTGCTACGTCGATAGTTAAGCGTTTATAATTATGCTTGACTGGTTTTATTTCATTATCAGTATCTATATTGTTTTATTCTTTATTATCTTTGTCAAATGTTTCTATATTGAGCTTTGTTAGGTGTATTGTGAACTGATACAAAACAATGTCAGTTACGTCCTTTTCATTATTGAGGAAATGATTTGCCATTACCTGGAACAAAATCGATTCTGCCAAACAACATAACATAACATCACGGCTGTGATTCCCGAAGAGTTAGGCAGAGGTGTACCTAATACTACACCCACTATATATTACCTACTATGTATCGGGGGCGAGTGTATTGTCATTAACCGGGCACAAATCCAGACTCCGAGACTGCCAAAGGAAAATTAAATTATACCAAATATATTTTCTTCACATCACTAACCTATCTTTTCAAATCTATTCTCCTTTTAAAAAACATTGACACCTTGAACTGTTCCAAGAAATTGTGTAGAGTCATCAATGGGTTTTACTTGTTCATCAAATCTATTCACATTTTCATCTAGGTATGCTCAGAGCTAATGAGTCTAGTAAGCTCAATGCCAATTGTTATTTACTAAATTCTATTGTATAATTTTATCCTATAACACGTCGATCTGAGTTTAATATTTATTAAGTTGTACGTGCTACTAGTTTAAGCATCCTATGTTCATTAATGTGCTTTGATGTAATTACAAAAAATACTAAGTGATAAAGATAAAAGGCGACTATGATTCATGAATAGGAGAAGTACAGAAATAGATTCAAGCAAGACGTATTCTTGATCTTTATTCCAATTTAAAACAGTTTTGGAATTTGCTGTTCAAGGCTTGAATTTTTAATATCATAAAAGCTCTTTGCATGTTCGTTATGAGACGTTATGTATGAGTCTAGAAGATATCGCTATCGGCGTGTTCCTTATAATTAGCAATATAGTAAAACAAATGTGTAACAATTTCAGAGCACAATCACGCGTAAATTATCCAATCATAATCCGTATTTCTAGCAGAATACTGGTTGAATAACATAAATGTTGATTGCTTTATACATAGTTTGCTGCGAAGCTATAAGTCTAGTTTAAAAATAATTGTTCTTATAACAGGTGCAAACCGTACGTATAAGTAGGAGATGATAAAATTGTGAGTAATGTTCGCAAAGAACTTGCTTTGGTGGCTTTATTTCACTTCAAGATAATTTCTACTCGGCTGATGTAATCGTTGGATCACTAACGTCATACCTACCACATGGTAAGACTGTGTCATTTTAAAGACTTTTATTATTTGCCTACTTTTCATAGATATTTTTTCCTAAACTTAGGTACCTACCTATATTTTTTTAATCAGTTTCGTCCTAATTGTGGTTTTTCATACTTTTGTGAGTGTTGTCTTTTCAGACCATCTCTCAAGAATGTTTATAAGTGAAGTAATGAGACCAGTTTTTTTTCTTTTGGAAGTCCAGTATTATCACCAAACCAAAGATTGTTTGAGTAGTTCACCTCATACAGGTCATCATTCTCCTGTTCTTATCCCAACTTGGTGTCGGTGCAGCATATTGTCTTCTTCTTCCATACTTCTCTATTACCTACTCGTCATCTCAGCAGACACCTCCTTTCTACTACTTTGAACTAACTAGTTCACCTATGATATTTAAAATATCTTTGTTTAAAGTGATTCCGTATAAGCATAAGCAAGCTTTCATAAAAATCACCAACTCTTTGTTAGCCTCGGATGAATATATAATTTCCCAAGATGTACCGTTGTGTTATTTAATTAATTTAAAGAAAATGACTCAGGGAACCATCCGGGCAGTCCTTGTGTCTGACTTTGTTAGCTATGACTAACATTACGGCAGAGCCAAAAACCTTCTGATTTGTCGTTTTAGTTCTTATTTGATGTTTGATGAAGACAGTGGTGTGATAGTTTTGTAGAGATGTGATAATGTGAGGTGTTAAACATGTAAGTGAGAAAAATCTGGCATTTTCTTTTTAATTTTGTTATCTGTTGTAAAAGTGATAACTACTGATAATTAAAAGTAAAAAATGCCAAGGACTCTAGAAAAAAATTGCAGATTTTTTTATTCTGTTGAATCGCTGTAACCTGGAAATCATTCATAAAATTTTTTCATGTGTGTACAACTCGACCGACTGAAACTCTTTATTTCCCTAACATTTTTGCTGATTTAATAATTATGCTGAAGAAATTTTGTTGAATAATTACCCATGTAGTTATTTTTATAAATTTATTTTGATGCGCGGAAAAGGATTTTTTATTTTATTTATTTTAATATTTCCAACCGTTTCTATGATGTATTCAAAAACATTAATAAATTTTGAAAGTTTAAAAAAATATTTAAATTATTAATACGAATTCTAACACTGGTTTTTTTTACGAAAATTTTGTTTGGGATAGACATGATTTCAAAATCTATTTGCCAAAAAATCTAAAGTCACTTTGAAAACATACAAAAAAAACAAGCACAAAAGAATTTCACGAAAATCACGCAAATGGCTATTTTATTTACCATTTTATGTTTAACTTCGGTTATCAATTTAACTGCCGGTATTCAATCTAAACAAAGGTTTCCACTCGACCCTAAACGCCAATAAACCTAAAAAACACCTCTTGATTTCACAAACCGACGCGTATGGCAAAACCACGATCATTAAAACCATTTTATACCGCTTTTACGAACGTACTAACGAATTACTAATAATAAAACACACACGCTAACTCCTGTCACAGTATCGAGGCCTCGAGGCTAAAATCAAGTTTACGTCTATCTCCCGAACAAAGAGCAGTAAAAATATCGCGAAACAAAATATAGTAGGTTTGCGGCAAGAGCTAGTGGTCGAGTGAACGCTTACCGTTTAACAACCCCGTTGTCTCGAGTTCTCCATTCTTACGTCACCTCACCCCATACGAATCAAGGCCTCCGATTGGCTAGTTCACTTTGGCGCGCTTTCTACATCCAAAACCCAAAATCGACGGTATCGTCTCTTCGCTTTCCACTAAGGGCAGTATTTGTAACATCGAAACGAGAGAGACACACTTTGTCGATCGCTGTTGTAACGTGATGTAACCTGATTGGAAAGAGATACCTGCATGTAGAATTGGACAGGGGGAAAGGGACGGGGATAGCGGTGTGGATGTTGATTGTGGTAGTGGAGTTCGAAGGGAGCGTGCTACCGTGCGTTCCACTATTTATAATCAAATGGGTTTTGTTGGTGTGCGTGTGTGCACACGGTTATGCAGGCACCAACACGGGGACGCGTCGAGCAAGGCAATGATGTGCACGAAGTATTATCCCCCATTACACGATTCGCTTCCTCGCCGGCCGCACGTGCAGTAGTCGTCTGTCGATCTCTTTTGTAGAGCGGCGTGCGAAGTCAGTTTGTTTACGTCGGTCAGCCACAGCGATGCATAGTGCGTTAGTTAGCGCAATTGTGTCATCGACCGTGCGCTGGTTACACCTAAATTGCGAGTGATTTACGGACAATGTACCGCGAGAGTTTTTTGCAGCCAAAACTTTTTGTGAACTTGTGAACTTTTGAGGTCGGAACTTTACCTGTGATCTCATTTATTGCCAAATTGAACTGTGTTTTTTTTTTTATTTTGAACTCTGTGCCATTTGAAGTGTCAAAGTGAACTTTTTGAGTGATATTTTCGCAAAATTGACTTACGAAAAATTTTTCACCGTGAAAACTTTTGTACCACTTGAACATTTTTCTGACTTACCTGTGAAAGATTTTTGATCAAAAGCTTTGTAGAACGATTTTGGAAGTTTGGAGGAACTTTTTTGATTGATTCAAAATTTTGATAAAAACGAAGAAGTGGATCCAAAAGCGGAAAGGAAATTAACACAAACAGGCACACAGCATTTATGCATAACAAACAAACAGCTATCTGTCCACGCTTCTTCCGTAGAAAAAGACGTAGCGAAAGACAAAGATGGCTATAGCATTCAACTTACCCAGTGAGAGAGAGGCAACCGAGGAGAACTTTTCGCGGCTGAACCGGCTCCTAGCCGAGCTGTACGAAGTTCTGTGCCACATCTTGGTATCACGCCAGCCTGGCCAAGAAGTCCAGGACAATAGGCGAGGTGAGTGTCCTCGTGAGCATAACACACCACCCTACCACTTAAGATGCAATTCGACCTACATCGTCAACCTAGTGATGGTCGTAGCCATCATAAAGGTATCCCTCGCATCGTCTCTCTTCAATACCATCAGATAAAATGAAGATTGTACTAGATAAGTATTGTTGACAGTGATACTGCAAAGCAGATCTGGACTGTTGTTACGTATTTTTAAGTCCATCCGTATATTATTTTGTGCCTATTTGTTCTGGAAGAGATGTTGTGTCCAACTGCACTTAAATTGTAAATGGTGGTTACGTCCGAATTAAATCGAGAGGTCTCCGCAGCTCAATTTAATTCGACTTTGCAATTCTAACATATATTCCGCTTTTTAAAAATGAATTTTGCTTTTTCAAATTTGAGTGAAGTTCGACAAAACGCCTCATAAATTTTCTTTAAACGTAATAATTATATTTTTTATGTCGTGCATTTAATAAAATGTTTATTGTCGTACGGAAGTATTTTTCTATAAATATGTTCGTAAGTGCTTTCGCCATTAATATCTGCTACATTTTACAAAATAATTTTACCAGTGATCACAATTGCAAAATGAATATTGTAATTGATTGCGATTTTAATTTTATTTTAGTGTTGTTAAGTTTTTGGTTTAGTTAGATTTTCCATTTGATCTCTTGTTTATCAATTTTAGATTCATTTAAATCTAGTTTAATTTATTCCATTTATTTGAAGATGAAAATAAAATAAGACCTTAGATTTACTTACTTTTCTAAGACACATAAGTAGATCTCAATTATTATTTTAGTTCCAAATAATTTCAAATAGTCATAGGTAGTTTCAACTACATTTCATTATTTTCTTTGGAATCGATTAGACACCAAATATTAGTTAAATTTACGAAATCGTAAAGAATTATGGAAGCCTAAAAGATATTGAAATCATTTTGAGGAGGACTAAAATTATTTAAAATGTCTCCTTATTTCAATGTATGTATAATTAATTATGTATTAATTTTAGTACAACTGTAAATATTTTGACATATTTTTATCAGGTGAATTTAATTTTGTTAAAGCCATACAATTTGTTTCAGAATATGTTCTGTTTTCAAAAAGTGTAAAAAACTTGAAAAAAAATTGTTTCCTAATTTTTATAAAATATGCTCTAGAATTATTATTTGACTTGTAAATATTGCATTTAAAAGTTTGTGATTTTTTTCTCTCGATAAGCATTCATACTTTTTTACAAGTATCTACCCTAGATAAGTATCTCATGTAATCGAATCATATATAACCTGGATTGTGTTAATTTTGTCTCCCAATCATTTAATGGGATAATTAATTGTGAAATAAATATCATTTTGTAAAAACGTAAATCCGTTTTTTTTTCTGAAATCAACCTGAACCCGAATAACTGTGGTGTGATCATTAACGAAATTGATTGGACTAGGAAACACTTTACACAAATTAAGAAGCAATTAATAGTAAAAAAAAAAATTGTGCGAACTTAGTCTAGCTCAAAATAATTTTATCATTTCCATTTTAGTAATTTTTAAAACTGGGAACCATTTTGTTGAGCTGTCTACAGACTATAGCAACGTGTTTAAAAAAATGCTAAAAGTTTAGTCCTTCAATAAATAAATTTATTAATTACGAAAAAGTGATTAAAGTAGGTACCTAACTAAAAAAATTGGAGTTTCGAAAAATATGGTTCAATAAAATAACTCTTTATAAAAAAATACCAACTGACAAGAGAAAAACACAATAAATAACACATCAGCGAAAATCTAAAACTAAAAACGCTAAACCATAACTCATAAACCCGTGTTTAACTTTAAACTGTGCAGTCGGCGCTTCACGTCAGTCAAGTCGAAAATATCCTCTGTTTACGCTACCTCGCTGTCAGCAGAGGGACATGTTCCGACTAGTCCTCAAATGTGTGGACAGGATAAATAACACAAGAAAAATACCAAATTGTAGTTTAAAAATATAATTATTATTTATTCAATAAAATTTACGTTTGAAATGAGGATGAAGTCTAATGTAGCAAATTTAAAAAGTGTCCCTTGGCATTGAAATTAGTTGGTCAAAATAAAATAAAGTTTTGAAAGAAGATCAAGTTCAAAACGCAAAAAAAATACTAGACGTGATCAAATTATTGCAAAACGTCATCAAAAATAAATCTAACAAAATGATTTTACCTACTCTGTATTTCATAAAAGTTCATTGTTTATTAAATAAATCATGTAATATTAAATGAGGATAAAGTATGAAACGTGGAAAATTAGTTGAGCGTCATTTACTACCGGCAATACGCAATGTGTCATGCAAAACAATATTGTGCTATAATGGTTGAGTTTAAAATAAATCGGACGCTATTAAACGAAAAATATCGAATACATTCAGAAATAAAATGTGATTATTGTTCTTTGTCTACCTTGTTACAAACTAACTCTAAGCAAGATACAGATAAAGCACTAGAACTGGTAAACAACACATCAACAGAACACACACTTAAAATTCAGCTCACAGAACTATAATATAAGTTCAGAACGCTAAGAGAAACATGAACTAGTTCAAGCTTGGCGGGACGTAAACTTGGCACGCTCGAAATCGTGGTTGCAGTCACGAATTTCCATGGTCCAAGTGATAAACTTCTAACTTACTCGTATAAAATGATTTATTGTAAAACAAGCTATAATAATTATGAAATAATATCTAAAAAAGGTTAATAAAAATTAAACGTAGCCATTTTATTTTTAAACATTCCTCTAATCAATGAGTAACACATAAATAAATCCAATAAATCAGCAAAAAAACAAAAAATCCAGTTAAAAAATACAAATAATGTTTGTATCTGGTTGTTGTAGTCTAAAAGAAGTCGTGTAACTTATAGGAATTTGATTTCTTAGTTAGAAAAATCTTATAAGAAAGTAAACGAATTTACAAAATGTGTGATTGAAAAAACTAAAATATTCCAAGTGGAAAAATAAACTATATACTTTTCAAATATAATATAAAAAATATATAATATATACATAATAGGATGTCAATAAACATTATTATACCTTGGTACAGTTTTAAATCAAGACAATGGTTTGGAAAATAATACAAAAGAATTCACGCCAACAATTCATACATTACACCATGACTAAGCGTTGGCAATGGACTCGATGCAAAGCACTCGACAATTGAAAGCGAAAATCGATGGCAACTGGACGATCGTGAACGAAGAAATCGAAAACCATATGAAATGCATTGCTTATTGCATAACGAATTATCATCACGCTTGTAAACTCGGGAACTTAAGTGATCTCTTGATTTTAATCTTTTGAGAGCCAAACTGAAATATGTATTTAACATTGTCAGATAAGCTGCTGGTTTAATTATCAAATTTAATTTTACAGACATCTAAAATGTAGGCTTGTGTTCACACTGCACTATAGGGCTCTATTTTTAACATTAAATAAGGAGTAGGTCTCTTTCAGGACGGGCAATTTTTAAAATTCTGTCTTCTTGTCCCAACATAGTTGCTAAGAATAAGTAACATTATTGGTAAAACAGAAGAAATAAAAAACTTTAATTAATTATTACATATCGTAGAAACATCGAACTTCACTCATTGGTAAATCATATTTCTTCGAAAAAGCAAAATTCAAGTTTAATCTGTGTGCTCTTCAAAATAGCAAAAACAAAACAATGATTTGCTCTTACCGGAGTCAAAATGTCTGTTTTTCATCAAAAAGGTTTAGAGATGGCTGTCATCGCGTGAACTTCAAAAACCGTAAGTACAATTTAGTCGAGAAAGTAAGTCACGGTTTTAAAGAAGTGACTTTATTTTCGATTACTATTGAAGTGGAAAGAGATGGTTCACCAGTTTTGAAATGCTCTTTTTTTTTTGTCAAAGATATCGCCCGTCGGCCTTTGTCAGATTTGGTACCTTCTCCTTTTTTAGTGTAGCAATTGGATAAGTAATCAAGGAATAATAGTTTTGATGTCTCATTGATGTTTTGTTGAGGGCCGAATAAATCCAGTAGCAAGAATTAAAAAGTTGAAAAACTTATGAATGTCTGTATAGAGGGCTCTAGAATACGTAACTGTGTGTAAAAGCTTTCTACTGACCATTGATAGAGTAGCTACCTTACGTCACATTTACAACGTGATAGGATCTGAAATATGTAATTAGAAAATGTACCTATTTTCTGCGTAAATGAATTATGTCCTAGGTTTACAAAAGCATTTATAGAAAGTGTGAAGGACATTATGGCTAGAGAAGAGATGACTGCTGAGATGACGAGTAATAGAGAAGTATGGGAGAAGAAGACATGCTGCGCCGACCCCAGATAAATTGGGATATGGGCAGAGGAGAATGTTAATGACATAATTATAAAACTGTAAGATTTCCAAAATCTAATGTCACAAAAACAAGCAAGCATGCTGCCGTTGCACAAACTGAAATCTTGCTGAGACTACGATTTTTAAAATATTTACTAATAACAGAATGTTTTATTCGAGACTTCAAAAGAGACTATGACCTCTGAGTTTGTTTCGGCTGATTCTTCTCTGAGTAGTCAGATACGAAACACGGCTGGTGTTTAAAAAAAACTAACTAGTCAAATTACTTACTAACTAGAAGACTTTAACTAGTTTAAAAAAAAAATTACGTGTAAAAGTGTTTGTAAAAACATACTTGCAAAATCAACATAATTTCATTTCATTTCAAATGTCACGAGTAGTACACATTGCAGTTTACAAATGCCACATTATTAAGCATTTTAAGACCTAAAAGAATGTTTGATTAAAATCCTAGTCCAATCAGAAACATGCCCACAAAACTAATTTCAACGAAAAATCTAATAAGTGTCAATGATATGACTGAATAAAATTTTAAACACATGTATTAATACAAGCCAAGAGTTAAATACAGATAATTTACGGTTCCGTCTCTATGTTAATTTTGGTCTATTTATGTTCAAAATTAGCACTTTGTCAACGATACTTGCGCTGTGTTCGAATTCTGTTCAAATTAGATTTATTACTTGCTCTCTGCTAATGTCGTCAGCAATGGAAACTTATAATTAATAATAATTGTACTTTGAACAAGTTCCAAGAGAAACAATTCAGTTTCAAGATTTTAAATATAATCATTCAAATCAATGTTATCATTAATTGGTTTATTTTCGTGTGGTTAGTGCTTAACCTGGTGTCAGAGTTTTAGGTGAGCCCCTTGGGGCTCTGACTTGACTTTACATGACGTCGAGAAATACCTCTCAGGCATGCTGGTTTGGTTTCCTCATGATGTTTTCTTTTACCCAAGCAAGAGATAATTACTATTCAATATGCACATGAATTCGAAAAATTAGAAGTGCGTGTCTAGGGTTCAAACTTGATACCTATGACTTGGCATTATAAATAATGACATTATTGTAACAGGTTAGTCTATTTACTACTAATTAAATTAGGATTTGTTAATGCTCGCTAACCGCCTTCTTGAACTCAATGCTTAACATTATAACACATAAAGAAAACACTACATGCAATATGGTAGAACAGCTACTTAAACGATCGTTATGAAAATTATAACTCTCTCGAATCTGACAGGACTTGAAGGGCTACTTTACTGAGTATAGCTCCAAGCTAAAGTAACGGACGTAGTATTGCTAGAGATAGCAGTAATAATGCTCACACATTATGTAGGTAGGTTACCTTACTAGAGTTGGTGTTTATGGTCGTGTATTAATATTAAATAAATGTCTGAACGATTGTACTGGTTCTTAATCATAATAACTTTTATTTGCAATAAGTATAGTACATTATAGTCTTAAAGTCAGTTGAAGTTCCTAACACATAGTCAGATATAGATGACATGCAAAATTTTACAACGCTACAGTCGTTAAAGTTACCTTAATAATAAAAGATTAATCATTAATATTATTTATAAATTCATTAACAGAATAAAATCGTTTTTCCAGTAACCATAATTTAAACTTAAAAAAAAAAAAAAATTGTTAGCTCTTTCAAGTCCTTTGGTATTTTATTATAATATATTAGTCCATACATATTAAAAGAGTTCTTTTTATTTAGATAAGTCCATGGCGCTCTAGGCAGAACTATTCTATCTGGATCTCTTACAAAAGTAAAGTCGAGGGAAATGGTCTTCAGCCTTTTTAAACAAGTCAAAGTGCTGTCGAACAAATTTAGCGCATTCTAAAATGTACATACTGGGTAATGTAAGAAGCTTTAATTTTTGGAACAGTGAACAGAACACATTTCGCCAGTTATGTTTAAGTCCCATGTAATAGGGGCTAGCCTATTGCCATCAACCGGGCACAATCCAGACTCCGTGGTTGCTACTGAGGAATTTCTGATGGAAAAACCCAACCGCACTTGGCCCGACACTGGGAATTGAATACAGGACCTCATGGCTCAGCAGTCGCGCTTACGACCACTGGACCAACAAGGCAGTCGGTCAGTCAGTCAGTCGGTGTTTGTCTATTTTATCTTCATACTACGAGTACATCAGCCTACCCAATTACAGTAGTTACAGGTTTCAAATCCACCACCTACAAGCATTAAACATCTAATGATTCGCCCTTACTTCGCTCATAATCTACGTAAGAATCTATAAATACGAAAGTAAGTTTGTTTGTTTGTTACCTTTTCACGCCTAAACCACTGAACCGATAATGCTGAAATTAAACTGCATAATACACGTTGTCAGCCTAGGTGTACAGAAACGGACTCAGTAGGTACATCCCGAAAAAAGTAAGTAAGTCTGTCCCTGAGGAAAACAACACGTTCTTATGATATTAGATGGCGCCAGGAGTATTTCGAATCATGAAAGCAGAGTACAACTCGAATTTATTGTCATATTTTAAATTAACGCGAGCAAAGCCGCGGGGCGAAAGCAAGTTAGTAATCATTTTGCAATTACACCAACCTATTACATTGTTCAATAAAATATTTTGGTTGCACAATCAACTATTTATAGTAATACTTAAATGATTCAAACAAATGATCCATTAAAATTCAAACGGTACACAGATTTGAATAAATTATTCAAACTGATTAGATTAGACACTCGGTTTAGATTCTAATTTGTTAATATTAAAACTGTCTTTGGTTGTTTCTTGTTTATCTGTTTTTAGATTACATCTTATTATTATAGTAGTCCTTGTCTTTGTTATTATATGAACTAATTTTGATTTGTTTAGATTTAGATCTGAACATGCTTTAAATTACTGGCTTTATGAGTAGACTACGCTTAACTTCTAAATTCAAATGATCTACACATCTATAGAAATAAATAAAATTGATCTGTTTGTTTGTATTTTCAAAATAACAGCTTTTTACTGAATGCACATCAAATGTACACACATAGAGTTTTTTTTTAAATTGCCAGATCCGAATTTTTCAGAATTTTTATTTCCGTAAATCGGTTTAACTACAAAAAAATCTAAGTGCGACCAACTTGATATTATTTATCAACTTTCGTCCTCACTAAACATTCTCGTTGGTCTTCCAACTCATCAAGTATTCTTCCTCCATAAAACAAAACAAAAAACCTCCCATAATATATTTCAACACAAAAACAGGCAATAACAATACGCCTAAACGAGAGTAAATCAATACTTTTACTAAAAAAAAGCTGTGTCCCGTACAAAACTGTACTACGAACTACAAATCTTTTTTTTTTTTTTCAAAAGCAAAAGAGTCTATAATATATTCCACAGGTGGTATCCCAAACAGGTGCCAGGCCTCGTTTTTTTTAGGGACAAGTTCAGACAAGTTCAATAGAGCTTTGTCTGAGTTCGCTCCTAGCCCCGATTTGGTATATTTTGATGTTTTTTTTTATTATATTTTATGGAGGAACCGTGGAACGAATGATAATTTATTGCAACGGACTCTGAATTTTAAAGAGTTTTATGGGATTTGGTTTTTTTTTCGGGATATTTATGCCAGTAGCTGTTTTATAGGGTTGAATCGTTGGATTTAATTTTTCATATTTGGAATAGAATTTCTGAGCTTTAAAAATGCTGAGATACTGAACAGGCCAACTTAGTCGGTTGACGCCTAGGAAATATACATTTTATCAGGAATACCACCACTAGCCACTCGAGTAGATCTTTAAGCTAAGCCGCGCTTACCTAGGTTGGCCCGTGGATGGGTGACCACCCAATACATACCGAGTTCCTCCGTGCCTCACAAAACTCGTTAACCCGTTAATCCTTGCTGTCATTCGTAGATCTTTGACAGTCGTTACAGGTTAGACTGGAAGCCGACCCAAACATATTGATAAAAGGCTAGGCAGATGATGTATTGGATTTACATAAACTATCAAAAAACTCAATGCCAATACTGATGAAAGTAGTATAAGAAAAATATAAAAGTATAATAAAAGCGACTTTCAGTTGTAACACCCTTATAAAATAATGTTTTCTTTTCTTGTATTCAGAAACTATAGTTTAATTTACCATGATTGTTACTAAACCGGTCTTCATTGCAAAAACGAACTGGGTATTACGAGGTACACTAACGGTCTGCCATTTTTCACTCTAATGCCCTAAAAAATAAGGTTGGAAATTTTTTGACCCTCGGTAACTCGGTAGTATTTTGTCATTTTTAGGGTTCCATACCCAAAGAGTAAAAACGGAACCCTATTACTAAAAGTCCACTGTCCATCGATCACCAGGCTGTATGTCATGAACCGGGAAAGCTAGACAGTTGAAATTTTCACAGATGATGTATTTCTGTTGCCGCTATAACAAGAAATAATAAAACTAAAATAAAAATTATAGGCGGCTCCCCTACTATGATGGTTCGGAACCCTTCATGCGCGAGTCCGACTCACACTTGGCCGGTTTTTTTTTTTCTCAACTTTACAATTGAAAGCTGGGTATCATTTCACTCTTATTATAATATAAAGCACCTGCTCAAAGGGTTCTGTACTCTTAACCGCAAAATGAGATGTGGGGAATCTTTTTGTACTTGAATATGTTCAAAATTAAACCTTTATACGAAGTTTATGGCTTGTGTAATTAAATTCATTGAATAATATTATAGTGAGATGTAATATAACAATCATGTCTAACAGGTCGTTTTTAATGCACTATTTTAGACTTTCACGGTTTTTCAGTACACTTAAAGTACTTTAAGTGTAGGTCGTTTTTAATTGCTTTGTCGACTCGTAACAAAACATCATCATGCCTGTTATCCTTGAACGATAAGGCGGAGGTGTAGGTGCCTAATACACCCATATTTTACATTTTTTTTTTATAGTTGGGATATTTCTATGGGCCAAAGCTGCCTGAAAATAAATGGATTTTGTTGTTGTTTGACGTTTGCCAATTATATTAAGTCCCATTGTTACCTACATTGGGACTAAACAATGGGTTGCAATGGGGCTAGGGGACAAACCTTTTGCCATCAACTGGGGATAAAACCAAACTCCGTAGCTGCTACTGGCAAATTCCTGCTGAAAAAACTCAATAACACTTTACCCAACCCGGAAATCGAACCCATCACCTCTAGTTCAGCAGTCGCACTAGCGACCAATGAGGCATTCAAAGTTCGAGGGTACATTTCATGCTTCAACCGCAAAACAAGATATTAAGGGGTATTTTTACCCAGTTCAATAATTATGGTCAAAATGAACTCTTTCATACGAAGTTTATGGCTTGTGGAATAAGATTCATAGACAAGTGAGATGTTAATAAACTGAATATATTTTCATTGTTATTTACCTGTTATTTTGCAGTACAGTGACTTTTATTTTCATCGTCATAAGGTTTAAAATAACTGTGAAATGACTGTAATACAATACATCATAACAGGTCGTTTATAATTGCACTGTTGCATGTCGTGGTGTGGTCAATTTGAAACATTAAATAGGTGAAAAATTATGCAGTGTGAATTTGTTTCATTAGCGATGTTTTTTTTTTTGTATTTTCAACAGAAATCGTTATTTCTAATTTGTAAGTGAAAAGAATACTAAATTATTATTTTGTTAAATACTGTTAGGTACACGTCTGTTTACCCCTTCGAGGATTACAGGCATGATGTTGTTACATGGTAGGTTTAGCACTACCAACAATACCTAGCCTAGATGTAGCCGTGCATAAAATAAATACCTGAGACTGGATAGAAATTAAAACGATGCGGAGTAGAAAAAAATATGTTTACTGCTTGCATTTTGCTAATTGATGAGTCAGCTGGGGTAAATAGGTTGCTTAGCGGTCTGGTTAGCAATTGTCCAGCAACTTGTATGAACTTGTTGCAATAGGCATGACGACGGTATCAAAAAATTGCAGATCTATTTAGTCCGTCAGTTAGAGTATTGGAAATTAATGGACACGTATTTTTTGTTTTTTGTAAATCAATGAATGTTAACAAAGATAAAATCAAAACTCGGGAGTAGGGGCTCGTGACGTCAGAACTAGCAAAAAATTATACCTAGGCTAGACGTATTGAGAATTTTAAAAGCGTCATAACTTCGTCAATTTTGGTTTACTTATCAAAAGAAAAAACACGGGTCAAATATTTTCTGATAATCTAACTGAAGGACTAATTAGTTTTTTTTTGTCGTCTCGCCTATTATAACAGTGCTGTGCTACCTTGTTGTGGAGGCTTAATGTTATTAGTAATTTAAGTACATATTTTGATATTTTATCGTCATTAGTCTGAAGGCTTTCCTAAAATGTAATAAATAAATAAATTATACCTACATAATGGTGTTGATTCTGTTGTGCACAAACTAAACTTAATTTAGGCTATTGCTATCTTTTTCTATCTAATAAAACGAGAAAGAGACGGACGTAATTTAGAGCTGTCAAATTTAGTTGGAACTAATATTTCTATATAAATGAAGGGTGCACGTAAAAACATGTCGACTAAAAACACGGTGAAACGCAAGGCATAAACTAGTTTGACATCTCTAACTTAGTTCATAGCTATAGCCGTCCTTTTCTGGCACTGCCTTTTAGTAAAAGATAGCAATAGCCTAAATTAAGTTTAGTTTGAGCACAACAGAATCGACACCAATGTTTACCTATTATTTTAATTCGGTGTATGAACGAGGAAGAAGTGAACGAAAGGAGTATTTAAGGATCGTAGCAGGCCACCGTAGGCGCGGGCCTGTGGACGGTGGGCTATGGGCTAGCTCGCCGTCCGCGTCCGTCCGTCTTATGACGACAGGCCGTGTCGACGGCGCGTTCGTGTTCCACGCGCGCCTCAAAGAGAGTCAGCAAAAAGGAAGGGGTCCGCAAGGACCGATGCCTGCGGATTTGCGGGACTGTTCGAAAGAGATACCGTGGCCCCGGAACACAAAGGGCGATGAAGGAACATGGATGGGTTTTAGTCAGTAAAAGTCTGACACTCCCTCCTGCTCCGCCCAGAGCGGGAGGAGTCATTTGATGACATTCCACACGAAAAAAAAAAAAAAAGGATCGTAGCTGGTCTGTGGTTTCTGCTTACCCCCACGTAATTAAAACATTTCTAATAAATGTAATGGGACTGAAAACTAGCAAATTAGTTAGGTTTTTCTCAGTAGCAACCACGGAGTCTGGATTTGTGCGTGAGTTTACTATTAGGTACACCTCTGCCTTACTGTTCGGGGATTACAGGCGTGATGTTATGTTAATATGACGTACTAAAACTGAAACTGATGAAAAAACTCCAAAAAATATTTTAGACCTGACGTATAATAACTAATCTGAGTCGTAAAATTCGATATGGATATTTTTAAATCGCCCAGAACCTTAATCAAAATGCTATAAAATGGGCTTTAGGCTCACGCCAAGGTAGCAACGGTTTTGAGGTCAAAAAGGTTGAACAGTGTTACTTGACCTTTATATCAGTATCAAGTGTTATTGTGTTGTTAAACATATAAGGGTCGAGTTAACTGGTTTTGTATAAGTGATGTTTTGAAGCCAAATTATGTATTTTATGATTAAAACAATATCAGTTTTCGTAATAAAGTTTCTTTAAATGTCAGAGAAATTTATTGTGGACGGCATTATGCTTAGTTACTATGGGGAAATGAGCCATTACGGTAATACCCGATGAAGAGCTTAGGAATTACTTCTTAATAAAATTATTAAACAGTTTGTAGCTCTTTAGTTTTTTTAAATTCATGATTTGACCTTATTCGTGTTTAGATTCATATTTTGGTGTCAATGGGGTTTAACTGGAAGCTTCACCGTGAGAGAACGCTAAGTATTTGTCACTTTTGTCAAAGTCATCTTCAATGAAAAGCAACATATCGACGACAAGAGAAATAAATCACTTAGCGTCATCTCATGGCAACGCTTTGATTGCAGGTGATTCCATGGCAGCTGAATGTGAGTAATAAACACAATAATAATCGACATTTACGCGAAACTTTTTCTTGATCGTGTGGTGTCAGAGTTTTAATGCCACCCATGGATGGGCCTTTGACTTGGCTTTACATGCCGTCGAAAAATATCTTTCAGGCATGTTGTTTTTTCACAATGTTTTCCTTTCACCGAAGCAAGTGATAATTATACAATACGCACATGAATCCGAAAAATCGTAGGTTCGTGTCTTGGGTTCAAACTTGAGACCCATGACTGGCAGTCCAAAGGTCACACCACTAAACTATCACTGCTTTTGTTGATGATGACCACGTTCAGTTTTATTGATATAATTCGCACTAATAATTATGTTGTTATTGAGTGTTACTATGAGTCACTTAGGTCAAATGACAATCTGTTCAATTGGCTTTGCATGAAACATGAAGACGTGAAGCCTGCCATATCAGTTTAAAACAACAGGTGCAAATTATTATGACGTACTCTAACAATTAAAACACTGATTAAATTGTATCACTCTTTGACTATATATATTGTAACTAAACTGGACAATTAATTGTAAACCTGTGTATTTCTCTATGGACACTTAAATATATACTTATATATTATACTACCACTAAATACCCAAATACTGCAAAAATTTTTGCCGATGTTACCCAAGCCATAATAACGAATCGATTGACACCTTATTCACGAAAATCGGATGAATAGTTTAGGCGCTACGGAGGAACATACGTAATAAATACATACAAACATCAAAAAAAGTATGCGATCACTATGAAAACTCGAAATCTTTTTTGTTACGGTAGATTATATTATGATTTCTTCTTTCTTTTTAGATTATTTATTTAAAAACATAGATTTAGAATATAAAACAGTATAAAAAACACACAACAAAGATTTTTTCTTGATAGAGTTAAATTTAAAAAATTGTGTCTGCTTATGGTAGTGATCACAAACTTTTTTTGATGTGTATACATACGTAGACTGCTAAAATCATAACCATTCCTTTTGGCTTCGCCATAGTCGAGTGAAAATAGGTGCACACACAAATAATGGATTCTAGGGTACTTGAAAAACAAGTGGCAGTGCTCTTCGTGGAAAATCTTGTCCGGGAAAGTATCTAACAGCACTATACCTGTTCATACCACCAAGTAGTATTGCTAGCATGCTGGGTTTTGATCAGAATTAGAAGTTCATCATCCACAACCATCAGTGTCAGGCGACTGCTTCTGACGAAGCAGTCGCCTGGCACTGATGCTTTGTCTCTAGGATGACAGTACCCATGCGATGCCACTGGTGTTGCTAAGTTGCTCATAGGCGGCGGGTTGTGATCATTTAATTTACCATCCAACGACAGCTTGTTACATCATTTCTTTAGCCTCTTCCCAATAGGCAACAGCTTAGCATAAGCGTAGCATAGTCCTAGCCTGTAATATTCCTACTGCTGGGACTAGGGAATGCAGAACCGGTACCGGTAGATAACGGGACTATCTGGGACTCAGGTCTCCTATCTATAAGAGGGAATGGGCCATAATCCACCACGAGGGCTGTGCTGGTTGGTAGATGTCCCATGTATTCGAATATTTGGTTCTAGAACATGCCGTGCTGGTTTTCTAGTGATGTTTTTCTTCACGGTTTCAAGAGCAGTGATGATGAAATAAATTATACAAAGTAATGCGCCTGCCTGGGTTCGAACCCACGACCCCTCGATCAGACGGAGCCGTTTCCACTAGACCAGTGTTTGCCACTTAGTAATAAAAAAATCCCCAAAGCCAAGCCATAGTAATTGCCTCTATTTGCTATGATAAAACATGTCTCAAGTAGCTAACCGACCACGTGTTAGTAATTATAGTGAGACAAAGGGTCTCTCTGACCCATTGTGTCTTGACGTAATTGTGTTGAGTAGTCACGGGTTGAAATTGGTTTGAGTTTGGTGTCAGGCTTTTTATTTGTCTGACACCAGCATTGTAAGCTTTACAGAGTACAGGTCAAATTAGATGTAGTGATTAGCAGGAAATAGAGTTTTGAAGATATAGGAGATGATTAGATGATTGAAAGGAATGTGGCTGAGATAAAAATGCTAAGCCCATGTGTGGTTTATCACCATTGGATAAAACAAGGAGAAGAAAAAGTCTGAAAGTGGCGCCACCGGTGACTGAAAAGTTGCTTGGTAATTTGTTTTGCTGGTGTGGACATGACGTATTGCGGAGAAACAATAAAAAAATAATGAGGAAAATTTTGAATTTGAATGGCTATGTCACCGTCTTAATTGTAAAAACCGTTAGATTGTAATCTATCCAGCGAGATTGTAAACTGTCGAAAAATTGTCAACTGAACATACTGCTTACAATATAACGCATTATTTTTCGGTAGATTATAATCTGTCTAAGTGAAACCGTAAAATTGTGAATAGAGAAGTATGGGAAAAAAAACATGCTGCGCCGACCCCAAACATGCTGCGCCGACGCCAAACGAAATAGGATAAGAGTAAGAGAGTGATGATGAAGAGATGAACTTAGCTTGCAGTTTATTTCGTTAACTTAAGGGCTATATATCCCTCAAATGGCTTAGCATGATCCACCGTTACTCCTAAAATACTGCAGCATTAATTTTGAAATAAATATATGGTAAAGAGGATTGAGGATTAATGCTAAGTCCTATGTGTGACGAAAACACGATTCCATAAACTTTTTCTCAATAGAAAAAAAATCCAAAGTTACCTCCAAATCGAACAATAAACCGCTGGTATTAAAAAAGTACTTGAAATTAGATCATTAAACTTTGCATACTAACTGAACTAACTATAAAGCAGGTCTTTTATTTTTTAGTCAAAAAAACACTTATTTCGCACTATTCGGCCGCAGTGACTGACGTAACAACCGCTTTGTAGTGCAAGCTGATTAGAACTTTATTCTAACAGTATTTCAAACGAAGTTACCACCACAAATAGAGTTGCTAATTTTAGGGTTAGAAGGGCCTTACTCAGATCAGACGATTTTTATAAATGAATTGATTATCTGATTTTACAGAGTTGTAGGACAATTATCTTTATCTGTAATTAATTCAGAAGTTGGAGGATAGTCAGCCCAGTTACTAGTTTTAGTTACTATATGGTTAATCTTTTCACCACAGAAGTGTAGCCTTGTCTAGTCTCATGTAAACACGGGGGAAATATGATGTATAAATGAAGCCTTGCAATAAACACAATAATACCCATGAGAAAAAAAAAAACATCGACTTAGTGCACGTGTTCCAGACTTTTATTAACATAACAAAAAGCCTTTACCAAAACAGTACTTAATTTTCCTAATAGCTTCATAGTAAGTATAATAACACTATACACAAAGTATAATAAGCTTACAACAATAATAATAAACATAATTGTGGGAATAACACGGCTCATTGCACAATAATGCAATAAAATGTTTTGTTTTTATTATTATTTATGAACAATTAACATAGCTTGGATGTTACGTCGTGACTATTAAAAGTATTCTTACATGTGTTGTGTTGAACTCTTAAGAGCATTTTTTTTTAGAGTTATGACTTCTTCTTTTTAATAGTATATCATTATAATAGTTACTTGGCTTGAAGGGATTTTATGAGCAGAAAAATCCTCTTTAGGATTAGGTTAATGTTGAAGAGGACCTATATAGGTACTCTTCACATATTAGCGAAATATTTTAAGCCCCATGTGACAAGAGCGAGCTTATATTATATAGCCTACCGTATTATCCAGTTCTACCTGGGTTGTGGAGGTCAGCTAGGCAGTCGTTCCTAGCTAAATCCGGTTAGACTGGAAGCCAACCCAGATCTAGAGGCTACGCAGATGATGATGATGATGTGACTAGGAGCGAACCTATTGTCATCAATCGGGCACAAATCCAGACTTCGGGCTAGTACTGATAAATACCTGATGACAAACACGACGCAATATCACTTTGCTTGGCCTGGGAATCAAACCTAGGACCTCATGTTCAGCAGTCGTGTTTGTGATTACTAGACCAACGAGAAATTCACTTATTATTTATGAAAAATTAACATTGTTTGGATTTACACTGAAACTATTAAAAGTATTCTTGTGATAATTATGTGTTGAGGTTGAACACTTGAGAGCTATTATTTCAGGTGGACTACCATGACGTCTTAAAGCAGGATCGTTTTAATTTTGTTTCAGTGTGGGAAAGAGACGGAGCTATAGAGGACGGCTAGCGCCATCTCTTTCCCACACATGGTAGGCCACCAGTTATATAACTTCTTAGTATTGTTTGAGTAATGTCATCATTTTATTAGTAACTGTTGTCGGGAAGTGTTTATTTATATTAAAGTAGCAGTGTTGTGAAATGTAATATAACATCACGACTGAAATCTCCAAAGTGCTAGGTTAGATAGTAGACTGTGTGACAGACGGTAGAAGTGTTATTATAAAGGGTGTAAAACACCTCTTAACGAAGCCAAAAGGCACTTGTTCTCCTCGTCATTGCGATCATTTTTTGTTCTACACCGTACCTGGGAACATTCTAGTTAAGGAGATATTGGGAGTCAAAGTTCCAACTTTTTGACAAGTTTATTTTTTAATACAAGTTTTTAATGTAATATTTTTACTTTAAACACCTCCACGACCCCCGTACTATTCAATCAATCCATCAGCACAATGTTTTGAGTGCGTTACATTGAGTTCTAACACAAAACATGATTTTTCACCCCAAAAAAAAAAAGTCGTTTCCCAGTTCCCAGTATTTTTATACTTTAGTAAATCCTCTTTTTGCTAGTAATGTTTAATTCTCATGTAATAGGGGTGAGCCTATTGCCATTAACCGGGAAACAGATTCAGTAACATTGATAACCACGATATTGGAGGTGAACGCCTGTAATTCTTGAAGGGTTAGTTAGAGGTATACCTAACAGTACACCCACATTCCGCCAGTTATGTTTAAGTTCCTTGTAATAGGGGGTGAGCCTATTGCTATCGACCGGGCACAAATCCAGACTCCGTGGCTGTCACTAAGAAATCACTGATGGAAAAACCCAATAACACTTTGTCCGTCCCGGGAATCGAACCCAGGACCTCATGCTCGGCAGTCGCGCCCTAGACCTCACGCTTCGCAAAGAATTTGCAACCACTGCAACCATGACTTAGTTTAAAACATTTTTGCATCTAATTTTCTCTAAAACAACATCTACACCAGACTTTCCAAATTTTCTCATAATTTCTATAAACTTATCCATAATAAACTCTCACCTCCGCAACATAAACGCAGTCAAAAGCCCAACTAACAAAACACATACAAATCGGTGCAATAATTTCCGAGATTAACTCAACCAAACGAACTCGCAGTTCCCATCATTTTAGGGTATTAACAGACTACACGGTCGTGACAAGATCCCTGTTGAGAAATTACTGTAAACACAGTTATGATACGTAAACCCGTCATTAGGATGGTTTTGGGGCCAATCAGGAACCTGTTTTTTTACGACGGTGTAAATTCGAGCAAGCATTGCCTTTTGTTGTTGGGTTTATGCTGTTTTAGGAGAAAAAGACAATGTTTTGAAGGTTTAGAGACGAGCTGCCTTTTTGGTCTGGAGCTTGCATGCGCCACTGCTGAGCATAAGGTCCCAAGTTTGATTCCCCGGTTGGGCATTGTGTTCTTGGGTTTTTTAAATATCTGAGTAATAGTCCTTGATTTGATTTTTTGCTGGTTTGATGGCAAAAGGCTTGCCCAACAATTTATGGGACCTAAACATAAATAACAATGTTGGTGTACTATACTATCTTCTGTTATTTACTACCATTGTTTAAAACCACAAACATCAATGACTAAAAACATCAAATAGGTACTCATACTCATAGTACCTATCGTTGGTACTACCTACCTATAATAAAACTCATTAACAACCATGATACACTCAGTTACTAATAAATAATAAAAAAAACCACAAACGAGGACTTCCTTTGCCCATAAGGAAAACAAGTTCATTGTTTTGATACTTTTCTGAGAATCCTTTTAGATTGCCTATCCTTTCCTGGCAAAGTAGCTTCGTGATAATCGAGCTGCCAAGAGTGAGGAGTTCTAGAAATTCGGACAAAATCAGTGTGAAGGAATTGAGGAAAAATTTTAGTGGAGATTGCTGCTATCTACTTCAACATAGTTCAGGATTTTACATTGTATTATTGGGATTAAGGTGATTTGTATACCTATATTTCCTATTCAACTGCACTCGGTTTACGGTTAGACTGGAAACCAATTCCATCACAGTTCGAAAAAGGCCATTTCTTTTTGTTTTCCCGTTTGAGTTCCCTTAAATATGTAGTTATATTATTTTTAATAATTTAGTTTATGAGTCTAGAGAGATATTACAATCTTTTCATGTTTCTTATGTTTTATTGTTTCAGGTAAGTGCCATTTTTATTGTTAAACATTGTTCCTAGCTATCAAGGATTTTGGTAAGTCTCATTACAATAATTTTACACTTACATTTTTATTTTTAAGTTTTGGTTCACATGATTTAAATCTAGATAACACATTTAAACTTTCTATCACCCGATATTGAATCTTTCGATCAATTCAACCATAAAGTTTAAACACTTTTGTTACACACAAACTTAACCTAAAAAAACTGTGACACTGACCGTAACCAATTACCAAATTAAACTCACAGTTTCTGAAGTAAACCTATATGAAACGGAACTTTAACTTTAAGACAATAAGGCTCCGAATATCTTCACAAAGGTTGACCTCAAAACTGATCCTTATTTCGATATTAATAAGGACACCAACAAAGAAGATGAAGCTGATGGTAACGGTAAAGATAAATTAGTACTAACAGGACCAATCAATCAAACCAAGTTTATTAAACGTCAGATTAACTTTCGAGGTGAAGTCGGTAAGGTGACACAACCCTTATTAGATGAAAAGATAATACATGATAAGGTAGAAAGTGTTACGAGAAAATGGGATTAAGTATGTGATTGTGTGTCAAAAACAATAACACAATAACTAGGTGACAATAATGCGCATTTGAAAATATAATATGCGCATCGTTACCTATATTTAAATTGCGATCATATTATCTGGTTTATTTTTAATTTATTGCGCAGTGCTCTTTCTATGTTCAATGTACTTACTTCGGCTACTAATCAAACATATTTAAACTAAGCTTTGCCTAATTGTGTGTCTCTTTCTATGTTCAATGTACTTACTTGTTATCATCCGCTACTAATCAAAAATATTTATACAAAGCTTTGCCTAATTGTGTGTTCAGTACTGTATGAACTAGACTTCAAAACTAAGTTTCTTCGAGTTCAACGAACTTAAATCACCAATCGTTTGAAATACAACTGCATTTATTTTTGATCTGATGGTAATTTCCTTTATCGGCACAAACAAAGTTTAGCGCAACAAAACTTAGATGCAACCGGAACGAAACCATAAATCATAGCAAGTAACACCATAAGCAAACTCCAATAGACAATATCTGATGGTGCACTTGACAATGCAAAATTTTCCTTCAACGCTTGACAAAATACCAAAAGTAAAATCTTACGGCAGTCAAAATAGGGATCAGAATCTAATGCGGCTGAAGTTGTAGAACAGCAAATGCAAGTTGGTGATGCACCGACAAAATAAGAAGGAATGGTTGTAAGAAATTGTCTAGTACCAAAGGCTTATGGGCGTTGCGCTTCATTTAGCAAAAGTATATCGAATTCATCATGTGTAACGTCTGTGTTGTGTGTTTTTATTAAAAATTGTACGTCGTAATGGGACCATGTCGTTTAAAGTTAATGGCATATGCTCTGATAGTAGTGCTTTGTTATAATGTTGCTAAGCGCTTTCAAGGAAATATGAATTGTGACCAACAGCTCTGATTATCTTTGATGTATTTGTTGGGTTTGATTTATGAGTTAGTTTTATTTTGTGTTTCTTATGGTCTATCTTTGTAGTCTGTTTGATATTTAATGGGATTATCTTTTTGAGATCTAGCTTTACGTTTGGCATAGATTTCATCTTTTATACTAAGTTGTATCTGACTACGATTCAAATCTTTATTCAGATTAGAATTATTGATTCTTCATACGATTAATAATATTATGGGATCTATAATATCTAACGAAGAATTAACCTAATTGAAGCCCCTATGATTAACTACAGATATTTATTAGTTAGTAAGTAATTGCCTACCTATAAATATTCACAACCTGACTGATACAAATTGCCCTTCTTTACTTTCCGACATGCCTTGCATATTTTACATTAACATTAACCATCTACGTATACTTTGTCACGTGGTGCAATATTAATGCCATCTATTGCTTTGTCGAAATGCTTATCTCTCTCTGGTCTCATTATACACGAGTAATGGACGTTACATTAACAAATAGTCACGACCGTGCTGTAGTGTCATATTATCGACATGATATTATGACGGTGATGGCCAGCTACTTATGGTTAGGGTTGCCATACGTCCGGAATTTTAGCTCAGTGTCCAGAATTCTGGGAAAATTTTAAAACCTGCGAGTGAGTTTTCAAAAATAAGAAAAGTTAAAAAATCTATGACATTTTCTTTAATAAAATTGACGTAGGAATCAACAGTATTGCTTGTAAAACATAAGTATAGACTAATAATGCAAGTAGTTTTTAATGGATATTATTAAGGACTTGAAATGTTTTGTAAAAGATCTTTTTATCTGTTATCCTTAAAAAAAAATCTCATATCAAAATTATACAGTACAAATCAAGGCAAAGAAAAGTTCAGAATTTTCTTCGAATGTCCGGAATTTCCTACGGAAAACTTTTTCATGGATCTGCGGGAACCCTACTTATGGTGCTTTTAGCGTCCCGATTTAAAATATGACAGGTCGTTTTGTGGTTACTGCTGTATGGCAGTAATATTTCATTGGTAATTAGCAATATTTCATATCTATGCGCTTGTAGTGGCTGAAAGTGGTTCGATAGGAGTTAATCTGGAATAAAAGGTGGGTGTGTCGGCTCATTGCCTTTAAGTAGGTACTTAATGTAGCTGACTTATCTTCGAGTGTGGCATGTGAATGCAGAATCCTTAGCTTGGGTTGGAGCAGATACATTTTCTATACCAACCTACATCTATACAAATAAATATAATTGAAATGTCTGTAATTTCAAAACAACAGCTTTTACTGAATGCAATTATAAAAGTTTACATAATTATACGGTATTTATAACAAAAAAACTATTTATTTTTTATTTTTGTCTGTCTGTCTGTTTGTTTCGGTTAATCTCGGAAAAGGCTTGACCGATTATTACGGGACTTTTGCTGGCAGATAGCTGATGTTATAGGGAGTAACTAAGGCTAACGTTTATTTTAGAAAAAAGATGAAGATAAGATATTACTGTTTCTTTTCTGTTTCACTAGGAGTTTCTGTCAAACGTAGTAAAGCAATAACGAGGTCATATAACATCATTAAACACTAAACACGTGCCCAAAAGACCATAAGACCCAACCAACAATTTCACTTAACGTCTTTTTATTACCGAGGCCTTATCTAGCATGACATCACAGCACTTATGGGGCACGCTCTTGTAAATCATTCCTCCATGGGTTTGTTAAAACATTAATTGATTACTGTCATAAAACATAGCACGTGGCTATACTCAATGTTTTGTTAATTGACACGGAGAGACGTTGTGATTTTTGTTTTTTATGTTTAGATTGGTTGTTTTTGATTGGGTGTACTGGGTCTTTATTGTGTGGTCAAAGGTTTTAATTACTCTGACACAAAATAAGACTTTTGATAGTATAGGTTTCAAGCTTCAATGAATTCATTGGACTAGATTTATTTATTTATTAACAGAATAGAATAAGCTACGTGCCTCGGAAAGCGCGTTAAGCCGTGGAGTTACAACCGAGTCACTTGGAGATCTTTCGCCACTCAGTGGCCCGAAAGTCTGACAACCACTTATACAATGGGGTATCGCATTACTCAGTACAAACTGGGTTGTGGAGTTCAGATAGGCAGTCCCTCCATGTAAAATACTGGAATTCAGCTACGGTTAGACTGGAAGCCGACCCTAAGATGTTGGGAAAATGCTGGGTATATGATGAGAAAAAGCTAAATTCCTGTAACATCTAATCCTACCCACAGTTTTTTCAAAAATTAAAATCAGTATATTGGTGCAAACAAAGAAAAATTGTCAACCGTTTGCTAATTTAACCATGGCCAAAACAGATGAAAACCAAGCATGCTTGAATGAAAATCAAACCCAACTTTTACGCAATATTAAACTCCATTTCAAATAAAACTCCGTAGGTACCGCGTCTCCAGTTCGAAACCACAACAACAAAATAATACTATGACATTAGTATGGACAGCCACACGCGTCGCCTGCGCATCGTCACCGTGACACACAGCTACAGTGGGTTTGATTGTAAAATAACGAATCATTTTATATCTACTTCATGGAGTGTCGATGTGGTTTACGGTTGGATAGGATAGTTAGCTTATTGGGAACTAGTGTTTTGTTTTGTTATATTGGTGGACGTACTGGACTCAAAAAGGACAAGTGAGGTACAGGCATAGAATAAATAGTACTTACAGGCTAAATAGATCACAGCTGATGGTGGTCTCAAATAAGGGTAATTTCGACTGTAATATATCTTTAATTGGTTTGAAATGGACTAAAAATTAAGACTCCGCTGGTGCAAATTTATTTTAAGGATATCATGACCGTAAAGAATCTTAGTATTGTTTGCTGTACCTTTTCATAGTAGTAGTATTTTACTTGGTAGGTGTTGCAAGCTCATACAAATGCTTGTCCACCGCACTTTACTTTGATTGTTTAACGGGGATTTTTTTTTTTTTTTTATCTTTTATTTTTAAATCAACGATAGATCTAAGCATTGTAGTTCTTTGAATAGACAAAAAGCAGTATGATTATTGTTTAAATGTTTTTCCCATGACTGTCAACATGATCGATAGGTCGGTAATCAGTCGACATTTTTATTTCTATTCAGCATGTTCACCAACATGTCAGCCAACTTTTCCACCTGTATCTCACATCCCTCGTCAACGACGCAATAAGCTCGCCACGATGACGTCTATAACAATCTACAGTTAATTATTAACTGAGCTTTTTATTTAGTTTTAATGCAGTTTTTGTTGCATTCAACAAAGTTATTATAAATGATGGTGGATTTTGCTTGAGTTGTGTACTTTGGTTAAAGAAAATGAAGAGCAAATCTTACTTATTGCTAGTTGTGCGATTGTTTCTCTTTTATCGATACAAGAGCGAGATTAACAACCGTTAGTTATCAGTTAGCACGGACTTTGGCTAAACGTTATTTCTGTTATTATCGCACGATTGTCAAACTACAAGTGCAATCCAGACATATAAATGTTACTAATTATGGGAACTTAATACATTTTATCTAGGACAAAGCTCGCACGCCAAAATACCACTCAAAAATATTTAGGGGGAATCCGGGACCGCAGTCCCGGTCCCGAAAGCCCACCGACCCCTGTGGAGATTGGAATAGTCCAGATCAAATAATTATCTGTATAAAATGAAAAAGTTGCTTTCATATTTAAATATAATCAAAGTACATAAGATCTCCCAAATAAATTGCCTAATCACAGAATATTGTTTAATGAAACAACAACAAACAATTTCAGTGACGCCTGAAACATTTTGTGTTTATGGTTGCAATATCTTCTTAAACTACTTAATTTAATCTTCATATTCGCCACTAAACTTCAAAGGACTTGCCCCCTACATCTTCAAAAGCTCCTAACTCACCTGCAACGAAAACCACACAAAATCCCACCCATTCTTTACCCCATAAACCGCTTCTTACACATAGTATAAATAACTTGTACATAAAGAGACTATACTTAAATAAATCATAGTAAAGTACTTGCTGGTGTTTAGGTCAGCTAAATCGTCTAGAATTGCTTAACACAGAGTCGAGTCGAGTTAACTGCTCTAAACTGTGCTCGTAAAGTCAGTAGCGAGCATAGCATTGAGCTTGCAGGAGCTGTTTGTTACACCGTAGCGTAATATTGGGTCCTAATGACGAAAGGAATCTTCCATCCCAAAAAAATGCCAAAAACATATTTTGCCAGAAACATGCAGCCGAAGTGATCTTTGCACTACCATCGACAACGCGGTTAAAGTGGCGAAGTTCTGGGCTAACAAAATATAAAATATTGTCCCATTGAGTTTCGGCCCACATAGCAAAATCCTGGTTCGTCCCAAACAATCGTTGGTTCTGCCCAGCTTGTAGTGCCATTTCCTGCGAGGTCTACCACGCCGCCTTCTGGCTGTGTCAGGGCTTCTCATCGCGGCATTTTTGGCCTACAGCTCATCGGACATACGAGAGACATGATCATCCAAGTATCATAACCACGGAAAAACTGTCTGCACTTTTACGGCTTGACGAATGAACGAATTCCATGAAATTTGACCCGAGTTACTAGACAACAAATGGACATAAGATATTTTTTTGGAATTATTTCTGATCTCCACGTGGGTGATGACTTGAGCAAAAGCTGTATTCCACTTACACTGCAGGACGAAGCCTTCTATGTCCTGTGATTTCCACCAATCATAGTTTTACTTGATGAAAATTCGTATATTGAGTGCTGAAGTAAAATTTGTTACACCGTGGTGTATCAAGAGTAATCAAGACTTGATTTTCGCTAACAATCGATTGATTGCTTCTCCTGTTACAGACTCCGTTACGGCGTAGTAAGTTTAGCCTTTAAGGAGTCCGCTCGGAACGATCTAGGTTAGGTAAAACAGCGCTTGCCTAGGTTGGTCCGTGGATGGGTGACCCCCCTTATAAGTCAAACCTATTAAAAGCAGTGGTGTACAGAAATTTATTTTTAAATCGATCTTTACATAATAAAAACGACCACTTATCTTCCTTTTTATCTGTTTACAAAACGTTTTAGCTCTGTAATATATAGCTCCTCCAAAAATTCACAAGTAATAATAATAATAATAAATATTGCTGGACATTACACACAGCGCCATCTAGTGCCACAATAAGCAACGAAGCTTGTGTCGTGGACACCAGATAGTTGATATACTGCATAGATACTTTTTTGTTTGTAAATACATACTTATTATACATATAAACATCCATGACTTCGGAAACAAATGTCCATGCTCATCACACAAATATTTGCTCCTACGATAAGTAATTAATATTACACTACTACATTGTATTACGCATCACAGGCAAGTTACACAATCTCAAATCCTTTACTCTATAGTCGTAACATCCACCACATCACCTCGGTGTAAACACAACCCCGCTAAGTGGCCGCATAACGTACAGGAACAACAAGTTAGCTGCGTTTAACTTTTGATTTATTAAACCATCGGTTAACTAACGGTTTGCTACGTCATGGGGTTAACTGTCCTACGTGGACTGCATTAAATTAAATGGCGTTGTTAATGGAAATTATGGTGGATGGAAAAGTTATTGGTTTTGGATGATTTTTACTTCCTGGTTTTAAGGGTTAAGATTAAAATTATTAAAGGTTTTGATTCTAAATATTTCATTGATTTATTTGAAAATACCTGTACAATATAACAGACAAATCCAATTAATTAATTAAAAGCGACATGTTCCCAATGAGGAATGTTAAAAACTATTAAATTGAATACTTCAACAAGAAAAAGTCATTTATATTCGTGCATCTTCTCACAGAACAATCACAAGATAAAGTGCTTCGTTGTTTTTATATCAGTCTAACCAACCTTATGGAGCTTCATTTCACTTAAAAAAAAAACGATTTTCCTACAGTTAAGAAATAAAGGCTTTAGCACACAGGCGCGTTATTATCGGTCTATAATATCGCATGCGTTATTGCGATAATGCATCCCTATTCCTTGCACACAACTGCCTTTTTATCGTCCGATAATTCTATTTCGTATTCATGTTTTTAGCTGGTTTTTTCCCTAATGTCTGGCAGATTCGCCATTTTTGCATGCAATATCGCAGGACGCAGAAACGCAAGCGTCCTACTTCTATTGCGTCGTTATTATCGCAGCAGTGTGTAACTTCGTAACCGTAATACATAATGTACTAAAAACAGATATCCCTCTGCGATAAAGGCCGTAATCTATAGTTGGTGCCAGTTAAGATGAGAATAGCGGTCATTGCCCTTTCCCTAATATCTCTTCGTACGAACCAAAACAAGTAAGCCATAATTATATCGTTTTTCATTACAAAAAATGTTTAAGATCACGATAGATGACGATTCAAGACTTGAACAGGCTTATTTTTGGTTTTCAAAGTTAAGAAGTTTAATAAATGTAGGTGGGTCAATGACCGCTATTCTCATCTTAACTGGCACCAACTATACCACGTGAATTGTAAGCTGCTTGGTAGATGTAGCATGTTCTAGAATTGACACTTTGCCCGTCCCGAGAATCGAACCCAGGACCTCATACTCGACAGTCGTGCTAGAGACCACTAGACCAACGAGGAAGCTTTCAATAAAGGAAGTACTTAAATGTAACAAACCAATAAACCAAGTTTACAGTTTCACCGGTTGATAAACCAAATCATTTTACATAATAATTTCTAATACATACATAATGTTCTAAGAAAACCGCGCGCTAATCAGAAGAACCCGGTGGTCCAGCAACTGTCTTGACGCAGTACAAACGCAATAAATACGCGCGTATTATATTACAACTTGTATTTCGACGCGTGCGCACATCAAATCTACCATCGGTTTTAATGCATCCTCTGTGCGGGTAGGGATGGGATTAGTCGATATCGATGATTTGGATTTAAGTTTTGAAGGACGTAAGTGTTTGCGCGATTGAATACTGTATGCGAATAGTTTTTCTTTGAAAATATTTGTTTAGACCATAAAAATTGGTAAACCAAGCTGACAACTTTGACGCCTGTCGACGCTACGTTGCTCGTTGTGGACATAAAATGTGATTTTAAATGCTGATTTACGTAAATATGTATTTGCTTTATATTGGAACTGTTTATGGTTTCTTATTTCACTTGTGGCATGTACGATCGAACAAACTATTTGGTTAGAGTTTAACTTACAAATTACATTGTTAAATGTAAACCAAATAGCTTGTTCGACCGTACCAAATAACTCTGATTTCTTTCTTTCATGAATGTAGTGCGCATGACTTTATCGTATACAACGTCCTACACACGTAAGACACGGGCCTCGTGTTTGGGAGATATCTTGTGTGACAATATTTTTACCCGTCAATATTCAAAACCGAATGCTCCCCAGCAAGAAAGTTTAATGACATGTGATGTCGAAACATATTAATTTTGTACATGTACAAGCTTGCATGCAAACATGGTACAAGCGACCTTATCCTCCCGTCCGTTACTAAATCTTCAGGAGATTTATGTCAATTGTTTAACTATTGTGTACTAGTTACCCCCGAATACTGAAACGTCACTCAAAAATTAAGGGCTGCTTAACATTTGAGCAGCTCCTAAACTTTAAATTTCGTATGGCCAAACGTCACTTTTGAGTATCTGATAAATATAAGTGCTACCTTAATTTTGAGTGACGTTTCAGTATTCGGGGGTTAGTTGTATAAGGGTTTATGCTTCTGATGTCAAGACATGTTATGACACTTTTTTCGCCGGTGAGCAAAAATTTAACAAAACTATCGACAATACAATTCTTCAATCGAGCACATCACTACCCGTTACCAGTTTGTCTTATCGAGCAAACGGTGTTGCGGTGTACCTATGTTAAATATAATATTATGCGGTTAAGCCATGGTGAACGTAACCCGACTACACAGAGTTAATCTAATATTGAAATAACATCGATGTTTTTCTCTTCCCTAGTTGAGTAATATACGAAAATTGTATTTTACAGAAGCATTGTTTGGTTGAATATTGTAATGATTGGGATGGTGTTAGAAAATAATGTGGTTTGATGTCGAGTACTGTTTTTGTTTGAAGTACCTAAGTGGAATTATGGCGAAAGTTTTTGGTAAAGGAGTAAAATAGCTATGTTATTTACTACACGACTACGGTGGCATATAGAAATCAAATAATAGTGCTTTTGCAGTTTAATAAAACAAGAAATGGTACCTAGAGTGAAAATAATGTTATTCTTCGCCAATTTCTTAGCAGCTTGTTTTGGGAAATTTATATGAATTCTGTGGAACAAAAACTTAGCACTGTTTAAGAAGAATACAGGAAATCAGCATCTCGATTTTATAAAACGTTTTTGTACGTCACAAATAAATATTTTATTTTTCATTCAATCTGCCAAATAGGTTTTTGAAAATAATATCTTAGCTTTAGTTAGATCATATTGTAGGTATTGCGTAATATTAAAGGGTTGTTAGTGCATGTATTTTCGTAACAAACCCTTTCATTAGCCCAACTACATAGTAGTTGAGTACAATCTCTATTTCAGGCCAGTAGGTGTACAAATGTGTCGGCATAATTATTTTTATCAGTCAACATTAAACACGAATAAAATTTCTATATTATTATCGCGTGCCACCGTTTGGTTTCCTCTGATAACTGCAGTGTCAGTTAACAATTTGTTTATTTTTAATTTTTAGTTAAGGCGCAGTGAACTATGTAATGAGCATAGTTGTTTTTTGAGTTTTTTTTTGTTTGTCTAGTGTGTGAATGTGTGAAAGTTCAGATCACATGAGATCATTTAAACTACTAGTTGTGCGCGTTGCAACGCCTTTTTTTCAAAGGCTTCCCTGGCGCATGTAGAACATCTGTGCTAAATTTCATCAAAATCACTTCAGTACAGTAGTTTAGGAGTCAATACGGTTACAAACGAACGACAAACCGACGAAGAGACATTGATTTTTATATAATAGATAGTGAGCTGTTATTTGATTCTCCTAATTTAGAAAAAAAAAAAACTCAAAATTCCATCTCCTCACCTTTTTGTTCAATATCTCATCAAAACTTCCAGCATCTTTCAAAACCTATCCCAGAACTTTTTAAGTAAAATACTAAGAAAACACTGAATCACACACAACAACAGTACTAACACAATTATGGTTTTCTTACCACTAGGTACTTGCGACGTTTACCCTATTATCCCGTCAAAGCATCCCATATTATTATTCTGACACAAAACATTGACACATGTCACATTCCCAGGTCAATACAGTGTCCATATTAATAAATATTTTATCTTTGTTACAATAATGTTATTCAATACATAGTTATTTAATCGTACAATGCATTTCTACTATAATTGTAGCAATTATCACTTATTAGTAGGGGACTGTGAATCATTGTTTGTAGTTTCCGTAATAGGAAGTGTCTCCCGACACGTTTAAAGTTCTAGTAAAATAAAAATAACATACCATCACGCCTAGAATCCCCGAAGAGAGGAGGCAGAGGTGTTCCTAATCGTACACCCACATTTTGCCAGAATATACTACATAGATACTTTTTGTTTGTAAATACATACTTATTATTTTCATGTTATTTTCATAGTATTATGTCATACGGTATTTTACTATGGGGACGGGCTGCAGACATCGAGTCTATATTTATTCTGCAGAAAAGAGCCATCAGAGCCATTTATGAATTACGTAGACGCGATTCTCTAAGAGAACTGTTTAAGGAAATTAATATCATGACAGTACCTTGTCAATACATCTATGAAAACATCATGTACGTTAGGAAAAATCGGCATTTATTCAGTAGAAGAGGTGACAGACACCACTATAACACTAGAAATAGGGACCAACTAGTTCAGCCAGGTTTCAGGCTTGCTAAAGTAGATTCATCTTTCATGGGGTACTGTTTGAAATGTTACAATAAAATACCTCCCCACATTCTTCAACTGAACGAGACGAAATTTAAATCTTGTATAAAACGCACACTATGTAGGCAAGCATATTATAAGTTGGGGGATTACATTGATGATAAAAATGCTTGGCTAAATGCTGGTCCTGCTCCACAACCATAGGGGGGGGGGGGGGCAAATTAATTGATTGTTTGGGTCGGGCATTATTTGAGTCCATCGACACGTAAAGAAGAAGATGAAGAATTGATTCCCATGTTAATGTATTGTGGAAGCTGCAGAAGATTGTAAAAATATACTTGCATTATATAGATTCCAGTTCATAATATTATATAATTGCATAGCACATGTGTGAGTACTTTGTACTGTTCAGCCACCATTTACATTTATTTATATTTCATTGACTTGAATATGCCTTGGTGGCTGAGAGAATGTCATGCTCACTTAAATGTCTCGCTGATGGTGGCGGGTGTGTCGGGTCATTTAGTTCCCTTCAATATGGTTGAGTTGAATGGCGCCGGTACATGCGTCATGTTCGTGAACGGGCGCTGTCAGTTGGGACTGGTCATCTCTTAGCTGCCAAGGTTCATTTTAATTACTTTATTCGTAAACTGTTGATCTA
The DNA here is from genome assembly GCA_941918905.2 of Xestia sexstrigata. Classification (NCBI taxonomy): domain Eukaryota; kingdom Metazoa; phylum Arthropoda; class Insecta; order Lepidoptera; family Noctuidae; genus Xestia; species Xestia sexstrigata. The sequence continues at coordinate 14,767,800 of OW799223.2, forward strand.
ATCTTTTACTCTGGACGCTCTTAGTGTGCACGTCTTTCTACATCGTTCTCACATATATGTATAATCTCAAAATTAAAGATGTAACCAAGATTTTGTAACAATATTTTGTTTTTAAAAGAGTGTCCATGGAGTTTCTTGCCCGTTCTTCTCCATAGAGATCTACGCTAGGGAATGGGCAACTACAGTACTTTCTCAGGTTATTATGCCTTGTGACTGGGACTGTAGCTTTGATTTTCTTTTTTGTATTTTTGACATTCAAAAGTGCCGTAATGGTCTAATTGAAATAAATGCTTTGAGTTTGAATTATACATTTTCAAACATCCATGACTGGGAAAGAAATGTCCATGCTCATCACACAAACATTTTCTCCTACTGGGACTCGAACCCGGGACCCTAAGAACGTAAGGCATGCTCACTACCACTGCGCCATTCGGGTCGTCAAAATTTAATTATAGACTCCGTGTTTGCTACTGGGAAATTCCTGATAGAAAAATTCAATAATACTTTGCCCGACCAGAGAATCGAACCCGAGACCTCATGCTCAGTTGTCGCACTTGGGACCACTCGACCAATGAGGCAGTCAATGTGTACTGATACGTTTACATCCTATTGTGCAACACTTTGAAATGAAAATTACCAGTAACAAGTAAAATTGCAGTTTGGTCGCACAACCGCATAACACAAACCTCAAGCACACCTGTCTACTCGTATCTACCTAACCTTGATACAAAAGATTACTCATACAAAATTCTTGCACACCTACTGTTTACTTCTCTTTTCTTCGAATAATTGTACCTTTAACAAATTAAATAAATGGTCGATTCGCTGTTATGGCTCCAACATTTTTTTGTTGTGTCCATTTTTTTCCAACTCTCTCGGAATTTTGCCTTGTCTAGCTAATCAGTCAGGAACGAGATCAAATCGTCACGCCAGGCGTTTCTTATTGCTGCGCCTGCCTCTGTGACGACGGTAGTCTTCAGGCACCCACTGTGAGACGATTCTGGCCCATCTGTCCTGGGGCGGATTCTCGACATAGATACCGACGCTGTCGCAAACTTTCAATAAGGAAAAAAATCAGTTGCAATAACGACGCTTGCGAGAAACGTAAGTTTCTACATCCAAGATGCGTTTCTCGCAAGCATCGTTTTTGGAACCGAATGGAAATGTGACCCGCCCAGTCTCAGACCTCGCAGACTTGTCTCCAACATCGATGATGCCTGTCTTGGAGCGTATTCTGGTGATGCGCATTCGATTGGTGACTTTGATATTTAAAATGCTACGCTCCATCTCCATCGCTCTTTGGTAAACCTTGAGTTTGGACTTCTGAGCCTCCGTCTAACAAAATATTTTTACCTCGAGCAAACAATAAAATTAATAAATATCCTCTTTATAATAGGTAGGTACTTTTTTTTTTTTTTCGGATGGGAAATCATCAAATGACTCCTCCCGCTCTGGGCGGAGCAGGAGGGAGTGTCAGACTTTTACTGACTAAAACCCATCCATCTTTTTTCATCGCCCTTTTTGTTCCGGGGCCACGGTATCTCTTTCGAACAGTCCCGCAACCCCGGCAGGCATCGGCCCTTACGGACCCTTTCCTTTTGCTGACTCTTTTTGAGGCGCGCGTGGAACAAGAACGCGCCGTCGACACGGCCTGTCGTCATGAGACGGACGGACGACGAGCTAGCCCATAGCCCACCGTCCACAGGCCCGCGCCTACGGTGGCCGGGGGCCACGTGGTGGCCCCTGGTAGGTACTACCTAGTATTTAGTTGACATTTACAAAACACTACTCTTACTTAACGTGCATCTTACCCTTAACCGTAATAGCGCATTATGCTCTTATCAGTGGTACTTACTCGTGCTCGTGCGTAGTAAGCACTCAGTTGTAAAATTATCTACAGATACAACGGTATAATTATACTTCCATAAGTACGTATATGTGTCGTAGTAAGTATTATTTTGTTTATGTTATGTGATATTATGTGTTTACTTTATTTGCTGTTTGCGTAATAATTTTATTGTGTTTGAATTAACTTGGTATTGGCGCTATTGTTACTATTTTTAGTTAGGTACTTAGTTTGTTATGTCAGTTCTAAAGTTCGTTACTGCTATTTAAGAGTACAGGAAGACCAAAGAAATGATGAATGGACTGTGTGGAGGATGATGTAGCTAGAAGGGATATATAACCCTTGAGATGACGAGTAATAAGAAGTATGGAAGAGAAACTAATATTCCGATTTTAAATAAATTGGGAGTGAATAATTATACATATGGTTGTGAAGCTTAAGAACAAAGGGAAAAGATCATAAAGAAAGAATAGGCAAAGGCCTTTGCCCAGCAGTGGGACAGTACAGGCTAACAAAAATAATAGAAATATCTAGTAGATGATGAAATTTGTCAAGTAATGTTTTTGTTGCAAAACATGAAATTCAGATCACATTTATATTTTGATTGTGTTTTTTTTAGTTAGGTAAACTAAAAAAAAAATAGGGCGCTTTTCATGGCAAACTGCTTTAGAAAGATTTCCCAGGAATAATCCAGTAAATAAACAAGAAATACAGTTTATAATTATGTAGCAGGATACGAGGAAAATTCCAATTAAAACCTATGTAATGTAGGTAAATGAAAAAATTGTAAACGTAAATATTTACGCCGTAAATGTTTGAAAACCACATAACCACAATGAGATACATTTTAATGATAAATTAAATACCTAATTGAGTTCATTGAATTATTCTGCGCGTTACAATTAATTTTATTTATTGTTTTCCTCAAATAGAACATTTTGTTTGTATTTATCTAATGTTATTGTTAATGAAAATGCAAGTGTTCCTTATCCAAATAATGTTATTATTAAAGTTTGATTAATTGTTACGCTTTGATTAATAGAAATGATTTATCTGATGTTTCTGTAAGGTCAAGATTTTCATTGTTTTAATGTCAGCAATAATACTCATGATGCACTATATGAGACATTTACGTAATTATTGTAATGTTAATGACACATTTGTTGCAAAACGTAGTAAATTCTAAACATAGTATAATATAGTTTATAATCGCGATAAATACATGGGTCACCCAACACAATATATTTATTTAAAAGAAGCAAACATTTTAAAGCTGAAATAAAATTAAACGTTATGTGAAAACCGGCCAAGTGCGAGTCGGACTCGCGCATGAAGGTTTCCGTACTATCGTAGTGGGAGATCCCTTTTTAATTAGTTTTTATTATTTGTTGTTATAGCGGACGGCAACGGAGGCTTAGTAGTAGGGTCCCGTTGTTTACTTTTCGGGTACGGAACCCTAAAAACGGATGTACTAGAACCGCAAATTTGCAGTCATGCGACATCTACCAGTCGGCACTGATTGGACCCGCGTGGTGGAATACTGCCCATTCTCTTTCACAGAGGCTTATGAACCGAGACTTATGTTATACTACGCTCCCTCTCATCTTAAGGTGGAAGCGCCGGGTAGCCAGCGAAATTGAATTACTAAAGTATTTCATGAAAGTCATTATTTTATTTTATTATAGGCCTATATTGTCCCACTCCAGGCAAAAGCCTCCATTCCCTCCATCCTCATTTCGCGATCTAGTGCGATTGTAGGCAAATCCTTTGCGAAAGTGTCTAGCTGAAACCCGCCATCTCCTTCTCGGCCTGCCGCGTTTTCGTTTCCTGCTACTTGGTATCCACTGAGTGGTAATTTTTGCCCATTGCTCCTCCGAAATGCAACAGACGTGACCATCCCAGTTCCACTTCATGAAAGTCATTCAATGTGATTAAATGAACGTAGTCACATTATAATCAAAATTTTAAGCAATGAAATATTGTGACTGCTCCGTTGGCTTAGGGTTGCAAGTGCGACTGCTGAGCAAGAGGTCTTGGGTTCGCGTCCCGGGTCGCACAAAGTGCTATAGTGTTTTTCCTTAAGGAATTTCTCAGTAGCAGCCACCAATCTGAATTTGTGCCCGGTTGATGGCAATAGGCCCACCCCCTATTACATGGGACCTAAACATAACTGGCGAAATGTGGGTGTACTATTAGGTACACAACTGCCTAAGCCTTCGGGGATTACAGGCGTTATGTTATGAAATGTTGTAGATGTATGGTTGGTTCCTGCTTGAAAGACAGGATTGTTTTGGATCCGCTGGGTGGAGCTGCTTTAAGTAAATTGCAGCCGTGCGAGGTCAGGGCAGGTTGCTAGTGATAAATAAAAAGAAACTTCACAATAATATTAATAACTTAGCACTTCAAGATGTGACTCAGTGAAACTGATATGAGCACGGTGTCAAGTGTATTGATAATCCACTTAAATATTTTGCAATATGAAATATTTTATCTAAGTCAACAACTGGTGCACTTACTTTAGCAATCATAGTGTGAGAACTAGAGTTGTTTGCTGGAGATAATTATTTTATTGCCTATTGGTAGATCGTTTGCAAACTATTATTGAAAATTTAATGGGGATCGCAGCGTTTGTTGTCTTTTTCCAAGTTGATCCCTATGTTGGTAAAATTAGTACCTATGATTGGGGACTCGTCACTAGTAGACATTGTATTTTCACGTTATTATTAGCTGAGATCAAGCAAAAAATTACTTCATTCCCAGTAATTGAATATTTTCTCTACATTATTTACAAATGTGTACTCTTCTAGAAGTTTTTAATCTCTTAACACTGTTATAGGCTTTCATGGTTTAAAACTAAACTTATATTGTCACTTACGGGATATCTTCTGTGGTTGATAATTGTTTTGAGCTCAAAACAATTAGTAAGACTCTAATAATGAGTAATTCATCAAATCGTCCCACATGCCCACGGCCCATTTGGGACGAGTTGATGAAAATCAAAATAAATAATATTTCCAACTCGTCCCACGTTTCTTTTTGTGTGAACTTTATCAACGTTAGGTACAGTTAGGAAGACAACTTTATGACAGTATTTTTTTAAGAATCTTTAATTCAAACAAATTGATAAGTTACCTTAGAAAAAGTACTAGGCTAACATAAATTAAAGAAGGTAATTCCATCTTATACGAAATTTTTTGGTTTTTCCATCATGGGTGTCGTTTCCATGGTTTTTTGGGTCGCTGAAAACTAAAATGAGGTCAAAATAAAACACCAAGATAAGTAACAAAAAGTTTAAGTTTTTAATCTCTTTCTTTTTGATGGAAGTTTAAAATGACCGCTAGTTCAATATGATGATTATTTACTGCTTCGTCCTGGGACTGATTTTATTCTAGTCACAAATCATCATCAACATCTGCCCAGCCTTCTCACAACTATGTTGGGGTTGGCTTCCAGTCTAACCGAATGCAGCTGAATACCATACATGGAGCGACTGCCCATCTGACCTTCACAACCTAGTTAGTACTGGGTAATACGATACCCCTTGGTAAGAATCAATGGTTATCAGACTTTCGAGCCACTGACTACTTGTAACAACTGTCAAATATCTACAAAATTTTACTTCGTATAAATCGCAGACCTATTTCAAAGTAGTGTATCCTTTTGAGTTAAACTTTCAAGCTCTATTCCAGTAACTCTTGTAAAATCTTTACTGCAATAAATCCTTGTAAGAACCACGCTTACAATAGTATTTTTACGTTTGTAACCTATAAACCTGAGCCGGGGTTGGTCGAGATCGAACATAATCCGCTGAGCAATAGCTAGCTTGAGGGTTAGCTACTGTTGTCTGACGTAGGGATGTAAGCGGTAAGCGGTAAGCGATTTCGTCACTGGCACAAGTAGTGTGAAGTTCTCTGTAAGAAATACAAAGGGATTACATAACTGTTGCAGTGGATAGAATTTGCTTTAATGTACACCATAATACAATAATTACGAATTTTAATAAAGAAAATTAATATATTCACCAAAAGCTAGTAGACTCATGGCTCACTAAAAGTTTTGAGGCCAATCTTGATAGAGGCCTTCACTACGATGAGTTGACTTTTGATAAACAATGATTAGTTTTTTATGTGTCCTAACTTTGACAATTAAGTTTTTCTTTCAACACTTCATAAGCCCAGAACTTGAACGTCATCTAAACTATAGTATTACCTACAATATTATAGTACAGTATACACGTATGAACTTTCGCAGTCGGCAACGGCAGAAGCGGTTCTGAAACCGGTTCCAATACTGCAATGTACTGCGACTTGACTCGGACAGAGTTGTTGAGACTCCATTCGATTTGAACTAGGATCATATTAATAAGTTAGTCCTTTGAAAACGGATGTACCAGCTAATTGCGCTGAATTGATTTCATCGTGATCTTTGCCATTAATGTTTTTTTCTTCTTGTACTTTCTTATTGACTTCATTCATTAGTACATTAGTTTATTATTTCTCGGATTCTGTTTTATAGTGCTACACAGTATCTAGTGGTTGTGGAGGTCAGAGAGGCAGTTGCTCCATGTAAAATACTGGTTTTTGACCGCATCGGGTAGATTGCAATTCGACTCCAACGTCATTGGTAAATTGCTGGACAGATGATGATTCTGTATCATTGAGTGACTCAAAAGATGATGATAATTAGCATAATGATATTATTAGAATATTTACAGTCATGTTGTTGAAATCAAATAGTCCAATACAATGTTTTTAAAGTTTATTGAAGTTTGCACCAGTGATTCGTGCAGTAAGAATACTTAGTAATGTCTCTCGGCGTTTAGACATATTTTCTTGCTCTTTGGCGGAATTCCAGAGGATGACAGTTTGTTATCCACTGTGTAATTTGTGTTTCTACCCAGACCCGTTACTTGGGACTGTAATAATTAGCAATTTATGACTACTTTCGTTAGCTTGAATTTTACCTGTTAAAACAAATGTATTGAATAAAAATTAATAAATAAATGTCTTCAACTTTATGCCTTTCTTCCTTGACAAATAAACTCTTTCTAACTTGAAAAGAATTGTGTGGGAACCAAATACATTTGCCTAACCATTTTTTTCAAGTATAAACTCCACAGTTTCTTTGTTCTAAGGCTAGATTTAACTGTGAGGCGTCTTTATTACTTCTTGTACTAAGATAGTATCGTGCTGCCTACAATCACTTACTATAACTATATTGTGTCCATACCGTTTCCTGGTTCAAATAAAACATGTTTCTTACATTGTTCCCTTGCTTTTATGTTTCTGTTTAGCTATTCTAGTATTGTTGAAGTGGTTACCTCCATATTGTTTTGTGGGAGAATAGTTTCTTCATGGTCTTCAAGCTTCAAGTTGATGACTTCTTTGATAGTACATTTGTAAACTGTGCATGATTGTTATACTCTGAGTGCTTTGTTAAGAAATGATTAACTGAACGTGTTTTAGCTTGACTTGGTGTCGTAAATACGAATATGTCTTTCTCCAGTGTCTTCGTACTCATAAAGTCTTTCTACCTTTTCATAATTTCTAAGTATAGTGTTTCTGTTTAGGTTTAAGATGGTGTCCTTTTAAGAATCCTTGCTTTACTGTTATTGGAGTTAGAATAGCATTTTGAATTATTAATTTGTGTAGAAAAGTGTCTATAGTGTCTTGTTCGGTTTTGTCTTTAGATATCTACGTTTACGTCTTGCAAGTACAGTTGTAGTTTCAACATTCTGACTAAATGACTCTTTGGAACTTCAAAAGTGCCTATGAAGGGTTTAGTTGAAATAAATAATTTGAGTTTGAGTTTTTGAGTTCAAGAATTTAAACAAAACATTGTTGGTCAAATCTGCTTTCATCAGAGTACCTACCTTCATTATTCTAATCTCATGCATATATAATGGAACAGCCGTTAAATATCAGTTCTGAAGCGATTGCAATGACATAAAGCTGTTCTATATCTACAACATTATGTTGGTCTTCAACTTCATCAATGTTGAACTCTGTATCTTCAGCTAAAGGTTCTTTTTCAGTTTTTGGGTGTTTGTTTATATGTTTGTTAGGTGAGTCTTTGGTTTGCGTAATACTATTTGATGTAGGTACTGTTTTGTATTATGAATGATAAGTGTTGGTGTGATTGAAAAATTATACCATTGATCTCTTATTAGTTTTAATTGTTATTGTTTATGGTGTTGATGATTATTGTGGTTGGTTTCAGTTATGGTTTTATGATTATTAATAATGAATTAATTATTAGTCGCTATGAAGTTTTGTGCTAAAACCGTTTTATATTGGTGTTAAATTTTATTGCACTTTTATAAGGTGATCTTAGGAGAAGGAAATCATAACAGCCGTTTGGGCCAAGCTTCAGGATAAGCCGTGCTTGCCTAGGTTGGTCCGTGGATAGGTGATCAGCGAGATCACCCAGTACATACCCAAGTTCCTCGGTGCCTCAAAACACGTTAAGCCGTTGGTCCCGGCTGTCGTTTGTAGATCCTTGACAGTCGCTACAAGTAGTCAGTGGCCTGAAAATCTGAGAACTAGTCTTACCAAGAGATAACGTATTACCTAATAGTAAATAGGTGGTGGAGGACAAATAGCCAGTCGCTCCATGTTATATACTGGTATTCAGCTGCCATCATCATGGTTGGGAAAGGTTAGGCAAATGACGATGACGTGATCTTAAACTGCTGAAAAATCATCATCATCATCATCATCATCAGCCTATAATGTTCCCACTGCTGGGACACGGCCTCCTCTCAATGAGAGGGAATGGGCTATAATCCACCACGCGAGCCCAGTGCGGATTGGTAGATGTCACATGTCTTCGAAATTTTGGTTCTAGGACATGCCGGTTTCCTCTCGATGTTTTCCTTCACCGTTTTGAGAGCAGCGGTGATGAAATAAATTACACAAAGTAATGCGCGTAAGTCGAGGCCGCCACCACTGGGCCACCGCTGCCTCTAAATGCTGCTCGCCGCTGTTCTTGCTGAAAAAATTGAACGATATAAATCAGGATAAACCAGTACTGAACATATGCGTGTAGCTGCAAGATGAACAAAAACTTGATAATGATTTTACTATTTATTGCAGACATAACAGAATGATTATTATAAAAAACACTTTATGGTCATTATTATTTTTCTTTTCTATCATTCAAGATTCCTTTGTCTTTAATTTCGCATCTCCGAATCTCAACAACATCTAAAGTAATTACAATTTTAGACCAATTAAAACTTACAAATTCACAACCAACGGCACTAAACTTGATTCTATAATACTTCATCATAAATAATTCCTTAAGATATTCAAGCTATCCATCGAAAAGGTCTAAATAGTAGTGTTAAAGCACTAATTAAAGTTGGTCCAGTCCGGTCATCTATCAAGGGTGACCTACTTAGACTACTCAGGCTTGACCAATTTGAACAACTGAGTTCAAATTGGTTCAACGAAGAAATAGACTGATAATTTTAATATGGTGCGCAGTTGCTAAATATAGATAGTGTCCCATCTCTTCTCGTTTGTAGTCACAAATGAGCACACTGATGCTGCGTGACTAAAATTATGCGTTAACTGATAAGAATCATGTTTAGAATTGTAGGTTCAGAGGTTTGTAAGGAGATAGATGCTTATAGACAGATGCCAGACAGGCGCATTACTTTGTGAAATTAATTTCATCACCACTGCTCTCAAAACGGTGAAGGAAAACATCGAGAGGAAACCGGCATGTCCTAGAACCAAACATTCGAAGACATGTGACATCTACCAATCCACACTGGGCCCGCGTGGATTATAGCCCATTCCCTCTCATTGAGAGGAGGCTGTGTCCCAGCAGTGGGAATATTATAGACTGATGATGATGACATAATGAAAATAAAGATTAAGTTGGTTTGGACAGGAAAATTGTCTGTCGGGTCAGCTAATAAGACATAATTATAATAAAATGTAATGAAAGGCTTATAACAAGACGATTGTTTGTCATTGAACGACTACAGGTTAATTATAAGGTACCGTAATGATTGCTGATGATGAGATGCTTATAAGCTTTGACTTTGTTAAAATAAGTAGTAGTTTATCTTAAGGTCAAGTAGGGATTCAGATGGAAAAACAATGCTTTTGATTCAATGCCGTTTAAAGAAATGCTAGGGATGTTTTTTCTTAGTCATTTTAGTTTTCGGAGTTAGCACCGTTTGTATGTAATGTTTTAGTGTTTTTTTTTGTGTGCTGTTGTTCGTTATTAGTGCCCCTACAATTTTATCATAGTCTTTTTTCTTACTACTGCCAATCCTCGAAAATTAACCTAGCATAAACCACCATAATTATCTTAAGAGTCTGCCGCGGTGTGGTTTTCTGCCAGTTGAAATCCATTCACTGTTTCATCTATTTTATTTTACATATTATTAAGTCGTATTGCTTATTATTTTATTTTATGAGACCGTCTCTTGTCAGTATCAATATCACCTATTTTGCAATTTTCCAACATTAATATCTTGCAGTTTGTTTTTCATCCGACAGACCAGTGTGTCACCGACAGCGCAGGTGTTATTTCACAACACCCGCCAACGGGATCATGCGAAGGAAAGTGACAATAATTTTGCATTGATTATACACACAAATTGTTATAATTCTAACGCAAAATTTGTGCTCAATATTGTACGTGTGGTTTGTGCCTGGTGACATTTAAATTTAAATGAGGTCGGTCGAATTTGTCGGTAAATTTAGCAAATCAATGTTTCGATAAATCGATATAAATAAGAAGACTGAAGATATAATATTGTTACGTCGTACCCGTACCTACAATTACGGTAGTAGGTACCTACAAATAGGTAGGACGAGTCTCGAATGATGTAGGCAGGTATTAGTAGGTAGGTACCTACTGTAAAGAAGGTTCGAGGAAGTCGTGGATCTTTCTTGAACGTTCGAAATAGTCGACGTGTTTGCGGGAGCAGGCAGTCTGATTTTGGCTACACAACGAAGCGAATCGAAGTGAACTAAAAGTGCGATATCTAAGCGAATGGTGATCAGTAGTGTATTTGTGATTGAGTTTTAAAGTGTTTTGTGTTTAGTAAAGTTATTTGTTGTCTAATTGGGTAGTAATTAATTTATCCCATACCCAGCTTGTAACAATATTAACAATAGATAAAAGTACGGTGATAGTAATATGGTAGGTAGATACAGTTGCTGCCATCTGACATGGCCATCGTAACACATTAAACAAAAAAAAACCTGGTCTACTTTTCCATCAAGGTTTTTGAAGGAAATCCGTAATTGACATAATGTAAATAAAATCGTTTGCTGGATAACGTATGAATATTGTACTTACATTGTTGAATTGTCACAATGAATAGAATTAAAATAGTGCGTGTGTTATGCAATAACCCCAGCAAACCACCTGGCAAGGCTTTTTAATACTCCCAGTTAGCTTATCAAAAGTTTCTCTACCACAACTCATATTAAAATTCCTAAATATGTTCATGACAATGTACCTTCAAAACGAGGCAGCTGCGCATCTACATTAGGTAAAACAAGAACTAAGTGAAAATTCGCAAACTTCACCAGCTAAAAACACTGTAAAAATATAACTTCATTACCTTCTAGAGTTCTAGACCAAAGGAATATGCCTTAAGCTGTTTACACATTGGTGTAAGACTCCGTAAAATAGCTACAACTTTAATTTGTACTGAAAAGTACAGAATATTAATGTATTCAACAATTGAAACAAATGAAAGTGGTAAAATAAAAAAAAAAGCAAGGTGTTCAAAAGGTAGAAAAAAAATAAACTAAACAAGGACAATTTTGCGCAATATAACAATACATACAAATGTTAGATAGGAACAGTATACATAATTAGACACATGAATTAAAGAACCAGTGTTACAATTATTCCATACAAATTGACGAAAGTAAACATTAGCAATATCGAATCAGCAGTATTAAGAGCTGGCACTAGATGAAAAAGTAAAACCTTTCACAGTAAAAACGCAATGGCAAGCGACAATGTGCTGACAGCCTAAGGAACAAGTCGAATTGGCAACCTGCGACCGGTCTCCCCACGCTTACGTAGGCGCGACATGTTCGTAAACAAGTCTCAACCGGACTTCCATCGTAAAAATATGGCAACATGTTCCTGTGCTTTAGTTTAAAGGGTTTCTGGTGATCAGGGATGGGTGACAGGATTGGATTTTATTTTATTAAGGGCCTTGCATGCCTCAAATGGCTTAGCATGATCCTCCGTTACGCCTAAAATACTGCAGCATTTATTTTGAAATAAATTTATGGTAAAGTTGAGGATTAATGCTAGGTACTATGTGTGACGAAAACACGAATTCATAAACTATTCTCGATAGAAAAAAGTATATCCAAAGTTACCTCCAAATAAATAAATAAATAAATATCGCTTGACATTACACACAACGCCATCTAGTGCCACACTAAGCAACGAGGCTTGTGTCGTGTACACTAGATAGTTGATATACTACATAGATACTTTTTGTTTGTAAATACATACTTATTATACATATAAACATCCATGACTAGGAAACAAATGTCCATGCTCATCACACAAACATTTGCTCCTACCGGGATTCGAACCCAGGACCCTAAGAACGTAAGGCAGCCTCACTACCGCTGCGCCAATCGGGTCGTCTAATAAATCCAATAAATAATCGTCCAATAAATAATCGAACAATAAACCGCTGGTATTCAAAAAGTACTTCAAATTACATCATGAAACTTTTCATAATAACTGAACTAACTATAAAACAGGTCTTACGTGTTTTATTTTTTTATTCCAATCAATAGTTTTTTTGTAACTCGCAAAAAACCAGTGAGTGCAGTGACTGACGTAACAACCGCTTTGTAGTGCAAGCTGATTAGAACTTTATTCTGACAGTATTTCAAACGAAGTTTGAACAACCACAAATAGAGTTGCTAATTTTAGGGTTAGAAGGGCCTTAAGACCGACAACAATATTGACGATGGTTTCTTGCACAAAAGAGAGAAGAAAAGAGAGATGGATTCTAGTTTTGCATCGGAACTTATAACTGGAGAATAGTACATGACTTGGTAAAATTATATTAGCAAGTCATTCATCAACATCATCTTTCTCTCGCTCTTATTCCAATTCACTTGGAGATAGCGCAGGATATTTCCACTAGCCGGCATTTCAATAATCCCCTAACGGTGCCCAATATTACACCCATATTTCGCCAGTTATGTTTAAGTCTAATGTATTAGGGAGCATTAATACCTATTGCCCCTATTGAAAGAAAAACTCATTTTGTCTGACCCGAGCATCGAACACATGACCTCACGCTAAGCAGTCACGTTTGCGACCACTCGACAAACGAGGCAGTCGAGGAAGTGAAAAAACTGCATCTTGAACCCAAACCATTATGTACCTATTTCTGAGCTAATCACTCACATATATGGGATATGAAATACAAAATAAGCCCATCACTGATTAATCCCATCACTGAAAACCAAACAACAAAGTCAATGATGTAGGCAGTTCAACCTTTGTGAAGCCTTCAATTTACTATCAAATAGAATCTCAATTCCGTCAGTAAAGTCCAAGTATGCATCGAAACGGCAAACGTTTTTGCAATTTAAATCTGAATTTATATCAGGTTCAAACGGTGATAGAAAATACTATGGGAAACCCGTAATAATACATTCCAGGCATGTGTTTGTTGTATGGGAACGGTGTAGGAAGCACTGCTTACCACGCAAGACATGAACTTAGAGTGGTTATGTGGCGAATGGTAATCAGGTGCTGGGGATGCTGCAGCTTGTTTACCGGAATTAATCTGCTTGATGGTTTTCTGTGCCAAGTTATCCCAATATGGTTATATTATGTGGTTGTTTTGTCCTGTCTAAATGATGTCCATTAACAATTGAGTCATTGAGAGGAGGCCGTGTCCCAGCAGTGGGAACATTATAAGCTGATGATGATGATGATGATGATGAACAATTGAAGTAGATACTATCACCACAGTGTACCTACCTATTTTAAAATAACCATTTTTCTTTCATACTTTTACAAAACGTGGTACCACCAGTGTTACCACCAGTGGCATCACGGGTAAAAAAAAATTGTTTTGAAATTTTCAATTTTGAGATTATGATTTTTGATCTTATGTACCAATCCCAGTGGTGCCAGGGGGAAAAAACTTCCCATGGTACTACTGTATCGCTTGGTGGTACTATGGTTTTTTTTTTTACTCTTGGTAACACTGGTGGTACCAATTACCATCACAAGCTCTAGCCAGCGACTGATCTGAAAAATCAATTTGAATCATTATACTTTTAATGACAAACTATACTGAAAAAAATAGACCATCTTTTTTTGCCCAAAAATGCGTTAAATAAATCAATTGTAGTACCACACACGTACTTAGAGCAATAAAAAAACGGTAGGTATAGGGAAACATGCAAACCGAACGATTTCCTAGTGCATGCGCACGCGCATGAATGCATCTAGGTCAAGAACGAGATGTGAATCATTTTACTGCGATCATCGTAAGATGGCTTAGGTAGTGACGTCTTTATGAATTCACATCCTTTGTTATTATTTCATAACTATGGTTATTTTATTTAAGACGCTGATTTATAGTTTTTTATGTTTTTATTATTTAAATTTTTTATCTGTATTCAGTTTTTTATCTGTGATTTTGGGTGAACTACTAAAACCTGCTGACAATTTCAAGTGATACGCATTTTAGAGTTATTTCCATATGTGGACGTAATTTTGAGCAGGTACGGGACAGTTAGATACTTATCTTGTAAAAATATCTAGGGCTCCGTCAAAGGGGCTACATCTTATCTCGTAACTCTCCCATTTCGACAACTAAACAAAATAGTATCACAAAAATCCCATTTCGTAACTATTTTGATCTTCAAACATTGAATCCCATTTCGTCATTCAACTAGCGATAACAACGATGAAAAAGTAAAAAAAAGTGTATCTAATTTACAAAAGCTATGTCGTACCCGAAAGCTGCTGCAAAATTCGAAGAGAACTTTGAAATCTAGGCCCCATTGAATATACCTCACAGGCATTTACATCCATCGAAGTATCCCAGTGATCAATGTTCAATACCAACGCCATAATATCTAACTTAACCTAACTATGATTATTAATCACTAATACTTCATCATCAACATCATCACCCACAGTCCAACTTCACCCATTGCTGGGTATAGGCCTCTCTTTGCTTGTGCCAAGCTTCACGCTCTTTTGCCAACCTCATCCAAGTAATTCCTGTCAATACGTCTGTCTGTCACAGCCAATTTGCTCCGAATTTACTGGACCAAATCAGGTGAAATTTGGTAGGATAGTGAAATCCTATGACCCAAACACAGATGTGCAAAGTAATTTAAATAAAGGTCCTTTTCGGGGGACAAATTAAGAAATTAAAAAAAAAAGTTTTGCAAACCTTACTGTGTCATATATCAAATGAAAGGGATTGTTATGAGGATATCAAATTTTTGTTATTATTGTAAAATAAATAGTTTTGATTTTATTCATGAAAGAAAACGAAAATTGACCCCCCCGATCTCCGAAACTACTGAGCCTAAAATTATGAAAAAAATAAAAAAATATAGTTCATTGCTTGTAGATTACAGAAAAACCTATAACTTTGGCATTGTACGGAACCCTCTCCACGCGAGTTCAACTCTCATTTGGCCGGATTTTTCATTTCTTGGACGCCAGTCGGTCACAGATTTACTCTACCTGCCTTCACCGGGCCTTGCTTGGTGTCCAAATAATTAATTTACTGTAATTCCTCATAGGCTCACCTACGAGTAGATCCAGGTACGACTTACAACCTAGCTATACCTACTCCAATCAAAACAAACAACAACCCAATCAATACAACTTGCATTCTAACCGTATCTAGCTGTCTTCGTGACACCATCAGCTATTCAAACAGCTTGCCTAGGCCGTGTCTATGATACTAGACAAGCATAGTAATGGAACCGTTATGTGTCGTGACAGTGTGCCTTGTTTTTGGTTCTGAGCTGAATAATATCGCTGAAATGTGTAAGGATCCCTCTCATTGAGAGGAGGCCGTGTCCCAGCAGTGGGAACATTATAGGCTGATGATGATGATGATGATGATGATGTGTGTAAGAATTGTGGCCTATTTTTCGGTGTGGGAATTGGAGTGCGTGCATTTTTTATGAGGTACCTACCTCATTATAATCTGCCTAGCCTTTTCCCAACTATGTTGAGGCCGGCTTCCATTGAAGCCGGATGCAACAAGATATGTACCCGTATTTTACATCGAGCGACTGCCTATCTGACCTTCACAACCCATTTTGTACTGGCTAATATGATACCCCCTGGTAAGACTGGTTTTCAGACTTTCGTGCCACTGACTACCTGTAACGACTGTGAAAGATCTACAAGTGACAGCCGGGACCAACGGCTTAACATGGTTTCCGATGTACGGAGGAAGCTCGGTATGTAATGGGTGGTCACCCATCCACGGACCAATTCATTTTTTCGAAGCTTTGGCGAGTTTAGAAACTGATTTTCTTCATCATTAACATATTACTGAACATTTTCTCTATGTTCATAAAATAAGTAAGTGAAGAAAAATATTTGGGCTTTCAAAGTTTTTTACACATTCATTCTGCATAAAAAACATCATTCCAATTTCCTGATCAGATTCTTCAGAAAAGCTCAACCTATAATAAAGTTAAGAAAGTAAACACTGGTATTCACAAACTTTACTTCCTCTAACTTCTAATAAAGGAGCTTTTGCCTACATATTAAATGAGAGAAGCGTGATATACCGATCCACTCACCGAAAATTAAAAGACAATACAAAACAAATCACACAAAATTACACTTCAAAATTCGAACATCATAATGTACAGTCATGAGCACCAATATGTAAACAGTTTTAAACAATTTTTAAAAGTGGTTTTTTTTATTATTTTTCCGACTTCTAAAAAAAAGAAGACGTTAAGTGTTCTATCAGCATCTTTTTGGCGTCTATAATTACATATATTTTATGTGTTGCAACTGAAACATATTACGAAACAGTCTGTCATCTGAAAGTTTCAATTATTTTTTCACGAGAAACCCGCTTTTGACTTTAACTAATGGTAAGTACAGTTATCGGTGCTCGTGACTGTACAGTCAATAAAAAATAAACCCAGCAGCCAATCGAATTAATCTTTCAAATGCTACAACAATAGTACAAAAGTATAGACAATTTATGTGTCAGAAATGATTCTGTGCTGTAACGATCGTTGGTAGTAATACTAATTGAAGTCATTACCAACGGGTATGCGTACGTAAGTGCAGCTATCATTACGTCAAATTGATAAATAATTGTGTGTGTATGCATTTTATGTACGGATAGCTTAGGAGGGATGTTATGTTGGGTTTGGGAGGAGATTTGGGTTGTAAGATCATAATTTTGTGAACAAGAGTGACCACTCTTGGTGCCATTCCTTATGTACTGATAGGAAACTATGTTGCAACATACTTAAGCTAAAAAATAAAGAAAAATATTGAAATTTTTAACAAGATGATTCACTATGCCCAGACGTAGGTACAATTAAATTGCTTAACTATGAAAATAAAAAAAAAAACAGGCGAAGTCATCGACCCATCAATATCAGCAAAATATGACACTATCAACTTCAAATTATATCTCCAAGAAATCGTTAAAAAAACAATACAATAGGTACTTTGCGTCACAAACCTTTGATACTCACGTTTCTGCCAACTGTACGTCGTACCTACATTGGTATCAAATTATTGTCCATTGTCGAGTCGTGCTACAAGAGCTTTAGCAACTTATAATTTTATGCTAATACTAATATTAAATTGCTTAATAATCTGTAGCTTATTTTATGGCGTATATGATCTACAGTATGGTCTGTTCTACCATTGTATTATGCTGAATAGATAATTATGCAAACTCACTTTTGTAGCAACTCAGCAAAAATGCTGATGCGTTTTGTGATTAAAAGATTTAAATACACATTCCTGCACTGGATTAATTAATCATAATAATAGTGCGATGTTTTTATTATAATCTGAATTAGAATTTATGTATTTTTAAAATGTATGTATAAGAGATGTTTTGTTTTTAGTAATAGTCATTGTACCTTCTTTTTCATTGGACTTATAGTAATATCGTAATAAAAAAATTGGTATTGGTAGCTGTCACAGATTATGTGTAGGTATATATACGAGGATATTAACTAATTTCTGCACTGGCTTCAGGCAACTTTTCAGTAATTTTATTTATTTTTATTTATTTATTAAAACTTTATGCACAGGTAAAAAAAAACTGTACAAAGGCGGACTTAATGCCTCTTATTCATCATTTATCTCGTACTTCTGCGGAAATAATTATCGTCTTTGATTTTTTCCACTAACATCTTTCATGAAAACGATAGTTATTCTAACGTAAACTACCCCATCACCAAAGGTAACACCATCAACTTTATACACACTCACGCAACAAAACCGTAGACCATTTTAAAACGGTCAAAGATTGATCACTGCAGCATAGAGTACGCTAGTCTATGAGTATCCAGCTGTACTTTGTAGTAAAAAACCGACAAGCCGTGATTAGATAATTATGCCTTTGTCATTAGATATCGGAGGCAAAAAGTGTCGGAGCTTGGGGCAGGACTTAGGGCTGTCAAAGTTAAAAAAAGGTATAAATGTTCAGATCTAGTTTTCTTAAACATCTTTGTACTTACGTGTTACTTTAGAAAGAAAGAAAAATGATTTATTCGTCGCAAGGACATGACGTGCATACAATAGTTATTAGGAAAAACAAACAATATACATACAACGCATTTAGGCAAACATTACTAATACAACAGAACCACATTATAATAAAATTGTTAGACAGAACGGAACAAAAACAAAAATATAATAAAAGTTGCATTTTACATAACACATCATCACGCCTGTAATCCCCTTAAGGGTTAGTCAGAGGTGTACCTAATTCTACACCCACATTTCGCCAGTTATGTTATAGTCCTATGCAATAGGGGGCGATCCTATTGTCATCAACCGGGCACAGATCCAGACTCCGTAGCTGCTACTGAGAAATTCCTGATGGAAAATTCCCATAACACTTTGCCTTACCCGGGCATCGAAACCAAGACCTGTTGCTCAGAAGTCGTTTGCGACCGCTAGACTAACGAAACATTAACTTGTATAACTTTGAACGTTTCCAAAGAAGCTTTTCGCGGTTAAATCTGCTTGAATCGCAGTCAGTCTACACACATCACTACATATTATAGAACAAAGAACCCCCCGGCCGCCGCCGCGTCTGTCTGTCCCTATGTATGCTTAGATCATTAAAACTACTCAACGGATTTTGATGCGGGTTTTTTTAATAGATAGAGATTTTAATTTTCAAGAGGAAGGTTTTAGTATATTTTTAGGTGAAGCCGCGGGCATCAGCTAGTGCATAATAATGTAGTTTATAATAAGTAACATAACGCCGCCTAGTATCTGAAGGATTGTATACCCATGGACGTAATTTTGTATTTTATAAGGGGCTAGTTTCTAAAATCCTGGTGTGATCAAAGTAATAAAATACAATTTTAACTGTAATAAATAAGTTTATTCGTGGTAAGGCGAGTTATACTTTTTGGTGGCAAATTTACGACTACTCTTTTGACAGTAGCAAACATGACACATGACAGTTCTACAATGTTGGCCACAGATAGCAAATATAAACTGTATGTCCGTAACATAAATTTGGGCCGGCCTAAAATCCCTTTATCCCTATATTAGTTTGTAGATAATGAGCTTGGTGATTTACATTGGGAAAAAAAAATGTTTTACTTCCATAATAATCACAAAATCATAATTTGTGTCATTCAGCATGATTACCCAATAATAGCCTTCCCATTACTGCTGCGGAATACCTACTTTGTATAGTAGCCTTTTATGTGGTATGCTTCGCCGAAAGACAGGTCTTTCTTGTAAATCATCCACGCGAGCCCAGTGTGGATTGGTAGATGTCTTCGAAATTTTTGTTTCTAGGACATGCCGGTAAACCCTCACGATGTTATCCTTCACCGTTTTGAGAGCACCTCACATAATGTCTCACATCCTCACATAATACTTAAATTAAATCGGCCCAGAAGTAGGCAAAAAGTTTGGCTCCATCAGTAAGATCTATGGGTTCCTATACCATGGAGGAAACGTGACAAACAGGACACTCGTTTGACGTTTGTCCATGTTATTCCCGCCTATTCAATGTAGACATGAAATTGTCAACATGAACCGTTGAAACTATAAATATATCTAAAAACTTGTACGGTCAACCCTACCACTCAATAGCACAAGAGCTACCGTATAGTTCAAGAGCCAGTCACGAGCCACGAACGATCGTCGATAGCGAACGTGTACTATTCATAGCCATGCTACAATACACTAACTTATACTATAGTCTTTAAACTTTACTTTTTACTACTTAACTTGTCAACTTTAAAGAAGGTTTAGCTTCTGTAGATTTTTTTTTACAAGTCATTGACATCTTTTTTTGGTAATTTGGGAAAGGAAGGAAAAAGCTAGTGGGTCTAATTGGAAAGTGTTACTTAATCCCGTTATCCAGTTAATTTACAAGAAACAGTTTTTTTTTTGGGTACCTGGTTTGTCATTCATTCATCCGAGTTCATTTTACTATCTCAACTTACTTGGGCTCGGCAAAACATTCCATAAGCATAGATCTATATTAGCCGTCATCTCAAAATTCACCTCTTTTCTAGCAAGTTCATGATCACTATATCACTGGGCTACATCATCGGTGATCACAAAAAAAAAAGCTTATCCCTTGCCATAATTATCAGACTTACCGATGGTATATGCAGTTCTGCATTTATTTACAAGATAACAGTATTATTTACATTTTTTACAAACTTTAACTCTGTAATATTAAAAAAAAAATATAAATATCAAAAGGGTCACAGGGCGTCAAAAATCGTCCACATCGCTGTCAACAGAAAATTGGCCAGAAGGCTGGCAGCATTGCCACGTTGGATGGCAATACCGATTCTTTGGCCAAAAAATTGGCCCGCCCTCTGGTCACGTGAACAGTCGACCATCAATCGTTTGGCGATTTCCCGAAATACTAGGTTCTGCATTTGGTTTACTCTGCCATGTTTATGCTTTTCTTCTCTCTCAGCAGAATTTATTTACAAAATACTTAGTTGCAATATTGTTATCAGATCATGTTACTGTAGATAGAAATCTGGTAAAACACTAAACTCTTAGAACCTGGCGTTTCTTACAGTTAATTACAGACGAATTAAACGTTCTCAGCCCGTGGTTTAGTGAGGGTGTGGTTTAGGGCTTAGACTTACAGCGAGAATAAAATTAATAAGTAGATAGACTAACTCCTAGCAACATAGTAATAGGTATTGTACAGGATTTTGAATATTTTATCAGTCTTGATTATTCCTCGTTTCTTAACTAAGTCACCTTTGATTATTCCTCGTTTCTTAACTAAGTCGCGAAATAAATTAGGATCGGCAGATTGGTGAACACTGTCTACACTTAATAAAACAGGGGATTTATCGCGTGATCTTCAGTAGGCATTTTGGTGGTCAGTGAAAACAGGATTACTTACGGTTGGAAGCGAAAACGTCAGCGGTGATAGCGACGTGCACCAGCCATGCGAATTGACGTACTAATTCAACACTCTTCCGCGGAAGTCTCACTGAAATCAGTTTAGACACAGGTATCACAAAGAGAACTAGGAGGTGATAGAGAAAAGAAAGGATGGTTGGTCCCACCAGATTGCGTATGTTCGGTGAAAAGCCAATCCAACTTCGATTCCAATATGCGCTTAGCCTCCAGTTTGTCTCGTTTGCAGTTGTCCAGTTTGTCTTGTCTCCAGTTTTTTCGTGTTCAGATTTGTGCGTCTTCTCTCGTAGCCCAGCCACGCCGGCCACGCGTGGCCTGGTTTTTGGGCCTTATTGAGCTGATTTTCGGGAGTAGAGTAAATCAAAATGCTTCGACGTTGAAAACCATAATGGCGTGTGAATTAAAAATTAAAATGGTTACATAGATCGAGGAAAGTGGGGTAAGGGAAGAATCATTAGCCAATGCCAGAGCCGCATTTCTTGTATCGCGTGATATTTAAGCGTTTTGATTGGTTCGGAGATCTTGAAGATAAATATGAATAAGTGGGAAATGCATGAAGATTAAAAAGAGTGAACGTAATCCTAAACAGGTATTAAATTCCTCTTTTATTAACGTTCGATTCGTTCCTCAAATGATACCTTTTGAATTTCTGATACCTTAGGTCAATTAGATTTGTGTGCGCTGAATATGCGAATCTCCTTTAAAATTGCATCCCTATGAAGAACTAAAAAAAATGCAAGACGGTACTATGATTCAATTATTATCTTCAATTTCACATTCATAATTTTCACTTGTAAATATTCACTAACGAATCATCTTTTAATATGCACGGTCGATGAACTAGGAAGCAACACGAAAAAGACAATAATCTTTTTTTCGTGATCCTCTTAGCAAATCCTGGTCATCACGTAGCGAATGTTGCAGAGGCAGATATGATTTGCCTTACAGTTGTTCTCCACTTCTAGAAGATATATTTGTCATGTAACTTTGTTGAAAACTTAGTAACAACAACCGCTTTTGACTTACACCACAAACTTGTTGCTGGTACAACAGACGGGCTCTTTGAATTGCAACCTGACACCAAGAGGCGTCGGCCTTACTGTACGAGACGTAATTATAAACTTGAGATAAAGTTTTAATATGATCTGAAAATACTTACGGTGTAACTGAAGTTGAACCACTTAGATATTAAACAATAATTTTGTTGCTACAGAAACATTTTCAGAACGACACGTTTACTGTAAATGTAATTAATCCAACGAGACGAGCTTTTCTTTCTGTGTTAATGAAACAGATCACGTCAAATTTAATCTAAAGGATGTTAGTAAACCACCTGATGAAAATAAATAATAACTAATGACGGTAACACAGTAATTAAAGAATTTTATTGTATTATTACACAGTTAAAAAAAGGAGACTAAAGTCAATGATAATCCGTTACGTTTCCAAGCCTAAATCACTGAGCTGACAGTCTTTCAGACTGGTAGGCAGTCTGTGACCTGGAAAAGGACATAGACTACTTGTTTTAGTTGTCCTGGATATTTTATCACGACATAAATGAAGACGAATGCAGGACATGCCTGTCCTGTTGTTTGCACACCACAGGAGCTGATAGACGCTGCTAGAATTGCGAAAATCGTGGCCAAATATTGGGCTGCCTCAATTTGAATTGTCATCGACACGCTAAGAAGAAGAATGTAGACGAAGTCACGGGTAACATCTAGTAGTTAAATTTTTTTTTCCACTTGAAAATCAACACCAAACTCCCCACCATCAACCATTCACCATGACCCTACTGCAAACAATCTCAAACGTAAATGACTAACAAAACTAATTTCCACTATGTCCTTTGCAAGCCCTTGACATGTATACAGTATACTAGCAGATATTACTGCACACCTGTGTCTAATAACACTTCGATTAGATTACGTTTTTGTTGACTTTAGGAAAATACTAGAATTCTAGGTAGAACTGTAGACTGGTCGGCGACTGGCCTGTTTGAGATTGATTGTTGCTGTTTTATTAGTTCAAGGGTATGGGTCTTTGTGATGTAAAGAAGCTGGGTTAGGATGTTTATTGCGTATCATGTCTGTACCTATGTACAGTTGTGGTCTTTTCCGCCTGATCAGTTAATTTTTTTTTCGCTTAAATCATGCGGTGCCACGCCCCCTTATAGTTTAGGCTTATTAGGAAAGCGTCAACTTTGGCGCGCAAAATAACAATAACCCTCGTTTGGCGTGCATCGTCAATGCGCTCGGCCGATCGGTATCTTTTCATTCATTATTTCTATGTCTGTCTTCTTTTTCCACGCTTCTGTATCTTTCTATAGTCATCTTTCCGATTGTCCATACATTGAAACTATCATACATTAGGATCAAAGATTTCCGTACAAAATTTATGTGTTTAACATTACCGGTATCTTCAGCATATTTGTAGTGCTTCTCTATTATTTTAACAATGTTTGAATCACTTAAAACTTGAGCTTTCAAAAAAGGCTTCAAATGACTGCTCAATCGCAGTAATCTATCATAGTTGACCTCGACAACTCAAGTAGCGAGGATATCCAATTTGCTTACTATGTAGCTAAGTGCCTATCTGTTGGCACAGCATAAAATTGCCTCCACAGGTCTTTAACACCTTGCAGAATGGCAAATATCTTCATATTTTCATCACGGTATCAGCTCGTGACGGCGTGGGCGTGTTACATTACTGTCATCGTAAGTAGAGCCAGGATGAGGCTAACACAGAATCATTAGAATTAGCACACATATAAAGAGGCCTATAATCATACAGTCCTTGAAATAGGATAATGATGAGCTCATGGTTCCTCTCAACAAGAGAAATGATGAAGGCAGTAACCCACCCTACGACTTTGGTAAACGGAAACATCGCGAGGAAAGCAAACATTCGAAGATGGGCTCACGTGGTAGATTATATCATTGTAGCCCACTCCCTCTCATAGAGAAGATATCTGTGTTCCAGCAGTGAGAACATTCATGATCAATATCATTCTCTTGCCCATATCTCAATTCATTTGGCGACGGCGCAGAATGTCTTTTTCTTCCATACTTCTTTAATACTCATCATCTCATCAGACACTTTTTTTCATCCTATACTCAGTCTGACGACCCGAATGGCGTAGCGGTAGTGAGGCTGCCTTACGTTCTAAGGGTCCCGGGTTCGAATCCCGGTTGGAGCAAATGTTTGTGTGATGAGCATGGACATTTGTTTCCGAGTCATGGATGTTTATATGTATAATAAGTATGTATTTACAAACAAAAAGTATATATGTAGTATATCAACTATCTGGTGTCCACGACACAAGCCTTGTTGCTTAGTGTGGTACTAGATGGCGCTGTGTGTTAATGTCCAGCGATATTTATTTATTTATTTTATTATTTAGTCTATCCATAGCTTATTTGGTCTTCCTCTACTCTTATACACATCCATTCATACTCAACATTATATAATGATTATCCCTTGAACCTTCTTATTTTTCCTTACCGAAAAAGGTATGAAGATTCACACAATTAAGGAATTGTAGTCCTCAATCCAGGTCCCGACACGCTCGATCAAATGTCATAGGTGTCGTGACAAGCCCTGCTGAGCCCCTTCGTATGTTATCGTGATATGTCAACACTTTCACAACTGTGTAGCTCACTAAATTGGGATTTGTTTGAACAAAGATGAGTTAAAAGTTGGTTTGGGTTACACGGACTTGCACTCCGTAATTTAAAAAAAAAAACACATAGTGGCTCAGGAAAAAAAAAGTAATATTTTGCCACTCCTTTTTTACAATCACACCTCAATAACTACGGGAGTAATCTGGTAATACTTTTTTAATACTCTTCTCTTTTATCTTGGCACAAAGTTAGTAAAAATACTGGAAAAGACGGCTTACCACTTCACGGGGTTTTTAACAGCGCAAAGGACAATGAATGCGTGTTTTGGCGCACAGAGAGTAATTTTAATAGGAGGCGGACAATAGTCTGCACCACAGCTCTACAACCACGGCTGCTGTCATTCCATCGACAGCCTTCTGACCTCCGTGATCTAAGGGCTATTGCAGCAGCAAGTATGCTAAGTATACCTACATAAGTCTATACGCGAGGATTTCTACTTGACTTTATGGTGACTATGGTTTCCTTTTTTTTGTCTGTTTTAGTTAGCTGTAAGTGCTCCATGTTCTAAATAAATAAATCATCATCATTATCTGCCTAGCCTTTTCCCAACTATGTTGGGGTCGGCTCCCAGTCTACCCGGATGCAGCTGAATACCAGTATTTTACATGGAGCGACTGCCTATCAACCTTAATCCAGTTAGTACTGGGTAATACGATGTCCCTTGGTAGGACTGGTTGTCAGACCTTTGGGTCACTGACTACTTAACGACTGACTACTATGTATAGGTCAACATCTCATTGTAAAAATTACTAACTTTTGATGGAAATCGCGAATTTCCATCGCTATCCTATTATCATTGTTCCGAAGCCATGCCGAACATTACATTAACTTGAAGGACACTTGCTATTATTCCTCGACCAAACAAACTATTGGATTTTGGTATTGCACAATAATTAAGGACAACTTGGTACATCGCCTACGCCAACCGTTAAATTGTTAATTCCTGCAACTTGACTCTTGCAACATTCACTGCTTTGCTCTTACACTATGGGCCAGCATGGCCAATGTTTTTAATCTGTTTTCGAACAAGTTCATTAGTCGTAAACAGTAGTAAATATTGCTGTAAATTGTGGCTGTCAACTCTGAAGTAAAGCTGACCAAACCAATTTGGAGGTGTTCCAAATTAAAGTTTTGCAATACCCGTATTAACTCAAACAAGTGTTTACTCACACACAGTTATTAGTTTAAATAAATGCCTCAAGCTGTAGTTTCAACTCCTTGACTATTCAAAAAGTCTGTAAATGCCAATGGTTAAATTGAGTAAATACAAATGAACTGAAATTGACGATGCACAAACTATTTCCACGTATCAGCACATCATTCCGAACCCAATAGTTTTTTTTCTTAAATATTAAAAAAAAAACACCTTAACATTCGCATCATCATAATCTGCCTAGACTTTTCCCAACTAGGTTGGGTCGGTTTCCAGTCTAACCGGATACAGCTGAATACCAGTATTTTACATGGAGCGATTGCCTATCTGAGCTCTACAACCCAGCTTAGTACTGAGTAATACGACAACCCTTGGTAAGACTGGTTGTCAGTCTTCTTGGGCAACTGACTAGCTGTAACGACTTTCAAAGATCTACAAAATGACAGCCGGGACCAAACTTAATTCTCACATACTCTGTCAATTTTGATAATGTTAATAAAATAAAAACTGCTATGGTCAATAACAAGAACATTAAATACCAAGTTTTAGGTATGATTGGTTGATAAAACTAACAACCAATAATTTCAATAGCCATGAAATTTAGACAGCAGAAAACAGGGGTATCTATGAAAGCTCAACTCCTGCCACCGCAAGGTCAAAACCCTAAATAGAGACTTCAAACCCAACCATTTTCGACCAGCCACCTTCACCAGCTGTCCCTCCCTACATATCTACGCTTAAATATTTATCCCTAGGCAACTGAGAACCTTTCATGTGTGATCCCTTGCCCTACCTCGTCATTTTTTTTTGTAAAAAAATATAAACAGTTGAACATCAAAGTGCGCCCCACACCGCGTTTGAAACGTCTGTTCGCTAGGAAGATCGTGGTTCCGGATAGCTTGATATCATTTTAAAAAGGTTTTATTTAGTTTGACTGGCTTGTTAGCTCATGGTGTTGTTAGTTGTTGTGAGCCCATGGCTAAATAATAACTGCCACTCGGGTTGATCTTTAGGTTAAGTCCCGCTTGCCTAGGTGACCACACATTCTATACCGAGCTTTCTCCGTGCCTCGGAAAGCACGTTAAAGCCGTTGGTCCGGCTGTCATTTGTAGATTCAAGGCAGTCGCTTCATGTAAAATACTGGTATTTAGCTGCAGTGCCGTAAATAGCATTTTCTGCGCCCTGTGCGAGCTATATAAAGGGGCCTACTTTATTTCATTCAGGGTCCTCATTCATCAGACCCTTCGCCTATTATACCACCCACTCTGTCTCTCACTCAGAAGCTCAAACGCAAGTTCACTAATGTAACAGGACCAAACCGAAAAAATAATAGTCCTGTCTGGTCTTTCTTGCGCCCCCCAGTCTACACTGTGTCTGGGCACCGGTGGCACAGCCCTATTTACGGCACTGTTCAGCTGCACCCGGTTAGACTGGAAGTTGACCCCCAACATATTTTGGGAAAGGCTAGGCAGAAGGAGAGGCAGAGACTTGTCTAACTTGGAATATGGATTTTAACAAGTCAATTTTCTGTATTTTCTGCCGAATTAAGACGGTCAATGGTCTTAATTCGGCAGACTATTGCACACTATTGTTCCTATTGTTCTTCATCCTAAAACTTATTTTAAAACTACACGGTACCCAAAAAACACCCTAACTAAGGGTATGTTTACACTACAACGACGCGCGCGATATTTATTTATAAACAAAATAATACAGGCACGTGTTACACTGTCATAAAAATTTTTGGAACTTGCGCATCTGGTGCGGTTAGTGTACACTAAGCCTAAACAAGATGAGCGTAAAAATGTTAAGAAAATAGTTTGTAGTGAAAATGTGTGTTTGTTTGTCACAGGTTTTAATAGTTTTATTATTGATTTATAGAGTTCAGGTGGGTCGTGTTTTATGTGTAATAAAAGTTTAGTTTCCAAAAACGTGTAAAATGTTTGGTATAAAACGGTAATTAATAGTTATTTTTATGGCTTGGACATTATCTTTAATGATAATTAATTTTGGAACTTTATTACTAGGTGACGTGATGATCAGTTTATCGTTCACAAATTCGGACGGCTGAATTTAGTTTAATCATGGTTCCCCTTTCGTAAATTTATCGTTTCGTTTATTATTATATGACATTCGTGATTTGCTACGTCTCATTAAAATAACAAATTCTAAAAGCTCACTAAGAAAAAACTACAAACCAACTGCATTAAAACTTGACAAAACTTAAAAAATCTTTAATAAAACAGTCACTATTACTTAAAAACATACTTTTAACACTTCTCCCACTTCATAACCACAAACGACACACCTTCGTCAATAAATCATTAAGTTCTAAAACACAAAACCAAACAAAATAATCTGACACAAAACTTATGCATAAAACAATTTGCGCACAGAGCTGCGCTTGCGACGAACACACATTCATACACAAAAACGTGCACACATGCACACAATCGCACACATGCACAATGAAAAATGAACGTTTCTCGTGTTACGATAGATTGCTGTGCAGATAGATACTGGATCTGTTTATGGTTTGTTTGTGACAGTGGTGCTGAAAGTTTATGTTTGTTTATGAGAGATCGGTGTAGTGGATGCAGTCCTTTAGATACTCGTAGTTCAGTTTAGGGTTGGCATGATTTAAGAATTTTAGATTTTCAAATCACGAGGACGACCTTTAGATGTTGGACTGGATTTTAGGTAGAGCTAAAGTACATAGTACTGATGGTAAAAAATAAAAGCTCGTAGCATCGTCTTACTAACATATTTGTTGTTTGGTTGTTGTGAAATTATGTTACTTTAAGTTCCTGTGTAATAAAAAAGTGCTAAAAAGTGTTAATCCTAATTTACTCTTTTTTTCGGAAAACAAGCTGTTATTAGAGGCTTTAAGTAATAAAATATAGCAAATTAAATCCCATAGTACAATTTCAAAAGCAAACTTTGAGCACCACAACGTTAGCTGATTCGCTAATCGCTAGATAATGTCGACGTCGCGCCGCGCTAACCTTGCACCGCCGGCGGCTTTTGTATGAGCTTTGTAATATTTATTGATATTGCTAGTTTGTTCGTTGAGTTATCTTATTTAAATGTTGTCTTTCTGTATCTTGAATTTCATAAAGGTCACATCGGTGTGCCTTCCACCAAAACCCCCTTTTTTTTTAACCATGATCATTTTCAGCACCATAATGCTTTTTCCTGAAGCCTTAACAACAGATCATAATTCGACTAAAGGCTAAAGAACGAGAGAAAGCATGTCTAGCGTTTCGATATTGTATTAAGTTCATTCGTACCAACTTCACCATCTTTTTCCTTTTGTGTGAAAAGCTTTTTGACGAAAAGCGACAGCTTGGGCTGGTAGCTTATTATAACGTAATAAAGTTAAAAATCATGGGACACTTGAATTCTAATTCTGCAAAAGTGGTGTAGGATTCGTGCAGTTGAACTAACCTTGCACGAGCAGCTTTTGATCTGAATTATATTGTTATTTCTATTTACAAAATATTTTCAAATAAAATATGATTAAAATCGAATTCAAATAAACATTAAATTATTTTAATTAATTAACTAATGAGTTTTAAACTTATAATTCTAAATTTTTTTTTGACAGTATCAATTTATGTTAAGTATCTTAAATAAATAAATATTATGTTATCATCATCATCATCATCATCAGCCTATTAATGTTCCCACTGCTGGGACACAGGCCTCCTCTATATGAGAGGGAATGGGCTATAATCCACCACGCGGGCCCAGTGCGGGTTGGTAGATGTCACATGTCTTCGAATTGTTTGGTTCTGGGACATGCCGGTTTCCTCACGATGTTTTCCTTCACCGTTTTGAGAGCAGTGGTGATGCAATAAATTACACAAAGTAATGCGCCTGTCTGGGTTCGAACCCACGACTTACTGTTCGTAAGTCAGGGCCGCCACCACTGGGCCACCACTGCTCATATTATGTTATAGTTCAGGCTTATTTTGGGTTAAAACAATATAGGTAGATTTGTTCGTTTATCAGTAAGTTGGGTACATATTCGATCAAGCTCTAGTTAAGTTCACTATTTTTTTTAATAATTATTATCTGCCTATTTAACTGTCATAATCTACTAGACAAAAAATTGATTCTCTTATATGGTATTTTCGGTCATACAGTAATTTAACCTAGATAGACTAAAACCAACCTGACACATATAAACAGACATACAAGATTTATTGTTACACAATCCTTCTTTTTACGTTCACAGTCAGTTAATCTTGATTCCCGGTACAATTCCACGGTGCTCGGCGTACGACTGGTGTGTCCAATGCAAATGACGAATCACTAGCCAGCAAGGCTGCGAAATAGTGTTGTGGGTGATATCGATATGTAGCTTCATTAGGTTAAAAACTTGCAGCCTTGCAGCAAATTAAAAGTAATGATCGAGAGCATTAGGGGACGGATCAAGGACGTAATTGACAACGGCGATTTTTTTTTTGTGACATGCCCGCCGCACTATTCCCAGACCACTGCAACTCCTGAAAGCTAGAATCAACATTGACGACAAACAATGAAACTTGAAAAAGCCTCAGAAAAACCATTTAACTGTCTTGGATCCCGCAACGAAACTAATCAGAAAAGAATAGCGGAGAAGTAGGAAAAAACATAATTTCTATTTACTACCACACTGACAACGGTAATGACGAAAATGTTATGCAATTATGATCACTATCGAAATATTCCAGAATTAGTCATTATTTTCCTGCATTTGTTCCATTTTCTCCTGGAAACCGTCCCGCTGTCAAAAGCCATTAGAAGCACAAAAAATAAAAAAGTACAAACATACGAAATGAGATGGTCTTTAGACAGTCTCATTCGCTTTAAAAACCTTAGCATCAAAAATGCTCTCTTTTCATTCCACTCATCTGTATGAGTAATCCTATAATAAACAAGACCTATAATATAACATTGTACTATGAATACATATTAATGTAGACTTTGAACCGACACTAAAACCTGTCTTCACGCAAACTACTGAAATAGAAAAGTCATCGATAAACATATAGTAAAAACATATACGGACTCACCAATTACCATTATGAGTGCAGGAAAATTATTGCCCTGGTGTCTCTACCGCGTTTTGTCCCTTTCTACAAATCTAATTTTAGTAGGAGTGAAAGAGACACCTATGTCATCAGTTACAAAATGACAGGTTTAGTTGTAATTGAGATCTTTTTTGTTTCCAATGTTGTTATGATTTCCTGGTAGTCTGGAGTCGTTGCTGTTTGTTTCTTGTTTTTGGATACAAAATGGTGGAAATAAGTATTCCAGGAATTAAAACCTTTGTTTTGCAGGTTCCACACCACATTACTTCTCTGACTAAAAGACTACCTTTGCTGATTTTAAAGACTAAATTAAAACAGATCTTAAAAAAAAACCCTAGACATGTTTCAATTTTGACAAGTTGAATTTTACTAGAATTCTATCAAAATGTGAAAGTACTCTCACTAAACCTGTTCAAGTCGATAAGCATTTAATTAATCAAGTGCGATTACATCAATCATTCTCATCTATTTCTTCACATAAAGAATCTTAAGACAAATAAGGAATAAATCGCCGAATCCCGTAACAGGGATTATAAAACTCATTACGATGTTTTACAAGGTGATTTTTTAGATGTATGCGAGGGATTTCCTCTAAGCCTCTGAGCCGTTATAATGAGGTATCTTTGCCACCGACTAATCTGAGCTTCGGGAAATTTATTTTTAATACAGTTTTAAAATAACGATTGTCAGCTCATTTGAAGTCTTTGTTGTTTTGCTATTTTCTTATATGTAAAAGTAAAATCTGACGGTTTAAACTATTCTTTCTGCTCTTTAACTTTCAACTTAGGTGATTGCATGAAAATATAGACAGTCGTAGAATAGACAAATAATAGCTCTAATGATAATTTGAGCAGCGGTGGCCCAGTGGTGGCGGCCCCGACTTACGAACAGTAAGTCGTGGGTTCGAACCCAGACAGGCACATTACTTTTTGTAATTTATTTCATCACCGCTGCTCTCAAAACGGTGAAGGAAAACATCGTGAGGAAACCGGCATGTTCTAGAACCAAAAATTCAAAGGCATGTGACATCTACCAATCCGCACTGGGCCCGCGTGGTGGATTATAATAATAGCCCATTCCCTCTCATCATGAGAGGAGAGCGTGTCCCAGCAGTGGGAACATTATAGGTTGATGATGAATAACAATTTGAAAATTTAAGGCATTTATGACGTTTCTCATTGAAACTAAAAATAAATAATACATAAAATACAATTGGTAAAAACAGGGAAAAATCTTAATTTGAACCAGTAATGAAACTCGTGAAAATAAATAAGGCAAAATAATCAGAAGACTAGGTTCAGACTCGCAAAGACCAGAAAAGCAAAGCACATGAGGCAGAAAAGGCCCAAACCCAACAATCAATAGAACAAGACTACTAATGACGTTGATCAAAAAGGACGTAGTTTTAAGGGATTCAATCCACACACAGTTTTATGTGGACTAGATTCTTTCTGTTAAACTTCATCCTAAACTCTAAAAGTTTATGGACTCACAAGTAAATAATATCAAAATTAGTTTTGCAATTTCAACTGTCCTTCCACAGATCCAGACATTTACTATTATCATAGCTGAAGAAACGAGTCACGCACTCGGTAATGAGCTTGAAGTGAACTGACATTAGCACGGCACGTGGTCTCAACTAAATATAGCACTAATAAGTAATTTGTTTTGCTGTCAACTTTGAGGTTTCTGCACGATCTTATTAATTTAGAAATAACAATAATACAAAAACATTGTTGTAGTATCTAGACACCAAGTATCGTGGGTGTTATCAAACGCAACTAAAGATCCCCTTACTCAAGAAACTGGTCCACCGTTTCTAGTTCTTTAGCTAACTTATGCTAAAGCTAGGATACCCAATGCCGTTTTCAAGCGTGATTATGAAGATATTTTGTTAATTTTATAGAACTTTAATTCGAATAAGCCATTTGCAGGTTGATAATGGCAACGACAATGGCAAGTCACTTGTAGATATATTAATAGAGGATAGTACGACAAACAAATAACAATT
The DNA here is from genome assembly GCA_941918905.2 of Xestia sexstrigata. Lineage (NCBI taxonomy): Eukaryota > Metazoa > Arthropoda > Insecta > Lepidoptera > Noctuidae > Xestia > Xestia sexstrigata. The sequence continues at coordinate 14,801,215 of OW799223.2, forward strand.
AGAAGCTTTGAAAGTTACCTAAGGTGTTACAATGGGAGGTCTTCTAAAAAAGGTGTGGCAAAGCTCGTGAGCTTGCTAAATAGGTTACCAATAATTAAACATTCCTGTCACATACAAATTCAACTGACGTACACGCACGTACATAATATTCATAAACCTTTCTTTGGGCATCGCCATAATGGACAATAAATACATTAATTCATACAGGCATTCATCTATTTTTGGCAACATGGGAACTTTTCTAGCCACTCGACGTCTTGATAAGTGGCCGTCTTGTATGCTCTTGCGCATTAAAACAGCCCTTAGAGTAGTAATAGTGTTTTATACTTGTTATAAGTTTAATTTATTTTTGTACTGTGGGAATGTTTTGGTAGCCGAATTTTTTGAAGTGTGTGTTTTGATTTTGATTGGAATCGAATTGTGATTTGTTTGGATAAGTAATGTTAGTTGAAGGAGTCAAGTTTCAATAGTACTTATTTAACCCCAAAAGTCAAACAATAATTTGGCATTAGAAATATGGTAGTGGAGTGTTCTTAATTGATTTCCAAATGGTTATTATTGTCACGTTTCTAATTTTGTATTTATATAGAGAGTGAAAAGATGGAGAGAAAATAATTGTTTAAATAATTCCTTCTATTGGAGCGAAATTTTTCACAATTTACCTTGTGCTCATTCATTTTGCTGGGTATAGGCATATCTTTGCTTACTTTAAGTTAATTAGTCGTTACTTTGCGGAAATCCATGGCATTAAATGTTTAAACAATATTAAGTTTCAGTAAACTTTAGCTTACACCATAATCCAATCTCTTATAGTGTCAAATAACCTCACACCATTTCTCTCATAATGGAATAAACACTAAAGAGATGCTATGAAGATATTAATAAACACTGCTTTCTACCTCATTGAACGAAGCAGCTTGGATGAAACAAAGTAAGCTGCTATGTCCAAGTTTCTGCTCGATAGAAATAATGTTTATTACTTAGAAGGGGGTATAAGATAAATAGTTGATATAATGTGTGTAAAAGCACCGTTAGGTCTCTAATAATGTAGCTAAATTATGATGAAATTTATGGTTTTAAACTGATAAAATGTTAACTGTAGCTGGAAATTAAATCATAAAAGCAGAAGAATAAAATGTTATGGAGTGCAAATATTTATGACGGTAAAATCGAAGAAGAAAGAAAACGTCTTTGCCCAGCAATAGAACTCAATGTTGGGCTGTGAAGAAGATGGATGAAAAAAGATTGCATGTAGCGGAGATGAGAATGTTGAGGTGGATGTGTCGTGTGACAAGAATGGGTAAAATAAGGAATGAGTATATTAGGGGAAATTTGAAAGTTGCGCCAGTTACAGAAAAGTTGAAAGGGAATCGACTGTCTTGGTATGGGCATGTGATGAGGAGGGAAGGATCGCGTGTGACTAAAAGGGTGATGGTGGTGATGGTGAATATAAATGTTGATGGATGGAGAGGGAGAGGAAGACCAAAGATGGATGGATTGTGTGAGAAATGATATGAAGGAAAAAGGTGTAAATGATTGTTTGACGGTTGACAGGGAGAATGGAAGAAAAAAACGTGTTGCGCCGACCCCAAGTAACATGGGATAAGGGCAGGAAGATGATTATGAGAACTCAAACTCAAAACAAAGCATTTATTTCAATTAGACCATTACGGAACTTTTAAATGTCAAAAATACAAAAGAAAAACAAAGCTACAGTCCCAGACACAAGACATAATAAGTTGAGAAAGTACTGTAGTTGCTCATTCCCTAGCGTATATCTCTATGGAGAAGAACGGGTAAGAAACTCCATGGACACTCTTTTAAATCAAAATATTGTTACAAAAGAACAGAAGTATTGTATTGTTACATAAGAACAGAACACAAGTACAAAACACTATATCACTGTTACTGTTAGGTCAAAATATTATTCAAGAAACAACATTTTTTTTAATAGACATTGAACGATAACGCGATAGACATAGTGAAACATCAGCTTTTAAAAAAGTAAACAATCGTTTTAAAAATCCTCAATCATAATTAGTTCCCTTAAAACAAACCTTACATCGTTAGCTTATAACACAAGAGCTTTAAAGTAACCACCTTCATCAGCTTAATCAAAACACCCCAGGATCACTTTTACCCAAAAATTACCTATAAAAATACTCTTCTTCAAAATCCTTTTCCATTGGCTTCCTATCTGCTCTCAACTCAAGTTCCATCGTTACATTTTATGTTATGACCGAAGATGGTAAATTGTCATCTCTATGGAGTGAACTTTGTGGAATCGGTGCTTCAGACTATCAAGCAAAGCCTGGGAATATAAGCTAACTTGAAACTTCTTTTAAGTGCTCATTAATTTCGTTAATAACTAGATTTAATGCTTGTAATGTTGCCATCAAATGTTATGGGTTTAATAGGAGAGTTGGTTTTGGAATATATTTTTGAAGATGATAACTAAGTAGTTTTGTTTCAGATGTGGTTTAGTCTAAGATTCTGGATTGATTTTAATTGATCTAATTTCATCATCATCTGTGTAGTCTTTTCCCAACTATGTTGGAGTCGGCTTCAGAATTATTGCATAATAATCCTTTTCGGTTATAAGTGTCGGGATTGCATCTGAACGTTTTCGTATCTTTATCGAAACTGAAATGAACTTCGACGTATTCTTCTTGCAATCCTCTTAATTAATTGACACTTGATTACACATTACACACCTCTACTATCCCTCTAAACTCCCTTTTTTACATTTCCTAATTACCGTCCTCCAAAGACAAGAATTTCAAACCAATCAATCTTCAATGTTCAAAAATCACAGCAATAAATCGATAGAAAACCCTCAAATGAGCTTTCAACAAAATACTACAGAGTATAATTACACAGGAATTTATTAACTGTCTGGCAACACCAAGGAGTCTTTTGTCAAAACAAAAAAAAAGGATAGAAGAGAAAAAAAACGCGGCAAAAAGAGAAACATTAATTTAAATGTCGGGTGTCAGGCTTAAGTAGTGTTTTGTCCTTTGACTTTCTTTCTATTTTACTTTAAATAGGGTGGCTGAGCCAATTGTTGGTGGTTATTATTAGGTAGTTGGATTTTTGTCTTAGTAGGAGGTATTAATTTTCAAATTTTAATTGGGTAAGCCAAGAAGGTATTTGACGTAAATTTTTTATTGTTTTATTGTACGAGTATGTAAAATCACGACCACTTAGCTAAATTCTAGAGAGATTGTTATTGTTAACCAAAGTAAGTTTAAGAAATAATCGATCACGTGTTAGAATATTTTATGCCAAAACCTATGTCTACGTGAATCTGTAAAATTAACTTTTTTGCTCTTGTTAGCAATGAAGAATATTATATTAAGTGTAAGTAAACCTATAATAATGCCATTATTAATTACCTTCCTCTCGTAGCTAAGGATTGGTCTCCTCACCCTCTGCTCCCTAACGTCTTTAGGGTTTTGTCCCCACCCTATTAATATTCATTTTAAATTGTGAAGATTTTCGAGATTAATTCTTTTGTACTATTTTGAGGGTTCATAATAAAATCTTTGTGTCATAGAAACTGTGTTAAAAGTTATTTTGATAAATGATTGCAATTATTTTTGTATAATTGAGACAGTGTTATTCGGAATTAATAATGAATTTGAATGTTTTAATTAGGTGACGTCTGTTGTTATTTTTATTGAATATTTACACTTGTTCAAAAAGTCTAATGTTATGACAGTCATTATAGCACAAAATGAGGCCAGTGAATGAGATAGGTATTGACAAAAACGATGATAATAATCAAAATAGGACTATTCATCTAAGTCTAACTTAGAAATAAGAAACTTATTCTCTAAACAACACACAAGAAGCATTCAGATGACAAACAATCTCCAATTACACACAACATAAAACCACACTTTTAAGTACAAAATTAGAACTCAATTAGCCTGTCAATAGTCATCACCTTTCAACAACTATTTAAAGAACTACAGACAAGATACTCCCTAAAGACGAAACAGCAAAAAAACGAGACAAATATTTCGAAACTGAGGGAAAAATCCAGAACAAGATTTACATTCTCCCGTCTGACAAAGAGACAGGGACATTGATTTTGGACACTTTAATTTCAGGTTAAATGACAGAACTCCCCCAATCCTAAGTATTTCTGGTAGAAATTCGGGATCACTCTTAAAGCTACAAGGTTCATTCAAGAATGCCACGTATTTGTCAAGATCTTGACGTGACACGTGCTTTTATATAGTACATATTTGGAGTTTTTGGGAGATAATTTTAGGTTACACATTTTGTTTTGAGATATTGTAATGGAATTTGGTACCGGCTTTCATTGAGAATTTTGTAGAAGAAGATACATCACATAACACAACAACAAAAGGATTTGTCATCATATCTGCCTGTAGTCTTTTTCCAAATATGTTGGGGTCGGCTTTCAGTAAACCCGAATGCAACAATTTTAGTACTAAAAGGTTAAGGTGATATAAGGAGATGCACAAGGAAGGACATTATTAATGTTAAATAGTCTAAGCTTAGGTCTGAACTTTGGCGGGAGGAGTAAAATACAGACTAAAATATTTCACGATTAATTAGTTTAACAGACGACTTGCCAATGAGCACACAAGAATAGAGAACGAAGGACAAAAGGTTTCGTATCTGTGAACGTGAACAATGTATTACAGCTCTAGCCTACTCAATGACAGGCTTATACATAAAATGATAAAATTAAACAAAGACAAATAGCCAATAATTTCTCAGATGCATTCAAAGTTTACAGCCACCTGACGAAATCACCACATTCAATAACAATAGATTCAATAAAATAACAAATACGGACTAGACTAAGAAACAATTACGATTGTTATCTAAATAGTTAATAAACAAAACACCAATGACAATGGCGACGATAAATTTTGAAAACATGCCTAATTGCTATCAAAATCGTACGAATGCGCGTCGTGGATGCAGAAATTGCGACAGTAGACAGTATTGCGTTCTTAGCAAATCTTGTTTACCCATATAAAGCTCCCGGTAATAGTGAGGCAATTAATCGGATATGCAAATCGAAGTTCCGTTTAGAGAGGCAAAGCAATTGAAGATTTCAAGTCAGTCCTTGAGAAGTCCATTGTCAACAGAGCACGTTAGGATACCAAAGGAACCAAATAATATTATAACGAGTCACCTGGGTATCCAAAGGTTGCCTTTTACTCAATCACATAACTTCTGAAACAGACAGACAATTGATTACGCGAATGTAAATTGAAAGTTGGTGTGTAAAACGACTTAAATGAAATAAAATCAAGAAACATTCTCACCACAATGCTAAGCCTGATGACTGGTATCTGGATTAACACAAACTCATATTATAGAACAGATTGTTTCAGCACCAGCAGCAGTAGTAATTTCACTAGTAGTAGTAATTTTCAACTAGTGCGTTTTTAACATTGCTGGTAGATTGCATACCATTGATGAGTACGTACGTTTGAATGTCTATACATATCAGATCAATAAGAATCTTTTGTGTAGCTTCGTCTCTCCGTAAGACAGCACACAACGTGTTCAGGTTCAGAAATAGCTAAAAGTCTTAGTTTTCCTCGAATTCTAAGTAAACGTGCCCAACAACATTGAAGGCTACAAGCTACAAATACAATTTAGTATTAGCTTACAAACGTCCAACATTTTCTTCAATTTACTTTGCAAAACGTTACAACCATACAAATTCAAACAGAACTGCACGCATTGTTCTTTTTGCTGCAGCTTTAACAGCATCAATGACAATACAGGCTACACTTATTCCAAATCCATTGGATTTCCTACCCTAACCCTCAAACCTTAGACCTTATTTTGCATTACATTGTTCACCAGCAACAGTTCATAGGATTTCAGCCTCTATTTTTTTATCTGTTAAGTGGAAAATTCCATATCCAACTTTGGTACTCCCGTTGACCATTTTGGTCGTCGTCGCCGTAAAGTCTAGCAAGATTAGTCCAGTTATTTCTGTGGTACAGTGACACATGCGCGCACGCAGCTGGTGGTCGTGATCTGTCGTAATGGAATTCACCACTAATGGTGGCTTGGTTACTGAAATGGAGATTTATGAACACCCTGTTGAGGTCGTTTTGAATGTTGTTGAAGTATGGACGCAAATGGGCAGTGATTAATTTGACAGAAAAGGTTGCATGTGTAGGCCACCAACTTAGGTTTAATTATTATTTAAAAAACTGTACTTATTCAACTCAAAAGTAGTCTCTGAATCTTTATCGACGCTTTTGATTTACAAAAAAGTTTTAACCTGTAAAGTTGTGTCTTTACAAGTACAGCTGAAAATCATCCAAAATTGTTGCCCGATCAGTCATATTTAATTTGTCAGATAAAACTTATTATGTTACTTCACTAGGAAGCAAGCAATCATATGCATGGAGTTTACATACGTAGCTTTTCATGGCAGTAACTCTTACCCAATAGCACTCTTACCCCTAATTCTGCACTAGGCAATTCAGTTCATTCCATCAATTTAAAGAAAATTACTTTACTCAACCAGAAAACACATGTTTTCAACATTATTTGCAAAGGCCGCGTTCGGGCCTTGAGGTACACAAGCTGTTATTCATAAGCTGAACGTGAGTTTATGGCAAACAAAGAGTTCAGACGCCAAGCTGTCTGCTCGCACGTGTTTATGAGTAACGGCGTGAAGTGGGTGTTGTTATGAGATTTTTAGTTTAGTGCAGAAAAGTGTGAGAAAACATACAAAGTTTATATTTTGAGGTCAATGAAGCCTGATTCTCTAAAACGATTGATGATTATTTCCTTTTGTTACGGTTGGGAAAGAACTTATCTGAGAATTAATAACAATACTTTGAAATCTTTACTGTGAATTAAAAAAAACAAGCTTTAAGTTATCGATTAGCATAAAAGTCCCTGGAAGGTTTAGTATATTCAGTGAAGACGGAAAAATTATCAAGGTGCTTTTCCAAAATTAGGTTTAACATTTAGTAACAAATAAGATGGTTCTCATCTTTTTGTTTGTAAATTCAGAACATGAAAACACTAAATACGAGTATAGCTGATAAAATAAAAATGCAACGTAATTCAGTGCACTGTATTTGTGTCGTGTCTTTCTTGCAAGTTTTGTCTTCCTCAGATCTATTGCGCAACTTTTGCAACTCTGACTAACAGATTATTTTCATTTAGTACATACGCATTATATCGTGTGATACTGTTTGATTGTACGTATAAGGATTAATATTATCATATTTATCTATATACGTTTAAATAAACTCGGCTCAAGTAATGCCAAGGGCAGTTGTATTGACAAACGATTTCCCAGTTTCCATTTTCAGTAAAAACATGCCTTGATACACTCAAGTCACACATGTATGCTTGGATCTACAATCAGTTCAGTTTCAACCACCACTGTGACGTTTAACAATTTTAAAGCCTGTTTCCAAGGAGATAAGGTTGTATTTTTAATGAAGATTACGAGTGTTATAGTTTTTTCTGCACTTGTACAGTTGCGTAGGGCTATAGTAATCAAGGTCTACAAGTCTGCACAAGTTGAATGTCAACGTTTTGTTTACATTTCTATATATGCGTGCATATTATTTTTATAGTACGTTATCAATTTTATTGGTATCGTCTGCTGGCACATTGGTGTGATAAATCTAATAGATTAAAGTTTTGTCGTTAGTCCGATGTCTTTGTTTAATCAAGTTTATTTGCTTAGCTTTTGCGTTGCTTTATTTTAAGGCCTGTCTGCAGTCGATAAACTTATCGACTGCAGACAGGCCTTAAAATCTTCCTCTTCAGCTTCGCATACAGTCGTATTATATTATATTGCAGTTCACAAACTGGTCCTGAGCTCATCAGCACGCGCCCGACCGGTTCCTTTATCATTTAGACGTACTTGTTTTACGCACACCATCTGCCGTCTAGCACCCTTAGATTAATCAGGTTTTCACAGTCCTATTTTATCAGTGCACAGGTGGATGTTACTACCCACCTGGTCTTTATTCCATAAATACATTTTTAATAATGAATTGAACTTGGTTCTTTTGCCCTTGGTGATGACTTGCCCACCTTAGGTTAGTTCATTAACCTGCAATTCTATTAGTCTTATATTATCTTTCATTAGAAACTCTTATATTCAGAAGCTTCTACATTAAGTTTACATTATGTTTGAAGGTCTTATGTTGACACTAACCTAACTGTCTTGGAGTACCATTTATGGATTATCGAGCATTGAATTCGGCGACCCTGGCCGAATCGTAATGTGTTATTTGTGTAGGGACTGTAAAATTAACGGGATCTTTGCCAGTCTGGTCAGGTTTTGTGGTGTAAGTTATATGCTGGAAGCGATCGATAAGACAACACACTGCCACTGCTGACCTATCTAGAAATATGTTTTGTTGATGAGCCAAGCCTCATATGTACAAATGAAGTCTCATCATTGCTTACAGTATGACATCGCATTGAAAACAATATTATCAGTATTGATTTCAATGCGCCTTTAGATCCTACAAGTCTTCTAAAAATAGGAAGATTGTTGATGCATTAATACGCAGTTGCACATATTTTCATCAGTATCTCACTGTAATTTGAAGTTTATTTTTTTTTTTCGTTTTCTGTGATCCTTTTTCTCTTTGCACCGGCTATTTGGAATATATTAGACCAAGCTTTTCAGGTCGCTTCACTCTCATAAATTACGCCAGTACCTACTTGTTCCTTAAACAGGTTCTTTATTTGCGGTCTTTACGTTTGTTTACTGTTTATTTTTAACAATAATATCTCCCTGAATTATACTTTCAAAATTACATTTTGATTATCACAATAAAACTTATCAGTTTTTGTCAAAACATGGCAACGATTTTTAAATCGAACTAAAATTTTAATAACAAAATGTTTATTATTCTGTTTAAGTTTTTATTGGGGTCTTTTAACATTAAAGGATCTTAAAAGTTATGTTCTTTTGATTCTGATTAAAATAACGAGGATATAAATTTTAAGATGGCGAGTACACTGATTTGATCATGCTCATCACTAATTTGTGTAGGTGTGTTTACATCTTTAAGCTGATCTTCTTTACTGTCTTCAATATAATTGAGTCTGTATCTTGTAATTTATCAAGACATTCATTCTTGTTTCACCATGGCCTTGACTGATCCTTAAAGTGGGCTAGGTCAAAGATGAAGTTTCGTGTAGAAATTCGATCAGCTTACTCGTATAATTTAAAAACAAGTCTTGCCGAAGGGTTGAAAGATTCTAACAAGCTACGCAAAGCCTAAGACCCAAGTCAGTTTAATTCCTATCACTTTAGCTACAAATCCAGTCGTTAAGACGACATGTAGACGACATGAAGATGGCACGTATTTAAAGCCAAACGATTGGATGGATTTAATAAGTTGTTATTAAGTCACGTTCACGTGTAACTGTTATCGTATCTTGTAGTTAAATGGGTGGAGACGCCTTAAGCTAGACTGTGTTAGTATATGTGTTTGAACTAAGATCATTAAGTAGAACTTGCTTTGCGTGAATTTACACTGTAGCAGTAGTCAGTAACATCATTTTCGGGGGAACCGACTTTAAAACTACTCGTAATATTATAATATGATTTAAGGAAAAAACGAAAGATGTATCAGCATAGGGTAATTTAGGAAAAGTCACATGGGGGATTATTTTAAGATCTACAAGGTACATTTCCTTACGACAACCAAAGCTTGATTACAACGGTGCTGTTTACAATGGTATCGATGCAAAGGAAGATAGTAGGAGACAAAATTTTAATGAGCAGTGGTGTCACAGTGGTGCTGACCTCAACTCACGTGTTGTGGATCGTGGTATCGAATTCAGACAGGACTTTGTGTAATTTAGTTCATCACTTCTGCAACTCTTAAAACGGTGAATTAAAACATCGTGAGAAAAACGGCATGTCCCAAAACTAAAAATTCGAAGGCATGTGACATCTACTACACAATACCTACTGGGACCACGTTGTGTGTCATGGCCTGTTTCCTCTCAAAGAGAAGAATCTTGTTTCCCAGCAGTGGGAACATTAACAATGGCTGATTATGCTAAGGTTCTTGACACAGTCAATGAGAGAGACCGTTAAAAGTTAATTGTAGATAGCGTGACCATAGCTAGGTCTCAATCTGACCAATGAGGTCAAGCTATTTTCAAAATAAAATGACATTTCCAAATTTTCAACCAATGACGAGGCTTGGATGCTAGCGCCAATAGTTTCACGGTTGCCTTCCCCATTAACAACGTAAGACCAGACACAATATCATACAAAGTAGAAACATTGAAATCGACATGCTAATGTAAAGATATGCTAATTTGAACTCTGTTTACACAGACTAACAGTTACATAGTAACAATATAAGACATAATAAACTACAATTTTAACTGTATTGCCTTTTGTTAAACAAAGCAAAATATTGGCTTTCTCATTTTATGTCTCATATGCATGCATACGCACGTCCTACCACGTACATGGTCGTAAGGCGAATGACCGATTGTGTCAAAACGTGAATAAAATACTTTAATACCACCAGTATAACTTGCCCTCTCAACTTTAACTTTCAAATTCAAAGCAACAGCTCTTCTTAAATTGGCATTCCCAAGTAATATGGCCAGTACGATTTGGTCTTTAGCTATGAAGTTAGTGTTTGGAGCGATGGTTGTTTTTGTACTGGTTTTTATGACAATGTTGTGAGCAATTTGTTTAAAATTAACTTTGGCTGTATCTTCGTTATTGAGTTGATTGCTTTGTTCGAAACTATACCGGTGTTATTTTAAGTGTAATACTATATTACGCCTGTACTCCCCAGAGTACAGGCGTAATTTTATGTTATTTTATGCAATATTATTATCAGGTTATAAATATTACTTAACATCTCGTATTATATTGGATCAGATTTTATGCATTTCATGCATTGGTCTAATAATTGTTTGCACGGACTTCCATAACTTCAAGTTTACCCACTTGATTTAATTTAATAACAACCTCGTCAGCTTTTTAAAACAGCAAAATAACTTAAACATTTCCTTCATCAGAGACCATATTAAGAATTCCATCAATTTCAACAATATTTACAGCAACTAAATCAACACTTCCCCCTACTTTACCAACGACAACTCAATTTGCATCAAACTTCAAAATAAAGGCACCGTCTAATTTACGCGTCAACTTTCAACGAAGCGAACGTTCGTAGTAAACAAAAATATTTCTGTTTACAATACGAAAGTTATTTCCAGTTTGATAAATACAGCGGGCAGTTCTTTGGGACTGGCGTTTAGTTGTTTATGCTCGGTGGCTCAAAAGTTTCCTAGTGGCGGATAAGTCCTGAAAATGAATAGGTATATTTTTTTTGTATGTGATACTGAACGTTATAATTTAGAAGCTTTTAATTAAAAAAGAAATATAAATAGAAAATTTGCATGAGCAGTTGAGTTGAGTTGAGTTACTTTTGAAATCAAAGTACTTTTATATACTTGGACCAACGTCAAAACTGACTGAATCATACAAACGGAGCGTCATGGCAAAAGCATAATTCTGCGGAATCATTGTAATAATGATGTGTTCATCTCTGATCTGACTGTCATTTATGTGACAATTTCACGTTATATCTTCACAGCTGTTATGTGGATAGGTTTGAAATCGTTTGCAGAAATACATAGTTTATTGTCCCGATAAAACAGTATGCAGGTATTTAAGCTAACTGATATTGAAACCTCATGGATATCTTCAAATATTGTACAGCTAGGTTATACAATATTATAGTGAGGATGTGTTTAGGACAGACAGTATTTTTTTTGGTTTGCCGTACCTATCCGTTTTTTCAGCAGTCCTGTCCCAACTTTTCAATCCAACATGGTAACCATACCTAGTATTATGAGAAATGTAAGTCCGTAACACGTTGTCGCAGGTCATGAACATCTGGCGTCAGTTTTTGTGCTGTCCTCGGCTATGTTCGTCTGTGCTCGGCCCCGCTCGGTATGGTCTGCGCAGTGTCTTAGCGTATTGTCGTAAAATGTATAATTGGTGGTGCTATTTTCAGAATAGATGGGCGTGGTGAAATGATGTGGGGTTAGGATTATATTGTTTTAATCCTATTAATTGAGTTGGTGTGAAATAATAATAATGAAGTAATAGAGAAGTATGGAAGAAGACCGACCCCAAATTAATTGGGAAAAGGGCAAGAGAATGATGCTGATGATGATGAGTAGGTGTGAAATGGGGTATACCATAGCTCATATCCAAATATATCTACCTCTTTGTACTGTGCAAAAGCATATGATCTGTTAAGTATTGTGCTCCATTTTCTTCGACCAATCAATTCAGATGTTTCGTATCGTAGCAGTCCACTGCTGCATAGGTCTCTCCCAAGCTGCACCACGACAACCTGTAGGCCTATTACGTATCTTTCTGATATCCAGTGACTATCAAGCTTCGGTTATACACCAAACTTTTATGACAACCGAGAATGTCACAATATTGGTATTACGTATCGCACTGAGTGGATATCACTTTACGGTGACTAACAGCCCGGGTACGGTGTAACGTCTTTGACGAAAGCCACTTCAAGCTCAGTTGTCATCAATTTGTTGTCCACTGCGCTTACATAATCGAAATAATATAAGTATTGATACGAAAGCGTCTGTCAAAATGAGATACGGTGACTATCAGCCACGATAACAACCAATGACGTCATATTTGATCGCGACTGGTCATACATAATACGAAACTAACCTTTTGACAGTTAATTGATGGACACTGAGCCCAGTTACTATAATTTCGAGCTGTCAACAGAGATACTTAAGCAGCAGGCCTAGCTGTTCTCTGCATTCACCATCAATCTATCCCAGCCACCTTTCTGAGATCTATCTTTTCAAGGTCTATCTAGCTACACTTGCTGGTACTCGGTCTCCACTCCAGGACTCGTTTGTTTTAATTATATTCTTGATCAATGCTACTATTACAAGTTTTAAAATAAATGCCTTACAAATTTTCAATCAAGGGTTGGATCTTGAAGTTTCGGTAAAAAAGAAAAATCCTTGTTTTTTTATATTTCTCCATTGCGTATCTGAAAGATATTTTGCGTGTAGATTTTTTTTTGGTAAATCTTTTTTCTTAAGACGTTATAGTCTTAGCTAAAACGCCATTCCTGTTTCAGTCAACTAAATTATCTTTCCTCATTTTCTTATGTTACTTTGTCGTTGCTATAACAAAGTAAATATTCTCAATAACAATTTTCAGAAGACATTCTTCAACATAATCAGATTAAATACTACTCTCACCCAGTTTAAGAAAATGAACCTTTAAGATTTTTACAGCCACAATTCAGACGATGTTAATGGACGTCCATCGCGTGATAAAATTACTAATATCTCATGCGAATTGATTGCAAATTGTATTGCTACCGGTTTTTTCGCTAACCGACTTTTGTGTGGTACAAGAAAGAAGCCTTTTACCAAATATGCGATATTGAATTGTAAAATTACCTACAAATAAAAATAACTTAGGTATGTAGTTTCCAAATAGCTACTTATTATGCTTTAACGTAAGGATTGTTTTTGAATGAAATAGCAATAGGCTTGTGTCCTGAAAAATCTAATTGGTCAAAAGAAAGATTAGGTATCAAAAAATATTTGACACATATTTTTTCTTTTGTTACGTAAACCAAAATTGACGAAGATACGACGGTTTTAAAATTCTCAATACGTCACGCTGGCTATAATTTTTAGTGCACTGTGACGTCACGAGCCCCCATTCCCGAGTTTTGATGCGTTTTATCTTTGTCAATATTCATTGATTAACAAAAACAAAAAATACGTGTCCATTATTTTCCAATATTCTAACTAACGGACTATATAGATTTGCAATTTATTGATGGTGGAAAGTAGCCTATTCCAGGGGGTTTCTTTTTTACTCGTGGTACCACTGGAATTGGTACATGAGACCAACAATCATAATCTCAACATTGAAAATCTGATGCATTAGTCCCCAAAGAACACGCTAAGACAGATCAAATATTATTAAGTATCAATAGCCATTATAATTATGTTATGTTGTTTACAGTTTAAGCCCCCATGCAGAAAGATGTTGGTCTATTTTTGTTTTTTTTTTTATGTCCCATTGCTGGGCAAAGGCCTCGACCTCCTGCGCAAAGAGGAGCTCGTGGCTAAATAATAACAGCCGTTCGGGTCGATCTTTAGGTTAAGCCGTGCTTGCCTAGGTTGGTCTGTGGATTGGTGACCACCCTTACTTACCGAGTTTTCCTCCGTGCCTCGGAAAGCACGTAAAGCAGTTGGTCCCGGCTGTCATTTGTAGATCTTTGGCAGTCGTTATAGGTAGTCAGTGGCCCAAAATGTCTGACAACCAGTCTTACCGAGGGGTATCGTATTACCCAGTACGAACTGGGTTGTGGAGGTCAGATAGGCAGTCGCTCCATGTAAAATACTGGTATTCAGTTGTAGCCGGTTAGACTGGAAGCCGACCCCAACATAGTTGGGAAAAGGCTAAGCAGATGATGATGCTGGGCAAAAGCCTCCTTCATATCCTTACAGGTACCCTTCTCCTGCGCCACTTCGGATCAGCCTTCGTGATGCGCGTCTAGATCATCTCGCCACCTCTTTCTAGGCAGGCCTCGGCAGTGCCGTCCATCCTCAGGCACCCACCGTCTTGAGAGATTCTTGTTTTATGTCAAAAAAAAAACAACTTAGATGATTACTCGCTGAGCCTGTCCCTTGGGCCACACGACCTACAATACGTCGCACTTACGTCGGACAATTTATCAGGCGCCATGTTTACGGTTTGTTTTTATACAAAACATAATAAAACGGTACACGTGGTCTGTAGGAAAATTATATTATTTTATTTTAAAATAATTTCTGTCGTGTATGGAGATCGGAATGTGAAGGTAATGAGTAATTTTTGTGAACTTGTAAATTGATTTATTACTGCCAGCTTCTCTGTTTGCTGATCGTTATAATCAGGATATATTCAAGGCTCGAGTGAATAGGTTTCTTTTAAGCAAGGTGCTCCACCCTAGGCTGCATCATTGCTTCACATCATGACCACGACCCGAATGGCGCAGCGGTACTGAGGCTGCCTTACGTTCTTAGGGTCCCGGGTTCGAATCCCGGTAGAAGCAAATGTTTGTGTGATGAGCATGGACATTTGTTTCAGAGTCATGTATGTTTACATGTATAATAAGTATGTATTTACAAACAAAAAGTATTTATGTAGTATATCAACTATCTGGTGTCCACGACACAAGCCTCGTTGCTTAGTGTGGCACTAGATGGCGCTGTGTGTAACCTCCAGCGATATTTATTTGTTTATTTATCAGGCGAGTTGCGGCCAAATGCAAGACCATTTAGTATAATTTAAAAAAAAAACATCTTCAAAGCTTCTTATGTATTTGCACAGTTTCAGCCTATTGAAGTCAAGTCTCATAACATCACCCTATCCTCGACTTCCAAATACACTTTGGTCAACCCAGCTGTCTTTAGCCAGAATTTCGATGTTACGTGTTATTCAGAGTTTTCTCTTCAGACTTGTGAAATTGTTGTCCTAGAGGGCTCACTCACGTTCGACCGAAACATTTCACATAAATCTGATGAATATATTCTCCAGAAATATTTATGGTAACCAACTCATCACCAACTCTTGGCATAAACAAGTACACCAATTTGAGTCTGAAAAAAAAACAAAGATGAAATGTACATCATATCTCATCCGTATCGAAGACCCATTTATATCTCACACCATAAAATAATATCCCATCAAAAACTATCACACAATAGGTCTCATGTGTCGTGGTACAAAAAACTTATAGATGCGCTTGCGCCGCGTCGAGTGACCGGGCGGCTCGGCGGGTCAATCAACTTTGCCCGGTAGCCATACAACTTTTTAATACAATATAAATAATGATACACTTACCTTTTTTTAATACAGTATAAATAATGCCAGTTATCTTTTTTGATCTTTATTTTTAATCTATGATTTGGATCGAACGCTACCTTTTGAATATTTAAATGTTGATTTGAAAATTGGGTGTAATTCGGTAGATCGGGTAATTGAATTTGAAATAAAATAAAGATGTGGATAGAAGAGCCTACTTGCATTTATTTTATTCGAAATTGAAATTTTTGGTAAAAGTTTAATATTCAATTTTGAGTTATAAAATTACTGTTTAAATTGAAACTAGAAATATCAACAGGTACTCGTAGCAGCAGATCATAAAATATAGCCATCTGGATATTAATATTAATATAGTACACCCAAATTTCGCCAGAAATGTTTAAGTCTTTTGTAATAGGGGGCGAGCTAAGAGAGAAAGTACTGAGAAATTTCTGATGGAAAAACCGAATAACCTTTTGCCCGACCTGGGAATCGTACCCAGGACCTCATTCTCAGCAGTCGCGCTTGCGACCACTAGACTAACGAGGCAGTCAGATTAATTTAAATATGCGTCTCAATTCACCCTTTTTATACCAAACTCAGTATCAAGTAACTTACTCACAGCTTTGACAGAAAATCTTCTTTACGACAACCTGTTTAGATGACAAATTCATAATTCAATATTGAAACATAATACTTTCAAAAAGTTCCCATATTCACGCATTCAAATTCAAATTAGTAAAAAATAACGCTTTAGAAAATAATCAATTAGACTTAACACTTGGTATGTCAACGATAGGAATATCCGTAGCCTATCATTAATCATAGTGTAATAATCATAGTATCAAGAAATTTATTCAAATTTTATTCGAGAGAAAAAAACTAATTTTGTATTCGGGAACTGGGGTCATGGTTTTTTGTTAGAACATTATTTCTATAAATGTCGGGTGATAGGACTTTTTTGGTATACAAACTTTGAAGTTTATTATTCGGAAGCGTATTTATTGAGTAGCTTTCTGTTTAGCCATATTTTAAGGCTTTGGATTTAAAATTAGTAGGTATTATGGTTGTTCACACATTTGTTGTAACATTTCCTCTATGGTCTTTCGTTTCTACCGTACCTAAAATTGGTGCGGTGACACATTTTAACTGCAAGTTTAACAACTCATTATTATAAGCTTTTACCCAACTAAATTGGGATCAGCTTGTCCAACCGGACGACAGTTACTAACGTGTAACCCCATGACAAGACTGGTTACCATACTTCCAGAGTTAAGCCAAGGCTATTACTCGTAGATCTAAAATCTACGAATGACAGCCAGAACTCATGGCTAACCGCGCTTTCCGAGACGAAGAGAGGTCTCGGTATGTAATGAATGGTCATCCATCCACGTACCGATCTTGACAAGTGTTGAAAATCATCCACGAGCCTCTCACTTAGTAAATGACATTTCTATATACGAGATTATTCAGTAATTTTTACCAAATAACTTACAATAAACCCCACAATATCAATCTAATTTCGTACCCATAAATATTTTGCATATAAAATCGTCGAAACGAGCACACTTTCAACACGTACATAAATCACGGGAACTTGTGTCAACTCGTGTCAAACTCGTGGCATTAGCAAGCCGTATCACTCAGCGGGACATAATTAGCTTACGTTTTGTTATGACGTAGGTGTATGTATGTTTGTGTAAAGGGTGACTTAGATTTTATGTTTTGTGAGACTGAAAGAGTTTGAGATTACGAGAAGGGGCGACTATGTTGTAGTCATACGATAGCTATAGAACAGCACTCCTGTGTGTGGCTCGGTGGAGCGACGAGCTTCGCAGGGTAGCTGGTAGCGACTGGATGAGAGTTGCCGAGAATCGAGTTGAGTGACGTGTGATTGAAGAGGCCTACGTCCAGCAGTGGACTGCTGTAGCCTGATGATAAGGGCGAACCTAAAGCTAATGCCATTAACCGGGTACAAATTCAGTCCTCTGACAGCTACTGAGAATTTTCCTATAAATAAAGATAAAACCCATTACTGAAAAAAATAATATTTCGATGTTACTCTTTTAACAGAATTTGCCCAATGGATCTGTGAATGCAAGAACCACAAGGGGAAGACTTACGTCCAGCAATAAGATATCTTTCGGATGATATGTTTAAGATGTTTTTTGCAAAAAGCCTGATGCACTACTTATGACACTTTAGAGACTTTCTAAGCAAACCCACCAATGCATTGCCCAGGCTATTTCAGATTAATGATCTGTATATTTGTTTGTAAGTACAAAACAGTGACCGTTTACGGCTCTTTCACTTTAGTACAGTTCTGTCAATAAGTGTTTGAGTGCATAAGAGAGGATTTATTAGGCTTTTCGCACACCCATGCCAATAACATCAAAGGTTTGAAGTTCTTTGAATTCAGAATGACTTTAATGCGAATGTTAATTTTCAAAGAGTAATTTATGTAACTGTAATGTTTTTGGTCAAAGTAGTCTTAGTTCAAATTAGGCTCAAAACGAATGAGTACAAAGTGTGTTCCTACCATTTTTTAGACTCTCTTTCAACTTTTTTTGAGGTAGGTACGGCGAAGCACACCTTCATCTATGCATCTCCTTTTTCACAAAATATTTATCATTCTGTATCTTTATTCTTTTTAGAAATTGTCTTACAACCTTCATTGTTGTTCTATATACAAAAGGAGAAGTCTTTTAATATTGTTATGTTAAAATCAATAAGCATAGGCAGCTAAAGCGTTGACCCTTGACTTTTGTGAGGTCATGACTTCAAATCTTGACCCAATAAACTCATAAATGAACCAAGAGCAAAATGTATCATTCGTTTTTTTTTTATATCAGTCTTCTTAAACTTTCATTGATATAAATTATCTCTGCCCTGCCCAATAGTCAGTTATTTTGATAATTGATTTTTAAGAACAACCTTTTAACGTTTGTGCAACTCATACGACTTTGTAAAGTCAAGAAAATCAACACAAAATAACAATAATCTTAAACTTTGTAGTGTGTACAATAATGGTACACCTATGCCTAACCCTTTAAGCATCACAAACATGATTTTATGAATCTTAAAGACGTGCCCACAAATACAGACATAAAATGTAACAACGTACACTAATTATGTTTTTAGCTCACAAACGTATAGCTAGGTTGCTTCAAATTTATCACCCGCGTAGTGACAGGTTCACTCAGCGTCATTAAATAAATTGATAGCTCATCACTGTCGCGGCAAGCCATAAACGTCTTGGTGACAAAATTATTGTTTAAAAATACAAGATTTTATGTTCTGCAAAAAATAAAATGTCGGACGCTAAAGATTTAGTATAAGCTTTGAGTTTGAGTAAGAATAGGTGATAAAATCGTCTGTCATATATTTCAGTTTTATCACAAAAAATGATTTACTTTTTAGAATTATCTATTTTGTGCGACAATGAAAACAAATTAAATATATAAATTACCATCTTGGTTTGTTTACAGGTAAAAAATAACTAAACATAACAATATAATTCTACGATATTCCAAGGACTGATTTCGAAATTTCTCACAAAAAAAAATTACACACTTGGGCCCTGAGGGGTTACCATGACGTCTTAAAGCAGGATTGTTTTAATGTCATTCCGGTGTGGGAAAGAGACTGAGCTATAGAGGACGTCTAGCGCCATCTCTTTCTCACTCTGAAATAAGATTAAAACAATCCTGTTTTAAGACGTCATGGTAGGCCATCTGTAGGCAATGGAAAATGTCGTGAGGAAAGTATTGAGTATGAATGTGGAATTGTGGATACGTAAGAGTAGAGACCAAAGAAACAATGGATGGACTGTGTAAACGATGATATGGCAAGAAAAATGATAAGATGACGAGTAATAGAGAAGTATGGAAGTGTACATGCTGCGACTACCATAAATAAATTGAGATATGGGCAAGAAACTGATGATGATGATGATGATGATGATTTGAGTCGTGTAGGTGACTACTATACTGACAAAAAATTGCTTCCCTGAAGGACCCAGAAGTATGTGCTGAACTCAACACCGTGTATAGTAATGAGTTCAGAAATCAATCCTTACAATATGAGGGCTATCGTTTTTGAGCTCACCAGATGGCGCACTGTCGAGTAAGGTCCTGTCAATAATTATATTTAATACTATAAAGTACCAATAACTTCCTAAAAATTTTATTTTATTACGAAAAACAACATAGTGTAAGCTCTAATTAAATATTTACAATATTCTTCCTAAAATTAGCAAGCATGAAACATTTAAACATCATTCTACCTCCAAGTACTACCAATTATGATCCTAAGTTGCTACTTAAAATCTTCAAGTCATAAATGAAATGGAATGGCTAAATCTAGAACACAATCGTGAGTATTAGTATAAATACATGATAAAAAAGCCCGCAACGCGCGAACACTCAATGACATCTGACATTTTGGAAGACCTTAGTCTACACAAGCGCCTCTAGCGGCAAATTCACACGCGATAGCCCCCATTCCATTAAAATGAAATCTAGAATCTGTTACCTAAAATGCTCATGCGGTCATGCTAAACCCGATAGGCGCCGTGTCTAAATCCGTCACGCTATAGTGACAGCTCGCTGGTTCTATTCCCGGCTGTGCAACAATAAACAATGACTTGTTTGATTTGGTCACGTGGTCGTGCCTGTTTGATTTTCTAGTTATTCATCTCATATTCTTCATGTTAGGATTTGTCAGGATGCTTTGGGCCAAAGGACACGAATTCTTAAGACTGCGTTTTTCTGTAATGGTGCTGGTATTTTAAATATTGCTGGTACCTAAAGGCCCTTCTAACCCTAAAATTAGCAACTCTATTTGTGGTGGTTCAAACTTCGTTTGAAATTCTGTTAGAATAAAGTTTTAATCAGCTTGCACTACAAAGCGGTTGTTACGTCAATCACTGCGGCCGAATAATGCGAAATTTCTGTTTTTTTTTTTTTGCGATTTACAAAAAAAATATTGATTGGACTAAAAAGTAAAACACATAAGACCTGCTTTACAGTTAGTTCAGTTAGTATGCAAAGTTTCATGATCTAATTTGAAGTACTTTTTGAATACCAGCGGTTTAGTGTTCGATTTGGAGGTAACTTTGGATTTTTTTTCTATCGAGAAAAGTTTATGGAATCGTGTTTTTGTCACACATAGTACTTAGCATTAATCCTCAACTTTACCATATATTTATTTCAAAATTAATGCTGCATTATTTCAGGCGTAATGGAGGATCATGCTAAGCCATTCGAGGGGGGTATAGGCATAAGTATCACCCTGAGAGAGAGTTTCTTAGCCCTACGTTATCTCCCTGTGAATAAAAGCTATATAATTATTACCTATTTTTATATTTTTGAATGACCTAGGTTTACTCAGTTTACTTTGTTTTGGGTGTTTAGTCCCAAATCGAATGGACCGCGGTCCGTTCAGACTTAGACAAAAAATGTTTACGTCCGAACGGACCGGTGTCAAAAAAAAACAAATGAATAAACTTCATCAAGTACGGTCGAACAAGCTATTTGGTTTACAGGTTAACCCACAAATTACATTGTAAAATGTAAACCAAATAGCTTGTTCGACCGTATATTCGGGTGCAAAAGTTAAAAAAATGTTAATTTATTACCCGACTACGGCGAAGCCAAAAGGAAGGGTTATGATTTTAACAGTCTTTTTATTATCATTTATTTATTACTAGTAGACCGATTCTTAAAATAAATACCACCTTGAACTGGATACCCACTGTACCCCTGGGCGTACCCCTGGTGGTACGGTGGGTTTATTAAAGTTAAACGATACCAACAGGTAATAGTGTTGTATTTTTAATCCTTGGGCGGAATGGGCACCGGGCCGTAGGCCGACGAAGGAGGCCGGCGGAGGGCCGGCACTTCGGGGACAGAAGTCAAAGAGTGTTATTTACGATGTTTTCGCGAAGCAAACACGCGTCGTGGAGTCGTAGTAGGTTCTAAATTTGCTTATATCTCGAAAAGTCTTGCTACTAGAGGTCAGAAGTGGTTTTAACAAGTGTTACAACACTATTACCTGGTGGTATCGTTTAACTTTAAAACACCCACCGTACTGCCAGGGGTACGGCCAGGGGTACGGTGGGTCTGCAATGCCTTAAACTCATGCCAGCCTATTACTTTTTCGGGTACCTAAGCGTAGTACTTTTTGGGGTACATGACCGATTCATCAAATAAATACCACCTTAAACTAATGCCAGCCTAGTACTTTTTCGGGTACCTTAGCGTAGTACTTTTTGGGGTACATGACCGATTCTTCAAACAAATACTACCTTGAACTCATGCCAGCCTAGTACTTTTTGGGGTGGATCTGGGTTAGAGTATTGGAAAATAATGGACATGTATTTTTTGTTTTTGTAAATCAATGAATATTGACAAAGATAAAATGCATCAAAACCCGAGAGTGGGGGCTCGTGACGTCACAACAACGCACTAAAATTATAGCACGGCGGCGCGCGGCGTCACGTTTTGAAAATTTTAAAAGCGTCATATTTCCTTTAATTTTGGTTTACGTAACAAAAGGAAAAATATAAATAAATAAATAAATATCGCTGGACATTACACACAGCGCCATCTAGTGCCACACTAAGCAACGAGGCTTGTGTCGTGGACACCAGATAGTTGATATACTACATAGATAGAGGACGTCTAGCGCCATCTCTTTCCCACACTGGTACAAGATTAAAAAGATCCTGCTTTAAGACGTCATGGTAGGGCACCAGTATAGTATACTAAACGGCTCTAAAACCTGGCTGCCCAAGGGTAAGGGCTATGGAGGTCAACCGCCATTCGTCTCGCGTAAAACCAGAACTCGCCGTATCAACTGAACAACT
Source organism: Xestia sexstrigata (assembly GCA_941918905.2). NCBI lineage: Eukaryota > Metazoa > Arthropoda > Insecta > Lepidoptera > Noctuidae > Xestia > Xestia sexstrigata. The sequence continues at coordinate 14,823,984 of OW799223.2, forward strand.
GGTCGTGCGCACGCGCAGAACATCGTGCCTATATGTAGACACTAGCTGTTTTAGCTGTTAATACCTCTATCTAGCTTGGATTTGAGGGGTTTGATTGAAATAGTCAGCTAAATATTAAAGATTTAGTCCGTTTTAAAATATTTTCTGACAGCAAATATAATAGAACTGATCAGGGGGCCTATAATGGCTGCTTTATCAGAATCATAATAAGAATCACGTTAAAAAATTGAAATTCTTAAAATGGTCCATAAAGTCATAACGATAAAGACCATTTTAAGATTTTTTTTAATGTTTTTTTTTGTCATTTTAATAATTTAAAATTCTTAAAATGGTCATATAGTCATAATAGTATAATTATAATTATAGTCATATTCATATATTTATAGTCACAACCATAAAGACCATTTTAAGAATTTTAAATTTTTAATGTGATTCATATTATGATTCTGATAAAGCAGCCATTTTAGGCCTCCAACAAATAGGTAATGTAATATTGGGCAGTTCATTCTAGTTAAGGTGGAAGCTCCAGGGTAGCCCGTGGTAAGGTTACATCTTTTTTTAAATAACACGAATTTAAAAAATAAACTCTCTTGCAGTGATGATATAGATGTTATATTATGTTAACTCCTCTTTTCATTGGTTTAATTGTTCTTCAGGATTCATTGGAGATTTAGTATATCAGTATTTTTTATCGTCTACCTATTTTGATTCCATGTGGTTTGCGACCAGAGCAATTTATTTTTCTCTTAAATTTTTTCTGTCGCTTTTTAAATTCATAGCTAACCGTTACGTCGTGCAGGCCTCTAACATGTTTATTTTTGAAGTTATACTTTCCGGATCCAAAATAAATAGATCTCTTGAATAGAACCAAAATAAAAAAATAAAAAATTGGCCCATAATTTGACAAAAGTTCACCCTTCATTGCACAAACAACATCTGACACACAAATCCCTCTTTTTTCATCCAACGAAAAAAAAACCATCACGCCCTATTTTGCCTTTACAAAAATCATCCAAAAAAACAACGATTTTGCACCAAAAACTCCGTAATTTACTTCCTTTGAGCTTTTAACAATAGGATTAGTAAACAGGTGTGCCACTTTCATTATTATGACGATACATTAGTATAACGTATTAAACTAAAAAAAATATACTCCATCTTGCTACGAATCAAATCGGTATACGACAATGATTGCTTTACTTCGAAATACGACGCATCTGTAATTATGACAACATGCATTTATAATGTACCGTCAGTAAAAAGTTAAGACGCAATATTCCGTACTTCAGCCCGTCTACATATGTCGTTTCGTCTCGCTGTCCCTCAGAGGTCGTTGGTACTCAGGGGAAACTAAAGCACAGGTGTCCAACGCTCGGCCCGATAGAAAGAGACAGACATAGCTTAACTGTTAGCGCGCGAAAAGGACGCAACCAAAATAAACGTTGAACTTATGTTGTGTTTTTTTTCTTTTTGCTCTCCCTCGCCTATGTTCGTGACGGATCTTTTTTTTATTTCATTTTGTTGCTCTTGTACAACCTTTTTGGCTTTATTTCGTTGTTTTTAGCTATATTTTAGACTAACTTACCAATTAAAGTTATTAGGTTAGTTGTTATTTTTGGTTTCGTAGGTTACGAGTGTTATGATACGTCTGCGCACACTGCGCAGTTTTGTTTTTATCTTTTTGTGGATACTGTTTCTAGACGCAGTGTTGGATAAAAGATGCGGTTTTATTAACTGTTTGCCGTTGTCTCCAATAAGTGTTATTATGACAAAGGATTTTCAATTACTTATTATTTTTGAAGACCTTGTTTTTTTTTTAAATTTCGTTTCAGTAAATCTGATTTTAAACTGGATTAAAAGCTTAAAAACTCTTTCATCTCTCTCTTTCTTTCCCTCTCTCCTAAAATGAAATATGAAATTCACAAAAATGAATATCGACATTTTTATCCTCTTGGCGTTCGTGCCTGAAATTTATTTAACATCTCGTTAATAAAATAAACAGTAAGCTCACGACACAAGGCTTGTGCACTGCGGTGTAAAATAATCAACACGGTATTATCGGTTATTATTTGGGGATAGAACAGAATTACGTCTCCCAAATCACACTAGTGCGTAAAATCGTATTATTCAAGATTAGTTTATTGGGTTTTTTTTTCTGTCGTTACATTATTTAATGGGCATTTGTTATTGTATGCTGCTTTGGTATTAGCAGGCTTAGTTATTTGCTTCTAGACGAGTAATAGTAATTTTTATGTTTGTCTTATACCTACTACATTTTTTGGAGTAGGTAGAACATATTATTTAATGTTTTTTTTTTGTAGTCATTTCTGCTTTGTTTTGTTGAACTATGTGCCCGTGAAAATAACTTGAAATCATTCAACCTTTTAAAATCACAACTTTAATGTTATAATAATAATTTATTATAACAATTTATAATTATGATTGTGTGTTTGTTGGCAATCATAAGCTCAATTAAGCATTTCTCCTAATATGTTATGAACACACACTTCGAAGGTTATGTTTAAATCCCCTTGTAATAGATCCATTGCTAACTGGGAACAATTCCAAACTCAGGATCGTAACTGAGATATACCAGGAAAATCCAATAACATCTGCCCGACCTAGGAATCGAACCCAGAACCTCTTTCTCAGCAGTAGCGCTTATGTGACCATTAGACCAACGAATTAGTAACGTACGTTATAAAAAAAACATAAGAATAACACACAAACATGGAAGTATAATTCAAAACACTAATGTCCCACTTGAAAACAATCATATGCGAGTTAGAACATGCAACAGCGACCAACATAACATAATCACAACGATCTAGAGATTATATTGCTGTCATTAAATTATTTTTGTATTGCCACACTCTCGTTTTAAGATTATACCTACTTTAAAAACCATTATTTTTCTCCGGACAAAAAACTGTGATACGACACTTATTTTTGAGGAATTAAAGCATAAAATACAGTAACAGGAAATTGTATGACAGTTCTTTTTTAAGTTTGTGTCGTATGTCTTTTGTTTTTTTGCTAACGGTACTTGTCGCAGTAAAGTTGTGTGCAGTTGTATTTTTAGATGTGTTTGTATGTTGTTTTGTTTTTTTTTTTTTTTATATATAGCGTACTTTAGTTATTGTTTTAAATGTGTTTAATGATCTTAGGCCCGTTTTAGTTAGATATGGCATCAGTATTCGGTGTAAAATGCTCAAAGAAAATCCTCTATACTACCTGCTTTGCTATCTTTGAATATTACAAAACAATTTTTTCTAGATTTTCTCTGAGCTTTGATAATATACAGAATAATCTTTGGGAACCTCTTCCATATTCTATCCTATCTTTCCTCGCCATAATTTATTCAGCAGAATATTGTATATTTAGATGTTATTTTTTTTTAAATAAAAAAGAGAAGAAAAACCATTTGTTTTGGAATACCATCGAGTAATAGAATCCTACAAACACCCATAGAACAAAACAAAAATCTTTAATGAATTTAAATCCTTATCACTAACTACCAAAACTTATCAATATAAACACGCACCCATAAAACCTCTGACATCGAATAAATCTAATAGAAAATTAAAAACAACGTACTCATGCTCTTGCGCAGCGGACAACAAGTTTCTTGTCATACACACATGCGCAGATATACCCACACAAGCACATGCACACAATCGTACTCACTCAAGCACATGGACGCGGACATGTACAGTCGCGAGCATAAAGATGTATTCACTTAGCAAAATTCAAAAGGGATTTTCTTGCGGAATAACAATTGCAACTTCGAGATAAGTCCCGTTTTGTAATAGTACGGGTCTCAAAATATTAATTTCATAGTCACAATCAATACAGAAGGAGAATATTAGTTCCAAACTTGCTACGTGTCTACATATTAGTGTCCGTGAGTGTACTCGCACGCGCACATGCGCAGTGCGTAAGGCCAGTAGTGGGCCAGTTTATACGTAACTCAACGGTAATAATCGTGATATTGTTGTGTAGAGACAGCAGTTGTTTGTTTGTTGAAAATGTACGTAATTATTGCGGTATTTGTATGTTGATTTCGGATTTAGTTTTGAGACTGATATTGTGTGGGTTTTTGATGTTTATAATGTAGATTGGAATCTGCGTCTTTGTGATCCAAATAACGAGTTAAGTTTTGAATAATCACAGAAACAAAAGTCGTAGATTTTGTAAGTTTGGCATTACATAACAAAAAAAAATGTACGCTGTACTCAGTTATCGGTACCCAGTAATTTCGTAAAACATTTCTTTTGACCCAGTTGCCAATAACATTCCGTGAAAAAGTCATCAATACACTTTACGTATCCCTAAAAACAGCGAAAACCTGCACAAAGCCTTACTTTGCCCTACTAAAATAAAAACAAAAACAAGTTTTTCTGCTGACCATACAAGTCGCCAAGCCTCCGTGCTTACATCGATACACGTGGTGCAAGAAAAAGAGAAAATAATAAAACCTTTAATTTATGCCTTGATAGTACTTGTATCTTGAAAATAAAATATATAATCTTTTTTTTTCACTCCGTACCTTTTTTGGGTCACTGGCCTTTAGAGATGTGCTGTGCCGATATCGATGTTTTTTTGTTTTTGTTTCTTTCTTTCTTTCTTTGAGACGATGACGTCTGTCTGATGCGTAAAATCTTTTTTTGATTTCATTTTTCTTTAGCAAATTATGATGTCTTATCATTTAATGATTGAGTTCAACGCGATCTAGTTTCTTGTTTTATTTGTATTTGAATTATTTATTAGGTATAATTAATTGAGCTTTATGAATTGATGTTTATTAAGTGGCTTATAATAATTTGTTATTCTGTTCCATTTGTGTTGCAGAGCAGTAATGTTGCATTTTAATGGATACAAATGTCTAGCGACACAGCGTCTATGACCTAGTTCATAAGCTAGTAAAATATGGTACCTGCTGAATTTCAATTATAAGTGCAATCCCGAAAGAAAAAATCGTCTTGAGTTTTATTTCAAAATGTCGACCCTTTTTTAAATAAATATTTTTTACACAAGAACACATTTATGTAAGTGTATTAGCAAAATATCCTATGATCAATCACTTTTGGAGATAAATTATTAAACTTAAACAGTTAACCAAAGTCTGCTGATTTTACAAGAAAAAAATAAAGTTACAACTCCCAGCCAAATTCCCAGTTCCCAGGAAAGAACATACTCACTCATGTAATTTTGCCCATAACCAGTACGAAACGAGACCCATCAATAAGGCGGCGACATCGTTAATGTATCGATAATTAAGACGCTTAATGATTAATAACGAAACAGGTGTTCACGTGACAGTGAAAGGACCAGAATCTGAACTTTAGGACCAATATAGACAATGAGTATGAAAACGGATTAAGGACTTTATAAAAACGACTGTTTTAAAACTGGGTTTCAATTTAAAGGAAAAAGAAATGGATTTATTGTGGAAGAAAACAATAACGTTTAGATAAGCGGAAGGGACTAAAAAAAACATAAGTATTTTGTTCACAACATAATATAACATTACGCCTGTAATCCCCGAAGGCTTAGGCAGAGGTGTACCTAATAGTACACACACATTTCCCCAGTTATGTGTAAGCCCCATGTAATGGGGGGCGAACCTACTGCCATCAACGTAAATCCAGATATTAAAATATTTTGTTCTTTTCAATCACAAATGCGTATAATACAAACATTTAGTTCTCGATAAAAGCTTTTGTACTCGTATAAAATTTCAACAACAACATCAGCACTATTGCAAATAGAGTCTCGCTATCTCTTGTCATCGTCACCTTTGCCCTGTCTATCGACATTGCGCACTACGCAGTCACAACACTTCGCCTCAGAACGGTAGCCAGCCGAACGCCTACGCGATCACCGTCGGCACAAATCACGACATAGATAGACCCTTTTAGAATTTATAACACTCGTAAAATGAAACCGCGATGATTGCTAAAGATTTTAACACAGAAAAAGTAGGACTAGGGATTCAATTATTCAAATAGAACTCTTAGCTAAGGCTGAAGGGAGAATGGAAGAAAAAAATACATTGCACCCACCCCAACTAATATGGGACTAAGGTAGAAAGATGATCGACCTAAGGTAGAAAGATGATCGAACTAATATGGGACTATGGTAGAACGATGATAAGGTAGAGAGATGATGACCGTGGCCCCGGAACACAAAGGGCGATGAAGGAACATGGATGGGTTTTAGTCAGTAAAAGTCTGACACTCCCTCCTGCTCCTCCCAGAGCGGGAGAAGTCATTTGATGATTTCCCATCCGAAAAAAAAAGGTAGGAAGATGACGATGAACCCTAATTAAAGAAATTGTTATAGTTAGGAATATACCGCATGATGAATTATATTTGCGTGACTCAAAACATAATAGGTTTGTGTCCTGAAAAAATATTTGATACGTATTTTTTCTTTTGATACGTAAACCAAAATTGACGAAGATACGACGCTTTTAAAATTCTCAATACGTTACGCCGTGCTCTAATTTTTAGTACGTTGTGACGTCACTAGCCCCAACTCCCCAGTTTTGATGCGTTTTATCTTTGTCAATATTTATTGATTTACAAAAACAAAAAATACGTGTCCATTATTTTCCAATACTCTAACTGATGGACAAAATAGATTTGCAATTTATTGATGGTGGAAACTAGCCCATTGGTTATTAGTAGCTGAACTTGTAGGTTTGAGGTGTAAATATTCATTAGGCTTAAATTACTGTCGCGCTGACCGACGGTCGTGAACGTCATCGCTGGCGTACGCGACCGACGTTGTGCGACCGACTGTCAGCGTGACACTATTTCAAGCCTTTTAGTGCATGGTTGCAAGGATCAAAATACCAAGTTTGTAAAATCCTCACTTTTTTCAAGATCCTCAATATACCAATGTCATGGACATTGATCTTGACTGGATAACACATTATGTATTCACTTTTGGAGGAAATAATAACCTGGCCTGGCAGAGCCAATAAGCTGAACAAAAGCAATGACGGCGAAAGAATACATTCAGTAATTTGTTATTTTACAAACCACAAAAACGATAAAGGCGTGCCAAAAAGCATTCAAAGATTTAGTGCTCAACAAAATTTTAAAACCACAGCTCCCGGTATTGAATTTCGGATACGGGTTAAAATATATATAGGAACTGTAAAACCTGGACGAAAATATTCCCAAAAAGAAGGCAATTCATAATCTCTTTAGAATACAAGCGTGATTGACAAGCAGGATAATTTCATAACAAAGGTAACTTGTGTTAAAACATTGTATTGAATGTAACCGCAGCTAACTGAATTGATATTGTGCATACGGGCCAATTTTTGGCAAGTTGCGGTAAAAGCTCCTTTCGGGATAGGGGTAAGTTCGATGTTTAAATTAAAGGTAGCTGAATTCGGTCTTTCGAATCGTTAATGGATAGAAGGACCAATCATACGAATCATACTCCATCGACACAAATTAAATAAAGAAAAAGACGGGTAAAAAAATTAAATTATAAATAGAAAATAATCAAATTACTTTTTTTATATGTACACGATGTGTGATTTTTGCATAAATGTAGAAATTTTGAAATGGGCTGTTTTATCACTAAAACAATCTATTAAAGACAACTTTAAACAACTAAACTATGCTTCGATCAACAATCGAAGAAACTATGCCATTGAATTTTATATTTTTTAGCGTTGCATATTTTTACCATTATCCTCAGTCTCCATTTTTTTATTAAGATGAAGAAAGAAAGGATCCTAAACAGAATCATATGCTGATATTTCCCACAGTCTTTGGTGTCAGGTGGCAGTCGATTACTAACCCCTTCACCAGATATTGCATATGAAATCGATCCTAACATATGGTCAGGAACCAGACAAAATATCCCTAACCTTGAAACTTGAAGCAAATGAACGTCTTATAAAGAAAGAAGTTTTCAACTTTCATATATCTTTATTACAAAGTGGATTATTGTATCTAGATGCAAATATACTTATGGCTAACAAAAAAAAAAAAGGTTGAATGTTTCATAATTATTGTTAATGAAAACAAGAATTATTTGTTTGTGACGACGACGAGTGTACACGATTCGCCATGCTGGTCGGTCAGTATTGTGTTAGGACTTTAGGAGGCCTCAGCAGAATAGGCTAGTTTCCACCATCAATAAATTGCAAATCTATCTAATCTGTCAGTTAGAGTATTGGAAAATAATGGACACGTATTTTTTGTTTTTGTAAATCAATGAACATTGACAAAGATAAAACGCATCAAAACTCGGGAGTGGGGCTCGTGACTTCACAACTTACTAAAAATTATACCACGCCGTGACGTATTGAGAATTTTTCAAAGTGTCGTTTCTTCGTCAATTTTGATTTACGTAACAAAAGAAAAAATACGTGTCCAATATTGTTTGGAAATCTATCTGACGGACTAATTAGATTTTTTTAGTCATCTACCCTATTGATATCCATCATTACACATGGGACACGGTACATGTCATGGTTAAAGAGGTAAAACTACGAATATCTGACCAAAAAACTGGCACACAACTTCTTTATTATGCTCTCACTACCCACAATAATAGACACACCTTCACAACTCCACATAAACCAGAGAAAAAGTACCAACAATAAGCAGAAGTCAAACAATGCTTTAAGTTCCATCTTTGGCATACATCAGACCAACAATAGCAGAACGAATTAACATATGAAAGGCAAGCGTAGTACGGTAGCCAGACATTTTAACTCCTTTAAGTAAAATGTGAACACAGACCTGCGATTTTTTATCGGTAACCGTGAACTGGCTTTAAATTAGGAATCATTAATCTTCTGTCTGTCTTGAACTAAGAAAGGGATTGTTGCAATAAGGTAGTGGATGTGTTATGCGAAAGTGGAGGGAATAATGAAAGAGTAATGTTTTTGGGGACCGTCTATTACATACTGACGTTCCTCTGTCCCTCGGAAAGCATGGAACGCAGTTGGACCTAGACTCCTAGCTGTCATTTGCAGATCTTTGGTAGTCGTTAGTTAGTGGTCCGAAAGACTCCAGGCCCCTTATTCACAACGCTTCGATTCGATTTTCGATTCGGAAAGTCGTATGTCTATCTTTTTTTGACATTACGAAATCGAGCGAGATAGACATACGACTTTCCGAATCGAAAATCGAATCGAAGCGTTTTGAATAGCTATGCAGGTATCGTATCTTATTCTACTTCTTCTTCAACCTTAGACCATTCAATGCTGAGGTTAGATCTCTTCCAGATCTTTCCACTTTTCGTCGGCCCACCTAGTCGGTTGTCTTCGAACATTACAATCGGATAAATGCTATTGTATGATATTGCGTTGGTATCGTTTACCCATTACTAATTGCGTTGTGTAGGTCAGATAGGTAGTCACAACATGTAAAAAGCTGCATTTTGAAATTGAAAGCCGAGCCCAGCATAGTTGTAAAAAAGGCTAGGTAAATGATGACACCGGTTTACGGTTTCAGAGAGGCCCGTGTGTTATTTGACACTTGACATAAGGAAGTGCGTGGGTGCAAATCGTTTGCCTGTTTGTGCTAATGGCTCTTAGCAGTATACACTTGTGACCTGTCACTAGGATGCTATAATTGCATGAGGACTAAGTGATTGCTTGTCAACTTAAATGATTTTCAAAACTTACGGAAATCTCATTAACCAGAGTCACAATATTGATCCACCTACTTGGATGCAAAATCAGTGCTGATTGGAATCCGATTGATGGTAGATAACTTGCATACAAATTAACATCATAAATCATCTTCATCAGATAAGTCCTTCGATACTTAGACAGTTGTCATAATGCCAATTATTTATCTGTGGTCAGCGCAGTGTATATTCTCCCATACTTCTCTATTACCTGTCATCTTAGAAGTCACCTCCTTTCTAGCCATTTCATCCTTCAGACGTTCATCCATGGTCCATGCATAATTTCTTTGGTCTTCCCCTACTCTTCACTTCACAACACTTTCCTCTGCATCACATACATGAAAACCAATTATCACACAGATTTTCAGTCTCCCATCTCACTCTCAGACTCCCTCTTATCCTTAAAAACTTTACTGACCTAATAAACAAACTAGCTCCAATAATTTACAATTCCATCCAAACAAATCGTCACGAAGCAATCGCTCGTCTGCCCTGACAGATCGTAGAAAACTAATCACTATTCACTGCTGCGCTTACCCATGATAATTAATAAGTTTGAGGTTTGACTTGCATCTGCATACAATGCCCCGTCTGGACGCGAGTGCGTTCTCAAATGCACAACATTTTGTTATACAGTTCATGTAATGGTTTTTTTTCTCTGTTTAGCAAAAAGGTATACGACTAAATTTCATTTTCACTGGCACTAGGAGACACTCTCTTAATTAAATGCCTTAATAAAACCATAGTTATATTAATTAGGCTTTCATTTAGGTGTCTCTTATTGTTGGTGACAACTTTAGAATATTGTTGCTTGGTAGTTTGGAAATTTGCCAATTTGTTAGAATATTGAGAGAATCCTTCGAGCAATATCCGACTACGGTAGTTTTTTTTGTGGTAGATACTTTTATTGAATCTACAAATCGATCATAAGTTTTTTGGAAAGGATTGAAATAAAAAAAGAATATTTTGAATTTCTCTATCTTAAAGAAGTGTGTTAAAAATTAAAGAAGAAAATGAATAAAGTCCAACATAAATAAAAAATCAAATTACAGATCTACACGTTAAACAAAAGAATCATTCCTATTAAAATAATTGATTTCAAAATTTTAAGAGCACTCCCAAAATTGATGGACACAAATAAAAATAGTAACACCAAAATACATTCGATAGTAGAAATTACATCTTTGGAAGTCATTAAGTAAAATATTAATGTTGAATGTTATACTCAAAGTGATGGTTACACCGGGTTAATAGTGCGTTCTGTATCATTTGGTGTATCAAAGCAATGGGACTAACAATTAACTCTAATAATAGGTAATCGTCTAACCGTTTAAACTACAGCTTTATTTCTTATTTGAAGCCATTTAGAAAATTATTTGTGTTGCTGTAAATCAATTATTTAATTATGTTTAATTGAGAAGGAAATGGTCTGAACCATGTTCTGATGTTATATCATAAGGTTAGGTGTAATTCAGAGTAATTTGTCTTTTGAGGTTTACAAGGACGCTTCCGTTTGAAGTGGGTACTGTTACTGATAGCTACAGGTAGGTGATGAAGGTTATACAAGTGTATCTTATTGCAGACAGTAATATTAAACTATTTTATTAGGTTACTGGTTATTATCACTCTTAAAAGCAATAAGGCAGTAGTTGGCGTTTTTACCTGTGAACTGAGTTCCGAGGTTTGAGCTGAGGTCGAAAATGCTAAACATTTGACAGGACCCTCATGCAAACATAAGCTTTATTGCAAAGGGCATGATAAGGCCAAATAGTAGACTGTCACGAATAATTGTTTTTACACCAGATTTTAATGAAGTATAGACATTCATCGATGCTAAGCTTAAACTAAAAAAGACTTTTGACATATTTGATACGGAGATTGAAGTAACAGAAAGCATTTGAGCTATTTGTTGATTTCAAACTTTGCAAGTATTAGTTATAACCATGATGGCAAAGCTACCAAAGAGTTTATAGTAATCAAGCGAATGCAACTTGTATTCGGTATCTAAGCGTTTCAACTTTAAAGGCCCTAAGGAGACGAAAACTAAACCATAGTAAGTTTAGGTTTAAAAAATCCCAGAACTCATTTCCCAAGAGCAAGAGCTTTCCTACAAGAAATTATTCATTATACGTGCTTAATAATTATTGTTAAGTACTTAATCCTATACACCGATATAACTGTTAGAAGAACCCGTTTTCTATAATCACAGTAATTCGAATAGGTGCATGCAGTTGACCAGTCTTACCAACTTCTGTTTGCGGTTCACTAAACGTTATATGGATGATTGCTTTTGCCTTAGGGATTTCTACGTTTTGTAGGACCGTTTGAAGAGTAAGGAAGCGAGTTGTGATAAGGAGGACCTGTAGCTTCTTGTACGTATTCAGCTTCTTATGTCACTAAAATGCGGAGAAAAAGTTAACTGTGACTTTAAGGAGTAAAACTGTATGTTGATCCTTTCGGATAATTGTTTTCATGACCATCAATGCACTCGAAGAGTTTACAGCCTGATCAACTGCATATATTACTTTACTCCACTGTTTATTTTCGTTACATTATCGTTTGGTATTCAGATGATTGTTTTACAATTGTTATCAACTACCACTTATCTTTTATCCGTAGTGTTTTATCTGCAGCTACATCTGTTACATTTTGATTAAGACAAAATCAATCAATTTCTATTTTACCAAGCACTTGTAAGTTACTCAACACATCTATATCAGGTTTTTTCTCAAACCCTTTAGTTATCTGTTCTCTACTTTTTCTTAACAACCAAAAAATTAACGTTTCAATCACGTATGGACCCCCAAGTCCGTAACGTGATTCCAAATTTGAAATCAACGAACGATTAATCATTGACCTGGCGATGGTCATTTGTGTCAAGTCACCTCGTCCTTTTGATATAATCCTTGAAACTATTGTGAGACAAACGGCTTTGGTACAAATCGTTGTGGGACAGACGGTTTTGGGACAAAACGTTTTGGGACTGAGACAAAATAGATTTAGAATCACGAATGTTTTGGTCATTGGTCAGTGATGTGTGGAATTGAAACATGATTTTGTGGGAATATCTGGTTGATGTTCGTTAGAGTGAGTAATTGTTGGATGTTGTGTGTCAAGTACCAGTTTTTAAGTGGAAACTTAATTCTGATAATCGTTAATGGAGAATGAGCAGTTGACTTATAAATAAATAAATATCGCTGGACATTACACACAACGCCATCTAGTGCCACACTAAGCAACTAGGCTTGTGTCGTGGACACCAGATAGTTGATATACTACATAGATACTTTTTGTTTTGTAAATACATACTTACGAGTATTATACATATAAACATCCATGACTCAGAAAGAAATGTCCATGCTCATCACACAAACATTTGCTTCTACCGGGATTCGAACCCGGGACCCTAAGAACGTAAGGCAGCCAAACTTTCTTGAATACTGAACCACTGATCCAGAAAATCTGAAGCAAATGCAATGGTTATTGAACACAGTCTCTTTTTCTATTATTCTATACAAAAAGCCATTAGGTCGCTAGAATAAACCAATTCTTCTTCTTCTTCTTTGCGTGTCGATGGACTGAGATAATACCCGACCAAGTACAAAGCCACCTGCACAGCTCTTTCGTTGGCTTCCTATAAATCCTGGAAGATGCAGGTAGCTTTGCAGGATGAGCAAGAAAGGAGATGGAGTAACTCAAAGTATACAAACTAAGTTATGTCTTTGTTTGTTATTATGTCTTTTGCCAATATGACACAAAATTACCCTTGGAGATAGTAAAAAGTACATACTCCATTACGAAAAAAAAAGCGGTTCCAACGAATTGAGAACCTCCTCCTTTTTTAAGTCGGTTAAAAAGGTCTAACCTCAGCACGTCTACGAACGGTTCTAATTTCATCACTCGTTCGCTCTTGCGGTAAATAAATTCGCTAATTCGTATGTAATTCTTACTAATGACAGCTAACAGCGTTCGTTGGAAACGCTTAATATGTGGTTTGTGCAAGTCTTTGGTCGCCAGGGAGGGGGGGTTTCAATAAGACGTCTAAATGTTTAATTGTGAGACAGGTTGCGTTGGAAAAAGTTGCAGTGATTTCTTTTTAAGAATTGACAATGACTCCAGCTGCGTTATTGTCTTTTTAGTTTTGATCCTGGTTTGCTAAGATTAATACTCATATCATTAAATCATATCATAAAAGGTCTCTGGTCAGTTTAAATTTAAATTAAATTCTACTTCTTCTGCACTGAAAATTCCCATCGATCCTTCAACCACAGCAAAACTTCACACTAACTTGCGGCTAAATAAAAACATTTAAAGCTTCCATAATACTTTGTTCGAAAGTAAACATAGAAGTAGCATCAAACGCCAAAGCCAATAAAACGGTCAGTTTTACGACAGACATAAATCAAGTATCGATACACTATCGGTCGTCAAAGTCGTCGCAGTGAAACCACAGCTTAAGTCGTTCTAAAAACAAGTATTACTTGTTTGTAGACAAATAATTATTGTCTATAAGTGAAATATTAAATGTTGGTGTTAGAAGAGGAGGTTAAGCAATTGTCAACGCGGTTTGTAAATTGATGGGTGGCTGGTTTGTGAATGTTGCAGATTGTTTTAGTGGATTAACTTTGGCTGTTACATTGATTTATGGTCAGGGTTTATCTGTTGAGCAATCTTTTAGACTAATACGTGGCGTCTTACTTCCTTTGAGGATTTTTGTATGTTGTATTGAAGCGATACTTTGGATCAAAATTATTGCAGTAGAAATATCAAAGACTAGCGGACGTCACGCGGTTTCACCCGCGTAGTTCCCGTTCCTGTGGGAGTTCGGGGATAAAATGTAGCCTATGTTACTCAGGGTGAATGTAGCTTTCTAATGGTGTAAGAATTAAAATCGGCACAGTAGTTTTTGAGTTTATTCATTACAAACATACATACACACACACAAAAATACAAATCTTTCCTCTTTATAATATTACTATATTGTATATTAGTGTAGATTAGAAAATCTTATAGAGGAAATTAATAGCCATGCCATCAAGAAACGATTGTATCTACAGGAACTCTTTTATTGGAAAAAGGAGAGATACTGAGAGTATCTCTCCTTTTTCCAATACACACTCCTCATCATTATCATAACCACTTTCCACGTTGATGATAGGATTTCGCTCAAAGATCAAAGATTTATTTTGGTCTTTCGATCATCATTTTATCTAAAACATATATCCACTGAGCCATTGACGTGTACCTGTCCCTGTCAAACCCATTACAACCATGGCCAGGGTACCAGGTAATAATAATACAGATAGCTGTGATATTGTAAATAGGCGTAAGGCAGGGACACCTGTGTTACGCATCTAGCGTGGATAAGACAAAAAAAATGAACAGACTCGCCTATCGGTGCATTGTGTAGGAGTAGTATGGATTTTTGATCGTTTGTTTTTAGAAGCAACTTGTGTAGGGATTGATAAAGTAGAGATTGCACATTGATCTTGAATATACGTACCGTAGTACAGAATCAAGGTAAATTGCACTGTTTTAGTGAGGGAAAGATACGAACAGTAGTTCACCAGTTATTGAAGGCTGTAAACGAGGACGATGACAAAGCTGATAATGCTGCTGTGCTGCTGCTGCTGATAGTGCTGTTAATGCTGTTTTGTGAACACATTTGGTAAGTATGGCAGCACCAAGAGTGTAACTGTATTGGCATGGCATGCATTGTTGTCAAAGTTTTCCCCGAGCCAAGTAAAACTTCTAATCCTAGAAATAAACCAACAATATTCCCAAGTTGCAACGTCCACACAATTCTTACCGTTGCATTAGTGCAAGACAGCAATATCTCCATCTCTTTCGTCCACCGGTCGCTCGCTGCACGTGTGTCATGGAAACGGGTTTCGCTCGCGGACGGACCCAAGATTTTATTAATTTGTGTTTCTTATATATTTTTGTATAATACTTCTTCGTCGCTCCTGTTCGCCTGGTACTCGCTCCATCGATATTGTTGATAACAAATTGCTTTTCTTTGTTCTGTCATGGCGTCTTTGTTTTGTTTAAAAATAAGGTCAAATAAAGCTAGTCTGAATGCTACCTGATGTGATGAATTGTGTTGCGACTGTTTTGAATGATTGGGTTCTAGGTTTTTGCAATGTTGATTTAAGGACAGCCATTGTTAAAATATTATTATGTTCATTTGCTAAGGTGTGTTTGTTGAGAGCAATGTCATATTTTTTACTATTCATAACACAACACCACCAACAATTTGTGTATTTTTTTCAAGTGTGTTGAAGTGAAATTAAAAGGTTTAATAAAAGTCTGACTTAAATTAATTTGACTTTTTTGCCAATTTTTTATAAAAATCCACATGAGCTTTTTGTCCACGTTTTTCAGCGACTCATGTAAACTATTGGATTTCATTCAGTGATTTTAATATCTTCATTATTATTGTTTATACACCTCGCAAATGAAGTTAGAAAGCGCTTTTACAATAAAATTATTATTGACAATTGTTTCACATCTTTCTTCAGTAACATTTTTAATACTGCATCTACCAACAAAGTTCATCTTGGTAGACATGTATCAGACTGCACGAGACAAAAACAAAAAAAATCTGCGACACATCCTAATTTAACACGACAAAATAAATCACAGATACAAAAGTATTCGGAATATTAATCTCGAGTCAAGCACATCAGAATATGGCCCGAAGCATTTTGTTTCCGATATTTATGATGATCCGTTTTAATCAACTTAATCGACTTCGGTACAACGATTAAGAGTTTATTTTTATTTTTCATCAAATTTTTGTGCTTGAAATGAATCATGGTTGAAAAGTTAATTTGGTAATGATATCTTTAGGATCTTTATGGTATAGGATTGATAAAAGAAGCAAGATGCATCAGACAACTGAGAGTCACATTGTTATGTATTTCTACAATCTTCTTCTTCGTGGTCACTTTTACTGCTTAATTTGGGCGCAGAACGAAAGTTAGGAGATAGATCATAATTTGATACTGCTCTACATCCACACTCTGCTGCTTTAACGTCGAGGTAGTCCGGTTAAGGCCCTATCTTTCTCGTGTGACGAAATCTATATGGAATTCCTACGGTTATGGTTTTTTTTTTAATTCATCTTGATCCGTTTTTGCAAGACAAAGTTTAACATTTTGCAAGAAAAAGTACTTTTCATATTAGACATTCGTTACTAATACCTACCACGTTCCACTATTCATTTCATGGCTCCGTTCTTGACTTTCGTAACTTCAGCTACCGAGAGAAACCATACCGAGAGATACACTATACTTTTCATCCATTCCGTCCAGCATTTACGAACCCACCACACATAAAAAGTTATTGAACAACCAAATCATTAGCTACTGCACATTTCTGCGGTCAAAACCCTATTGTTTCGACCACACGTACGAACAATGAGACGTTATGCTGCAGTATGGCCACAATTGTTTTTGGACAAAATAACAGCATCCCTAACATTTAAGAAGTTGTAAATATTGAGTTGTCATTGTCTTTTTCTTGAGCTGTGGTATTGGTTTACGATTTACTTGAAGGTGGAATCGGGTAGGTAAAGGAATATTGCTACGTAAAAATCAAATCCAACTATCTTCTTCTTTGTCGTGTGGTTAGAGCCAAACCTGGTGTAAGAGTTTTTATGTCGCCCATGGGCCTGTGACTTGGCTTAAGATGCCGTCAAGAAATGTCTCGCAGTCATGCTTGTTTGCTCACGATTTTTTTCTAAACTGAAGCAAACTCTGATAATTATTATACGATACTCAAAATCGGAGGTGCGTGAAATAACAACTATGGTTTCAGTTTATCCATCCACAGTTGCTTCAAATTATGCTCTGCCGTCTATCAAACTTGTCTTCATTGCAGAATAACTTCTTTACTTTGGATAGGAGTTCCTTGGTAACAGCAAGTCTGGTGTCACGTTCTTTCATCCACTATCAACAACGAATTTTGGAGGTGTTTGTTTAAACACTAAAAAAACAGCTAAAGTGTAGTGTAGTGTGTGTAGTGTCTACAGTCCGTTCACAGTTAATATACTAATTGTAGCTGGACAATTCAAAAGGGCTTGTAACTAGTATATTTAAAATAAATGCTTTTTGTTTGAGATGTAAGTGTACTTTCAGTCAGAGAATATGATGGGTAAAATACAAAAAGGGGACAAGACAAGAAAGTAAAAAGAAAGAAAATCCTGCTGTACCGATTGGTAGACAGATACACTTTAAAGCAAACAAGTAGAAAAAAACTAAAAGAAACAACGGACCTAAAAGTCGCAGAACTGGCTAAAAATAAAAAGCCCAAAACTAAGGCAGTGTCACAGCCCACGTGGACATTATGCGCACGCGCAACGTAGGCGATATTGCTAATAAATGTTTTGATTTACAACCAGAGATATTACTTTTAATGTTCTTTTTACTTTAATAGTCTGGTTTGGGGATATATGCTGATAGTTTTGAAATCTGTGTCAAAAGTGAAAAGAATAAAATTCTACGGGAGTTAGGTGAACTTATTGAAGATGGTTCTTACTATATTCCCTTTTGGAATTAACTGGTAATGCAAATATTGCTGGATTTGATCCACCCAAATCGACAATATTGGGCAGGATTGTAGCTGAACGGAAACTCAGGAAAACCAACTTTATTATCATTATAACATTCAGTAAGCAGGGAAAGTAAACTAGCTAGTTCCAAGCATCGCTTTTGGTTTATAATCTGTAAACGTAATTTTATATTTTCTTATTTTATAATAAATATCGCTGGACATTACACTCAGCGCCATCTAGTGCCACACTAAGCAACGATAATAGCTTGACCTCAATCTCATGGGAACTTATCTATGGATACGCCATCAACATTGTTCTTTGACAAACCTTCCTCATTGGCAACTTTTAGGCACCATTAGTGATTAAAATCAATGCTCGTGTTTTGGAAGTCCCAAAACTGTTTTTGTCCTATTTTTTTGTTGGACAAGCGCGCGGCTCTCTTCCCAAATCACTGTAACTTCTGAAAGCCAGAATCAACAGTGGCGACTACCAGAAAAGACAATGAAGCTCGACGAAGTCCCAGAGAAACAATTTAACTGTCTTGGATCCCGCAACGAAATTAATCAGAAAAGTATAGCGGAGGTATAGGAAAAACTTAATTAAGTTAATTATAAGTTGTCCTGAATTACTGCATTTTTTTCATCTTGTAACGTTTTCTATTTTTTTGTCCACAGATCGCCCCTACTCCGAATCAGACATCCCCCAGACAGCCCCCCCACAAACCCAACAGTGTCGACGCTCAGCCTCATCACCCCCCCTCACACTAACCCTGGATTCAGACTTAGACGACGATGTATTCGCCCCCAGATCCGACAGGACCAACGACCTTTTCTCGACTCGGAACCTGGACATCTTCGGCTATGGGAGTCCTAGGACTCCTGCGGGAGTTCTCTTAAGTCCTCGGAGAGAGAGAAAGTTTACGTTTTCAGTGACGAGTGAGAAGCATTGGAGGGATAAGGGAGGGACAGACGTTGCTGATGGTATGCCGAGGGATGAGGGGGTCAGCGATACTGATAGTGATAGAGAGACTGATGAGGTCAGTGACATATTTTTAATAGTTTATTTCTAAGTAAGACGTACATGAATAGAATGAGATTATTCTAGACTCTTGAATAATAACTATAATTTTTTTCAACAAGCACTTTGAGATAGTAATGAACGTTTTCATTAAAATAGAAGAAGTTGATGACCCTTAAAAATATTGCGTCATATCGCGGGAGCGCTGCAGTTGTTAAGTATTGTTTAATTATTAAACAACATTATAAACTAAAACTTACAATATATACCTATTTATAATTTAACACCAAATACGGATAAGGACAGTAGGATGATGATAAAGAAAAGCTTTTATTGAAAAACGTTGACAAACGAACCATTATGCAAAAAAGTAGATGCACAATGCGGGAAATTATGAATGTTATTTTCCATCAAACAAAGGTCAGTGACCTTACTTATATGAACCTAGGTCACAATTAAAACTGAAAAATCACATAAATTGAACTTCCAATTTGCCCTAATTAAAACTTCAAAGCCATAAATTCAATTGCTAATTATTATGAAACTAATTGCGCATTAATAAAAACAAAACAAACTGTATTTAATAAAATATATATATTTTTGTAAAAACAACGACACGTGTTCATAAAGTCTTTGTTTACGTTGTGATTCATAAAGTATAATACTATCTATTTATAGATATGTACTGTTGTAGTAAATAGTAGCGTGAACATGTTATGACATAAACTTAACTATGTGGTAATGTTTTTTATTACAGTCTACATATACATCTAACATCACGCCTTTAATCGCCGAAGGATTCGGCAGAGGTTGTAAGACCTAATACCTAGTGTATTAGCGAGCCTATTGCCATCAACCGGGCACAAATCCAGACTCCGTGGCCCACTGTCTGCATCGCGTCTAAATATGTAGAACCTTCTGGAATTCTGGTGTAAGGTCTGGTTCAGATTGGTAGAGTTTTTGCAAGCAGTGGTATTACACAAGCAGATAAATCATTATTTGGTTAAATAATCTTCATTTTTTTCTCATGGCTTAGTAATTTTTCAACACAGTAATTATTCACGTAACTGAAAATTTTAGTCGAAAGGCATTCACTTTCATAATCTGACAGCAGAACTCTCAAATCAAATTAAAAACATGCTAATTCCATTGACTTTTGAATAATATCTTGTATGTTCTGCGAAAATGTTTCATACTATATCCACAATCTACAGTAATTCATCTTCAAAGTTTCTAAAATAAATAAAGAATACGAGTAATGTATTATTCTCCGTTGCACTGTCTTTTTCGATCCAAAACTTGTACGTGACGCCTGATTAAAAAATAAAAATTGCATGCGCGCAGCAGTTTGCTATTAAAAACTGTCAGGCGCTAGTGAGATTTTCTTGTTACGAAGTTTGAAGTAAGCTAAGTTTTCTAATTACCACGGTATCCTAGAACTACTTTGATGCATTATAAAGGAAACGTGAATATGCATTGTATCTTCACGCTTTTGTTCTTTTACTAGGTGAACAGTGATCCACGTTTTTCGTTTTATGAAAATAAGAAGGCACCTATTCGGTCATTATTGATTTTAACATTAATTTTACTTATTAGGATCAAACTATGTATATAGTTATAAAGGTATCGAAGTCTTGGATCTAAAATAATATCCTGTTTCAGGAATTAAATCGACACTTTATATAAACAACCTTAATAGACGTTTTAACTACGCTTCAAGTCTCTTCGCATATTCCCTTCGTAATGTACGACTATTTACATTAGAAGTTCATAATAAACTAAAGTGATTCCACTACTTGCCGATTTCGTAACAGAAAATCCAAAACAAATATAGGCGGATCATATTTTATACTTTCAATTGATATTTTCTTGGCAAGTCGCCAAACTGAAAATACACTTTTCTGCGTTTCTACCTCAGGATATTATTAATACATTGTGTCTTGATTGTTTTTTGTTTTGCATCGAGATTCTACGAAACTATATATACCTAAGTACAGAGATAGATAGTGTAGGTACCTACAGAATTTTTATTTATAAAAACCAGTACCGTAAATTGCAAATAGTGGGTTATTATTTAAAACATTTTTTTTAAACATTTCTTTGTCTGAAAATAAATTATTTAATAATAATAAATGGGATCAGTAATTTGATTTGATTACCAGACTTCTCTCTCATTGAGAGTAGGCCGTGTCCCAGCAGTGGGAACATTATAGGCTGATGATGATGATGAAGACCAGACTTTCTTATCCGGCCTTACTTTTAAGGGCAGTAACGGGTAGAAAACAAAATAAAATGTTAGCTAAGTACCTTTTAAAATTACATGTCATATATTTTCCGGGCCCCACAGACACCAGGTACACACGACGAACAATCAAGCTATACAAAAACAGTTTATGCAGATCTCTCATTGCTCGGGAAATCTATACAAAGTGACGCCATGTTATACTGGAAATGTGATGATTTGATGTGTCTCCGTGTGTACAATGCTAAAACTCAGCTTTAAGTAGTTATAGTGCAATATTACAAATAGTTTTACGAAACAAGTTTTAAAAAAATAAGAACTTTTAGTAATGTATGATCTCGCTAGAATTATTTTTTTGAGCACTCAAAGCTAATGATGCAACAAAACAAAGGACGATAATTCCACTGAACAAAACAACCTCAAAAATGCACCGCTGTTAATCGTACTAAACATTGTGCAATCGTACTTTATATAAATAGTTCTGGCTTCGTTTACAAGCTGCATTTCGATAAACTTAGTTTATTTGACACATTTGGGTCAGCGCTTGACAGAAATTGTGTGATGGTTTATTTCGTAATAAGTCTTCCTTCTGGTTGATTATTTTGATGGTAAATTGGACGTCAAATGTTTAATTTATTGTGGGGTCATGGATAATATGGTCGCTGTCCAAATTATAGGCAAAGATAGTTAGGATGTCATGAGCAATCCATAACGACGTAAATGTAGAAACTTTGTGACTAGAACGGACTTCTCATTGTTCCCGTCCAGATTTACGTGAACCTCAATAAAATTGGTGACGTAGGTTTAGTAACGTAACTTTAGAACCCAAACAAAGTGACATTATTTTAGGATCATCATTTGGCGCATGTTTTTACAAAATCGCACATTTCAGAAAACATAAATTTTACTAATGTCTTCCAACAGTACCCCGTCAAAGTGATTCGAGAGCCAAAGTCAACAACAATGAAAAAGTATTATTTGTATGGAGCTGAAATAATTGGCAATCGCTAGGCGAAGGCCCTTTAGGTGTTAGACCTATGGTTCTTTCAAAACAGTTGGGGTACCTTCCTAAGGATCTCCACCTTACCAGGTTTCTTTCGCTACGGCGAACCCACGTCCGGAGTCTGTTTAAAGACTTCTAGGTTGACAAAAACACAGATATATAGGTAGAAAAAGAAGTATAGACAAAACCTTTTCTTACTTTCTGTTTCTTCTCTCTTCACACTTTCCGTTACACATAAAAACGTGCATTATTACACTATTTAGTGTTCACATTATTGCCCAGTCGGCCGACGAGCGATGAGTTTTATAAGCTCGGCGTGAAAAGAGGATGAGTCAAAAAGTAATGTTACCAATAAAATTAACGACACTCTTTACAATTGAGTGATAAATAAATCTGGTTTTATTGTCAGTCATTTCGATGGGGGATTGAGTGGAATGAAAGTTGAGGCTTATTTCTAAGTTGCAAGTGATAGGAACAACGAACAATTGAAGCGATTATATGAAAATATTGAGGATGTTGGTTGACGGCGACCACGACCTGATCATAAATATAAGTAGGGAATATAAACTTTTAATATTGATAAACATATGAGGAATATTGTAAGATTATTGTGTGATCGCACGTGCAACTTACTTAACGCAAAAATTAACAATTCTGTTTTTACCCTTTAGCTAGAACTTTTAGGAGTCTCAGCAACGTCTAGCAAAATTACATAATTGACAATTTCGACATGTTATACTAGAACTAGACGAAAGAGCCCAAGAGTGGTCGATTTTTCGAAAACTTAAACCTGTACCTCTACCTCTACCTATCTATAAAAAAGTCAAAGTGATTACTGAGACGATTTTTATTCTGTAGTTAAGCAATTGCTTGAAGTTAGAACGAAAGTTAGAATTCTTAGCTTTGCTTTCTTTGACGGTTCTTACTTCGTTTAAATTCTTGTCTATTGCATAACATTTTTTGCATAGATAATTTCTTAAACTCAAGTCATTACTTTAACTTGAGTATTATATAGATACCACGGTTAGAACTTAAGAATATTCTATGCTTTTCAAAAGCCCAGATAGAGCAGAAACTTCAATATTTCCAACCGTACTCTCATAAAAGTAATGACCTTGCTGGTCACAAATATAGTCATACTGATGTTGCCGGCAATAAACTGGCGCAAGTCGACTTCGACCAACTGTAACAACACACACAGCGTACGGCGGGCTTTAGTGCGTGCTTAAACGCAGGACCTACTTTGATATGGTTTGTTGTAGGGGAACAGTGTATTGGCTGCATACAACTAACGACCTAAGGGTTCTTACAGACGAGCGGCACGTTGCTAACTGCAGAAAAACTGCAACCGTCGCCACCTGTCGACGGCTGCCGACGACGCTTGCATTTGTGGCGTCGGCGGCTGCCGCCGGCGCGTCGACGGCAGCCGTCGACAAGTGGCGACGGCTGCAGTTTATCTGCCGTTGGCAACGTGCCGCTCGTCTGTAAGAACCCTAAGATGAATATCTGAATCAGCAGGCTGATAAGACCAAATAAAAAGAAAAAGACCAACAAAAAAAATACAAAAGACTGTAACGCAAGCCTGCGCGTGCGTTGTGTAGGTACATATTAACAGAAAAATGTATTGAGGAAAACTTTGAGAATCAATGTGGATGGCTAAGAGTAGAAGAAGACGAAATAAACAATGGATGAGTGAAGGATAATGTGGCTGGAAAGGAGGTGACTGCTGAGATGACGAGTAATAGAGAAGTATGGAAGAAGAGGACATGCTGCGCCGACCCAAACAAATTGAATGATGAAACAGAACCATCTCATGTGATATGTTCCTCTAACCAATACTTCTCACCTAAATAAGCCGATAATGAATATACCACTCAAGCATTAAGGCCCTTCTAACCCTAAAATTAGCAACTCTATTTGTGGTGGTTCAAACTTCGTTTAAAACACTGTTACAATAAAGTTCTAATCAGCTTGCAGTACAAAGCGGTTGTTACGTCAGTCACTGCGGCCGAATAGTGCGAAATGAGTGGTTTTTTGCGATTTACAAAAAATCTATTGATTGGACTAAAAAAGTAAAACACATAAGACCTGCTTTACAGTTAGTTTAGTTAGTATGCAAAGTTTCATGATCTAATTTAAAGTACTTTTTGAATACCAGCGGTTTATTGATCGATTTGGAGGTTAATTTGAATTTTATTTCTATCGAGAAAAGTTTATGGAATCGTGTTTTCGTCACACATAGTACTTAGCATTAATCCTTAACTTTACCATATATTTATTTAATTAATGCTGCAGTATTTCAGGCGTAACGGAGGATCATGCTAAGCCATTTGAGGGGTATAGGCCCTTAATTCAAGTCCTCATTCTCTTAAAATTTCAATTTATTTGGGCTCGTCCACATACCTCTATATGCCATCATCTCTGAATTCACTTCCTTTCTAGCCTTTAAAATCTTTCACACAGTGTATAAATAGGCGAGACGACAAAAAAAAACTAATTAGTCCGTCAGTTGGATTATCAAAAAATATTTGACCCGTGTTTTTTCTTTTGTTACGTAAACCAAAATTGACGAAGATATTACGCTTTTAAAAGTCTCAATACGTCACGCCTAGGTATAATTTTTACCTAGTTCTGACGTCACGAGCCCCCACTCCCAAATTTTGATGCGTTTTATCTTTGTCAATATTCAGTGATTTACAAAAACAAAAAATACGTGTCCATTAATTTCCAATACTCTAACTGACGGACTAAATAGATTTGCAATTTTTTGATACTGTCGTCATGCCTATTCATGTTTTTCTACCTGTCGTTCTCTGCCATACCTGCACTAAAACTTGAAAGTACGTATCATGTAACTTTTATTTTTAATTTTTAAATGGATTATTTAATCTGAAATAAACGTTTAATAATAATAATAATAATTGCACAAAATCTTCATTATTCCTTTATCCCAATTTATTTGGGGTCGGCGCTGCATGTCTTCTTCTTCCAAACTTCTCTATTACTCGTCATCTCATCAGACACCTCCTTTCTTGCCATATCATCTTTTACGCATTGTATGTAACATGTGGTAGGAAGAATTGTGCAAATCAGTAACTTTATGAATTTAGATCCTTCAGCGAATCCATTCCAAGAAGTCCGTAAACTAAAATTTATTATTACTACAGACGAAGTACCTACATACATGGTACACTATAATTTAGGCCAGTTCACTACGTACTGACAGAACAAAATAAACTCAAATATTATTGTATCACGCTACGCTATTCTCGTCCCTGAATCACAGTGGGAGACTTATAAACACATAGGAATATTCTACGTACATCATATTAAAGAGATATAATAATTGTACGGATTTACACCTGATGTCGTTAAGAGCGATTTTTGTACGATATTATAATCACAATTATGTTTTTCGGATCAGTCACCAGTCTTACGATTTATCCGGAAGCTGTGTCATATCGGCTTTACATTTTGAGATTTATCAAAACCTATCAGCTAAAACTTTTCAAAAAAATTGCTTAATGTCAAGTACTGAAACATTGAGTTAGGAAAAAGTCCTTGCAAGATTTTTACCAATAAAATATCATCATTGTTCTAGAACATTGATACTTACAGTTCTTGATCACGTGTGTTGATTGTGTTCAGTTTCATACAGAAAATTAATCATGAATTAATGACAACAGTCAACCAAGCAACCATAGGGATTACTTCCGATACCTTATTCTTTTCCATTCTTCACAATTCTAAAGCTCCTTCGTATCTTCGGGAACGCTTTGAGTATCTCGTTCCTAGAGGTAAGCCTTGTCGCTCTTCGTCATCTCTTCTCCTTCGTTTCCCTCCCCACTCCTCAAGTCGGTATGATGGATCTTTCACTGTTCGTGCTGTGCGCCTTTGGAATTCACTTCCACACTCCTGGCGGTATAGCCCTTCGTTAGAGGTGTTCAAGAGAGGAATAAGGAAACATTTCCTGTCAACATGATCAATATGTATGTATGTTTATATATATATAGGATTTTATAGGTATGTATGTATATACTGTATGTATGACGTATATTATATTGTATTTTTGTAGTTTCGTTTATAAAATTAATTAATTTAAGTTTTAAGCTTGTAATGTTATTGCACATTCATAAGTGTATCGTCTTCTGCAAATCTCGCTATGAAAATTAGGTTTGCTGTAAGAAAACCCAATTCTGGGTTAAGCTCGCCTTTGTACATATGCTATATAATTGCAATTTATATGTATATTATTGTTTTTTTTTTGTGCAATGAAGAATAAAGAATAAAGTATTAATAAAATGTGGACATCTATCTCCGATTGATTTTTCTGCCACTAAATATATTTCAAATGGGGTAAATAAATATTATTATCAGTATAAATAAAAAAAATATAAAAAAAAACTGAACCACTACTATAAAACTATGAATTGTCGTGTTTAATTATAATAATAATATTTTTACTTGTAATCTTACTTATTTTATATTGTGTGTTTTTCTATTTTATGTGTTTTTATTGTATGTATTATAGCATCGTATTGGACGAGTCTGTAATGATGCTATAATTGGTGGTAAATAAATAAATAATAATAATAATAATAATTTTATACTCTTTTCTTTACCACTTTCCTTAAACATAAACAAGCAAGATTTTCGCACCACACTTGATCAACTCCTCAAGAACAATCTCTTACAAGCTTAACTAAACAAAATCCTTAGAAAAACGTCTCCATCTTTCGTACCTTTTCCACTTACAAATATTAAAACATGCATAAAATTACTCGAACAATTTCTATCCTTTTGTGTTTCCTCATCCGTCTAATGTGTTTTCGTATTTCGTGTAACTTTGAAGGGTCTTTCTCGCTTTTTGTGAACCGTGTTCAGCATCTGGAAGTTCCTTTTTATTTTCGCATCATCTGTATTAATATTTATAAGTAAATTACTCCGTTTTTGGGGATCGGATTTCAACGACAATTGCGGAAGGTTGTGTCGTAGCGTCTTTGTGTTTGAAGGAGAAAAGTAATCGGGAAATGCTTTTTTTATGAATTGGAAAAAAGGTTACCCATTGGCAGAAGTGGGTACCTAAAGTAATATACCGTTCAAGAATGGTGCAAGAGGAATATACATGGTTCTAATAAACTTATACTTTGTTCCCAATTTAGTTGCCGAAGATGAAAATAAACATGTGCTTTTAGAAAAAAATCTAAATAAAACCCGTTCTTTCTTTTTTCTGAAATCAACTTAATTTACACCCTTTTGCGAACTTAACCATAATTTTGTGAGGTAAGTATCTTAAATTGTCTTGTCTTCTAAGAAATCATGTTCACAACTTTACTGTTAATAAGTGTACTAGTATAATGCAGTGATTCTACATAGAGGACTGTCCGAATATTCTTTCGAAAACGAAGGTAGACCGACATACATTTTCTCTTCACTTATCAATTGTATCTACTTACAACCAAATACCCTCGTACCACTACAAAACACATTAAAACATTTAATCCCGTCACACAGTAACCACTCACGTCTTTTGAGATCTCCATTACATCCCTCAAAAGTCCCCATTTCTTTTCTTTTTCTTTTACCCCCCATATCTTTTCTTTTATATCTTGTAGCTATGTTTCGTCGGCGTCTCGGATGATTGCTCTGTGTCTAAGTGGGTCTTACAATGGGATGACATTTTCTTTTTAATACTTATTTCGAGGGTAGATGCAAAAGTTGGATGAGTCAATAGAGACGTCGAAATGAATTTTTGGATTGGACTGAATTTTTAATTGGCAGATAAGGTTTTAGGAGACAGTTAATAAGCTATGAATAATCATTCTAGAGTAGCCTCAAAGTCCAACGCTGAAAACGGGAGGAATCCGCCTGGGGTAATTGGTCCCCATATTTGCCTTTGCATTGGTCATACTTAGAAAAAACCGTTTAAAAACTTAGCATGCTCTGCAACTATTGGAATGTAGGAAACTAAATCTAGCCTAACCAAATGGAAAATATTTCGACATAAAAACCCCGTCCAACATTAATCAATAGTTTGACTCAAAATTAAATGATTATGGGAATCATCGAAACGACGACGATGAAAAATTAAGTAATCAATGTAATCGATGAATTAAATGTAGCAGAGATCAATCCCTCAAATAGAAAAGTAACGCGTAATTTTAGATTTCTAAAAAGGTCCAACCAAACCTAATACCATAACAGACGCCAAACAACCAAAAGATCTTCACACCATAAATATTCATGCTGAGACAAGGCAAAAAGGCAACACAAAGCCTTCGCCAGTCCAAGGCAAGCCTTGAAGTCATACCCTGAAGTGGAACGCCAGACGCTTTCGAAAACCTTCGGGAAACGGATCGAAAATAGAGAAGAAAAAAATCGAGACATGTCTAGCGAGGTCTCAAGCGCTGAACCTTAAGTCTTAGAGGGATTGTGTCACACCGAACTGGGAAAGACAAGGTGGTTTGATTAGGTGGATAAGATTTTCGGCATTATATTTGAATGAGATACTGATCTACAATCTTTAAAAATGTTGTCAATTTTAGATTATTAGTTGGAGATGAGCAAATTAGATATAGAATTTACTGTTAATAACAGTTTTATTTTAAAATTATTAGTTTTTAACAGTTTTATTTTAGCATTTTTGGTGTCGGGCGCAGCATGTCTTCTTCTTCCATACTGCTTCATTAGTCGTCAACTCAGTGTTTACTTTCTGTCTAGTGTCTAGACATATCATGTTTCACACAATCCATCCGTCGTTTCTTTGGTCTTCCTCTACTTTTAAAGCTACTAACGTTCATACCCTACTTTACTCATTCCTCAGCCTTTTCCGTCATTCACAAGACTCTCAATTTATAAATGACTTTGTCAATTTAATTGTATACATTGTCATCTCCCTGAAATGTTTGTAATGATTTTGAACGTCTGTTACAGTTAATTATGAATGTGAATAATAATTTGTGATTCGTCTCTTCAGTCACACTTCGGTCGGTGTGAGCTGCTCCCGAACCTTTGTTTCTCTCCACTCAGCGTGCCGTATCATTAACTCGAAGTGGATGGCAGATTTTTTCGACTTTTTAACGTTATTTTTTTTTCTTTATTTATGAAAAAAGTGAGTGGTGTCACCGTTGAGATTGTCGAGAGGTGAACTCAACGCGCTTAATATTCGCTTAGCCTGAATTAATTGGGGAGACTGCTTCTTCGCGTCAAATAATGTCATGTTTGAGAGCTGCTGGTATTTTGGTAGGATATTTTTTTAATTTATGAAATTGTTATGTAACGTACCTACATACTTAAACTCTTGTTTTTTTCGATGAGGGTAGAAACTTCCAAAACGTCAGAGCTGCGACCCGTTATTACAGTCATAAGTACTCCGTTTGCTTCGTCCACGAAATGTATGAAACATTTCTTAGTTATTGTTATGTTTTGGTAGTACTTTAGCAGCTCGCAAGTCACCTTGATAGTTTTTAAACCTTACCCCAAATGCGTTTAGGCAAAATAATCAACAAAATGGCACCTTTGCAAGATCATTTTTGTTCGTCTGCCAAGTGGCTTTTTTCGTTTTTTTTTTTATCTCTTTAGAAGATTAGTATAGAAGTATA
This sequence comes from Xestia sexstrigata, assembly GCA_941918905.2. Classification (NCBI taxonomy): domain Eukaryota; kingdom Metazoa; phylum Arthropoda; class Insecta; order Lepidoptera; family Noctuidae; genus Xestia; species Xestia sexstrigata. The sequence continues at coordinate 14,854,073 of OW799223.2, forward strand.
GATTTAGTGGGTCATCATCAACCTATAATGTTCCCACTGCTGGGACACGGTCTCCTCTCATGATGAGAGGCAATAGGCTAAAATTCATTACGCGGGCGGATTGGTGGATTAAGTAGGATCCACCGCACTGGGCCCGCGTTTGAATCAAGGCTGATGAATTGAGGTGTCAAAAACGCAGTCAAATTTTTGGGGTATGTATTTCTAGACACATTTCATTTATGGTACAAAATTCACGCCATTTACACAAACACACACAAAACACACGCAAAATCATCAACCCTTTTTGTGTCTATTAATAATACGCAAACAAAATATACCATTGAGTGGACAAAAAATAACCCTTAAACACCTGTTTTATTTCATGGGAAATGGGCATGAGAGGGTTATGAGTGAGACGGTTTTCTTTTGTTTGGCATATTGTTTTCAATTATTATCAAGTGTCACGGTTGTATTGGAAATAAATGAGGCAACATATTTGTTGAATAAAAGCGTTGATGATGTAAAAGTGTGGGAGTCTAAAATTAAATGTCTTCTAGTCGGAATTACCTGAATACGTAATTATTGATAACTAAACATGAAAAAGGTTCATAGGTTCCTTTTTCATATTTCCTCTTTCCATATTCTCTCTAAAATGTAGGTTTACAATAATTAGTATGAAATCCCACTATTTAAGATTTTATTTTGTGGTAGTCGAAAAACTAAATAAAATTGCAAAAATCAAATACAATGCCTCGAAGACCTCATAGCATATAAAAAGGGGAAGACACCGATCACATCAATGAAAAAAATCTCAATGAAATGAAATATTACATTCCAAATAAGTCAGGTAGGTAAACAGTATGTAGATATGATCAGAGCTCATAATAAGATGTTGGATGCGACAGGAACGAATACAAAAGGAAATAATCCAGCAAATATAAATCATGCAGTTCTTTTGGATATCGTAATGAAATCGCGCGACTTAGGGATGGTTAAGGGGAAGGTGCTTTATTCGAAGGTACAGTCGTGGTCTTTTCCGCCTGACCAGTTTAATTTTTTTTCGCTTAAATAATGCGGAGGCGCCGAGCCACGCCCCCTTAAAGTTTTGGCCTATTAGGAAAGCGACAACTGTGGCACGCAAAATAACAATAACTCTCGTTTGGCGTGCGTCGTCAGTGCGCTCGGCCGATTCGGTATCTTTTCATTCATTATTTCTATACAAAGTCAACGGGCGAGAGCGTTTCTATGTTGCAAGTGCAAGCAAAAATTAGCTTAGTGGTGGTCAGGCGGGAGTGTCCTTGATAGTACATAGGTAGGTATTAGGTAGACATTACATTGAGTGCAGAAAGTTGAAGGAGATAATGCATGATTTGGTGAAGAAATTATTTTTCTTCACCAAATAAAGGTGTTTAATTTTATGAAAAGTCATCATTGGTGTCGATTCTGTTGTACCCAAACTAAACTTAATTTAGGCTATTGCTATCTTTATTTCTCTAATAAAACGAGAAAGAGACGGACGTCATTTAGAGCTGTCAAATTTAGTTGAAACTAATATTTCCAAACAAATGAAGGGTGCACGTAAAAACATGTCGACTAAAAACACGGTGAAGCGCAAGGCATAAACTAGTTTGACATCTCTAACTTGGTTTATCGCTATAGGCATCCTTTTCTCGCACTGCCTTTTAGTAAAAGATAGCAATAGCCTAAATTAAGTTTAGATTGTGCACAACAGAATCGACACCAATGACTGTTTTAATTACAATACAATTATGATTTGAATTGAATTATGACATTTTTATATTAAATAATAATATAAACTTTACTACACACATCAAAAATGTCTAGGGATCAAGCATTTTTATGCGGATTTCTTGAGATTGAGATGTGGCTTTGTAATAAATTTATGATTTTATAAATTTATATGGATCCTTTTTGGTGCATTTCATAATTTGAATCAGGAACTCTCAATCAAATTCGAGTAAAAGATGAAAATAAGCTGTCAATATTTTCCCTATAAAAACATACAACGCATTGAAGACATTATTAGTGCTACTGTTTCCCTACTACTGATTAAAACCAACGTTATTATGGAGCGGCGACGTCATTTAAGCAGGGAAGAAATGCTCAGAGCCGTGAGAATGATAGAAGCTGGTTCCCGGCAACGTACTGTAGCTTTAGCTCTGAATACAAGTCAGAGTGTTATCAGTCGACTTTGGACACGTTACCGAAGCACTGGTACCGTGGCTGAGCGCCATGGAGGACGGTATCGCTGCACCACACGGAGACAAGACCGATACATTCAAATCTTAACTCGAAGAGCTCCAACAATAACCGCCATGATGTTAGCCGTGAGGCTTCATCACTCTTCAGGGAACTTAATTAGCGACCAAACAGTCAGAAACCGCTTGCATGAAGTGAACCTTCATTCCCGAAGACCGCTACGGGTACCACCTATAGCAATGCACAATCGTAGGATTCGATATCAATGGGCTCTTGAACACAGAAATTGGGCAGAAGAACAATGGCGTTTCGTGTGCTTTTCTGATGAGTCTCGTTTTGGTATGAGACCGGATACAAGACGTATACGACACTGGAGAACCCCTGGACGCCAACAGCGATTAAAATCCTGCCAGGAAGTCCATCCTTATAGTGGTGGAACCATCATGGTATGGGCGGGTATTTGGATCGGCGGAAGAACTGAGTTGATTTGGATCAGAGGCAACCTCAACGCTCAAATTTATGCTGAGACGATTGTATCAGACGTCATTGTTCCTCTACAAGTGCAAATCGGTCCCTTATTTCAGTTAATGCATGATAATGCACGACCGCACACCGCAAGAGTTGTAAGACAGACTCTCGCCGCAGCTAACATCAATGTCCTGCCCTGGCCTGCTCAGTCGCCAGACTTGAACCCGATTGAGCATGCATGGGATATGCTACAGAGAAGAGCTCTGCCGAATATGGAGGGTATCCAGTCGCAAGAAGACCTTTTTTTGTTGTTGCAACGAACATGGGCGGCCATTCCACAGCGTGATTTGGATGAACTCATTTTGAGTATGCCAAACCGATGTTCTTGTGTTGTTAGTGTTCGCGGTAGAAACACGGATTATTAATTGTTTAAGTTACCCAATAAAATTTTAAAGAAAACTGTTATTTCAGTCTTTTTTTCGAACTTTAATGTTAGTGGTTCAAATGTCAAAAATCCCTTTATTAGGAAAATGGCAAATTTCTTTATTAATGCAAAGGTGACTTGGTTTATCGTTACTGTGACAAACGAAAACACTTTATTTGATGAATCCTTAAAGAAAATTTTAATTAATATCAATCAGGAGAAAAGTTATTGCAAAAATATATGTTGATCCCTAGATACTTTTGATGTGTGTAGTTAAAAAGACTGATGAGTACTGACTACTGATGACTCATAAACTTGATGGAAAAGTAATTTCACTGACTATGCTTTCCAAAATGATAAATGAAACTGTTTCAAACAAATAACAACAAAATAATGGGCGCCACCTTAACCACACAAGACTTTTTCACTCTTCATCAGTCACCGCAGAAATCAGAAAAACAAAACCAAAAGTAGAAAAAGAAAAAAACAAAACAAACCGCGTCGCCTTAATTCTAAAGTTAAAGAAAGCAAAAAAAGTCTTAAAAACGACAGAAGAAAAAAAAACGCAAATACTCCACAGGGTGAGACATCATAATTCGGAGCCGAGAAAGAAATAAAAAGATAAAAAAGACAGCCATTGAGATTTCCCCCGGTACACCATGTTTTTATTACGTTTTCCATCAGATAAGTAAAGAGGGTGGAAATCATATGAATTTCATAATCATAATACAGTTTAATTATTATAAGGAAAATATGGCAGTTCAATTCTTTCTTTCTTTTCAATGGAAACGATTTATAAGGGGTATTGTGTATTACTTATTTTGGTGTGTGTCATCTCATAAAAAGACAACCATTCGTTCTAACGAATGGTTGTCTTTAACACACCAAACGTACTACGTACGTAATGGACTACGTACACATCAAAAAAAGTTTGCGATCACTTTGAAAAATGGAAATCTTTAATGTTACGTTTTTATAAAAAAGTAGCGGACGTCACGCAGTTTCACCCGCGTAGTTCCCGTTCCCGTGGAAGTATGGGATAAAATATAGCCTATGTTACAGGGTGAATGTAGCTTTCTAATGGTGAAAGAATTTTTGAAATCGGCGCAGTAGTTTTTGAGTTTATTCATTACACACACACATAAATACAAATCTTTCCTCTTTGTAATATTATTATATTATTTGTGTAGATAGTGTAGATATAATATATTAGTGTAGATAAAAAATAGTATTACTTATTACAATTATTGTGTCATCTCATAAAAAGAATGGTTCTCTTTTTATGAGATGACACACCAAACGTACAAGTACATAATAGACTACGTACACATCAAAAAAAGTTTGCGATCATTTTGAAAAATCGAAATCTTTTTTGTTACGTTTTTATAAAAAATTGTTTAATTTTTTAATTTCAAACAGGGTACTATTTAAATAAAAACACAACAAAGAATTTTTCTTGATAAAGTTCAATTTAAAAAATTATATCAGCTTATATGCTAGTGATCACGAACTTTTTTGATGTGTGTATGTTTATTCACGGGTGACCACTGCAAACCAGCGCTGTGCTGTGGGCCCCCCACAGTACAGCATCATGCTGAGTGGTACCTGATTGTTGCAGTGACGAACTGCAAGCTGTTACCTTTTAATTTTTGGTTCCCTCCTGTTGAATGTATAAAAATGTGTTATGCGTTGTATGTTTAATGTTTTTTTTTGCATTTTGCAAAAAAAAAACACTAAACATATGCATGTCATGGCCCTGCGACAAATAATTATTTTTACTTTCTTTTTATTTGCAAGAGGCTTACAAACAAACGCAACTAGAACAGTATGGTCAGTTTACAATACAAGTTTTTCTGACACCTGATTTCGAGTGTAGATCTGTCATGAATCCTTTGATAAACATTGTATTAAGTTCTTCATCCTCCAGTTTTATAATGTACGAATTTTTGTGACGTTGGAATAATCCTAGGCTATATAAAAGTTACTCAGATTCGATATAAAAGTTCCACCACCATAGATCAGGTTTTCAACAATTTTCACACAGAAATAGTTTTCGCTGTTAAACGTTCTGAACAAAATATAAGCATGTACTTTATACAAGCATCTTCGGTCATGTTTTTAAAATATTCGTCTAATGTATGCTTAAAAATACCTGTTTTTAATAACAGACATTCCATTTAGCATTACGTACACCCCCAAGAAATCCCCACACGCCACACCTCCTCAATAAAAATTTTAAAGGCGCCGACTGTGTAAAATATTTTGATAACAAATGCGTTATTCGCGTTAGGTGCGGAGTTATTACGAACAATAAATTGCATACGGGACCATTTGTCATATCAACACGTTTTACTTGACTTTATACTGTTTTGTTGATGTTGGAGGGAAATACGGGAGTGGGGTTTTGAGCTTTTTCTTACTTAGTAGGGCACAAAGCGAGCAGCAATTTAAAAACTATAGAGTCCCGTTCTATTTTAGTCTCTTGTACTAGTCTTAAAAGTAAATTGTACTAGTCTAGTTTATTTTTACAGTTCACATTATTAATTTGAAGGCGACTATTTGAATATCCATAATGGACGGATGGATGACCCCTATAACACAGGTTTTACCTAGCACCAGGTCATTGATCATTTATTTGCTTGTTGTACGCTTAAATTAAGTTTCACCCTGATATGCCATGTGTACTTTTTTGTGTCAAATAAATATTTATATACGAGCTCCTCAACACTAGTGTAGTGTAGTGTTGAGGAGCTCGTGGCTAAATAATAACAGCCGCTCGGGTCGATCGTTAGGTTAAGCCGTGCTTGCCTAGGTTGGCCTGTGGATAGGTGACCAACCCATTACATACCGAGTTTCCTCCGTGCCTCGGAGAGTACGTTAAGCCGTTGGTCCCGGCTCTCATTTGTAGATCTATGACGTCGATAGGTAGTCAGAGGCCAAAAGGCCTGACAACCAGTTTTACCAAGGGGTATCGTATCACCCAGTACTAACTGGGTTGTGGAGGTCAGATAGGCAGTCGCTGCATCTAAAATACAGGTATTCAGCTGCATCCGGTTAGACTGGAAGCCGACCCCAACATAGTTGGGAAAAGGCTAGGCAGATGATGATATTATCTTATTCGTTTAATTTTAATTCAACAAAAATTAGGCCGCTGCTGGACAAAAATATTATCCATAGCTGGATATTTTCCATTAAAAACCAGCCTAGCTGATATTTTAGCTATATTTTGTTGGTACCTAGGCCGTCTAATCATCTGATGTGTTTTAATTTCACAATAATTTTCTATATCAAGTAATTTGACAGTCACGCTCAAAAGTATTAATTTAGTACATTTATTTATGCGTTACTGTTGCCATCCTTAAATTGTTCAACGAAATACCCAGTCACCGTCTAATGTGTTTATTTCACTTTCCTTTCAGTTATAACTGAAATACAATGTACCAGCTCAACTTTAAAGTAATGTACAGTCATGCACATACAAATCTAACTACCTTGCACAACAAAATAAAAAAGGAATCCAACCCCATTGGAACATTATTGTAATCTACGTAATAAAAGCGATATTAAGTTTAAGACTCACTTTTTTATAACAGGAGATGGAAAATGCGAATTTCATATCAGTAGTTAAAATAAAACGATGGATTTAGACGATCAGGGCACGTGTGTGATATAAAATATAGGTATCTGAGTATATAAAATCGTTTCGTGAAAATAACAAATATCGTCCGTGTGTTATTTAGTTTGTAGAGAAATAATAAAAAGTATTACCAGGTTGATGGTGATCGAATGTTCTGACCAGAAATAATGTTTCAATAAAATTGTTGTGGTAAAAATTGGCGAACTAAAGTTCGAGCTAAAAAACCGTTACCTAAGAACCTTCCCTGAGTACTTTCCAGTCTTTCTAAAACTGGAAAATATTCAGAACAAATCTAAGAAAGGTTCTGATGTATTATTTGATAGCTTGATGTTAATCACAATAACAAAACCCTTGACAATAATAATTTAACACTAAACCCTTGACACTAATTAAAATTACCAGGTAAATAATAATTATTAAGATAGCCATCGACACGCTGTCAAGAAGAATAATATACACATATTCATCAATATATACATATATATATATTCAGATTAAGATAGCTGGAGCTGGGTTATGCTGTGAAAATTTAAGAAAGTATAATAATATATAATAATAATATATAATATATAATAATAATATATATAGGTATAATAATATATAATAATAATATATATAGGTATAATAATATATAATAATAATATATATAGGAAAATCAATCCAAACAAAAACAAATCAAATCACAAAACGGGGCGATGTTATACTGGAAATGCATATTATCTTGATGTGACGCCACACGTGTGACGGTACACCGTCTATGAAGTACTGTCATGGATGTTGTAGCGTCACACTTCAATTACACAAAGAGTGCTAAAACATTCCTTAACCAACATTAAAAGTATCCATTTAAAAAAATAACGATCGAAACAAATTAAATCGCGCCCTATATTATTCCTAATCCTGCTCAAGCACTTTATTTATTATTATTTCCTTACGAATGTAACCCATTTTATTGTACCTTTAACATTCGCCATAGAAACTTTACTGTTAACATAAACTTGGTTATAAAAGATTTGTTATAAAAATTAAACTCTTAAGAAATAGCGAACCTCCCCCTTATCGGTCGGGTAATCATATAATTCGTGTTATTGTTCCACCCGCCATTTTTGTTTTAGAATTCGAATTTTAAACAGGTCGGTTGTAAAAAAAGTATACTAATGGGATCTTTTTATTATGAAAGTGATGAGCTTTAAAAAAATATATTATGATAAAAATTATATTGTTACGAAGAACAATAACAGACTATCTGAATTGTCATATTATTCATAACAAAAAAGTCTTGTTGTTTCTAAGGTTTGAGTTTTCTCCGTGATGTATTTTGTTATTTACATGGAAACCAATTTTAAAGACTTTTGTGTTTGGCTGTACTAGTTTGAATTAGGTATGTTCTGAAAAGAAGGTATGACGAATTCAACAAATAAAAAATTCAGTACAGCATTATCATTTCATAATTATTTCATAATATATAGAAAAAAAAACATGTATTTTAGGTTTATGTTACACCTACGCATTACACTTTAACATACTGTTAAAGGATTACCAATTTATCAGGTTGATTTATTTAGTTGACTCATTTATGTATGTACATACGTACAGTCATAACCAACAACAAAGCTTTTAGGTCTACTAGGGTGGCCTAAACCTAACACAAATTCCGAACCGAGCGGTACCTATCTCATACCGTTAAAATCATAAAACAAATACATTCTTACACGCATTCTTTAGTAAGGTATTAAGCCATTTTAACAATCCTCATTACATAAACACTTAATTTTATAACCGTAACCAATTGAAAACATCGCTGTCAAATAATAAAAATTAACGTCAAATAAGAAATGTTAATACCTTTTTGGATTCGAACTCATTACACAATTTTAACTGTCAATAAACACGCTTTAACGATTTAAAAAGAGAATTAGGAATATGTCATAAAGTCATTGGTGGTATTTAAAAATGTACATAGAAGTTGAAAACCAGCACAATAATGCTGGCACTACACTTGGCGTATTCGTGCATATATTCACGCCAAAGTGTCATTACAAAATAAAATTGACGTACCTAAGTTGGAATAAGATTGTTTTTTTAATATACAACAAGTGATATTTTGAAAAATAGATACAGTCGCAAATAAAAAAAAACATACATATAACAAATAATAATAAAAATAAATATATATATAATTATAACAAATAGATAGATAATTTGTTATTATCGAATGAGAAATTTGACAGTTTGTGGTAACTTGATGCGATCAACTGTACGCCAAATTATCGAAAAAGTTCGGTTTATACTTCATAAAAGATAGCTTGATCTCTGCGACATACAACAAACTTCAAATTTGAACTTCAAATAATAACCTCAAGATTGAGTTTGAGTTTGACATAATTATGTCGCAGAGATTAAGTTATCTTTTATGAATTATAGTGTCTCAATTCAGATCTTTGCAACCTCATGTATTACTGCCATTTTTAGATAAAAGCTTCAGAATATTATTAACTATCTTTAGGTATTGGCTTAAAATGAAACGAACATAGTACGATAAAAGAACTAATCTTGAACCATTTGAAAAGACTGCTAGACTTTCTTATTTATAGAGAATGAATTATGTCCTAAGAACTCGGACATAATTCATTCTCTATAAATAAGAAAGTTTGTGTGGACCTTTCATTTGATGTCATATTTTTATAGTACGAGTACCATTATTTTGAGTTGTCTGGATCTTCTGTAATGAAACTTTTTTGTGGTTATAGGATTAACAGCTCTGTATGACGTTTATAGCCGTCGCGTGCGCAAATCGAGACTTCTTTTATGTCATACAGGGTGTAAATAATTTAATGTACGTCTGAAATTAGTGATAAAGTATTATTTGGTGTTTAACGCTAATCGTACGTTTTTATTACTTTTACAGATGAAGGATTTTCGTTTATGACTGATTTTTATTTTGTGTTTAAATGGAATAATATTATTTTAATGTCAGTTTATGATGGTATTGTTATGCCATGTGGGTTCAGTCATCTGGTTATAACTGGAGTTCAAAGTTTGATCTATTAAAATATTTTCCGAAGGGCTCTTTAAAGAAATCATGGTGAGTTTTCTTCAGATCTTTGTGAATTTTATGCAGGATAATATTAAAATAAACGGAAAACAAAAAAAAAACAAAATCATTATGAAGTACTTCTAGGATTTCGAATAGAAAAAAAAACGATGACTAGAAAAAGAAAATTAAAATAAAACAGTTTTTTTTTCTTTTCTATCTTGAATTTTCTTCTTTTAAAACAATGACGGTATTACCAAGTCCTTGTACACTTATCTACAAAACAGAAAAACGTAAAAAAAAAACAAAATATTCTTTGCCAACATTAATTTTAGAACGAAATCAATGCAAGTGACATGAATAAAAGCATAACAGATAATATATTCCAATCTATAAACAGTTTACGATACTCCACGATAGTTTATAGTGTATGAGATTTAAGTTTTATAGGTACTTGTGTTTTACGTTTTGGGGTGGCTGACGGTCTGTTTTGACCATTTTGGTTGAGTGCATTGCATTTACATTGCAATTGTGCAGTTACACTTCTATTTATATATAGCGTGGGTTTTTTTTTGAAAATAAACTTTCTACTAAAATGGATTTTGCTCTTTTACTTTTAGGTACTTAAGTTTAACACAGTTAAAAGAATATTTAGGCGCTTTTGACATTGCCTTTTATAACCACGTACCAATAGATCAATATGGAATTAAGTTCATAGTATACGTTTACCTTTTTATAAAGCACAGTTAGATAACAAACACTCAAACATTTTTATTCTAAGTTCTCAACATTCATCTTACGCTTTATTAATTAAGAACCTACACTGGCCTGCAAAACTAAGTACTACACGTACACGTTTCATAGCAATTTTTATCAGCTTTATTAGTTTTTATGTACAAAATTAAACTATTTTTCGAGTTCTTTTTGTTTCGAAAGTGTATCTTGTGTATTAAAAAGTTATTGCAATTTTAAAAGTGTGATTCTTATTTTTGCAGGCCAGTGTACTTCAAATAGAAAACAGTGGCACTATGGAATCTTAAGCAGATTCTATTCTAGCTTTTTCCAAGAACGAATTTTCAAAAAATAACTTACAACAACAAACAAAATTGAAAACTCGTAACATTTTTTGATTTAATTTCATCCCTATAACTCTATAAACACAAACGTACATTGAGATTACTGTAATACTATGTATTACTGCATAAAGTAAACTTTATTACAAGATACGATATGACGAGGCAGCGATTAGCCGGGATGCTTACGACTGACCGTAAATAATGCGAGTAAAAAAACATAACTGACAAAAAAGAATGATGCCATTTTTTTATTGTATCGCATTTATGTGTACGACTGTACTTTTCGGGTTTGTGGTTCTGCAGAAAAAAATAACATAAAGTTCAACAATTGAAATGAGTAGTATTTTTTATAGGGAATTAATTATGGGTGTGTGTGTGAATGTACTCAACTTTTTTTTGACAAATAAAATAAATTTTGATTACCTAGTCATTTACTTACATATATACTTTAAAAAAAACATTCACTGACTGACACATATCTATATGTAATATAACTAAAACCGCTAGTTTCAAGCTTGTGCAAAAGAGTTCTTCAGAACTGAAATGATTTTTGAAAATTTATCTCCTGAAGGGGTTCATTAGGAGACGAAAGTTTGTATGTTTAAGTTCGTCATTTTCCTCGAAATGAAACCTGCACCCACGACTACAAGGAAACCATTTTTTAATGTTAGCCTGTTGGTTGTCCCACTGTAAGGAAACCAAAGCTCACACCAAGCAAAAATAAAAAGTGGATTTTGTAGCAAAAAAATCTGTATACAGAACCTTACAACCATCACCCATCACTTTTAATAGTGACGCAGCACGCTTCGATACGGTTCGATCTGTATTTTTATGTTCGACTCTAATTTATTTAAGTCATCATAAATGTCAACAGACGAACAGTTTGAGATTATTACATATAGCGTACGCGGTTTTTAACGACGCTCTTACTTGATTGCAAATGGCATGTTTTTTGGATGATTTTTATGTCCCTTTCGCGACCTCGGGCGATACGACGTTACTTGCGTCAAGCGAAAAGTGCGTGATTGTTTCCTTGCATGAGTACAATCGCGTCTCGATGATTCGTGTGTGACCCTAATGGGCATACACCAAAGTCAGCACGGTTGGCGCAGTGGCTGAGTAATTGGCTGCTGCGCTGTGTGTCAGGGATTCGATTTCCGCACGGAACAAATACTTGTAAGGCCTACAGGTATCCCGGGTCTGGCTGATTGTGTATGTTAGTTTATACGTTTGTTAAAGCACCCACGATACAAAAAGAATTGCTAGTGTAGGGCCAATTTAAAAAAAAATCGAAGGAACGTCGATGACTTGTACGCGCTCAGTTGCTAAGCGACACTCGACGTGTAGTGTAAAAAAAACACATCTGATACCGGCAACATAGTTTTGCGTGACTTGTAATAATTTGAAGCCGCCAACCGCCGTTAACAACAGGGCTTTGGTATGTACAGCAAAATCTTTAATTTGATTTATCTGCAATCACTGTCACAACACGCGTCGCTTAAACGTGTAGCTCGTGGCCGAGGGGTTACTTTAGTTATTTGTGAAATGAAATAATATTGCGACATTAAAGAGTGCTTTGCTTTGACAAAGATGTTTTTTGAATATGGCAGTAAAATGTTAAAAACCTCCTTTTTTTGAAGTCGGTTAAAAAAATGACAAAACATATTTGACATGTTTTTATTTGTGTGTTCCGGAGTTGAACACCTTGGCAAGCTGTCCTTTGGAAATCACAAGAAGACCATCGAGAGTGGTAAAACATATTTATATGATGCTCTATGGGTAGAACTAAAATAAAATCGAAAGAGAACCATTGTTATCCACTCAGCAGTGCGACATATTCTTGTTCTTTATTGCACACAAAATAACAAATATACATACAAATAACACACAGACTACACTGAGACTTCATTCAGAGTTTTGTCTAAGGAATAAATTACAATTGCTAAAGCTGGCTTACTTGTACAGTCGCCAGCGCGTTAAGTTACCACAAATTGTAAAATTTTCTCATTCGATTTTAAACTTAACTGTCCAACAATTCATGGTTTAAAATCATTTGGAATTCGGCAGTTTGTCGTAACTTGCACGTGACAAGTTAGGAACTTATACCTCGTTAGTCTAATATTATTTTGCAAATGTTTACCAATGACCTACTAATAATCTACCTCTGTCAGTTTCATTTAAGTGTCACAAACTCCTTTCAGCATTGTAACCGAAAATCTTCTGCATATTTTTGTATAAGACTTTCCATTTTTTCAACGGTTTTCTAATACTGGACTGATGTTCTCATGTAACAAAATAGAATGGTAAAAACGATTACAAGGGTTTTAAAATTAAGTTAGTATCAGCTAAATCTATCAATCGCATTAAATCCGCTGCGGAACAATAAAACTTTCAATGACGTAGCTAAAATGAGGGAGTAGACGTTTGGCATTACACTTTAGTGGCGATTCTAACGCAGCGTACGATTGAAGTCACATTGTTGCTTTATAACGTGCTTTTGTGCAACCTTGTTTAGATAAAGATGTGATTTTAGATAAAATATAAGTTTCTCAGGTAATAAAAACAGAATAGTTTTAAATTAATAATCAGTTCATCATCTGCCTAGCCTTTTCCCAAGTATGTTGGAGTCGACTTCTAGCCGGATGCATCTTACCAATATGTACCATGGAGCGACTGCCTATCTAACCTTCACAAACAAGATAGTTCTGGGTACCCCTTGGTAAGATTGGTTGTTAGACTTTCAGGCAACTGACTACCTTTATTGACTGTCAAAGATCTACGAGTGACAGCCGGGACCAACGGCTTAACATGCTTTCCGAGACACGGAGGAAACTCTGTATGTACACGGACCAACCTAGGCAAGGACGACTTAACCTGAGCGGCTGTTATTGATGTGGAACATCATAGGCGCGGGTAAAACCGAAAATGGCGTGGCGACGCATGCCGTGGCGATGTGCCGCCAACTGTCAAGTTGTCAACCCAACCCGAACAATCCCGAACATTACCGACCTGTTGAAGCAGTATAAGATCTACATATTCGCCACGGTTAACAACAAGCCAGCTGGTCTCGGGGCACAGCGCTGGGTTACAATCTCGTGACTTCGAGTTCGATCCCAGCATGAGGATTTTTTTTTTGTGAATCAAGTAATTTTGTTTTTATATTATTTTATGTGTTTGTTTTTTTTTATATTGACTTTTTTTTAGAAGCATATTACTTGTACAAAATAATTTCGATATTCACATCTGCCAGGCGTCCCGTGATGGCTCACTTTTTTATTTTGCCACGAGCTCCTCCAAAAAAACAAATATAAAAAGCAAACAGTTATACGGCGCTGCAAGTAGCAGCAGGAATAGTCCTTACGGTGGTCAGACGCAAGTTTGGATGACTGTACATTCATTACACTGTTGCTTTCGATTACAATGGTAATAAGAAAAATATGACTAAATATTCAACGGGTTAAACGAGCAACTTCAAAACTCATAACTTGAACCGTTTGACTGTAAAACAATATAATAATACTTCTGACTACGATCGCCTTTATCGATATGAAAGTTTTATTCGAAAAGTTATTTCAGAGCCAGTTTCACTTACATTGTCACTTTATTACGAAACTGTATGAAATAAATGAACTGAAAGCAATGTCTTTGTTGGCTCATATTAACCGTAATGCTGAAAGCCTTGTGTTTTTTTTCAGTAGTGTTTCTGTAGCTGTAGCTTTTCTAAGAATGAACATGTCGAGGAGCTCATGGCTAAATATAAACAGCCGCCCGGGTCCATCGTGAGGTCAAGCCGTGCTTGCCTAGGTTGGTCCGTGGATGGTGGGTGGCCACCGTGCCTCGGAAAGCACGCTAAGCCGTTGGTCCCGGCTGTCATTTGTATATCATATCTTTGACAGTTGTTACAGGTAGTCAGAGGCATGACCAAAATAAAATAGGCGAGGATAAAGAAAACAATAATGTTAGATATACTTACCTATATTTCAAATCCATTCATCAATATTAAAAACTCAAATCAAACAGACATACCCTTTCCAATTTGCAAACATCAATGAGCAGTCTTTTACTCTAAACAAAAAAAAAAAGGAAAAATTAAATAAAATTCATTTCGATACTCCTTTCACGGAATCTTTTCTTATGCGACATTGTAAATAACCTGATGGATTACTGAAAT
The DNA here is from genome assembly GCA_941918905.2 of Xestia sexstrigata. Lineage (NCBI taxonomy): Eukaryota > Metazoa > Arthropoda > Insecta > Lepidoptera > Noctuidae > Xestia > Xestia sexstrigata. Next base: position 14,869,082 of record OW799223.2, read on the forward strand.
ATGAACATTCTGAATTCAATTTTGTTTGTTAAGATTTAAAGTCGAAAATTGCTTGTTTTTCGGAAAGTGTAATTCCAGAGTAGCTGTATCGATATCCTGACTCAACGCTCTTATTGAATTTAGACGTTGTTGTTTAGACATAAACTTGAAATTCGCTTGTTTTGGGGAAGCGTAACACCAGTAGCAGTGTCGATATCCTGGCTGAACTTTCTAATTTGAATTTCAACTTTATACTTTAGATATAAAATTCATTTTTCTTTGATAAAAAAAGGTTTTTACAAGTAGCAGGATCGGTATCGAGTGAAAATTATATGCTCGAATTCTTTTGAAGCGATTTGTCGTGAGATGTAGAACCATTGTATTGTTCATCTTCAAAGGACTTTTTTTCTACTTTATTATTACGCTTCGCGAGATGGAGGTTGTAATACGATTGTTATTAGATATATTATTTTGAGTTCCAGTTTATTATAATAGGGGAACAGATTGGTTTTTGGATTTTTAAAGATGTCATTGATTTTGATATAATTAAATCATGGTGTTTTTATTATGCTTTTTCTTGCTACAATTTTTCCTAATCAATTCTGTCAATACTATAACTTTAACGTGAATGTTAATCAGTGTCTGTTTGTTATCATTTCTCGCCTTAATGACTGAACGGATTTGAATGAAATTCAGTACACAGGGTATACAATACGGTACAATACATGTACGGTCTAACAAGCTATCTGATTTACAGTTTAACCAACAAATTACATTGTAAAACGTAAACCAGATAGACATTCCCAACAGTAGGTACATTCCCAATGTACAGTCGAACAAGCTATATGAACTAAAAAAACCTAAATATTGGAATACCACAAAACTCTACAAATACTTAAGTAGCAAGAACGTTGATAAAAAAACATCAAAAAGAAAAACTAAACGATATTCAGACGAGACAAATGTTGATCCAATATAGCCAATACCATTAAAAAACCCTTTCACATCTCCTACAATAATATTTGTATGACAAACACGAAATAGTTCCACAAATAATACCTTTTCTTACCTTTGAACAACAAATCAAAAATCTGCTATCGGAATTTCAATCTAAGATCTAATAAAATAAGTTACAATTTCTTTATATACAAGACTTTTATTCAATCAGTCTGTACTATCATTATTTATTTACATGATATTGAACCTTGCTTGTTAAAAGATAAGTATCAAAGTTGATTGCATAACAAATAACAAGGGTGCAAGCCACCATTTCCCGCTCTACCAATTTATTTTTTTATTTACTTCTTAAAATGTATGCAAATTCAAATGATTCCTTGCGATTGATGCTTTGTCGCTAGATTATCAGGTGGCTGTATACCGGTCCCTTTCTTTCTTTAAGGAATTTATATTTGCATCTCTTTTTAACGGTCTTGTAATAATGAAAGCAATTTGTTGGTCCCGTATTCAATTTGGCAAAGCAAAATTAGGTATAATAAAATTATACAGATTTTCGCTAACGTTTCGTATAAATGTATTGTAAGAGGATTTTATTTTTTTTTTAATTTTGTATGCATTATGGCGTCCTTTACCTGTGGTTCGTAATCTCTTTAAATTAGGGGGAAATAAAGCATTAGACCTTTGTTTGAGGATTTCGTTTTGAGAGCTTTGAATCTGTTATAATTCCAGAAATAATATGTTAAAAACCTAATACGGAAGGGTTTACATCTAAATTTACTATTATTTTATTTTATTAAGTTTATAGGTAAGTTTGTATGTAGGGAGTAATCTTAGGAAATACTGATCTGATTCTGAAAATTCTATCACCAATGGGTGGCTACATTATCCCTTAGTGACGTATGTTATATGCAGGACGTTCTTGTGGTTCCTTACTAGAAACTTTAAAAACATCTCTACAATTTTGCAAACCTTGTTTTTCTTAAATCGACAAAAAAGCGGCATCTTTAGTCAAACCAATACAAAAGTTTAGTTGAATACAAATTCGACTTGAGTTTAGAGCTTGGGCCACTTTCTCTACCACTGAGTGTACAATATAAACAAAATCCAGTAAAAAACATTTTCAAGAACAAAAAGACGAATTACAGTGAAAATCCACAGTATAAATAATAATAATAAATATCGCTGGACATTACACACAGCGCCATCTAGTGCCACACTAAGCAACGAGGCTTGTGTCGTGGACAGCAGATAGTTGATATACTACATAGATACTTTTTTTGTTTGTAAATACATACATATTATACATATAAACATCCATGACTCGGAAACAAATGTCCATGCTCAACACACAAACATCTGCTCCGATCGGGATTCGAACTCGAGACCCTAAGAACGTAAGACAGCCTCACTACCGCTGCGCCATTCGGATCGTCAAGAGTGTACAGTAAGAAGAACGTTATAGGTGCAATAATTTCTAATCAATAAAATGGCAATAGATCTGAATAGACAAAAGTGTTCGTGCAATATCGTGAAACAGATATCAGCACACAGTTTAATATGGCCATAACATGCATCGCTTCTACTCTCTAATAAAAATCCCATTCAAATTATCCTAACAATAAAATAGGCAAGTGTATCACTCACTTGAATTACCTTAGAGCCGTTTATTGTATGCGATTTTTGTTGTAATATGTGTATAAAATTCATGGACAGTAATATAATGTGATGGATAACATTATGATGCTGACGTAGTCCTTATTATTGTTACTCACAAATAATATAAAATTACATTTACTTCTGCAACTTATTTTTAAAGAAATATAAACTTGGGTCTGCCTCGCGTGGGCGGAGCACCGCCGTGTGCTCGTAGCGGCGGTTGGCGGCAGCGAGGTCTCACGTCCGGCCCTGGTTCAATCCATGGTCCGGAGCCGAATGGGACGCCGTTACCTCCTTCTGCAAAGCAGTCATGCTAGCGAAGGAGGTGGCGGAACGTGAGAGGGAGAGAACCTGGCGTCCCAACCGCTGCGGAGACGCACCGAGGGTCAGGGGCCACGTGGTGCCCAAGGAAATAGGAACTTCTTACTTATCTACACTATAATATAAATATAATATTATTATAAAGAGGAAAGATTTGTACTTTTATATTTTTGTGTGTGTGTTTGTAATGAATAAACTCAAAAACTACTGCCCCGATTTCAAAAATTCTTTCACCATTAGAAAGCTACATTCGCCTTGAGTAACATAGGTTATATTTTATCCCCGTACTCCCACGGAAACGGGAACTACGCGGGTGAAACCGCGTGACGTCCGCTAGTTATGCTTAAATTGCAGATCCACTGGGAACAAAATATCGCTCTAAATTAAAATGTTCTAACGTTTTGCAACTTAATTTTTGTCATTATGATCATTCTCCTGCCCTTATTCCAATTTATTTGGGGCCGACGCAGCATGTCTTCTTCATTTTAAATCAGAATAACACTGATCTTGTCGGGTCCTACTTTATAAACAAACTATAGCTGTTGCCCGCGACTTCGCCCGCGTGAAATTGGTAACTGTCCCACGAGATCATACTACGGTATAAACTATATCTACGTGCCAAATTTCATCCAAAACCGTTCAGTAGTTTTCGCGTGAAAGAGTTACAAACATCCCTCCTCATAAACTTTCTCATATAAAATATTAGTAAGAAGTGAGATAAAGGCTGCAACGTTCGTCTAACGTAAAACACTTCAAATTCCAGTCTTTTAATCAGAAAGTGTTAGACATAAAAATAACATAAACTTAGATTGCCATAATTACTATATTTATAGACAAATATAGAGTACAGTTATTTTATTAGATCAATTTACCAGAATTCCTGTGATCAACCATTAATAAACTATAAATAAATCTAATGCTTTACAACCAATAATCAAACTTCCTAATGATAGGAAAATGTCTAATACTGGTAATAGATAAATTCCTGCTCTAATAAATGGTATAAAATAATTCTAATATTGCGTAGTTGCATCGGCACAACATGTTTTTTTCTACCATTCTCCCCTGTCAGACGTCACGGCATCATTTACGTATCGGAGTCGTGTCGTATAATCTAAATGTGTTGCGTACTAAAGTTTACGGCGCGGCGTATTGTTTTATTAATATCTATAAAAACGGCTCCCACTTTAGTTTTACTGAGAACTTCGTATAGCTTTCAGTGTTTGCAAACTTTATGAACACGCTAAGTTTATTATTTTTTAGGGGCGACGTTTGTATTGTTCTTTTTTGTTATTTATTTTAGAGTGATACGTATGGATTTATGTTTTCTATTATATTTTTTATCACAATGAACATTTTTTTCTTCTAATAATGACATAACAAAAGGCGGGACGCTTTGGATGACTTCCTCATGATTGAGCGAGAACATGAAAAGAAGTAGAAGGAATAGGGAAGGTCTTTGCTTAGGATTGGAATAGTTCAGGCTGACAAAAATTCGGACATGACTGGTAAATGTTCAATGACCAATATGTTATATTTAACTATTCTCAACAGCCAATTAGCCGTGTGGTATCCGGTAGAGTAGAATAGAACCAACCCATAACACTCACGGGTGTCGTATAAGGCGACTAATGTCTGAGGCAGAACACCTTGCGCCTCCGTAGACCAGAGAATGGGCAGCAGCGTTTTCTGTTAGTCTTTCATCACTGCGATCTCCAATCCGCCTGCCAAGCGTGGAGATTACGGCAAATTCCTCCCATTATGGGAGATGCGTATGTCCAGCAGTGGACGTTATGGGCTGATGTAGTATTCTCAACAGAGTGCTTCTCTAGCTACCAAAGGAATCATTTTAACTGGCACGTAACATCACACCTGTAATCCCCGAAGGATTAAGCAGAGGTGTACCTAATAGTACCTACACCCACATCTCGTCCGTTATGTTTAAGTCTTATGTAATTGACTACGAGCCTATTGCCACCAACCGCGTACACATACAGACTCCATGGCTGCTACTGAGAATTTTCTGATGGAAAAACTGAAGAACATTATTTGCCCGCAGTCACCACATAAACAAAGTCAAAATATTATTAATCTTATATTGTCACTTACGGGAAATCTTCCGTGATTGTTAATTGTTTTGAGCTCCCAATATTTCGACGCTGTTGCAAGCGCCATGAACGCGGGTTGACTGGAGACTGCGGGTGGATGGAAAATAAATTGTTAGGAGCAGACAAATCTGTCTACCCTCTTTCTTTGTCTCTTTTTTGAATATAAGTTTAGTCTTAAACCGTGAAAGCTTGAAACAGTGTTTAAAATATTGTTAGTTTAGTCTTATCTTCTACAGTGTATCATGCACTTAATAAGACCTCTCAGATCTTCTGTCGCAATTAAAGATGTCTTGATCAAGTCAACCCCAGAAAAATATTCACCAAAAATATTATTTTTGTCTTCAAGAAAACTAACATCCAAATTTCTCTAATTCCAGACGGACTCAACATCAGGCAGTGAAAAGGAGTCAGAAGGGTCCATATTCTCTTCAATAATTCCTGACAAGCTTTCTGGATCCATCTGCACTGCTGTCCTTTTCATGCTGGGGTGGAAACTGTTCTCAAACAAGCGGTGAACTGGTTGTGTTGGTGATGCTGTGATGGGATTTCATTGTAGGCAATGTTTTATTGAAATATGTGACGTTGAAAGGTTTTTTTTAGTGTCCTTCAATTTTGATTCGAAAAATTGTCAAGTAGCGTCAATATTTTGTTTTCAACCGTGTTCGGAATTAAAATTTAAAATTATTTTGGATTTTACGGAAATTGACAAGGTTTCAGTTTCTTGTTTTACTTGATTTCAATTAGAGCTACGTAATTAGCACAAGATAAAATTTGTATGGCATGATGACACTACAAATACATGACATAGCACATATTTCAATAAGACATTTCTACATCTAAAAGCGTACGATGAATAAATTAAAGTGTTATTCTCTGCGCTACGCTTTTTGCAATTTGTACATTTATTGAGGATTATTATAATAATCCAATTTTTGTATAATTATTATTAGACGTAATAATACACAGCTTTAACATAAAGTTGTGTTTTTGTGTATCGTCTATCGAACGCACACTTATTGTATATTTTAAAATAATACGTAGTGATTTTATAAATAAAAATGTTTGGTCCATGGCAAAATATATACTTGCTGCTAATAAAATTTTATAATCTTTTTATAAAATTTTATAAAAAGAAATCGGTATTGAAATTGTTTTAATTTTTATAAAAAAAGATGACTTTGATTTTATTGCTTCGAGAATATATTTTTATAAAATAAAAAAATGTTTTATACAAAAACAACATAAAAATCCGAAAAAATATTTTAGAAACACTGTCAAAAAAAACATCATATTATTCTCACGGTTTTCTGGTAACGTAGAACAATATTCATATTTAACGGTTAACAAAAAAAATTGCACAAAATTATAAAAATAATACGACATTGTATTAAAATTGCTGTTGTAGAATTAAAATGTTCACGTTTGAAAATTAATCATCTAAAAATAACCGTATTTTATAAAAATAATTCTTAAATTGAAGTGTCAATTTACATTCCGCTTTCGATGTTGATATATCCATAAATATTTCATAACTATACTTATAAATAATATACATACTTACATACTTATTTAAGGAATTTCGAAGTATTCAGAAGAATGGACCAGCGATGTTATAGAAAAATAGATTTTATATGAAACAAGATAAAGTCCGTTTTCCCATAAATTGTTCCAAAGAGAGCAGCCTAAAAATTATTATCGATTGATCTCATTTTTTATTTTTTTGTGTAATGAAAATGTTTATTTTTTAAATATTTTAGGGTTAGACCATTGTATGGTGAGTGCCAAGTTATGTCAATGGAGATTTTATGAGATGGTATATTTTGATAATTATTATCATTAATTGTATATAAGTTAGTTAAGGTTGATTGATGATAAGCTCTGTCATGTCTGATCGTAAAGCAATTTGTTAAAATCGAAATAATTATTTATGAATGATTAACAAAGATTGTTTTTAATCAATTTGTTAATAAAATTGATAGTTAATTCATGATTTGGATTGAGTAAGCTAGAGAAATTAATTTAAAATTAGAATTTGAACACATTGATTTATAGAAAAAATTGAATATATCTTTAGTTTAGTGTCACAGTCATAAATAAGATAATTAAATCAAATGAGGTATAATTGAATGCTGAATTCTATCAAGTTATTAAGTAAATACCTACTGACCAAAAAGTAGGAAATTAACAAAGTTTTTTTATCTCATATGGGCAGAAAATGACACGAGCACATAAATGGATATTTTTTAGCTTCTAGGAAATAGATTTGTAAATAAAAATACTCCATTAGTTCCGCTAGCTGATAACTCATACAACTAAGTTACAAACGACTTTGAATTTATAGAGCACAGTTTTGTTTACAAAAAATTAAAAATTAAATTATTTTTATTCCACACAACTCATAAAAATATTACGTAATGCATTTTTTGTCAACATTTAGTATTTTATTACGAAAAATGGGAACAAAAACGTTTTGGGAACAAATCATAAGTTATTTTTATTGTCACCGTATTTTTTTTACAATATAATTTAATTTTAAGATTACAAAATATACGGAAGAATGTGTTCAAATGTGATATGTATTTATTTAAGGAAACGATTAAAGTAAAAAAAAGAAGTTTTCCTAATGATCTCTTGGAAACTCTTATCTGCTGATGAAATTTTCATTTTTTTTGCTGACAAACAAACTGTTTTTCTAGCTATTTTGGCTACACTGCATACATTTTACAGTAATTTAACAGTTTTCAGAAAATAGTTTGCTTATTTGTCAGCAAAAAATATGAAAATAATACAGAAAAAACGCATTTAAGAGTTCTGTACATAAATTAAAATTGGTATGCTTAATGCTCTTTTTATAAGAATATAATCTGTAGTCGCAAAAAATTCTAAATTTCCATAGTAATAAATAATGCTTAACACAAAAACAAATCGAATTTGTATGGAAGATGCAAAAATTTAATATAAATTATTTTTATTGAACAGCACAAAGGGCAAAACTGCGGTATCCTAAAATTAAAGTTATAAAATAATTTTCGGTAAAAGTAGTGAGACTACTGATTTTTGTAAAGAAACTGTTATAATCAATATTTTTGCAACTTTCATACAGATTTTTCATGATAAAACATGCTTACTGCTGTAATCACATAATTATAACCGTATTGATAAAATAATTTTAAATTCTTAAGCAATATAATTGTAATTACTCATAGTACGTAAGAAATATCTCACTACCAAGTCTTTTTTATTTCTTTACGAACAAAACAAAATTGTTAAGTAAAAACAATTTTTGTAGTTTATTTTTAGTAAAAATCGTGTGATCAACACTGTGTATAAAAATGGCCTGTATATTTTAGCTAATTTAAGATTTTAGTGAGTTAGAATTTTAGTTTTTAGACATTTTTATTTAGCATGTTTTTTTTTGTATAACAGTCATACCAATTGACTTTAATTAAGTTCTTTATGTAATTATTTTTCAGATCAACTGCCAATTATTATATTCTGTGTTTTGATATTTCTTTATTTGAAAATATACTTTTTTATAAATATTTCAGTTTTTTTTTTTTACTTCAAATGACACCTAAATATCCCAGGAAGCACAAGAATAAGTTTAAATTACGATGTTTGACGACCCGAATGGCGTAGTGGTGGTGAGGCTGCCTTACGTTCTTAGGGTCCCGGGTTCGAATCCCGGTAGAAGCAAATGTTTGTGTGATGAGCATGGACATTTGTTTCCGAGTCATGGATGTTTATATGTATATTAAGTATGTATTTACAAACAAAAAGTATCTATGTAGTATATCAACTATCTGGTGTCCACGACACAAGCCTCGTTGCTTACTGTGGCACTAGATGGCGCTGTGTGTTCATGTCCAGCGATTATTTATTTATATTTTCATTCACCGAAGCGAGTGATAATTATACAGTACGCACATGAATTCGATTAATCAGAGGTGAGTCTTGAGTTCGAACTCGAGACTTCCTATACTCCTATACTTCCTATGACTTGGCAGTCCGATGGTCACACCACTGAGCTATCACTGCTGCTGCTTCTAAGTTTAAATGGGTACTTAGCAGAAAATTTAAAATTGGTTCTTACAAAGTAATCGTTTAAATGGGTACTTAGCAGAAAATTTAAAATTGGTTCTTAAAAAGTAATCATTTAAATGGGTACTTAGCAGAAAATTTAAAATTGGTTCTTACAAAGTAATCGTTTAAATGGGTACTTAGCAGAAAATTTAAAATTGGTTCTTACAAAGTAATCGTTTAAATGGGTACTTAGCAGAAAATTTAAAATTGGTTCTTAAAAAGTAATCATTTAAATGGGTACTTAGCAGAAAATTTAAAATTGGTTCTTACAAAGTAATCGTTTAAATGGGTACTTAGCAGAAAATTTAAAATTGGTTCTTAAAAAGTAATCATTTAAATGGGTACTTAGCAGAAAATTTAAAATTGGTTCTTACAAAGTAATTATTTAAATGGGTACTTAGCAGAAAATTTAAAATTGATTCTTACAAAGTAATCATTTAAAACTTTCAACACCCCATAAAACTACTCACCGCCATTTTGAAAAATAAGTAACATTATCCAAACTTATCCAAAGTTATAAAACTCATGTGTGTCTGAGCACCATCCATCTAAGTTTATGTAGTTTAACTTAGAAAAACATTATACGGTAGAGTTGCGGTTAAGTTAATGCGGTCAGTTAAACTTGATGTATTTCACTTAGATGTAACTTTGGAAGCTTTATGGTTCCGATAAAAGTTAGACTTTTAAAGTGGCTGCTTCGATGTTCCTTGCTAATGTGGGTATAAAGGACTGAGATGGAAGTTGGTCTGCAAAATTGTGGAATAGTATACTCCTTTATATTTTCTGTACGTGTTGGAGATAACTTAGGATGGTAGGGTCTGTGAGTCATCATCTGCTGCCTAGCCTTTTCTCAACTATGTTGAGGTCGGCTTCCAGTCTAACCGTATGCAGCTGAATACCAGTATTTTACATGGCGCGACTGCCTATCTGAACTCCACAACCCAGTTAGTACTGCGTAAAACGAGACCCCTTTGACTACCTGTAACGACTGTGAATGATCTACAAATAACAGCCAGGACCAACTGCTTAACGTGCTTTCCGAGGCACGGAGGAAACTCGGTGAGTAAGGATGGTCACCCATCCACAGACCAACCTAAGCAAGCACGGCTTAACCTAAATATCGAACCGAGCGGCTGCTATTATTTAGCCACGAGCTCCACGGTAGGGTCTATGAGTACACAGCATAATTCGCAACTCAAAACAAAGTCACTTGATAGGTACTGAAAAAGATAAAGATTTGGAAAACTTAAATTTGACTCCAAAAAAGCAATAACACTTTATTTAAACGCATTTAAACTACACTGAAGCAAAATACCACCCATGTTAGTTATTGCCTTACAATCGTTTCAAAATAAAAATAACATTGTAGAAGAATAAAATTCGAAATCGAAAATATCCCACTAATTGATGTTAGAGACAATTAAGAGAATTTATAGTGGCGTAGTGAACAATGAAAAGAATTTGTGGAATGGGGGAAATAAAATTAAGAATACCTGTTTGGTGAAATTAATCACCTAATTATTTGTTTGTATTTCGTTAAATTAAGGTTTCTCTGACTATCATTGGGAATTTAGTCGCTTTTTTATATAAAGTTTGAAGGAAAATTGTACAGTGTTAAATAAATATAGAAAAGAAAAAAAAAATAAAGCTTATACCTCATAAGCAATGCTTGCTGAAAATAGTCTATTAAGAGGCCAGTGTTCACTAAAAGCCATTTCTTATTAAGGAATATCGTAGCCTGACCTTGATGAACTACAACACAAAATCCGTAAATTCGTCCATTGGAACAAGCTCTTAATAAAGCAAAAATAAAACTGAAGGATAAAGATACGCTTCCTCCAAGCGAATATCAACCACTGCGCCTGCGCTCAGGATCTGTTACTCCAGAGCATGGCGCACTGGTCGATTAACATCGCTGTGGTCGCTGAGCCGTATTTTGTCCTGCCCAGGGAAGACTGGGTGTCGGACCTTAGCGGCTCAGTGACCATAGTGTCGTCGGCCGTCTGCCGGAGATTGTCGTGGTGGGAGTCTACTTCTCCCCTAGCCGAACTCTCGCCGAGTTCCACAACTCTCTTGCAGAGTTGAGTGTCGTCGTCACAAACCATTCATTCATTCATTCATTACCACCACTTGGCCCCTGGCCACCGTAGGCGCGGGCTTGTGGACGGTGGGCTATGGGCTAGCTCGCCGTCCGTCTGTCTCATGACGACAGGCCGTGTCCACGGCACGTTCGTGTTCCACGCGCGCCTCAAAGAGAGTCAGCAAAAAGGAAGGGGTCCGCAAGGGCCGATGCCTGCCGGGGTTGCGGGACTGTTCGAAAGAGATACCGTGGCCCCGGAACTAAAAGGGCGATGAAGGAACATGGATGGGTTTTAGTCAGTAAAAGTCTGACACTCCCTCCTGCTCCGCCCAGAGCGGGAGTTTAATATGTCTTCGATATAAATATTTATATGCAGAAACTAATCGTGAGAAAAAAAACACAGCAGGTAACTATCGAAAGCATGTCGATTAAAATCAATTTGTAGATTAAACACACAGTCGCCATATTGTCCTAAGGGTTGGATCTTCATAGAAATAGATGTGCGTGTGCATATTTAAAAACTATTAATGTTTTTGTATGTGATAATAAGGGCTTTAAGTGGTTGCTATTTATTAGCTGTTCACATAGATTATCACGTGTTGACGAGAAGAAAAAAATTATTTTGGAGGTTGGAATAAAAAATTGTATTTGTTGTAATTTAATAAAAGGAAACTGGTGCCCTGACCCAGTAAAGCAGGGTTGCGGCCACGAACGAGATGGCAGGACGAACATGACAGGTTCCGTCAGAATTGGAAGGAAGACGCGCGGGTTCGCGAGAAGTGAAAAGAGTGGAGGGAGGCCATTGGCCCCAGGAGTAGGAGAGCAGGTGAAATGTGAGATTCACACTAAGTTAGATTTTGTAGGTAATTTCTACCTTGACCCACGGTAAAAACGGACCTATTTACCTATGCATAGTGGGCTCGTAATTCCACTTCATCACAAAGGAAGTAGGCCTGAGTCCCAGCAATGGGAACGTTACTTTATGTGCAGATTATGATTATCATCATCTACCTAGCTGTTCCCCAACTATGTTGGGGTCGGCTTCCAGTCCTACCGGATACAGAATACCAGTATTTTACATGGAGCGACTACTAATCGGACCTCCACAACCCTGTTAGTACTGAGTAATACCTGTGGCAATACGATACCCCTCGGTAAGATTGGTTTTTAGACTTTCGGGCCACACCAAAGATTATGATTATGCTTCACTAATCATAACCCTTCCTTTTGGCTTGAAAAGTCGGGTAAAAAGCAGCATGACTAGAAAATTGGAAATTTGTATGATTTATTACATGATTCTCTCCTAATAAGCTTCATACAAAACCGAAATAACCATACACTATCCGAATCATTCTATTATTAATTTCAATACAACAATCAATTTTGTCACAAATAAAACTGGCAATGATTGGCATCCGTCAAAAATCGTATTGAACCCCGAAATCCGATGACATGCAAAGTGGCATACCCCACAAATAACATTTTTTGAATACGAAATCCCAGTAGTACGCACTATTAGGTACTGTATCGGAAAAATAAACAAATATATGTTTTATTTGAAATTCAAATTTTCTGTATCGAGATTTGCATATAGACAAGAACGATCGTCGATCACCGATAATATTAATACTGGGGTCGTCGAAATGATTAAATCCTTTGGGGTCGTTATTTTCACACATTTTTAACAATGAAAAAGTTTTTGATTTGCAATTTATATTGTAATGGATGTTGCATGTTGGCAGTTTAAATTTATTTGAATGGAATCGAAGCTGCGGTGTGTGATTGATCAGTTTGTTCCGCCTGTCTAGATTAAAGTTGATTTTCTTTGGTAAAACATACTGAGAACTTAAAAGTAATTTACCCGAGAATATATTTGATCGGGCCCAGTGCAACCCGCATTGCACGGTACATATAATATGTCACATGTCTTCGATTTTTAGTTCTAGGACATACCAGTTTCCTCACGATGTTTTACTCCGCCGTTTTGAGAGCAGTGGTAATGAAATAAATTATACAAAGTAATGCGCCTGCCTGGGTTCAAACCCACGACTTACTGTTTGTAAGTCGGGTCCACCACCACTCAGACACAGCTGCTCGGTTTTAATAATTGTATATCTTGTAATTATAGGTACTTATCAGCGCCTTTATTATAAAAACAATGAACAAATAATCTGGAAACTTATTCTTTTATAATTGGTTCCAGAATAACAATACAATACACTCAAATTCAATTCCATTCCAAATTACAATACACTCAACATTACTAAGATACTGTAGGTGTTAATAATGCACTAATTATCCACCACCAATATTGGTACTAAACCTCCCTAATCAATATGGAACCTCAACAACCAGTCTAATCACTCCACATATTACATAAATAATGGCGCTCCCTACAATGTAATCGCGCTTCCACTACGCGAATACACTACTAATTTAGATGCAAAAGTTTGTACATGTGTTTGTAACAGTTTCACGCTGAAACGGCTGGACGGATTTAAATGAAATTTTGTACAAAATTGTAACTGGAAAAACTATTATAGCCATTTCCGTCCCACAGCAGGTAAAAGACCTCCCTTTGCTCCTTCTCCTGATTCCTATCTATTGCTTTTACCGACTACAAATCCTTGATAAAAGAGCCGAGTTCGCCCCACTATCGCTTGGGCCTAATGTGTTCCATTTGCTGCTGTTTGGGACCCACTGTGTGGTTATAAAAGCCCATAGCTCCTTCTAGAAAAAGATCGCGAAGAAACCATGTCTGGGCGATATTCGTTGACGGCATGTAAAGCCAAGTCAGAGGCCCATGGGCGGGATAAAACCCTGACACCAGGTTAGGCACTAACCACAGGATAAAGAAAGAAGAAGCTTGTCCTTCATTCCTAAGCTGCTATTAGTAACAAAATATGCCAAAACGTGGTGATGTCTGCCTGCCACGCGAGCAAAACCGTGGAAGGAAGCTATAGTAATCAATAAATGCATACCGTCTGACATGACGCTAATCGAAACACAATTATGGCGCAGATGCGTTATGGCAGTCAATATGTGTCAGACGGGAACTATTAGGAGTTTAGTATGCGTTTTGTGGATGTGTAATGCTGTCTTGTCATGTTTTGTTAATAAGCTATGCCGTGTATGTGTGTGTTCCGTATTGGTTATATTTAAAAAATAATTTGATAACAGATATCAAATTAACTGTTGTTGTAATTTGCTTATTAACGTAAGCACTCTCAGAATGCCAGTACCAGCATATACTCTATTGTTTGGTTTTCAAAGAAAACAGCAGGCCGCTATCACCTACATTTTACAGTTTTAAAGAAACTGAAGAAAGACATGTGTAGATGTGATGTGTGTGTGTGATGTGTGTGTGATGTGTGTGTGATGTGTGTGTGTGTGTGTGTGTGTGTGTGATGATGTATAAATGTGTAGGTTTCGTTGTAATTATAGTAGGTATAGCCAAATGAATACATGTGTCAATTTGACCTGGCTTCTCACTAAAGTATTAAATTCGCAATCGCATACCAATAAACATTTTCATTTTAAGTAATTAATCCGTAATATGAGACACACCAATATTGTAAATAAGAACATGAAAATATTCGCACTCTGAAACTGCGAATCATAAATTAATAGCACATCGCACGCAAGCTCATCAAGGGTATCAAGTTTACCAAAGCGGGAACGAAAAATAAAATAAAAAATCACCTAGACATGCTATTACAGAATTTTTGGCGACAATAACACACAGTTATTACACGAAATCCGCTTTTCATTCCCACCTCGGCCAATAAAAGTAGAAAAAAAAACGAAGAAAAAATATTTACGCATCGTAAAAACCACAATACCGCATTTTATTTGCTCGATACGACGGGGTCCCGTATGCAAAATTGGTACGAAATTGAAAAACAAATTTGTTACATATTGCTTTTTTGACTGGATGATACGGGCGTATTCTAAAAGTAGGTGCTTTATATTTTCCATTTCTCTGCTGATGTTGTATTAAATAAAAATACCAGTGCATGAAGTTACTGTACTCTTACCTTTTTTTTCAGTGGTATATTTTTAACACCATCACATTTTTATCAGGTGGTTTTATTTTTGTAAGTAGTTTTCTACTGTTTATTTCGTTACTTGACGGTGTTCTCATGTCTCATGAACATCGTAATACCGGATGACTTTTTTATCACTTTCCAAAAAAAAAGGGTATTTTAGGTAAACGGAGCTACAAGCTTATGGCATACCAAGTATTTTTTTTCTTCATAAATCTTCTTAAATTAAACACATAGATACAGTTATTTATTTGCAAAAAAAAGGCATAAGTACTAAATTTATTTGGAAAACAGATCAAATTTTTTTTTAAAGCTGAAGAACCGTAGATTTTCCACAACAAACCAAAATTAATACCTGTTAGTAAAATATGAAAACAATATTCCCAATTTCCAGAATACGCGTCCATCAAAATAAAAGGGTTGCGTCCAACATCGGCGCGTCGTATTACTTCATTACGTAGCATTATATGCAGAACGAATGTCTCATTTTTTTTGTTTCTGTGGGTTATTGTGTTTTGCTATGTAAATGTGTAGATGGGTTTGTAATGACCAACTGGGTACCTAAGCTTTGGGCTCGTACCGACTTAAATTGTTTAAATTCAACTCATTTCAGCTTGTTTTATTCCTATGCTCGCTCAGCTCTCCTTTTAAAAGTTTCCAGTTAGTCATTATGACTTTAATATACTTATTAAGAAATTGAATTGTGTGCCCATGAAAAATAGCATAAATTAGTGTGTTTACGATTTAATATCGCAGTCGCATATAAAGGCGCTCCCTCACCGAGCCATTTGCCTGTAATGCAATCCAAGATTCTATTTTGTACAGACACTAGAAAATCTGATCTGTTACATTACAGGCGAAAGCCGGTGCGTAAGCCGGTGCGCAATACATGACCTACTAATATTTTCACTAACGTCAGTTTCACCACAAAATACTATGTATTTTGTTTAAGAGTAGAGGAAGACCGAAGAAAAGATAGATGGTCTATGTGAAGGAGGATTTGGCAAGAAAGGAGGTGTCTGATGAGATGACGAGTAATAGAGAAGTATGGACGAAGAAGACTCACGTACTGAACTCAAATGATTTGGGACGAGGGCAAGAAAATGATGATGACGAATATGGTGACCGGTCAGTTCACCAAAAATTATTTTAAAAACTTTTACTTGACAAGCAACGATTGGCAAAGACATTATTTGTCATTTCATCATTATACAACAACAAGTTTACCAAATAAATCACTTTGCAAAATAATTATCCGATAAAGTTTATTTAATAACGTATTATTTGACAAACAATTCATTATTTTTTCATTTTATCTCATAAAACAACGCTTGGAATAAAGACGTTACTACACATATGAATTGTGACATTTAAAAAAAAAAACAGAAAATAAGTGAATTATTTTTTCTATAAGCACAAATTTTGTGACAGAAATGAATCGCTGCAAAACCGACTCCACGTAGTCTTTTATGGCCGACCCCTTTTTTTTTTTTTTTTCGTTGGGAAATCATCAAATGACTTCTCCCGCTCTGGGCGGAGCAGGACGGAGTGTCAGACTTTTACTGACTAAAACCCATCCATGTTCCTTCATCGCCCTTTGTGTTCCGGGGCCACGGTATCTCTTTTGAACAGTCCTGCAACCCCGGTCGAACAGTCCCGCAACCCCGGTATGGCCGACCCCTAGAGTGTAATTTAAATCCGCGTAGGCGCAGAGGGGCGAGGCGGCCCGCGAGCTGAGGAGCAGGTGGGTCTTATGTTCGCCGCCGTGGCTGAGGCTGGCTGGCTTGCCGGCCAGCAAGTCGAAGCTGCGGTGGTGAGCGTTAAAACCCTCTGTGACGATAAGCTCGCATGGGACCGCAGAAGCCCCACAGCGCCGGAGCTGTGACAAAAACCATGCCCGCTGCATGTTGCATGCTTGCATGCTTGCTGCTTGCCTGCTGCATGCTTGCTTGCTGCATGCTTTCTGCTTGCTTGCTGCATGCTTGCTGCATACTTGCTGCTTGCTTGCTGCATGCATGGAGTATGCTTGTTTGCATGTTTTGAAAAAACTATGCGTTTCCTAAACTTTTTCTTAAAAAAGAGTAATATAAAAAATACTAGCCTGTAAATTATTTTGTAGAGACGTGATTTATCCAAATTTATCTAAATAAATAACGAAAAATGTGTAAATGATTAATTATCATTTGATAAGAGAAGTTTTTGCCAAATTAATGTTTGTAAAACGAGTGTTCTTAAAATGAAACATTTGCGGATTAAGTTGTTTGCGAAATAAATAGTATACGAAACGTTGGTTGTAAAATGAAAATTTGTCAATGGAGTTTTGGTGAAACTTTAGTGAACCGACGAATGTACCTATGTATTTTGGAAGCCATTACCGAATAGGCCTAACCTTAACAAAAATAGTTTTGAATTTTGCTAAGTGTCCATTTCATTTCTCGTGACTGTACATGCTAGCTACCAGACCATATTAGTCAATGCCCTCACTAATCTAACCTTTCAACACTCATCAGCTCATCACTAGCCATTGACGTGTACCGAATCTAATCACGCTCCTGTCTGTCTAACACTAACTAACACTAACACAATCAAACCCTAAAACACCATGTAACACTAGCCCGCGAGTCACAAACGTGACGTTAGTGTGGAATCAATCATGACACGCAGACATTCACGTCTAATATCACTTAAACACGCTGCGTTACAAATGGGAAGCCTTAATATTATTTGGATCATAGAGTAGCTGTGTCTGACTATATAAGACTTTTAATGGAGTAAATAAACAGTTTGTAATAGATGCATGAAGTCTTTCTGCAATTATTTTGTGATGCTGCCTCGTTGGTTTAGTGGTTGCAAGCGCGACTGCTGAGCATGAGGTACTGGGTTCGATTCCCGGCTCGGGCAAAGTGCTATCGGGTTTTTCCATCAAGAAATTCTTAGTAACAGCCACGGAGTCTGGATTTGTACCTGGTTGATGGCAATATGCTCGACCCCTATTACATGGAACTTACCCATAATTTGCGAAATGTGGTCTAGCTGTCGCGCTTGCGATTACTAGACCAACGAGGTACTAAAAAAAAGAAAAAAATATATTAAAAAAGTAAAATTACAATTTCAGCAAACGCATCTGTAACTTCTTACTCTATGTGTTGTAAAATCATCCCTTGATTGTCGGCAGCAGTGGCGGTGGCTGGACATTCAATATCAATGCAAATGTCTCGCTTGCGAGGGTGCACTAGCTGTTCATATATCTAGCCATTCTGTTTTATATTTGAGTGGAACACAATTTCAGCCGGTAATTTGTGATCAAATTTTAATTTGACTAGCATCAAGGCTGTAGATACCACGAAGTAAATATATCAGGTAGGTATACTCGTACTACTACAAGGTGTAAACGGATCCTTCGCGAAGCCATCAAACAAGCATTCTTTCGAACTAATTAACTCTACGAGAAAATTATTGAGAGTCGACTTTTTTTTTGATGGTGAAAAGGTCAATGTAAACGCACTCAAAACGTTGTGCTGTGACCCCGTACTATTCAATGCATTCACCATGCATTGAATAGTACTTGGTCATGGAGGTATTTATAGTAAAGTTATAAAATTAAAATCTTGGATTAAAAAAAAAAAAAAAAGTTGTAACTTTGATTTCCAGTATATCCGTAAATAGAAAGATCCTAAGTATAATCCAGAACAAAAAAAAAAAGCAATGACAGGGAGAACAAGTGCCTTTCGGCCTTTTTACACCCAAGAACATGGATTTTCGATGTGCTGTTGATTGGCCAGTACATGTGTGTGTACCCAACTTTGGATTATTTGGCAAACAAAAATAAACAGAAGATTTAGATCATTTGACCTTGTAAACCAAAAAAGTCGACCGGAAATTATTATTGCATAGCACACCTCAAATCATTATTTTCCTACCTCAGTCCTAATTTAGTTGGCGTCGATGCAGCATGTCTTCTTCTTCCGCTCTTCTCTATTAGTCGTAATCTCACGAGTCACCCCATTTTGCATGAGAAAATGCAATACAAATTTAAGGCAACATTGCTCATTATACATATAGAATGTCTGCTGTATACAAAGAACACGATGAAGACATCGACTTATGTCATACATCTTCTGTACTATTATAATACAGTACTCCAACTTCATACAAACGGACGAAACGCGAGCTATACCTACGCGCCTCGATCTCGGGGTGCGCTCGGGGCGCAGCCAGTCACGGCTGTACCGCAGTGTCGAACGGACGGTGTGTTGTTTTTTTAACAATAACCGCGCGATTTTTTTTCTAAAAATCAGTTAATATGACGAGTAGGAAATATTGTGCTGTTTTTGGTTGTATGAATCCGTCAATAACGCATCCAGACATAACTTTTTTTTAAATTACCTGGAATCTCTGAAAGGTAAGACTATAAAATAATTTTACTTACTAGTAGGTAGGTACATAATGTGTGTCTTTTTAATGGATAAGTATTTCCTTTTACCTCACGAAAAAAAAGGTGTTTGGATTAATAAATAAAGCGAATAGAGTAACATGTTTTTTTAATTAAATCTACCAATCAAAAAACAACACGCATTTTTATTGAACACTTCCTATTCAATATACAAAGTATTTCATTTATTTATATTAAAAAGGATATGTAAATATCCTTTTAAAAGATATTTACAATCACAAAACTAAATAGAAACAGAAAGCAGGCAAATGTAATTAAAATGCTGGAGACGGGCAGCCCTGACGCATGTTTACGTACCGCGCGGCTGTAGGCATTTATTTCCATCATGCGGCCGAGTTACACTACTGTATTATAATATTACCGTCTGTACCTACTCTCAGAAAAATGTTTAAATGTAATTCGCAGAATAATTAATTAAATTTCACTCTGTAACTAACTTAATATTATCGATACTGCCGTTGTTTTAATTCTTTCTTTTTTTTCACTGTTTAATAGCTATTTAGGCGCATACTATAGTGCACGCAGTGCTCTGCTTTAAGAAATGGGGCACTTAGACTTAAGTTTTGAAATGTTTTACTTTATATTATGGAATAGTGTACTCATTGTTGAAGGGCCAAATAAAATAAATAAATAAAATCTGGTCTTCCCTTACGCTTAAAGCCATTCACATTTCTAGGAACTACAGGTAACAATAATGCTAACGATACTAATCATCAATAGATTTGATACTGGACTGTGTGATTTTATTTACAACCTGCTCCAACCAGTTAATCAAAGTCTTCAACAACATTCATGCTCAAAACTGTCCTCACGACATTTGAGTCATTCCTTCGCATAAATGGTCATACAATGGCAACCGATTACTATACAACTTTTCACACCTCACACAACAATTGAAAAATGAATTACTTTTTTACGTTTTACAGTAAACAAACTTGATCACCTCCAAATTCATTTCCAATCCATCCACTATCATGTTTCCAGCCCAGGAAGTAGCATCGCCGTTCACAACACAGACAGAATTGACGGCTCCATCATTTATCATTATTGTGAATGGCTTCAACTTTACCGTGTGGATTTCTGATACCTTTGTGCTTGTTTGTTTGTACTTCTTTCTGTTTGTTTGGCTTTTGATGCTGTATATTGCATTGGTTGTTAATTTATAGGTTTTGATTAGTTATTACGACTTTTGCCAAAGTTAGTAAGTTTAATCTGAGAAGTCCTGACATCAACTCAGCCAAATGCAGTCTACTGTTAGACATAGGCCTCTTAAAAGTCGTCGGTCCTCCTAGTGGCGTCTAACGCTGCCGTTTTTCCGCGTCGCCAAAGGAGGCCTAGAAAACGCTGGCTTGATGAGTTTAAATCGTTTACATGTCAGATTGGCCGGAAAAAACTGCACAAATAGAAGAGTAGAAGGCTATGAGGGAGGCCATTGCCCAGCAGTGGGACATTAAAGGCTGTAACAAATCTACTTGCTCCTATTAAATAAAGGGATAAGCAGACTTGTTCAATTAAAATTTAATTGGGGAAAGATTAGAATGAGGAATAAAACAATACAGCTAAATATTAAAAACCTACCTAGCACGCACTCTAGGATAATTTTATAGTTCACGCACTTAGTTGGTTAGGAAGTTCAGCACTGTAGGAGAGACGGGAACAGGCGTCAGTAAGGTAGGAAGAGAATTAAAAAGTAATTGACAGTTTGACAATTTGGCGATGATTTGACGTGTCACAACATGAAAATTATGATATTTTATTTCAGCAATTTTTAAGACAATGAGTCGTAATTAGATCGATTAGTTGAGTGTAAACATATAAACAAATAAAAACGATGATAAATAGTATTATAAATGATGAATATAAAGTGTAAGTATAGCATAATACTATATTGCAAAGGAAAAAAAAACTCCTAAATGTATGTACTTATCAAGCATCGTCAGCTGCAGTTTGTCTTATAATAATTTGGATACAATATGTAAAAAAAATTTTCAAGTTACAATGCTTCAGAATCAGAATCAGAATGTTTATTTGTCAACATAGGTAATTACAGAGTGTGTGAGATGTTACATTTTCTAATGTGCTCTATGTTCGACATAACAAATTACTAAGAAAATAAAAAAAGAATCTATCCATCTTTTTACACCTCTCAATCCAAAAGAAAATTAATTAGCAAATGCCCAAGAAACTAAAACCAAAACGTAAGGCGACGGTGATCAGCATCCATTTATCACTTCAAGTCTTTTTGTCCCTCTCTATTCAATACTTTTTGCGCGGAAGATTAAATTTCGCGTCTCACCCAAGGTCCAAATCCATTAATACTACTCCACCAATTTACTAAGAACTTCCTTTCCCCTCTTCTCTTGCATTAAACCAGATGCTGCAAAGGTTGTTCGGTGGAATTTCTGAGGGCAATTTAAAATGGTCTGTCGTCCGTCCCCATCTTGTCATTGAATTTTTTATTCTATTTGTTTCAACACGTCTGGTCGCTGTTACACTTTGATTATGATTTTTGCGGGTACCTAAATTACTGCAGGGCAGTATTGATATTTATTTATTAATATGGGTTCACCCACAGCTTCTGTGTACAGCATTTAGGTATAGTACTACTACTACAACAGCCCATAACGTCCACTGCTGGACACAAGCCTCTCCCATGATGGGAGGAATTTGCCGTAATCTCCACGCTTGGCAGGCGGATTGGAGATCGCAGTGATGAAAGACTAACAGAAAACGCTGCTGCCCATTCTCTGGTCTACGGAGGCGCAAGGCGTTCTGCCTCAGACATTAGTCGCCTTATACGACACCCGTGACTGTAATGGGTTGGTTCTATTCTACTCTGCCGGATACCACAGGGCTAACTCTGACTCATTTAGGTATACATAGGTTTTACAGTCTTGGACTTACCCAGTCGCCAATTACAGGTTAACCAGCATTCACAAAAATAAGTGTTATCTTACGAGAAAATAAAATTAAAATGAGTGGCTATAGACATGAAATATAATAGTAGACGCTACATTTAAGAGATTACTTAGATTACGAAGCTTAATACTAAGAAAAAGAAAAACATACGCTGCAATTTTACTAATTACAATTGAAATAAAAAAAAGACATGATATGATTATTGGTGTTAAAACAGATAAAAATGAGATCAGAACTATGAATAAAAATAAAATTACTATAACATTGTTAAAAATAAAGAAAGAAGTAGTATAATAAAATTAAAAAAAACCAAAGGAATCATTAATTAATAATATTAACATAACAAAACATTGTGTTGCGATTTTCGGGAATCCAGTAATTGGGATTTAAAGATTTTTAGGGAATTATGGTAAATGTAAATATTTGATGACTAAATGTCGATATATTTGATGACATAAGACTTTTTTTTTGTCCAATTTGTAAAGAGGCAAAGTTGTGTGTCGCATTGGAGTGGTGTGGCATTTTAACGTTATATATGGTTTAAAGGGTTTTCATAAGTATCTAATTTGTTGTTGTTTGTATTTTAGTTGAATCTAGGCGAAATTATTTAGATGTTACACGACTAAACGAAAACTATTACTTTTTCTAGCAAAAAACGACTTTGATTTCAAGTCAATCACTCTGAATCGGAATAATTTCGAATGCTTTCTAATTCGGTCCTAAAAGTGGTCTCTATATTGAATGAAACCAACAATGGAAACCACAGCATTTTTCTTCCTGGAGATTCATCATTTCATCATCATCATTTCAGCCGAAAGACGACCACTGTTGGACATAGGCCTCCCCCAAGTGTCGCCACATTGACCCGTCCCGTGCGACTCGCATCCAACGGATTCCCGCAACCTTCACCAGGTCATCGGTCCACCTAGTGGGAGGCCTTCCAACGCATCGACTTCCGGTTCGCGGTCGCCACTCCAGAACTTTTCAGCCCCATCGGCCATCCGTTCTGCGAGCAATGTGCCGTGCCCACTGCCACTTAAGTTTGGCAATTTTTCGGGCTACGTCGGTGACCCTGGTTCTCTTGCGGATTCTTCATTTCTGATTTGATCACGCAAAGAAACTCCGAGCATAGCTCTCTCCATTGCCCTTTGGGTGACTTTAAGCCTTCTGATAAGGCCCATTGTGAGCGACACACTGGTCATAAACTTTCGTCTTGAGACACTGCGGTAAGTTGGACGAGAAGATACCGCGCAGCTTCCCGAACGCTGTCCAGCCGAGTCGGATTCGACGATTGACCTCTTTCTCGAAGTTAGACCTACCTAACTGGACCATTTGTCCCAGGTACACATAATCGTCTAAAACTTCGAATGTAGTGTCATCATTTATTCATTGTTTATTAACAATTCATTGGTCAGTGATAATAGTAGCTTAAACTCAAAATTGCCCATTATTAACACCTACACAACGACGCCACGCGGCCAACAAACAATGGCCAACAAAATCACTAGAATCATCGCTTAGTAACCGCCTAAACATTTTACAACTACCGCACATATTTGTATACTAGCTTCCATACAATCAAATTGCTGGAAACCATACCAAGCAATAATACACTTGCAACAATCCTTAACACAACTTCTTAGAATCTATTGTCCAATAACAGAACTGCTTGTCGAAAATCAAATCGAATTTCTAATTCGAATGGTTGAAATAATGACCGTTAATTCAACCAGTATTCTTAGACCCATTACTATGCAAAGTTTTCTTCTTGACAAGGGGTCAATGGGAATTGGTATTCGAATCCAAGATGGCGGCGGTTTAGGTTGCCACGTGCAAGTCACGTGACCAGTAAGAAAAGCAAACGCGTTGGTTCGGAATAACAGCGTAAATGCCGTCATTAGCGATTTGATTATGTTTTTTGTGTGCATTGTTTGAAATGATAGGATTTGTAATAGATAGGGGTATGACTAGACCGTATATGTGGTTTCTTTATGTACTAAAAACACAAGAGAAGGGAGTGACAATACATGTATGACAATGTACTGTAAACTGAGGTGAAAAAAAAAATTGCAATTATGCTGCTTTATGCTACACATAACATCATTACATCACGCCTGTAATCCCCAAAGGGTTAGGCACACGCCCACATTTCGCCAGTTATGTTTAAGTCCCAAATAATAGAGGGCGAGCCTATTGCCATCAACCGGGCACAAATTCAGATTCCGTGGCTGCTACTGAGAAATTCCTGATAGTAAAACCCAATAACAACTTGCCCAACGCGGGAATGAAACCCAGGACCTCGCCCTACTCAGCAGTCGCGATTGCGAGTATTGCCACCAACAGACCGACGAGAGAGCAACGAGGCTTTATGCTACAATTATTAACTAAATAATTATGTAGGTTTAAGTAAGATAAAAATGCTAATTAAGCGTTTAATTTTTTTCTCGTTGCTCAATATTAATCAAAATCTGCCCATGAACTTTTTTTGTAAATTACCCTACTTACCTAATTACCACCTACTGAGAGTAACCCCTGTAGTACCAACTAACTAATATCTCATCACCAAATTCCCACAACCGATGACTAAGTAGAAAATTATTAAATATTTCTGACACGTGTCTAAAAATTAGCCCTTTTTATCATTTTACAAAATAACGCTCGTAAACCGCACCTTTGTAGGTTGGTCATTGTGATTTTGTGTATGAATGGTGCGCAAGAGTTGAAAGGATATTAATTTTAATATAGTAATCGGCATGTAATGGGATTAATCGATGATCTTTTTAGTTGTCTATTGGTGATTTATTATAGGTTTAGATGCCCCGTGCAATGTGAACTTTTTAATGAATAAATTTTCCCAAGGGTATGTTGTACGAAATCCAGTCTGTGATTTGAACCTGAACAAGAGTGTAAACCACGCCTAATATTACCAGTGACTCCTGGGCACGCCTAAGATTTATAGTGACTCCTGGGCAGTAGCACAGGAGTCACTATAAATCTTAGGCGTGGTTAACTTAAGTTTGCTGTTTCACTCGGTGGAGCGACGATATTTGCAGGGTGAGTTGCCGAGAATCAAGTTAAGTGGCGTGCGCTTGAAGAGGCGTATGTCTATCAGTGGACTGTTGTAGGCTGTTGATGATGACCTGGATAGGATAGTAATCCAACCTTAGTTGTTAGCTAGTGGTTGAATTTATGTTTTTTCGCTAACTAACAAAGAAACATAAGTAAAATGTTTGTTTCAAAACCCTAAAGAAAGCGCGCTTGGGCCGAAGCATAAAGGCGGGTAATGATTAGCTTCCTGTAGTTGTTTGGCATTGTACTAAAATATCGGGCTGGCCCGCAACTTCACGTACAATTTGCGTATTAGCTTACTCCTATTAAAGTTAAAAATCTTTTCCCATAACAAGATCTAACCCTAAAAAAACCCACAAAACCGTAAGGCGTGTCCCGATCCATCACAGTATACCATCATTACACCATAATTATATCGGAACAAGGGTTGAAAAGCATCGAGCATCAGCCACGTGACCATTGTTTGGTTTCCACCAAATTACGGTTTAGGTAACTATACTTGGATGATTTCGTATTAGGTACAGGCGATTTGTTGTCGGATTATTTAGAAAAATTACCGAATACCGAATTGACGCAATTGCAAATAAACTATTTTCCTGTTTTGCCTCTATAAATCGCTTTTTTTGGACCACTATAAACTTCGTTCCAACTTTTTGTCTATTATCATTGCACTAAACAATATATTTTTTTAGTATTTTACTTAAGCTCGCATGCTTTGCTAATTTTAAGAAATACGGAAAAGGAGTTTTTTCGGATTTTTTTCTCTCCAGTGAGAGCTTATTTAGGTACTAGCTCTCTCAAAAAAACTCTCTCTGTAAATTTAAGAGATACTTCTCTCAAATATGGACAGTTCCATCAACGGATTTATTTACATGATTTACCTTTTATTGGCATGATTTATTTTTTTCGTTGATTTTTTCGTTTTTTTAATGATTTATTTGGATTTACTTTTTAATAACTTTTTGTTTTTATTTTGCTAATGTATCGATTTTTTATTATTATACACGGATTTTAATGTTTACAATTCAATAATGATTGAATTGTAAACATTAAAATCCGTGTTGTGTTAGTTTTTAATGAATTTTCGACACAATGTAAACATTGTTTATGAAATAAATAAATAAATGAAAATGAGATCTATCCAAATATTATGTGCGAAACAAAATCTACAACAACAACAACAACAGCCCATAACGTCCACTGCTGGACATAAGCCTCTCCCATGATGGGAGGAATTTGCCGTAATCTCGCAGATTGGAGATCGCAGTGATGAAAGACTAACAGAAAACGCTGCTGCCCATTCTCTGGTCTACGGAGGCGCAAGGTGTTCTGCCTCAGACATGAACATGACATGAAACGAAATCTACGAAGCAACAAATCCTAATAATCAATAAAACTACTAAAATTATACACATTACGAAAACAAATCGAATAAGTAAGTAAGTAAAGCAAGCAACTTACTATCACTGTTGCGTAAGTAATCCATCTAAAATAATTACATTCACATCTCTTAAGACATTGCAATAAGGTTCGAATTGGAATTGTTGATGCATGTTCGTGAAATGAGTTGATTCCAGTGCAAATCCCTTGATCCTACAAAGAAGACACCTATTTGATGTAATCCTTATAAAGAACAGGGAAGTAGGGGAATATGTTTTTATTTATTGTTGCTTTGTGTATTTGGTTGGGTTTCATTAAAAGTGGGAACGGTGTTAGTTAATTAATAAATTAAAGGAATTTCATTTTATTGGTTCGTTTCCTTTCATCAGTTTTAGATATTTGCGTATTTCAATTTTTTTTTCTTATCATGTATGTGTGTGTAACGGTCGTATTTGAATTTTTTTTAGGTTATTTTGATTAATTGGAAAAAACTAGAGAGAATAATCTGAGAAAATTATCATTACCTAGTGTAAAAAGAAGATGCCGAGACGAGCTTTCGCCCAAATTACGACTGGGTCCAACAGTCTCGACATAGATATTGACAAAATCGCAAACTTTCGATCGCTGATTACTAACGAGTAAATTTGATTTCAATAATAATGCTTGCAATTAAAGCAAGTCTCTACATCCAAGATGCGTTTCTCGCAAGCATCATCCGGCAGTTTTGACAGAGATAACGACAAAATCGCAACTTTAGCTTCTTAACGATTTTGTCGTTATCTCTGTCGAGACTGCATTGGATGACCTGGAAAACATAAGAAGAGGATCAGAGCCCTTTTCGATGAGGCAGAACAGTAACCAGTCAAATTAAGACAAGGGCAGGCAGGGCAAGGGCTTGCGAGAATCGCATCTTGGATGTAGAGACCTGGATTTCCCGCAAGCATCGTTATTGCAACCCAATTAATTCATTAGTAATTAGCAATCAAAAGTTAGCGATTTTGTCGTTATCTCTGTCCTGGATTCCTAAGAACCATTTTAATGTCTTCATCATTCATTTTCAAAAATCGTTACTAACTTATTCAATATTCATGTATTAATTAGCTAGCAGGAATTAATTCACGGATTAGAAGTACTATTACTTTTAGGATTACGACAGAAATGTGACTGAACAACCGTGCTATTTGCAAATTTTAATTACATCCCATCATTCCAGACACCCTGCTGATAATATGACATCAAAGCAAATGCGGATAGCCACCCCTGGACCAACATATCCATCCCATTCTATAACCTCACCCTCTTCATAATCAACCATGGGACTTACAACATAAGGTTGAAAAATATGATATGGTATCGTTTTTGAATGAAAGTGTAAGTTGGTATTGAGGTTTGGAATTAATATCTGTCAGCTTTTAGGCTCTTTGAACAGTATTATGAGCATTTGACACTATAAGTGTGCGATATGAAGAAAGACCTTTGTGAGGATTAGAGGATAAATGAGGTAGGGGGAAAATATGAGAAATACTTGGGTATATAATTGTGTGGTTTAATTCATTTTTGAAGGACTTGACAATTCAATAATTCATTTTTCAAAACATCGATCTTATATCAGTGGCACTGCATAATGAAGTCTTTGAAAGCTTATACAATTTATAACATGAAATAGTATTTAAAGTAAAATTAAATTAATAAATTCAATAGAAAAAAACCTAGCAATGTTATTCTAGGTAAGCATGCTCCACCTTAGGCCAGATCATCGCTTCATAGGCGAGTTGTGGCCGAACGCAAGCCCGTTTAGTATTAAAAATAATTACTATAAAACATTAGTTAACAATTTGAATGTGTCAAAACACAAAATATAATACGATTTTGCAGCATCGTGACACGCAATTTGAGCCTAATCTAAGAAAATCAAACATTGGTTTTTGGTATTTTATTGATTTACAGGTGATACTAAACAACACACTTGAATAAACAACTGACATTTAATTTTCAAACCTATTACAATTGCGCTAGTTTTAATTTCAATCCTCTAAAGTATTCGCATCTTCTTCCATGACGTCCCATAGAGTTCGATTCCTAAACTCAACATGTCTGGTCTCTTTGATCTCTCTCTCACTCTCTCTTGGTTCTTCAATCACTTTCTCTTCGGTGGCTGGAGGCTCTGGTATGGACTCCAGGTCTTCATCGAGAAGTGAGGTGACTGAGAGCAGCGTTGCATCTGCGATGTTGACTGCGTCACTAGCATCCCCGCTTTCGGGTTGACTTCGTGTTGTTCCTAGGGTCTGGAAAGATGGAGAATATTTTTGAGATTATTTGTCTTCGTCTTTGGGGAGTTGTTTCGCAGTATTTTTTTCCTAGCCTGCTTTGTCCCACTTGTTTCGCAGTTCATCATTATCATCATCATCATCACATTTCTGCCGAAAGACATCCACTGCTGGACATAGGCCTCCCCCAAGTGTCACACATTGACCGGTCCCGTGCGACTTGCATCTGGCAGATTCCCGTAACCTTCACCAGGTCATCGGTCCACCTATTGGGAGGCCTTTTAACAACACTCCAGAACTTTTCGGACCCATCGGCCATCCATTCTGCAAGCAATGTGCCCTGCCCACTGCCACTTAAGTTTGGCGATTCTTCGGGCTACGTCAGTAACCTTGATTCTCTTGCGGATGTCTTCATTTCTGATTCGATCGCGCAAGGAAACTCCGAGCATAGCCCTGTCCATTGCCCTTTGGGTGACTTTAAGTTTTGCAGTTACCTTTACTTTATACCTTTGCTGTCGGTATTTAGTTTTTTAATCGTTTGACTTAAAAAGCTATACTAAATTATGTGCTGATTACCAGTACTTGTAAAATTAACAGGGACTGCTTGTGTAGCCTCCACGAAAATCTGGGTAACACGATAAGTATGAACACAGTCTTGGTAAGACAGGTTTTCAAATTTTTGGGGTCTTGTCTACCCGTCTGCTTTCCTTTCCCTAAAGCAGTGATAGCCTAGTGGTGTGACCTTAGGAGT
The DNA here is from genome assembly GCA_941918905.2 of Xestia sexstrigata. Classification (NCBI taxonomy): domain Eukaryota; kingdom Metazoa; phylum Arthropoda; class Insecta; order Lepidoptera; family Noctuidae; genus Xestia; species Xestia sexstrigata. Next base: position 14,899,151 of record OW799223.2, read on the forward strand.
GCCAAGTCATAGGTCACGAGTTCGAAGACAAGGCACGCACCTGTGATTTTTCGGATTCATGTGCGTATTGTCTAATTATCATTATCGCATCGGTGTAGGAAATACATCGTCACAAAACCGAACATGCCTAAGACATATTTCTTGACGGCATGTGAAGTCAAGGCCCATGGGCGGCATAAAAACTTTTACACTGGGTTAGGCACAAACATTATTTTCAGCAAAATGTTAATTAGATTTGCCGGTGGTTCTTCAATGAAAAGCCTTTTTGGAACATAATGTGGTCTATTATTGATAAGCACCTGCTGTAAATTTTATTATCTACATAAATATAAATTAGCAAAACTTCAAATATCTAACTGCGGTTTTAGTATGGAGATGAATATCTATGAAATAACTTGGCTTTACAAGCTAGTTTATGATAAGCTTTCGTTTATGATTTCCAAATAATCTAAAGCAAATCTTTCTTGAAGTAAAAGGATCTATTACCGCTGATTCACTCACGTCAATAATGGCCATGTGTAAGATGGGCACTTCGATCTTCAGAGGTTTGATTTCCTGCGGCTCTTCATCTAGGTAGGAATATTCAGTGGGTACCTGACAATTTATATCAAATTAGAACTGCATCCGACAATCATACAAAAAACCAGAAGATAACAAAATTTTTACTGGATTTAGACTGGATTTGATCAAACTTAAGTAGACCTCCTACGAATATATACTCTGCTAGGGCCAGTCTCGACATAGATAACGACATTATCGTTAGCTTTCGACCGCTAAAATAATAATGAAGAAATTTGGCTGCAATAACGATGCTTGCGAGAAACGCAAGTCTATACATCCAAGATAGGTTTCTCGCAAGCATCGTTATTGCAACCGAAATTTTTCGTAAGTAATTAGCAATCAAAAGTTTGCGATTTTGTCGTTATCTATGTCGAGACTTGCCTAGCTGTTGCCCATCTGTCTGCTTATTCCGGCTAATCTCTGAATCGGCTGGCTCAATTTTGACTTAACTTTTACTTTCAAGTAGCTGATGTCATAAAGAGTAACTTAGGCTACTTTTATTTTTAAAAAGATTAGGGTTCTATGCAAAACTAAAACCCTTAAAACTGTTAACAAAATCCGATTCCAACAGGAAAGTAGGCAATATTTTTATAATAATTTCGCGAACGAAGGTTGCGGGCTACAACCAGGAAAGAAAGAAAACTTGTCTTACCCGTCTAAGTCTCCACTTCTCCAGGAACTCATTGGTCTGTCGCAGAGCTTCCTTGCTCTCGTGAAGCAGGTCATCTATGCGGTCTTTGCTGCGTAGTTGCTTGTACTTGTTCAGGAACTGTAAAATGATCTGTTGCTATTAGTCTATATCTTTTACGTAAGAAATTATATAGTTAAAGAAAAAATACAGAAAAACACGCTTTAGAGGGACTGCATGGCCGCCGAGTGTGTAGGCTGGCCTAAACAATTACGAAACATCTCTCTGCTCAACCATTTCCACTAAAACTAAGTGGAGACGAGAAGTGTAAATAACGAAATTCTATTTGTAGTTTTTGTTTCTTCTCGTCTCGTCTCCGCTTCGGTAGAGTCCGGGCCTTTAAAGCGAGATAAGAAGTATATCCATCCATCCTCGCAAACTTACGCTTATAAAATAGTAGTAAGAAGTGAGATGTTTTTCACGGGGGCTAACTTGAGTCGGCTCACAATCCGCTATGTATCTAGTGTGAATGTGGCATTCATGATTTTCTCAGTGTTTGTTTACTTTGATGGTTAAGCACTCCATTATTTGCTAAATGGAATGCTTCTTTGACTTGACTTAACTCTCAGAAGAGACAAATTAATTTTTTTGGAGGAGGCCCAGGAGGGACCCAGGAGGGATTCTTTTCCATGTAGGCAACATAATCAAGGTGTAACATAATAATCACCAAGACTGTAGTCTCTTGAACCATGAAACTGTACAACTGAACCCCTTAAGTTTCGTGCGGCCGAAGCTTTAGAACAAAGCTGCTCAGCTTATTTTAAACGTGGGCAAAATTTTGATTTCATTTCAACAGTCTCTAGTAAACAAAACTTGCTGTAGTAACGGTACACAATCTTTAGTTAGTTGCACATTGTTTGCTGAAAATTGGCTTACTGAAAAATTATGGTTTGATTTTTTTTTTTGATCCTGAAATCTGTTTTCAAAAAATTATCGTCAGCCACTATTGGCGGACCAATTCAAATGCGTTGGCGGGTACATTGTGGCCCGCGAGCCTGAAGTTGAGCTGCATTGCTTTAGAACAATAAATCTGCGTCATAGATACTCACAGCGATAGTCAGACTCAGCACCAGAATCTCCATGAACAGCACAGGCAAGCTGATAGGATTGTCCGGGATAACCACCACTTGCTTGGCTTCTTCCCTCACAGTCTTCTTCACGAAGCAGGCTACCTTGCAGAAGATCTTCTGGAACATGTCCACGAACCCATGGCCGAGGACATAGTCAACCAGGATTAGGCTTAGGAACACTGCTCCGTACATCACAGCGCTGATTGCTTCGACCAACATGTTGACAAAGGTTCGAAGGTTACTTTGTATTGTTGAAAATCACATCGTTCTAGTGAAACACGTAAAATTTCTCAAATTTTCAGGTTTTGATTGATTGGTTGACATTGGCCTTTATTTTATTTCTTTTTGGTTGATTGAAAAAGAAGTCAAGTTAAAAGAAGGTTTTGGAAAAGTACTTATTGATTTTTGAAAGCTCTTTCTGATAAAGATAAGCCTAGCCAGTCTTTAACACAGAGTACATTTTATATTTTAATAATAATGACTTTAAGAGTAGAAGAAGACTAAAGAAACGATGGCTGGACTGTGTTAACGACGGTTAAGGATGATATGGTTAAAAAAGAGGTGACTGCTGAGATGAAGAGTAATAGAGAAGTATGGAAGAAGCCAACCCCAAATATTTGGGATAAGGGCAGGAGAATGATGATGATATAGACCAGTCTTTAATGTTATCACAGCTAGGAAACCAGTAATGGGCTGAATTCCACCAGGCGAGCCCAGTGCGGGTCGGTAGATGTCACATGAATTTTTGGTGGTTTGATGTTTTTGAAGTGAAAACTTCTTAAGGCGCGTTGAGCACTTTTTGGGTGTCGTGTTGTGAACTCGCGTCATCGTCACCGAACAGTTTCATAGAACGGTTAGTCAAAATCAACCTTATACAATTAAGATAAAGTTTATTTTGGATTGATCGACAAGTTACTTAGTTTTCACTTCTATCGGCAGTCCCCAAAGACTGCCCCGCATGTTTATTTTTAGTCACCTTGTTGAGAGCAGTGGTGATGAAATAAATTACACAAAGTAATATTCCTGACCGGGTTCGAATCCAGGAACCATAACTCGTAAGTGGCCATTACCACTGGGTCATCCCTCTTATGAATGGGATATAGTAATTCGATGTTAAAGTTTTCATATTTGTTGTTGTATCACAGTGATTTTCATCGCCGCTGCAATTAAGTCGCTGTTGGGTTTCTACCAATCACAACATCATAGTGAGCTTTAAAATAAGGTTCCTGTTAGGTTGCTGCTTTCAGAGGCAAAATAATTTTCTGAAAGAATTGTCTGTTTTCGCTCGTAAATATTTGAAAGTATCTAGATCTCGCGAGGTTGTCGACATATGGCGTGAGTACAGCAGTCATTGTGCTGATAATCGTTTTGGCCAATGGCTTAATACCCACTAGCATCGACCAAAATCTTAGGAGGCTCTCGCTTGGCAGCTAGATCAAAGGCTTGATTCAGAAGCAGTACTTCTGGACACGGCGCGTATCGTTAGGAGGTTCCTCTCTCAAGAACCCTGACCACCGGTAGCTCAGACCCTGTTCCCAGCGCTGGTGGGCTACTATTTTTTTTTATGTTTTTATATTGGAATATTTAAATATGTAAATAATATGTCGGTATACAGGGTGTTAAAGTAGTCGCGTGCCAACCCTTAGGGGGTGAGTTCAGTATCGATAAAGGAGCCCGTAAAAAATAAAAAATAAATCCAAAAAAAGTAATTAAAAATAAAAACAAAAAAAATATTGCAAGCTCAACCTAAATTTAGTACCTACTAACTTAAAATAGCAATCGTTTACAGTTAAAATAATTTTATATTGCTATTTGAAGATAGTAGCGCAGTGAAGATCTATCGCAGTAACGTGCATCGCAGTGTAGTGGCTTCGCAGAAACGGTCTTTCGCAGTATCGTGCATCGCAGTATCGTGCATCGCAGTGTAGTGGCTTCGCAGAAACGGTATTTCGCTGTAACGTGCGTCGCAATTTTGTAGCATCGATAAGCATTTATCGATATTTTGTGTGTCGAGATTCCGTATTCTACTCGGTACTAAATTAGGTTCATCCTGCTTTTTTTTTTTTTGTTTCTATTTAATTTTTTTTTTTACGGGTTCGTTTATCGATACTGAACTCACACTTAGGGGCGAGTTCAGTATCAATAAACGAACCCGCTTAGGCTATGCGAACGAGCTTAGGCTTTGGCACGCGACTTCTATAACATCCTGTATAAATGAATATCTTTTTATGAAGGGAAAATTCACACGTTCCCCTGCCACATTACAAATTAGTACCCGCTCACGTGTTGTTGTTGTGGTGAAGTTCTTTTTCTTCTTCTTCTTCAACCTTTGGTCACCCAATGCTGAGTGTAGGTCTCTTCCAAATCTCTGCACTTTTGGCGGTTTTGTTTCATGGATATCCAGTTTCTTTCGGCCAGTTTAATGAACGTGTGACTAAGTGTGAAACAAACCTTACCATACCGATAATCACTATAGAAACTTCATGCTTAAAAAAGCTTATCATGAAAGTTATCTTCACTGATACAGTTATAAAAGAAAACAACGTCATTGATAGTCACCATGACAACGTATTTATTGAACTTGACAACCAAACCAACAACCGAAAAAACAGTTCGTAAAATATTGTTTTGTGATAATATATTTATTTTATGCTGTCGGTTTCATAAAAAATAATCATGGTATGTATTTTGGTATTATCTTTCTTATATTACTTCTGTTTCAATATTTTTTTCTCTATGCATGTTATAAGCAAGGTGATTATGTTTAAAAGGTATTGTTGGATTTTAAACAGTGTTATTTTCTTTTCAGGCACCAAAAGGAAAAGATGCTGGAAAGGCTAAAAAGGCACCAGGTAAGCAAAACTTTAAATTATCAGCTTATCATCTGTTAACTTCAAATAGATAAGAGGCCCTAGCAGGAGCGCGCGGTGTGAATGTAACGTAAGTACGTCGATTCTTTAATCAAAAATACAATTTTATTATCATAGAATTCCGCTTATTGGAAATTTAGTAAAAAGATTTAGGTATATTTATGACAACTTAGAAATCGTTGTCCACGTTGTTGTTTGTTGTTGTTGTTTTTAGATATTTAGTTGAATTGTTTTCAACAAACGCAATAAGTATCATCCATAGATCTGAATAAATTCATAAAATTATAAATATTATATAATTATGTGAAACGATTATTTTTCACTTTTCAGAGTATTTACATTACGTTTACACCACGCACTTGTGCTTGGGCCTAAAGCCAGGTAGAGCAATATGTATAGGTATACAAATAATAAACACGAAACTTTTTGTTTTAAATTTACAGCAATTATCATCGATGGTGTAGACACATCAGAAATGACTCGAGAAAAACTCGAACAGTTCACTCTCAGAGTCAAAGAAGAACTGGACAAAGAGAGAGAAGAACGTAACTACTTCCAACTCGAAAGAGACAAAATTAGAACATTCTGGGAGATTACCAGACAGCAGTTGGAAGAGGCAAAAGCAGAATTGCGAAACAGAGAAAGAGCTACAGAAGAAACACAAGAAGAAAATGAAGCGCTTTTGGAAACTGAAAAACAGAAAATAAAACACTTAAAATATGAACAAGCAGCGGCAGGAGCAGCTTTGAGAGCAGAAAATTTGGTAGCCTTAAAAGCAGCTAAAGAAGAGCATGCTGAACAGGAACTTGATTTGCTTAATGATAAAAGAGCGCTAAGGCAAGAAATAAGAGAAAAAGTGCTTGCGGCACAAGATGAGTTGAGAAGAGCTAAATTAATTCACGCAGAAGAAGTTTCGGTAGTTCGAGCAGAATTTGAAGAAAGGGCTCGTCAGATAGAAGATAAGGCTGAAAAAAAATTAAACGAGACTAAAGTGGAGTTGACAGTAAAGCATAGAACAGAAATTGCAGAGGTTGAAGAAAGGAAAAATAAGCAGTTATCAGAATTAATACATCATCACGAGAGAGCGTTTGCAGATTTAAAGAATTATTACAATGACATCACTTTGAATAATTTGGGTAAGTAGATATATCATTAAAAATTCTTATATAGTTTTTAGCTCAAAAATTTGCCAGCCTTGGTTCCTTTCCTGAATGATTACCAAGTTTTATTAACTTATTTTGCTTGCTACTTTTAGGTCTAATTAGTGGTCTAAAACAACAAATGGAGGATATGCAAAAGGTAAAAGAGAGAGCAGAGAAGATTGCAAGAGATGCTGTAGCGGAAACCAAAAGTCTCAGAGAACCACTGGAAGCAGCTATTATAGACAACAAAGAATTTAAGAGACAGATGTCCAATTATGACAGGGATAAAGCTGCGTTAGCTGTGAGTACGAGATTTTGCGTTGTAGCAAGAAAAGGTAGATGATAGTTTTTCACGGATGTGAACGGAATCATCTGTGAAAGCACTAGCATAGCTCTGGTCAGACGAACAACAGGAAACAAAACCTGCCTAGCCTTTTCCCAACTATGTCGGTGTTTGCTTCCAGATTAACCGGATGCAGCTGAATAGTATTTAGTAGTATTTTACCTGAGGACCACAACCCAGTTAGTACTGGGTAATACGATAACTCTTAGTAGGACTTTCAGGCCATTTTAACAATATTGTGTAACATGCCAGTTAAATAAATAATTATTAAACTTTAATATTCAGAGTTATTTCTAAATTAACACTAAAATAACAATAAACCATTCTATATCAAAGATCCTAGATGCCATTAAAACACAGATTGCAATGCTGGTAGTCATAAAAAATAAACATAATGTGCTAATTTAGAAATGTTTTCGAACGAACAAGCTACAATCATTGTTGTCAAAATGACAGAACAGAAATTAAGAGTGACACACAATAGACATAAATATTTAAAAATATGCTATAAATATAAATTGTGGGTGCGATCATTTTGCTAATTTCAGGCAAAATCTAAGCAACTGACGTCACTAGAAAAACAATTCGACGTGCTAAAGTGGGAGTACGAGGTTCTTCTGGTTCGTTTCGATCGAATCCGAAGAGAGAGGGACGAGCTTAAATCCAGGTTCTCTAGGGCTGTTCTAGAGGTACAGCAAAAAGCATCTTTGAAGACTGCGCTGCTTGAAGTCAAGTTGAAGAACATGGAAGGACGTGATGTGGGACCAAGGGAGATTCACGTAAGAATTATAATGTCTAGGAATTTTCTAGCTTCTTCTTATACTTCAATCCATTCTTCAATCATCATTATTTCAGCCCTTAATCACCCACTGTTGGGTATTTGCCTCCCCTTTCTTCTGCCATACTCCTCTGTTCTGTAATTCTCTCATCCATCGGTTTCCCGCAATTTCGACGATATCGTCAACCCAACGCGCTTTTGTTTGCCTTGGTGTTCGCCTTAGTTTCTTTGGCCCAACTTTGGCCATGTCGGTCAAAACCTTACTCCATCGGCCATCTCCGCGTCTGCCATGTGTACGACGTCGTAGACTTGAATTATTTATCTTTATGATGACAGCAATGTGCAAATTTTAATATGCACAGTACCAACCTACCAACGACACTAGTATTTCTGATAACCCCTCTAACAATAATTCCTGCTCGAATCAGTTCAAACCAATTTAGCATACGTGGTGGGCGGTTGCAATATTGGTTTGAACTGATTGGAGCTAAGTGAATCATTATTTACTATTTGCTCACCAGTTTACTAATTTTGTTATGTTGCAAACGTGATAATATTCAACCTACACGAATGATTTATATCGGTCTTATCAGGAACTTTTGAAGCTGAAAGACACGCAAATAGATGACCTTCGCTACGAAGCAGCTCGTCTGCGTAAAGCCCATGATGATTTGCTGGCAACGTATGAGGCTAAACTTGCAAAATTGGGAGTACCAAAAGAAGAACTTGGATTCAAGTAAGAAATTAAATATTAGATATAACGCCATCCAAGACAACTTTCTTGTACTACATACACAAGTTTGTGATAAGTGCCATCTAGTCAAAAGCAATGGAACTTTTGTACACTGCTTGTATATTTATGTTATCAAGAGTATAGCATAGATGGCGTTGTCATACATTGTCTTTTCCTTTTTTCAGACCCCTCAAAGCGGTGGCCGTGGCTGGTTTGGCGCCGGTTGTAGGCCAAGGACCAGCTGGATTGGTAACTAAAGACCAATAATGACCTTTTTAACAAAAAACTAAACAGACATCAATTAATATTATATTTTAGGAAATTTTATACCTAGATAACAATTATTTACGTTGCACAAATGTGATAATTTCATATTGAATGTAAATTATGAATATAATCCTATTTTAAACTGATTTATTCTTTTTACAAAATACCTTCATGTTTATGAAACTAACAATATACGGTTGCCTCTGTTGCCAATATTGTAGTATAAAGTTTTATAATAAAAAACATACAAATCAATAATTATTTATTATTTCAGCCAGTAGGGTTAAATACCGAAGGGTTGATTAAAAAAAACAAACAGTTTGAAGCCAATGAGTGTACTTTATTACCTACTAACGATTTTTTATTTATTTTTTTATGTACAAAACGGTTATAAGGCAACAGTTCCAAATGAATGAAAACGCACTTTACGATGAATATTAATAATTCAAACATTTTTGCTTTTGTTATTTTTTTTTTAATTAGCAAGAAAATTTTGCGCCACACTTAAAAATGTTGAGCCGGCTACACACATAACAATAATTTTATTTATAATAATATTTTTTTATTCGAATAAATAATTATAACCATGTTAATTTATAATTATTTTTTATTCGAAAAAAAATGCGGGATTGCCAAAAACTGCAATGTCATGTTTCGAAGTTTTCGAAGAAACTGATCAAAGTTTTTAGGTGATGTTTGTTATTTTCGTACCAGGTGCTGAGTAGTACCTACGCTTAAAGGTAGATTATGTAAACACGGTTTTGCATCCACTATGTAGGTGACAATACCAAGTTAGTTTTATTCAGTTTACTTAAATCAAATTTAAAATATTCACGACATAACTTAGTTCTTCCATCTGCTACAACTTTTTAATTTATTGTGTAACCTATTAAAACCTAAAAACTTCGGAATTGGATAAAATCCAAGGTTTCCTGGAAAACGGCCAGAAACAATTAACCTTTGGAATAATACTGCCTTTGAATAATTATTTTCCGGTTTTTCTAACAGTCTGAATATTTTACTGTTACAAATAATATTGTACCATAACTTCTCGTACCTACTTTTTTTGAGGTATATAATTATTTGGTATCAGTCAATTTCCCTCATTTAGTTGGTGGAACAAAAACATGTAACATTGGTCATAGATACCCAAGTTTTTGACCCATCTAAGCAACACAAATGGGCCCATAGGCAACATGACGTTCTCCTGCATTCTGAATTCGCTAGGAAACAAAATGAATTGAATGTGTGTACCTGGCTCAAACCGCATAACTACTAATAGTTATGCTCTTAACACCTAAATCTTTTACAAATGTCTAAATTTTTTAAACCAATCTCATCAATTTTTTACAAAATATTTCTAGGTGGACTTTTTATCTAGTCTGTCTCACTTTCATGTGTCGATAGATTGATGCTAATGTTCATTATTAATATATTATTCTTATATACATATAAGTGTTTTGTTTCAAGCCAAAAAGCATTGAAATAGCGATCGCTCCCATTAAACAGTTCAACAAAATACACAAAACATCAAGCAATTACATTTTTATCAATATTATATTTTTGATAATATCAATATTGATGTGTTATCATAGATAGGTGTAAATTACACGGAAAAACATTCAAAAGTAATTGTAATAGTGTAAGGGTGTTAAAAAGTTTAATAGACGTGTTTTATATGAGAAATGCAATCGAGGTCATATTTGTATATCAACAACATTATTCGAGTTTTAAAATAAAAATCATGTTGTACACCAGATATTCTATCTCGTAATATTTAATAATACAACATTCTTTAACATTATTTAAATATGTAAATGTCAAAAGAAACATAGAAATATAACCTCACTTTTACAATAATTATTTATTGGAAGAAAGGGCATCGACGTGAAAACTTAACCGAAGGTGCCTTAATTAACTTTACCATCACATTAAAGCATTTTACATACAATTGCAATACAACAATATCATTGGAATTATTAAAAATACGTATTATTAACACTAAAATCACTAGAAAACTATACACAACCGAAATTCAGACGTTCACAGGGGAAACGCAAAAAATTATGACTAAAAATTAAATTGACTTCGACATTTGTGATATTATTTACCAATTGCTTTTGCGCTATCTAACACTATTTTTTATTTTGTCTTTAGTAATTTAAAAATAATTATTTTGCAGAAAATATTTATTACTATTATTTTGTTAAAAACTCGTAACAAATGAGTACATTGGCTTGATTAAATATAATATTGTAACACAGATTACCTTTCCAGTTTTATTTTGAAATTGCAATTGCGATCTCAAATTGACAAAAACATCTACATAATTATTAGATGTTGAAAAAATTAAAATGATTGAAGTACATATATTTCATTAGAACAATCTGTTATTTTAATTTTATTATAATTTTTATTTATTTTACAAATAAATACAATGGGTTCCATTTATTCCCTAATAAAGCAGTATTTTATTTTTACAATTACATTAGGTACTTGGGATAAAACCTCCATACAACACATAGTAAAACTATAAAGGCGTATCTATCTATCGGATCTCAAAATTATTCAAACGCTTATTGTTATAATTCATCAAATTTAATACACTAGATAATGTGCGTAGATTTTAGCGATATCATCTAACAAATTCATCCAGTCTACGTGAATTATTCAAATAGGTATAATTAAGTGTAAAATTATTAAGTGTAAAATAATTTGTTCAAAAAAATTGGTAGTTCACATAATTGTTGAACGAGGTAATGGTCGTGCATTTGTGATGAAAACACGAGCAATTCCTCTAAACAAAGTGATTCCCGGCAATAGCCCTGGAAACACTCAGATATTTCAAATAATGGGTATACATTCCAAAAGTAGCTTACAAGCGTTGCATCAGAAAATTAATCCATAAAAAAGTTCCAGAGTACAGATTTAAAAAATTGAACTCGACTGGCGTATTAATTTCTCTAGAATTTACGCAATATTCACAAGCCTTTTTGTTTATAATATAATTACGAAAAAAATATGCATCGTTAACAACCATGGGACATTCGAATCCGTATTCAAATTTTCGGATAAATAAAGGCAAATGCTCGGGCTGGCAGAAAATTTCGGTCAAAAATGAAACGTTACAATGAAATACAGAAACTAATTGATTAATGTATTCTATTTCGGTGAGTTTAATGGTATAGTTTCGGTTCGGATCGGTATGGACAGTGTTAATGAATTTTTGAATAGTCGAGGCACGGGACGGAGAATCGATATCGCGTAGCGCGTGGCAAGGAATTCAATAATCTCGACGTATGTACATACATACTTTATGATCGTTTTATACATACACCTTTGACCTAAATTCGAGATTTTTCTAACCAGATATCAAACCTTCAGTCAAGCTTTGGATAATTTTAGCTAACTAAAATAATTATAATGTGCATTATTACTCTCAAATAAACTAATTTAGCTTACAACTAAAATGATATCAATGAATTGTACTGGTGGGATAACACTAGGTATTATAATCTTTTGTCGATGTATTTAAACATTTTTTTTTCATAAATACACTTTTTTTCTGCTAAATATTTTCTATTTCTCGACTTTTTTTTTGTCGTAACGAATGTTTCTCAAAATCAACGATTTAATAAAATTATTTCACTATTTTTGAACAGCTTGCTTTTATACATAATTATGTACTTTTTATATCATACAATACCTTTTATATTTTCAATATATTTTAACAGCACGCGTGCATTTTGACACATTAGCGTACGAGCATTAAAACCTTATTCATAATTACTATTAGGAGATAAAATTCTTTTATTACTAATATAAATCTTTTGTCGCGATGACATCTTCTGTTCTATTAAAACCCTTCTGTATTGAGCAATAATTCTCCGTGGAAGGTAGTTCGAAAATTAATTATTTTTATTTATTTATAAAAAAAAACTTTGCATAAATTGGCGCTCATAAAATGTTGGACAAATTTATTATTTTGAAAGAATTATTGTCATTTAAAGGTAGATGATGGGGTTGAATTAATTATAATTATCTTTTGAAAAATTGAGTTGGTACGTAGATACTTTTTTCATTATACTTATTCAAAAAGAATTAAACTAATCAAAACAGAAGATATCACCGTCAAAATATTTAGTTTTATTTTTTTATTTCACAACGCGTTATAAAAAAAATCTTTCGCCCGTTTTCGACCTTTTCAAAGTCGTGCTTTCATACTGTGTCTATCCTACCTTCTCACTCTTGCACTCTTACAGAATAGAATGAGAGGAACAGCAATACTCAAGCGTGTTAAAATCACATGTCGAGCACAATATAGATCATTAAGAGTCTGTTCATATTGCTCAGCTCATCTCGTGATGCACTCTGTATCCAATGCCGCCTCTTCAGGAATCCTGTCATCTGGAAAGAAAGTAAAGTTCACTTTAAAATTCACAAACTTTAGAGAAATGTTGATTGTTGGGACATTTATGGAATATTAATTCCAAAATGTGTCTACCACAAAACCCGCACTGGGGCCCCATGGGGTGGAATGGCCTACTCTTTCTTGTCAACGGGGCCTATGTTCAAACAGTGAGACATAATCGGCAGATTGAGTGGTTGCTAGAAAAAAAAATACCCTGAGTCTGGCTGTCAGGGCTGGACACAATCTTGAAGTTGTTATAGCAAAGCTGATGATTTTGTAAATAGTACTCTAGATCCAAAATACGAAGATAAAGCACGAATCTAAATGCACACATTTGAGCGTACTACAAAGTGTGTTTACAATACATCTGTGAGCTTCTGCAGTACCTACTTTAAAAGCCTATTGGTACTTTAAAAGGCACATAAGCACTTGAGAAATTCAAAAGTATTTGTATACTCCAACCATTAAGGGTGATGAGTGACTTCGAGAGTTTGCTTCCATAAAGGTTCGATATTTTCCACTTTTCACACTCTGATGCGTTGGGTACAAATGACATAAGTTAGGTTTGAGAAAAACTTTCCACTTATTCTTACCAGTATGGTATTGATTTATTTATACATTATGGATGAATTGGGGAAGGGAAAGTCTAATGGAGCTAATTACTTTCTTAACTTTCTTTTTAGAGACGAAAATAAAACTTTGAAATGAAAATATAAAACTACTTGCTTTGCTTACCACCGCTATAATTTTTTGATAATTAAATCTTTGTATACATACTTTTGATTGCAAACCTCGACGGTTAAATAATTATACAAATTTCGATAGTTACAAATATTTTTAATTAAAGTACAAAGCACATATTTGAATAATAATTATTCCAAAATAATAATTATTATATTCACTGAAAGTAATAGTGATAATGATAAGCATTAAGCTTTATGTACGAGTATGGTATTTTAATTTATTTTATTTTGAATATTGCATTAATAATGTGCGATATTGTAAGTGTGCTAGCGTGTCATACGAATTTGTGCCTTAAGCGTAAAATAATAAAGCTCAAGCCGCCAGAGACATACCTCTGTGTTATATTCTTGTTAGTCACGTTAGGCGTTCACGAACGATGACTTGGTCCTGTCGGATGCAGAGAATTCTTATAAGAATCTGAAGAATACGGGTTTTTTTCTAACTAATTATTTTTCCTTTTGAATGGGTACCTAATTTGTAGGTAAGAGTTAATGATCCTTGGGGTACTGTTATTTAGTTATAAAATTTTTCAGAATGATTATTACTTTTTTGTTTTGTTTGAAGTTACGAAGTTAGTACGTTTGCTCGTGTTTTTATGTCACGTAGCTTATTCAAGAGAATAATTTATACAGAAAAGGAAATAGATATATAACGTGAGAGAGAGTGATCTGAAACAATTAAAAAAATCGTACACTTACCCAGACAAAGAAGCAGAATTAGAAATCGGCGGACTATTGGATTCGAAGCCCTCCTTAGGCTTCTCATTAGCTAGTTGCATCTTCAGCTGATGTCCAAAACACGCCAGATCCTCCCTGAATGTATCAGACCCTGGTGTCGTTGGCTTCTCATCATCACCCGTAGCCATTGCCTCTGCATCACTCTTCAACGGCGCTTGTTCAGACTCTTCCTCAGTATTATATATCTTAAAGTACGCAAACGTCAAATATATCACTGAAATTATGAACGATGGTATTGGTATTGCCATAGCATACACCAGGTTTAAAGTATTCTGCCACATGTCTAGCTCAGTGATCACCAACCCAGGGTCGACACGGCTGTAGTAGCAAGTGTAGTTGTTTCCAATAGGTTTGTGCTTCGCATAGAAAACCGTGCAGTTGAGGATAGGTGGGTATCCACAGCCTTTCACATTTGGAAACAGTCTGGCACTCGTAAAGTACCATTCGGAGTCGTTTCCTTGCAATCCAGTCGGTACAGCATCTGGTAAATCTTCATCCAACAATTCTGGATAAGCTTTATCAGCTGTTACTTCGTAATTTTCATATTCATAGTCTTTCCTCAACGCCCTCTCGTTTCTGATTAAATTGTCCATGTCAGTAGGAGTCACATTAGGGTAAATGCCCAATTTGTAGTTGACTCGAATTTGAGTGCACTCAAACAAGTCTTTGGTGCAGCCTTCCCTGCAAGATGCCCAGGAGCAGTTGCTGGTGCCAATGAGATGCTGCACCCCCGTCGTGACGCATAGTGCTGCGACTGGATCGAATTGCATGAATATTGTAGTAAATGCCGGTTCTATGACGAATGGTACGAGGAAGAGAAATGCAAAGAGGCTGAACGTTCCGAGTAGAACGAAAGTTGCTGTTGTGTAAAATAGAAGTTTCTCAGCGAAGGTTGGGGGTATAATTTCTTCGTCTGTCATGGTGTGGGAGCGCTACGGGCGACCATAGCGCTGTCTCAGCTCGCTTGTGTCATATCATTTTACATCCCATTTCAGTCTTTGAACGTTGTTTTGGATTTTTTGTAATTATTCACATATCTGTTGGTAGGACTGAGAATACTTTGATGAGGCTTGGTTTCCTTATATACCAATCCTAAAATTAGGAATAGTAAGATTCAAATGATGAAGATAATTACAATCCTAAAATATTTAAAAAAGCATTGTGTGTGCTGAATTTCCTATCAGCAGTATAATAATTGATTGGAATGTCTAATTTGAAAATAATAAACAAAAACAGTTAATCCTACTAGACAATGTACTAAAACTCTTTACCCAATAGTTACGTAAGCTGAACTAACAACGCAAACACCCACTACCTAACTATTTCTAGAATGTAGGCAAAGCAAATAACGTGATAGGCATTTGACATATTCGGCAGAACATTCCGAACATCGACAGGCGTAACTACGATGCGGTCTAGACTGACAGACGGCAATAACTGCGCCTAGGTATGGTCTCACTAGCAGCTGTGAATAAGGAACGAAAGGTTGTTTCACAAGGGATTTGGCTTACCAATTTCGGTGGAACTGTAGATTTTGAGCATCTGCTTTGTTTTAACCTTGGCTTGAGTTCTTAATCTCAAAACAGAACTATCTGATGCCTGCTACGTTTTTTTAATACTGATTATATGCTTGCGTTTGACCGCAACTCGCCTGATGTGAAACGGCTAGTGCGGAGCAGAAGCTTGCCTAGAAGAAACCGATTCACTCGAACTATGAATAGATCCGAGACTCGATTTCACAAGAAGAGGGATTTTCTTTTTAGCTCTTCCCTAGTCGCTGGATAGATGGCGCTGAACTTGGTACGTTAATGCAAGGAACGGAACGTAAAAAAAAACTGATTTTAACAAAGCGCGAGAAAACTAGGTTATATTCGGAAGCATAAGCAAACGAAAGAGTCAGTCAACGAGCGTATGTGACGTGACGCAATGTTTTTTTTTCCAAGCGTTTTGGCTTTGGCACCAACTAACGTAGTCAGCTCAACGCCATCTAGAGAGTTCTTGGAAACTATTTTTTTTTAAATCTCTCAAAAAGAAAACCTCTTATTGAAAAACATTTTTTTTTGCCATCGATGACGCAGATTTGAGTATTAACATAGGTCGCGTAAAGGACTGAAATCATTAAAGCAAGCATCGAACCTTAGAATTGAGGTCTGTATTAAGATTTTTTACCAAGAAGTTTTAACAAAGCATATTTTCCGAACCGCTTCAAAACAGCTCAAGTAAAAATAAAGAGCTGCTCAGGAACAAACAGAGAGAACATTAAACAAATGAACCACGGAAACTGGCACCACACACTTACTAAAACCGGGACGCCAGACTGTCTGGCCAGCAATCCAGTATCTAGATATCGATTTAGGCTGGAATTAGCATTCACAATATTTACTTAAGGCTCTAACATTTTTTATACGTAAACCTGTATTAAAAGCTTCTGAGTTCATTCATTTACCATAAATTAATAAGTTTAATTGATAACCTGTCAACGTGTAATTACGGTTTATTTTAATCAATTTATTAAATGCATTACTGGTTAATTTCACTTCCCATAAAGAGGCTAATAAAGAGTTATCAGGATGTAATAAAATTGAGTGACACTAAGTATTTATTTATTTATTTAAACTTCACGTACAATGGTGGTACATAGGCGGACTTAATGCCACAAGGCATTCTCTACCAGTCAACCTTTGGGTCAAATAGGATAGCATTGTGATAGAGTACAGCAAAAATAAATAAGAAAAATACCATTTTGCAAGCATCAATTAAAAACACATAAATGGGTACCTACATACTAATACATATTATATATGTATTTGCTCATTTACATGTAATCTTAACTGCAGAAAGCGAACTAGTTTACTTATGAGCCAATGCTGACAATAAATTTAATTTGAACAGCACCATACCAGACGCGCTTTGTAGTTAGTGATTCTTACTTGGAAATAGGTAAAATCACACAGCACGTTATGAAACAGGTGATGCTTGGATATTTTTTAAAGGATAAGGTGAGAAATGAAATAATCTGAGAAAGAACTGATGTTGCCTACATAGCTTACAAATTAAGCAAGCTGAAGTTGTACAGGGCTGACCTTCTTTTTTGAAGGACTAATGGGACAAACGAGTCCTGGATTGAAAATTGCGTATTGGCAAGCTTAGTGTGGAATACCACAGCTAGTTAGATTGACAATCTGAAAAAGGTGACTGGGACAGACTGACTGCGGAAAGCGAAGAAAAAGATGTTGTGACGCAGCATGAGATAGGTTGATGACTGTGAATATGTGAACTGAGATAGGTTGAATTAACAAAATTGACGCGCTTCCTTATTTTATTATTGACGGATCGAATTACAAAACGTTATTTTAACAACTTCGTAAACCACCAGCTAATGTAAAACTATTCACAGCAGTTACAGTTAGAAATTACACGTTGTTTAAATGTCTATCAACGGAAAACAAATCGACTGCCATGATTGGCGTCTTTGACACAAATGGACCTTAAAATACACTGGCCATAAACGAGAACGTATTTCATGCTCATCGGCAAAAGGTATATTAAGATTTATTTATCACTGACCTTTAGATTAAAAATATTTAAAAATTCAATCCACGCATTTGCCTTTATTATTCATGGATATACCCTGAACTTATCGCTGAGGCCATTAGATTATGAATTTTATATCAGCGTGTCAGTGCGTGTCAAGATTCCGTGTCTAAATGAATACAAGAATAAGAATTCGTGTTAAATTTTATTGAATAATTATTATTCATAAATAATTATTTAGATGTCAGAAATAATTATGATTTTATAAAATAAAATATTTTTTTTTGTCAACATTTCCCAATTATTTCCAAATCATGTTCATGCCTATTTATTTTTGTGTGCGCAGGAAAAATACGAGTAATCCTGCTTGTAGAGGCTTATGTCAAACAGCAGAATTTGATAGGCTGATTGATGGCACTTAGGCGTAACCGGAAAACACTCGAAAAATATAAAACTACCTACGTATAGGTTATGCATATCGATTACAATCGGTTGTGGAGGAAGCAAGTAGCTTTTAGGTATTGTGTTCGTTGGCTTGCTGATTGATAGATACCTCTATTTTAGACCAAACTTGTGTTCTACTACTGACGTCATTTGAACCAATTATCGAGAAAAATAATAATTACATTAAATTAATTATTTAAAAAAAAAATGACAATTATTTTACTGCATAAAAGTATTTTGATTCAAGACGAACTTCTGAAAACGTATCGTAAGCTGTACGCAATAAAGTACAGATTCCAATCAAAAATTTCTGCAGCAGGGATGGAAATTTTTCACAATATTAAGCAATGTCAGCAGTAATATCAAAATTTGTCATTTAAATACAAATATTTTTATTTGTAAAATATTTTTATTTCTTTTTATAGAGTTAGTGTGTAAATAATGTAAATATTATTAGTCTGTGTTTAATAAATCTTTAATACAGAGCTGTTTGTGGAACTGTAAAATTACTGAATCATACAATTTTGAATAACTACAAATATAAATGAAATGACTAGGTCAACACAAAGCGGTTAATTAAAGGGTATTAATTTAATCAGAGGCCACAAAACAACAATGTTTTGTTGATTATTTCAACATAAATAAAAATAACACTAATATTTAGATAATCAAATGATCAAACTGTTATTGAAAGACGTCAATTAGCTCCTTAATCGTAGTTCACGCAATGCAGTTAAAAAATATTAATCTAACCATTAATTTAATTTTGTCAAAATAATCGGAAGATCACCGGAAAAAGCTCCGAGGAAAACACGGAGACGAACGAGTCTTATGGACATAGCAGAAGCGATAGCAAAAAGAAAGTGAAAATGAGTGGGCGGGCCATATTATGTCGTAGACTGGATGGAAGATGGGGGAAGAAAATGCTGGACTGGAGACCACGGATGGGATGGAGGTATAATGGGAAGACAACCAACTAGGTGGACAGACGATCTTATTAAAGTGGCTGTAAGAAACTGGATAGCCATTACACAAAACCACCAAAAGTGGAAAGATTTAGAAAAGACCTACAATCAGCAATAGATGGCCAAAGGTTGAAGAAGATGAAGAAGACCAGTAATAAATTTAAAAGTTTCCAAAACAATATCACCAATAAGAAAAAAAAAATCCTTTAACCCAATTACGGAGGTAGCCTTAAGAATATTACTTAAAGTTAAGTCCTAGTTAACTTAAGCACGTCATACCTCCTCTTGCTCTGACAAGTTAAGCCGGGACAGGTTAAGATTCTAAGGCTTCTCTTAAAGCTCACAAGCTCATTATTAACATAGTTTTTGGATTTCGGTTATTTAATACTTGCGCGAGACTAGTTTGTGAATTTTGCTTGACTTTTACTTGAAAAGAGGTTTATCATTTTCGGGAAAATGCCAAAATTACGCCTGTTATTCCCGAAGGGTTGGGCAAAGGGCTAATAGTATACCCACATTTTGCTAGTTATGTTTAAGTAATAAGTGGCTGGCCTATTACCATCAATAGGGCACAAATCCAGACTCCGTTGCTGCTACTGAGAAATTTCTGATGGAAAAACCCAATAATACTCACAAATTAAAATTATTAATTTCTAAAATAACATGAATAAGTTTCTTGCATCACCACGATCTATACGACAATGTAATTGTGTCATCATTATCTGCCATACTCTTCCCAACTATGTTAGTGTCGGCTTCCAGTCTTACCGGATGCAGCTAAATCACAGTATTTTCCATGAACTGGGTTGTACAATACCCCATGGTGAGACTGTCTGACTTTTGGGTCACTGACTACCCGTAACGACTCTCTAAAAATGACAAGAAACTATTTTTATTGTATTGTTGTGGGAAAGTTAAACTTCCTAGGGATTCTGCTGACCAGTGAGTACATAGCCCAGAGTGCAATTCAGTAATGGACCAATAAAGGTTTTATTTTAACCCAACTCTGAAACAAAATATCACCAAACATGAATTTGATTGTGTAGCCACAAAAATGTTATAGCAGAACACTGAAATAGGACATGATTTCACATAGTCCAAACCAATCATGAGTAACTGAAACTCTGACTTACAAGTTACACCTATCCTAAACCACTGAAGCTAAACTCCTTAGAGTAAACATTATAGGGGAAACAATGCGTAAGTTACAATGATCACTTCCTTAATTCTACTTCTATTTGTTATTATCCATTCATATGCCGTAATTATATAAACAATTAAAAAGGTATTGTGTTTCGTGTAGATCTATGTTCCGGCACACGAAAGGTTAATACTAAGGAATCTTTCCATACCTTTAAATTCCCAAAGAAAACAACCACCGTTAGTAAAAAAGAAACTCCTCTAGATAAAAAAGCCTTAAGAATGGCGTGAAAACGTAACGGGGACACCATTTGTAAAGCAGAAACAGACGTCGTAGCATCGTCGTAGTGTGTCATTGAAGCGGACGGAACTGTGGTCTGCTATTGTTTATGTGTTGTATCTACATCGTTGTGGGGTAGGCAGACGTAGTGGTATTGTTGTAGAATAGTTTTTTTATCTAAGAATCTTGATTAAAATGAAACTAACCTCAGAAATGTGAAAGAGTTGTAATTAAGGGTTTTTTAATCGATGTGGTTAACTTAAGTGGTCGTTGGTGTAGTACGCAAGCGCTATTACGATGGACATGAAGTTTTGGGTTCGAGTCCCAGGTCGGGCAGAGTTATTTAGTTTTGTATCAGGAATTTCTCGGTAGCAGTCCGAAGTCTGGCCTGCCTAAAGCAAAACCTAGTGTGGTCTAGAAAAATTCAGACTAGCACTTTATTCTTACAAAAAGTTTTAAAAATATTTTTTAAAGTTTCCAACAGAAAGACTTCATCAAAATAGATACATCTACGTAAATTACAAACGAAAAACAATTATAGCGAGTAGTTCCATCTACAGGGTGTCTTTTGGCTTCGTTAAGAGTCTTCACCCTTTATAATATTTTCTACTGGAATTTTGAGCTCTTAAATCAAACATCGATTTCCTGTCTATCACCATACGGTTTCTGTTTGCGTATCGAGACTTAATGGGAATGCCTGTCTTCAGATAATTGGGTAAGACTTGTTGTCAGACTTTTTGGGTCACTGACTACCTGTAACGACTGTCAAAGATCTGCAAATGACAGCCGGGACCAACGGCTTAACGTGCTTTCCGAGGCACGGAGGAAACCCGGTATGTAATGGGTGGTCACCCATCCACAGACCAACCTAGGCAAGCACGGCTTAACCTAAAGATCGACCCGAACGGCTGTTATTATTTAGCCACGAGCTTCTCCTGCTACTGAAAAAATGCTGATGGAAAAACCCAACGACACTTTGCCCGACCTGGAAATCGTACCCAGGACCATTGCTCAGCAGTCGTTTGCCAACACTAGAACAATGTTCAATACTAAAATCTTCGATCAATAATTGATCGAGGACTAAAATAGACAAATTAACCTACACAAGTGACACCAAATTAAAAATAGACCCGTAATTGCAATTTCCGTGGGTCGTTTCCTTTCTCATTTTAACAATTAGAAACCCACAGATAAACGATGGTACTCGTAATGGCATTATCATTAATTAAAACACAGAAATAGTTAAAAAAAAACAAAACTTGCTTGCTTTGCTGAAAAAAAACTTTATTAGATTTGTATTGACCATTGATTGTATGAAAGATGATATGGCTAGAGACAGGCTGATTTTATAGATGAAGACTAAAAGAAAGAAAAGTATTTATTGAACTTACACAGGACTAATAAAAAAGACTGCCTCATTGGTCTAGTGACTGCTGAGCTCGTGGCTAAATAATAACAGCCGCTCGGGTCGATCTTTAGGTTAAACCGTGCTTGCCTAGGTTGGTCTGTGGATGTGTGACCACCCTTACATACTGAGTTTCCTCCGTGCCTCGGAAAGTACGTAAAGCAGTTGATCCCGGCTGTCATTTGTAGATCTTTGACAGTCAGTGGCCCAAAAAGTCTGACAACCAGTCTTACCAAGGGGTATCATATTACCCAGTACTGAGTTGTGGAGGTCAGATAGGCAGTCGCTCCATGTAAAATACTGGTATTCAGCTGCAGCCGGTTAGACTGGAAGCCGACCCCCACATAGTTGGAAAAGGCTATGCAGATGGCAGATGATCATTGGTCTAGTGACTGCTGAACCGAAAGTCCCGGGTTCAATTCCCAGGTTGAGCAGGTGTCATTGAGTATTTTCCTTCAGGAATTTCTCAGTAGTATCATTTATGGTTTTGTGGCCGGTTGATGGCAATAGGCTCGCCCCTATTACTTGGGACTTAAACATAACTGGCAAACTGTGGGTATACCCACTAGGTGTAACTACCTTTTACTAACCCTTTTCTGTAACAATTGTCAAAGATCTATAAAAACAGCCAGGACCAACTGCATAACATGCTTTCCTTTGACGTAAGTTTGTTTGCTGGATTTGTGCCCGGTTGATGGCATTAGGCTCGCCCCCTATTTCATGGGACTTAAACACAACTGGCGAAATGTGGGTGTACTGTTAGGCGCACGTCTGCCTAACCCAATGGGGATTACAGGCGTGATGTTAGGTATGTTATGTTATGCCACTTGACTAGGTCCATAAGAGTGTGCCAATAATTTTGATGACACCTGTTCTCATCAAGCCGGAACAGATGATTCATTATAGATCGTAAGATTAGTATCTCTTTGCAGTGTGTCTGGTAAGACTTAAAGCTAACCCCAACAAATTTAGGAGAAAATGACGCAGATAATTATAATATCTTACTGCGGGGCATCAATCTTTTCAAGATCCTTCCTCATCGGTAGAAAAAAATGACATCATCTGCCTAGCCTTTTGAGAACTACATGTTGGCTTCTTATACTACGGGTTGGCTTCCAGTCACGTAGTAACTGGTATCACGATGCCCCTTTGAAGGACTGGCAGACTGACTGCAGACTCGGGCTTCTGACTACACGTTATGACTGTCAAAGATTCACAAATGATAGCAGTCATCAACAACTTAACGTGTTTACCCAGTCTCGTTACTTTAGGAACGGTCGCCCATCCATGGACTGACCTCGGCTAGCGTTGCTTAACCTTGAGGATCGATCCTTGGGGCTGTTATTACTTAGGACTGAGAAGAAAGAATGAGTATTGATCAAGGCACATGATTAAAGTTGGTTCAATAAAGTTTATAGGTTTCAAATCTAATGAATTCTAACAAAGTTTGTGTCAAAAAATATCGTAGAAAACTAGGATTTAATAATATTCCGAAATAGCCAATACCGAGCGAGCAAAATGTGATCAATGCTTGTACCCTTTTTGTCAAAAGGTCTTTGCCCTGGCGAGGTACCAGTACTTATCCCTCTGGCTCATATTATGTAAATATGGACAATATAGATAAATATATCTGGTATATATCTAAAGGACCATATCATCACGCCTGTACTGCCCTAAGGGTAAGACAGAGGTATATAACAGTACTTCTAAATTTCGTCTGTTGTTTTTAAGTTTGCAGGATTATTTTAAGGACATTTTTCTACACATATTAAACAGATAATAACCTCTTAGATCTAGGTTTATAATTCTATCAACATTTTTCAGGATTGTACATTTTTTCAGGTTATATTCCTGCAGTGTTCTAGTTTATACATCCTGCTGGGTTGTGGAAGTTAGATAGGCAGTCGCTCCATGTAAAATACTGGTATTCAGCTGCATTTTAGTAGACTGGCCGACCCTAACATAGTTAGGAAAAAGACTAGGCACTGTTAAAAGAGTAGTAATTCTTTTAATAGTACATAATAATAATTATGACTGCCTATCCAACAATATGATAAGCGTGCGTATAAAGTTAATCAAAAGAGCTTTTAATCGCATAACCCTTCATTTCAACACACGCGTACTTTTATGCTAATCGAAGCCTTTCACACCAACTTACACTGGTCTATCAATATCAATATGAATAAACTAGTATGAAATGACCCCTGAAAACTTAGACCTTTTTTGTACCGTTAAAAGCACTATTACATAACCTAACCTCAAAAACTACGGCTTGACGTCACACGCCACTAAAACAACGGAACACATTCGAATAGAAACACGAAAATGTATAACAAACATGCAATCGAAGAGAATTCGAATAGTTCTGTTTTGATATTTCAATTATAACTCGAATAAAACAAACATTTAAGTTACATAATTATGTGCAAACAATTTAAATTTAATTGAAACTGATTTTCGTAATTTTAATACAGAATTAAAAGCAGAAAATACGCGAAGAAATACCTTACGCAGACTGACATAATGCAGTAATGACATTGCCTGTATTTTTCAGGCGTTTTTCATAAGAAATATCAAGTTATTTACTGAAATATCGACTGAATCACTTAATAAATTGTTAACGGTAATTAAATGTATCGTGTAGACTATAAATAAAGGTCTAGATATTCATTAAACCAGCCTCATTAAAGCTTGTATCTCACTGTTACCATTTGAAACAAAACACGTTGAAGAAAACAATATGTTGAAAAACACTGTAGTTTTTTGACACTATATCATTATGTTCTGGATTGAAAAACGTATATTTTGGAAAATTCTTTTTTCTTTGACGTCTGTTTTCCGTCAGACGTCGACGCGTTCCCGCGATTCGAATACTACTGGGCGCAGGCCGTCCCTGTCGGCCTCGTAGTCACCTCGAAACTATACGTAACACATAAAAAACCTATAAAAAGCACCATTAAACATACCCCTTAGTATTGCTGAAAATACAAAAAACATCGTCAAATATTTTCAAAAAAATTAATCAATAATTTGTTTTACACTCAATTTATCTAAAAGAGCAAAAAATATAATTTAATAAATAATTCAATTATATTTTTATGTTTTTATTTATTGGTATTTTAGTTTTTGTTTTTTATTCTAATTTTGAATTATTTTGCCGCTCTGTCGTAGTTATTTGAGTGCGCGCGTCGCTTTGTCGGGTCGATACAGCGGTATCATGTGTTCCAACAGTGTACGGCGACAGACAGTCTTGTTTTACAATTCTGAGGTCCCAATGCTGAATGTTATTAAGATTACTTTTCCTTGTACTCTGAACAACCATTTCTATACAATTTTAAGAGGGAAACGTGTCTGTATGGCATACAAATATGGACGTTATGTTCTGGCTTGAGTATTTGGGGAACAGCGCTGGGAATGTTCGGTTACTTTGTCTTCTTGATAGTATTTCGGGTGCAATGAATGACGCTTTTACGTTTTATGGGTTAATGACTTCTGTTTTGGGGTAGGTTTTCAGTAACATAAAAGTAGAAAAAAATAACGAGAAAATTCTAAGTGTATTTTTTGACGCTAGGATAGAAGAGGTCACGAAAATAAAAATAAAAAATATTTTTGTTTAGTGAAAAATCGATCTAATTTTATGTTTTAAAAGGGTTAAAATTTTATATTTACTTAAACCATTTTGATACAATGAACAAAATTCAAGATCACCTAGCCTATTTTTAGAACTGCAACAAAATAATTTTAATAAAGCTGACAAAGAATTTAATCTGACCCATTAAAAATACTGGAGAAGCTCTTCTTTATCCTGGCATTAGCTGGCATTGTGCCAGGTAGTGTTCTTAAGGACTGGGTCATGCCTTCTTATTAGAGATTACGCCAGCTTTTGTACAAAGTTTGTGACTGTAAATAACTTTATACCTGGATTTTGGCCGTGCCAAAAGTAGATAGGATTTCCCTAAGTAAAATTTAAATAGGTTATAAGAAGCCAAATGTTGTTTATTGTCTTTTAAGTAAACTAGTTGAGATAAGGATGCTAAAGGGGATGTGTGGTGCAACGCGAATGGTTGAAACGAGGAATGAGTACGGGCAACCTTTTATAATGTAATTTTCATGTTAAAATGTAAACCAAATAGCTTGGTCGACCATATATGGAAGGAAGTTTGAAAGTGGTGCCAGTGACTGAAAAATTGTGTGGTAATTGGTTATTGTGTTATAGACATGTGATGCGGAGAAACGAGGAAAATGTAGTGAAGAAAATGTTGAATATTAATTTAAATGGCTATAAGCGTAAATGAAAGAAACATTGGATGAACTATGTGAAGGGTAATATGGCTAGAAAGAAGGTGACTGCTGAGTTGACGAGTAATAGACAAGTATAAAAAAATGAAGACATCCGCAAGAGAACCAGGGTCACCGACGTAGCCCGAAGAATTACCAAATTTAAGTGGCAGTGGACAGGGCACATTGCTCGCAGAACGGATGGCCGATAGGGCCGAAAAGTTCTGGAGTGGCGACCGCGAACCGGAAGACGATGCGTTGGAGGACCTCCCACTAGGTGGACCGATGACCTGGTGAGGATGCGGGAATCCGTTGGATGCGAGTCGTACAGGACCGGTCAATGTGGCGACACTTGGGGGAGGCCTATATTTAGCAGTGGACGTCTTTCGGCTGAAATGATGATGATGATGAAAAAATTAAGTAAACTAGTTACTGAAAGAATGGCATTTTGTTTATATTTTACCAACGACCCTGCTTCGCACAATGTTCCACTGAACATTGGGCGAAGCAGGGTCGTTGGTAAAATATAAACACCACTGTGTTTCATCAAGATTTTATAGGATTTTCATTACGCCTGTACCTAATCCCCGACGGTTTAGGCAGAGGTGTACCTAATTGTACACCCAGTTTTCACCAGTTATGTTTAAAATCCATGTAATGGGGGGCTGAAAATCCAACTCCGTTGCAGCTACGAAGAAATTCCATCCATCGTTTCTACTTTCACCTATCCACATGCAGCTAATATTATGCTTATACCAAGACAGCGATAGCCCCACTAGAGCAGCGGTGGCCCAGTGGTGGCGGCCCCGTCTTACGAACAGTAAGTCGTCGGTTCGAACCCAGACAGGCGCGTTACTTTGTGTAATTTATTTCATCACCACTGCTCTCAAAACGGTGTAGGAAAACATCGTGAGGAAACCGGCATGTTTTAGAACTAAAAATTCGAAGTCATGTGACATCTACCAATCCGCACTGGGCCCGCGTGGTGGATTTATAGCCCATTCCCTCATTGAGAGGAGGCCGTGTCCCAGCAGTGGGAACATTATAGGCTGGTGATTACCAACACAGCGATATCCTAAGCTTTCTCTCGACTCCCTTCAATCACATTATCCTAAACCACTAACGAACAAAATATCCACTTTATGATTATTACCGCATAAACCCAATATAGAATGACATATCCAAATAAGCCTACACCAGAATAGCTCATAAACCCATCATAAGACATTTTATATAGCTCGTAAAGCGTGCTTTAATTTCGCTCGGAACGCTTAGAAATGCAGCTGAAGCAGATTGTCTGACTTTTTTATGGAGGAAATGCAAAATCTTGAACAGAGTCTGAAGTGGGTTGTAAGTTTTAATCTTTATTTATTTTAGATGCTGACTTGGTTTTGATATATTTGGTGGTGCATAAACATAACACGTAACATAACATCACGCCGGTAATTCTCGAAGGGTGAGGCAGAGGTGTACCTAATAGTACACCATCATTTCGCCATTTTATGTTTAAGTCCCATGTAATAGGGGGCGAGTCTATTGCCATCAATCGGCCACAAATCCAAACTCTAGGCTGCTACTGAGAAATTTCTGATGGAAAAACCCAATAACACTTTGCCCGACCTGGGAATCGAACCCAGGACCTCATGCTCAGCAGTAGTAGTATGTAAGTCAAACTTGTTGACAACATAATTGATGGTTTTTTAGGGTTCCGTACCCGAAGCTTAACCAACGGGACCCTATTACTAAGCTTCCGCTGTCCGTCCGTTCGTCTGTCTGTCAGCGAGGTGTATCTCATGATTCCTAATAGGTAGACAGTTGATACTTTCACAGAATTTATATTTCTGTTGCCGCTGTAACAACATTAATAAAAATTAATTACAAAATAATTAATTAATGAATACTACGATAATATTCATTCATATCATTCATTCTTCATGCGCGAGTTCGAATCGCACTTGGCCGGTTCTTTAACAAATCATACAACTTTAAACTCAGTTTATCATTACCATGGAATTCTGAAAAAAATAGGTTCAACAGCCTGTAAGGTCTGTTTCCAGTAATTGCATTGCCGTGACTTCTGAAAAGCTGTAATTACAGCTATGACCCATTTCTGAATTACATGCAATACAACTGAAAACTGAAAAACGTTTAGGTAGTACTTTCTAGGGTTCCGTAGCCAAATGGCAAAAAACGGGACCCTTTTATGGATTCGTCACCGGCTACCTGTCAACGGCTGCCGTCGACGCTTGCAGGTTTGGCGTCGATAGGTGGCGACGGCTGCAGTTTATGTGCAGTTGGCAACGTGCCACTCGTCTGTAAGAACCCTTAGGAGACACTTCTACTCGTTATCGAAACATACGTAGCCAACAAACTTTTTTGACCACTATCATAATGGTTGAATAAACAGAATAAGTTTTAACTTACAAAGATTTCCAAGTAACCTCACTTAATAAAGTGCATGAGCTCCCTCGGGAGTCTCAGTACAGTAGCACTAGCTAAATGATTAACTTACTGGAAAACTACACTCTTCTGGCATTGCCAGTATACTATAGGTACTTTTCTATAAAGGATATCATTATTAACCCGATTAAAACCTCTATTCGGGTAACGTTTCCGTTCTTGAATTTAGAACGTTGCGTCATACGAGCAATAAGAGTCATAGATTTCTAGACCCAGGGATTTATGGTAATTGAAGCCTGTCTGTCATAGAATTTTTTATTTTTGTTTTAGTAAAATGAAAAAAAGAAAATTAGGTTTACCTATCAAAATTGAATGCGTATAAAAAGTTTCATGTCCGAGTTCTCTTGAAAGGAGTCAATCCTGCTGGTTGTAGGACCAAGCTACATTTATTTTAAAAATGTATTGTCATCAGAACTTAAAGGTGGGTGCAAAATTTTAGTATCAGTTGGGAGAAACTTGTTTGAAATTCAGTTGCAAGATTTCACCAATACAATTTGTTGTATTCCATATCTAGAGCAACAGAGCAACTCGTTTTAATTTAAGTTGTTTCTTATGTTATTTCATTTTTTTTGTGATACTGGCTAACCAGTAATTGGCGACTGTGTAAGTCCTAGACTGTAAAACCTATACTTAAAATATGTTGTAAACAGAAGCCGTTGGTGAACCTATATTAATAAATAAAAACTAGTTAACTAACTAACAAGGCAAGTTAAATAAAAGCTTGTAAAAAGAATAGACCTCCTGTCAATTTCCCAAAGACTATTAACGTAAATACTTCCCCTTAGAAAAAGTAATTCCAAATGTTTCAAACGAATAGAAAGCTGACCATTTAACCGTTAAATTCTTTCTACTCCAACTGTCAAGGTCGCATCGCCGTACAATCAAATATTTATCAGCTATCAACCTACCCTCGTACCCCACTGGCCTATTCGTGAAACCCATGAATTTTATTTAGTTTTAATACTTTTAGGAAACCCTTTGCGCCCTAGATTTTTAAATGTTTAAGTAGATAACCACCGATTCCGCTATTATTAGGTACATTAGTAATTTTTAATTTTTTTGCTGATTTTGTGAAACGGATTGTACTGGTAATTTTCCACACAGATTGTTAATGAAGTGCCAACACCTTTAAGTACAATAGGCATGACGACAGTATCAAAAAATTGTAAATCTATTTAGTCCGTCAGTTGGAGTATTGGAAATTAATGGACACGTATTTTTTGTTTTTGTAAATCAATGAATATTGACAAAGATAAAACGCATCAAAACTCGGGATTGGGGGCTCGTGACGTGAGAACTAGGTAAAAATTATACTTAAGCGTGACTTATTGAGAATTTTAAAAGCGTCATATCTTCGTTAATTTTGGTTTACGTAACAAAAGAAAAAACACCGGTCAAATATTTTTTGATAATTTATCTGACGGACTAATTAGTTTTTTTTTGTCGTCTTGCCTATTGCTTGTAACTGCGCTACATCACCGAGAGCATAGCATAATCAGCCTATAATGTTCACACTGCGACACAGGCCTCCTCTCTACGAGATGGAATGATATTACACAAAGTAAAGCACCTGCCTGGATTCGAACCCATGACTTACTGCTCGTAAGTCGGGGACACCACCACTGGGCTACAGCTACCCCATCCTTACTAGCTGAATCTTTGACAATTCCAAAGTAAATGGTGTAACTGAACTACAAATTGTAATGTATTCAACCACAAATGTGTTAGACTAAATCATGTTATGTTACTCCAGAATCCACCGCCAAATGCTAGTGTGTGCTAACTGCTAGCCATCTAGGCTGTTGAACTGAATTGTGCTGTTGTAATATCGACACTTTTGCTTTTTAGTGGTGGACAGGAATGAAATTTTATTATAAAGTGTTGTTTTTTTTCATTATATCGAAAATATTATCGATTCTAAACCATTTCTGAAAATTTGGCCGGTCATTGAAAACTAACCCTGTATTGTCCTACTGCAGGACAAAGGCCTCCCTTTCGATTGCAATTTTAGGCCATTCCTTTAAGAAAGAGTCCAGCTCATATCGCCATCTCTTTCTGGGCCTGCCACGTATCCACTACTATGGTTGTAGTTGTTGTTGTTGTTGCCACATGCGGCAGATGTGACCAGCCCAGGGGTAACCACTACTTTACAAAATATAAAAGGAAGTATTACTTTAAAAGAAATCAATATTTCAAGCTTCCCCTATTCCAAGTTATCTACATAAATTATGTAGGAAATAGACCATGTATCTTATGTCACGTAAATACAAGAATGAGGTATATAGCTACGGAATGTGTCGACATAATGTTGTGGTGTGCGGTAGACCCACGGCAATGCAGTCAAACGCAAGGTGCCGTGCCATGTGGGGTCGTTCAACCCTTTTAAAATACTAGCAATTCTGTTTAGGGGTGGTTGTTTAGTAGGGTAGCGGAGCGACTGGTGGGAGTCGTGGTTAGAAAGAAAGAAAGAAAACATATTTATTTGGCTTAAGGGGCTACCCCATGCACACTAGAGCCACTTTAGTAAAAAAATCAGAACTCGTTAAATACACAATTAATATAAAATCTGAATGACAAAATCAATGCTTTAGAGTTCTAGATTATTGACGTCTATTTAATTCATTAGCATATACTTCAATGTACTTACAGTTAGAAAAATTGCTAAAAACGGCCG
This sequence comes from Xestia sexstrigata, assembly GCA_941918905.2. NCBI lineage: Eukaryota > Metazoa > Arthropoda > Insecta > Lepidoptera > Noctuidae > Xestia > Xestia sexstrigata. The sequence continues at coordinate 14,930,675 of OW799223.2, forward strand.
TTTTTTTCCATTTTGTATCTGTAACGACAGCGAGCTATGTTTCAATGAGTTAAGCAGACGTAAATAATTTAGAAGACCAAAAGATTGATTTTGTCAATCAGATTTCATATTAATTGTGTATTTAACGAGTTCTGATATTTTTACTAAAGTGGCGCTAGTGTGCATGGGGGAGCCCCTTAAGCCGCAACTGCACACAAAAAAAAAATAGGAATAAAACAAAAAACTTAAAACTAAACAGAAAAAAGGAACCAAATAATATTGTGTGTCTCACGGCTGCGCCAAATAGGCTCAGTTCAGCAAACTGCAGAGCAGCTAGTATATTTTAGCGGTGAATTTTAGAAATTCTTTGGTAATAAAAATGAAAAGTCAAAGGCTGAAAATCAGCCCTTTTTGAATGTTAATTACACTAGATAGTCTCTAAAAACGCCCGCTTTCTAATGACTTTTGCTGAAGATGGGTGGCCTACCAAGGCGACCAATCCTCGCAATGATGGCATTCTTGGCAGATGTTTCATCAGCCCGTGGTGTACCTACCACTCACCACTGCTGATCAAAGGTCACACTCGGTTCTTTTCACTTCTCGCGGCTACCCGCTGTCTCAGCCTAGCATTTCATAAAACAAAGAAATAAAATTTATCTCACCATCTTGGCTTAGGCCTGCCACATTGACAAAATTTTCTTGGTGTTTTGTTGTTATGCTAAGGGAGCGTCTACAATTCTATAAACATGGCCTGGCCAGTCCTATTTCAACTTCGAAACTTTTTCCTGACATCAGCAATTTCCGTCAAGGTACACGTTCCACATTGGTTGAATGAAACCAACGATACAACTAAAAACCAACGATAAATTAATCGTCACGACATAGTAGGAACGCGGCCTTACTCTTGCAACCCCCGTGTGACTTAAAAGGATGTGCACATCTCAAACTCTTGTGAAAGAGAATACTGACTTGGAACATTCATTCACCATGGGAATAGAGGGTTGACAAAACTAAATCGCTCCGCTCATCACCCAGACTTAACCTTTAAGGTGCTAAATTATTACTTTTTATTGATCCGTGGCAAGCATTTTTATTATGCCTAGTTGTGCCTAGGCTGGTAACGTGGTAAATTGTTTGATGTATATCTATAGAAATAAATAATTAGTGCGGTTTTAAACGTAAAGGTTTGAATTAAAATATACCTAATTATTTATTTTGATTTGGGAGTTTGATTTCTATTTGTTTATATCGGATGACATTTTTATCACTTTCCAAAAAAATGGGTATATTAGGTGAACAGAGTAGAAGCTTAGGGCATACATTTTTTTTTCTTTTTTCCACAGCTTAGAAAAAAAAAATCTATAATCAAAATACGCTACAAATTTCAAGTAAACTTTTCGTATTAGAACAAAGTAAGAGAAATTTTGAAAAAAAAAATAAAAAAATGTCGATTTTAAATTCATACGCAATATGCGTAAGATTTAAATTTCGATTTTTTTGAATTTTTGTTTTTTCGAAAAAAAAAAAAAAACTATGTATGCCATTTGCCATTTTTTCTCAACTATTTTGGGGACAGCTTCCAGTCAAACCGGACGCAGCTGAACACCAGTATTTTACATGGAGTGATTGCCTATCTGACCTCCACAACCCAGTTAGTACTGGGTAATACCAAACCCTTGGTAAGACTGGTTGTTAGACATTCGGGCCACTGACTAGCTGTAACGACAAAAATGACAGCCGGAACCAACGGCTTAACGTGCTTTCTGAGGCACGGAGGAAACAGGCCACCCTGTTTCCTCCATCCATCCATCACATGACCAACCTAGGCAAACGCGGCTTCTCCACAGGGCTGTTATTATTTAGCCACGAGCATCACTTACTATAAATGGCTCGTAGGAATATTATAATAAGTTATCAACCAAAGAACTGACGGCACGGTTGGTGCGGTGGCTAAGCGATTGGCTGCTGCGCGGCGTGTCGCGGGTTCAATCAAAGCACGGAACAAATTTGTATGACCTACAGGTAATTGTTCCGAATCTAGCTTTTCGTGTTTGTGAATTAATGTTTGTAAACGCACCCACGATATAGGAGAAATTCCTTGATTAGGGTAAAAACTAGAAATTCTTATCCTATTGCAGTCTACTACTTTAGGTAGTCCTCTCGATAGCTGCAACCATAATCTGCACCGCCTCTCTCTCTTACTCTTAACTCTCGACTACTCTTACGCCTTCAGAATTCAGTCTGACACAGCCAGTTTTTTAAGTCTAACTTGCAAGCAGCTAACCATAAGGAAATGAGCCTATTAGAAGTAAAAGGTGGTATTTATTTACTGTCTAGAAGATTTGCCTTGGATGGCACGATACGATAAAATGGGATCTTCTTGCTTGGCTCCAGCTTATTTAAGACGAAAACAAAAATTTGTAAAATAAATCATGTTTACGGCAGAACAGCAGTGTAGATGTCGCCACTGTTAGCAGCTGGTCGTTGGACTGTATCAGTCCGCCATAGTTTTGTTCTCTTCTTCAAATCATATCCGTCTTATTACAAAACGAAGTTATTGTTTTCACGAAGCTTAAATTAAATCTTCGAGTCTTGTTCGAGTATAGTTGGATCTTTAAAATAATCTTCGAAGATTCAACTAAATTTAATACGAAATTGATAACATATTATTAGACTTAAGTGTCTGTTTTGACTAAAGAACTATCTTTCAGTACAAATATACAGAGGCCCTACTCCCTAACGCTTCGTCCGTATATTCGGATCTATCCGTCTCTCTGACTTGTACTCATCTGCAGGCATGCTGGCTCCACCACTAAGACCGTATTGGTTTAATTTGATAGTAAATCACTCATTATCAATCTCGCAATTTATTTGGGGTCGGTGCAGGCAGCATGTTTTGATCGTCCATACTTCTCTAACTCGTCATCTCATCAGATAGAGGTAGACCAAAGAAACGATGAAAGAAGGTTTCGTCGAAGGAAGGGCTTCCTCTACTCTAATACCCATCCACATTCATATTCAAAACTATACTATCCAGTATCCATATTTCTCAGAATATAGTAAGTAGATCACTATTATTATAAAATAAAACCAATTTATAAAACAAGCTTTATTTGTCATTACACTTTGTGTTTGTTTGCCGTTTGATGCATCACTTGCGTATTATTACCTAAAATCTAATCATTAGACTCAAACAAAACTCATAATAATTATAATTATGTATGTACATTATAATTCACAGCGAATAACATTCTGAATATATTTTACAATTTTAATATAATATTTATTAAATGTAATCTTTGAAACAATATTTAGAAAACAGAACACACCGATGAGACATAATTTATATTTTATAATTTTATTTAATAAATATTAAATAAACATTTAGGAATAATTTATAACACATTTACAACAGACAAGTAGAGCTTGATTTAAATTTAAAGCTTGAACAATATATTAAATGTAATATCACAAAACGTGGCAGATTATGTACAACAATATTTTTATTTTATTTTATAACTTAGAATTAATTCTGGCTAATAGAAGCTAAAAGTTTATTTAAATTAATTCACAAGTTATTTCAAATAAGCTTTCTTGAAAAAAAAAACTTGAAACAATTTGGAAAATCATTTTTTACTGAATTTAAAATTCAATAAAGTTACAAGTTACAGTTTGTTTTAGTAGCGATTTCTAGATCTATTGAGATGGTTACATTTTTCATTAAAATCATAACACAATAATGGGTGTAAAAGTGCTCATAACGAAGCCGCAAGGCACTTGTTCTCCCCGTCATTGCGATCATTTTTATTTATAGACCATACCTGGGAACCTTCTACTTACAGAGATATTGGAGGTCAATGTTCCAACTTTATCACAAGTTGTTTTTAATGTTTAACTTTACGTTAAATACCTCAACGACTCCCTTACTATTTCAGTGCATCAATCAGTGCACAATATTTGGAGAACATTACATTGAGTCCTACCGTAAAACGTAATTTTTCACGCCAAAAAAGTAATTTCCCAGCAATATTTTTATGCGTAGAATTACTTAGTTTGATGTACAGAATGCTTGGTTAACGGCTTCGCGAAGAGTCCGTTTACACCTAATATAAGTAGATGAGAAAGCTAATTTTATAATAAAGTACCATAAAAAACTAAATTCTACCACCTGGACAGCTGTCAAACCAATTATGACATTAATTTATTATAAAGATACTATTAATTTCTGTACAGTAAAACTCTAGTAATGAAATGAAGTAAACACAAAATAACTCAGTTGAAATCAATTTTATACAAAAAAGTAGAAAATAAATGATTATTTAAAATTATTTATAATTAAATTATTTACAATAAGTAGGTATAATTGCTACGTTAGGCATGTGAAGGAAGTCGTGAAAGTGTGTTCTACTTTAATATTTCAAAATGAATACATGATATTGTCGTTTTTGTTCTATTTTTATTATTGAACATTTTTAAAAATGTGGACGATAATATTTATGATCCACTATTTTATTAAGGTACACAATTTTGAACATGATATTCGAATGATATTATTTTTCTATCTATGTTTATTATTATAAGTTAAAATAAAATAAATATCACGCGTTTCCGGAAGCAAAAAATACAAAAAAGGACTTAAATACTATCCGGCATAGCTCTGTATTAGAATAAAGAGACGTTGTTATTAATAATAGTAGTTTTTCTTAAATTTTCATAAATGTTTTAAAGCATAAGCCTTGTTGCCCGCCATTTAACTCGTAATTATATTAATACTGTTCTGATTGTAACACCTCCCAAAAATTATTGTTTGTAGCCCTTATTAAAGGTAATTAATTGCACTTTCATTTTTCGCAAATGCTCTATGAAAATGAAATTAGACAAGATTATACTGGAAAGACTGTCGGTTGAAAAGTGAAAATTGAATATGAAAAGACTGGATTTTAATTATGACTTATTGGAAGGACATTAGGCAATTTTATCTTTGACTGAATCTAAAATGTATAAGACGATAGAATTAATTTCAATGACTTTACTTAATTGTCACAACCTTACAATTTGAGGCAAACTTTTCAACCGATTCGTAGGTACCATTTAATTTTATTGCATTAAATTATCTGGTAGTGAAGATTTGTAGGTCTTAATAAGGCTACGAGAAGACACCGTAATGACCACGCTGTGACCACGCTGCGACCACGCTGTGACCACGCAGTGACTACGCAGCAACTACGCAGTAACCACGTAGCATCCACGCAGATTTACAGCTGTACGTAGCCATTAGGGTTGCGGGGGGAGGCGCGGCGGCGGGCGGCTGAAGCTCGGCGTCAGAACACATCATCACTCGGGTCATCATCCAACTCGCACAACAGTTTGCTGCTGTAAAAGTAAAAAGAAAAAATACGTTAAAATATTTAAAATTTAGAAAAAATCGTTTTGTGAAATATGATGTTTCTTTTTGTTACGTGCTGATTCAAATTTAGAATTTAAGAATTGATTACATAATAAATTATTAAAAGTTTTAGTATTTTGTGAAACAATATTGAATTGGAAATAGAAATACAGTCTGTAGGGGTCGAGTTTTGACAAAATATAGGCAGATCAAACTGTTTTATCTAAAATTTTGTTTCTACAATATAGCGTAATACTTTTGGTTGTGCTAATTTTGCAAGAAATATTAGTTACCTATTTTACAGTGATTTTTTTCGTGGATAAAGCAGAAAGTTCTAAATCCAGTCAACAGATTTTGTGAACTATTTACGAGGACAAGAAATGTTTTTACCTACAGTGAAAAAATCTACAAAATACATTATAATTACTAAAACTTCACACAGCACAGTGCATAATTCTATTAGAAAACGTACTTGTTAAAATTATAATCCATTAAAACTACGATGTTCCAACACCATACTTGAGATAGGACCTGAAAGTCCAGTAATTTACACTATATGTTAAAATTACTCAAAAGAGGAAAAAACATCTACTTTTACTGTCAGAAATCACAAAGTGAATGGCTTTTGTGATAATTACGTTAATATTTCTGTTAAAAATGTAAAAAAATACTATTGACTTCTGACAATATAAGAAAATCTACAAAAACAGAAAACATTAAGAAATAAACTACAAAAATACTTACTCTTCTTTACTCGCGAACGATTCAGCGTGCACTCGTCTGTTACACGCCCTGTCGCAGCAACGACAGTGCCAGTACGCGAGCACGCTCAGGCTGAACACGAACACCGTCGTCGGCAGCACCAGGGCCAAAATCAACCCTCGCACCGTCGTGTCCCAAGAGTACCTCGCCACCACTAAGTCCGACCTCGTCAAACTGTAGTAGCAAGGAAATATCTTCGGAGCCCTCGGCCCCGCGTAGTCAATCGCGAACACCGAACAATTCACCCGCGGAGGATACCCACAACCTTCAGGATTTATCAGAAACTTCAAATCAGTCTCGTCCCATTCAGTCGGAACTGGTGCATTCTCTACAAACGGCCTTCTAGCTAAATTTACACGTATCTTATGGCATTTAGTGTGGGCGGTCGTGCAACCTTCCCTGCACGACGCCCAGGTACAATTGGTCAAAGTTTCCGCGTGCACATGTTCGGAGACGGAGCAGATACCGGCTTCTGGAACGAACTCTGCTAGTATTGTCTGTACAGCAGGCTCAACGACGAACGGTATCAAGAAGAGAAAAGCAAAGACTGCGAGTATGGCTGATGTTCCAAGACAGAGCGATGTGTAGAACTTGAATCTTTCAAAAAAGTGGGTTAGAAGCTGCTCCCTCGTTGGTTGTTCCAATGACTTGAAGTCTGGGCTGCCTGGTTCGGCTGACGCTCCCATGGGTAACGTCGACCGCTCGGAGGCTGCTGGTGATAGGCTTGCCCGGGATCTGCTCATAGTAGACATCTGGAGGGAGTATCAGCCAGTAGAAAGCATTGCAAGCTGGTTAATCGTCTCTTAGTGAACTAGCCGGACCCTCGCAAAGGAGGGGAACGCCTGGAACAGAGAAATAGAGATAGCATTAATTAACAATCCATAAGAAACACAATAATTTGTCGCAACGAGTAAATCTTAATACTAAAAATTATCGGTGCGATCCCAACTGATAAAATATTGATTTATAAAACTACTATTAAACTAATTACGTCTTGACAGTAATCATTATCACTGCAGCTGCGACCTCTCAGTTTGTTTCGTCTGTTTTTCCTCAGAGTAGTCAGGTACAAAACAACAGCCTCATTTAATGTTAAAAAAATACTTTGACTTTGAGTGTAAAAGTGTTTGTGAAAACCAATTTACAAAATTAACCACCATTATATCATCATATCCACTAGTTTACCTAATTCATGTTATTTTACACGCTTACTAAACAATGTAGCAATAAATTCCTGAAACTACAGTTAGTTGATCAATAAAATAATGCACAATACGACTACCCCTAACAACTAACCAATAAAGACTAACCTACAATCTAAAAAAGTCAAGTCCATCAAAAAAGACCTATTACTTATTTTAAGATGCTTATCTGGTACTGTTTGACGCAAATCTTTCAAATTAACGCATTGAATCATTGTACCCTTAAAATATTCAGCAGAAAAACACCCCTGAGTCACGAAACCATGTCAAGGGTAGGCCGTATTTCGCCGTTGGTACTATTGATTAAGTTAAAACAGGTAAGCGGACTTCGTAGTGTTTAAATATGCATCGCTTTCGTGTTTTTCTAACTAAAAGTGTTAGCAGTTTAGGTTGAATTAAGTAAGAGCCTACGAGTAAAATAATGTTGGAGTAGGTCGGCATTTCAAAGTGGGTTTCAAACTACTAACATTTTTTGTGTGACTTTCAACAGTGGGGATTTGATAAAAGGAAGCAATTTTCTAATATTTGAGAATCAAGGTTGAATAGATACCAATAGTGACATAAAAGGTACAGGCGCTAGAGCATCAAGCTATCCGGAACTGTCAAATTTTCCCAATCAACCTTGAACCTAATGCTTTAGCAATAAAGTTGAAAACCTATTAAAGAAAAACAGATTGTAATACTTGATGTGCTGGCATCTATACAACAGAATGAATGATATTTCGGAAAATGGTTATCTCACGTGACTGATCTCAGAGTGGAGAAACAGGATCGTTTGGATGCAACTGCATATCAGCCTGTCCTGCAGCGCACCCTTTAAATCTCATCTTTGCATCGTCACCAACTTCAATGGTCCGTTGACAGAACACCAAAGTTATACAAGACACCACAACCAGTATTGTAGGCAGAACCAGGGCGACTAAGAACTGACGGTATGTGTTTTCTAGATCGAATCGCGCCACAACTGTGTCAGGGCTATTTTCCATGTAGAAGCAAGGGAATCTTGCTTTCGCGTTATGGTCAGCACCGTCACGGCCGTAATCTTTCAGAAACTCTTTGCATTCGTCAGCCAAAGTATTCACACATCCTTCTAGGTTTATCATCAAGCGGCTGTCATTTGCTAAAGTCAGTTCCACTTCAGAAGGAGCGATGAAACGATTCGGTACAGCTCTAGATTGGTACAAATATTGGAGGTAAGTGAAGTTAGTAAGGTCGGCTATATCCGTACGTGGCAGTAAGGCAGCATTGATACAGTCAACCGCAACGACTCCTTGCGTTCCATTGTGAACCGCATGACACGACAACATAAGTACTTCTTCCCCAGAATCAGTCCAAACTACTGTACTGTTTTCTTCCTGTACTAATTTCGCACATCTTGCTAAGAACACTCTGTCCCCACTGAGAACTATCACGTTTTTGTTACGGGTAGGAATGTCGACACATCTACGGTCACAGTTATAAGGCGTTCGTATCCTTCGACAAGTGCCTCTGTTACAAGAAAATAGTCCGTGTACGTCTATACAAGTAATTTTCCCTCTTCTACCAGAACATTTTAATGGTGGATCCGTTTCTCTAAAGGCGCACTCAAAAGCGTCTGTAATGTTGATACATTTTCCTTCGGTACAGTTGAATGTTCCAGTCAGGTTCTTACATTCATCACGGATGCAGTGGTATTTCTTGGCGTTCTCTTGGTCGATACCGAAACATGTTTTATTGGCAGCACTTCCACATTCGGACAATAGTAAAGACGTTCCGTTCTTCCTGACGTTGACGTAGATCTGGATGCAGGCGCCGGAGGTCTTGCTGAGGCACCATTCACCACAGGATCCCCAGTCGCAGTTATCCTTGTTGATGGCTCGTGTTGTCGTGCACATAATCGGGGTAGGGTCGATCCCGGACGCGATGGCGCGGGTATACGGCATGTAGATCGCGACTGTGAGGTACACCAAGGATACCGCACTGAGCACTGCTGTCATCTGACAGATGCATATTGTTCCACATATCTTCGTGTCCTGCGGAGGGACTACGAGATCCTCGATGGGTGTCGGTTTCACCATGTCGTCGACTTCCCACCCGCGTTCTACGGCCACTGACGTAAATGTAGCTTATTTGCGCATGCGTGGTGGTGCGATCGATTTGACGCTGCAGTGCGGACAACTTCGGTGGTAGAGTACTTTTTTTTTAAGCGTGTCAATGTCCGGAAGGTACAATTATAAAATATGTACACGCAATGGTTATGGAATGGGTATATGGCATGTGATATTTGTAAGGAGAGTAATGATTGTTGATTATGGTCTAATTTTAAAACGAATGTAATTTACTGGCTGGAGAGATAGTTTTGTTCATAAAAGGAACACGTAAACAAAACATGCGTCATAATTTAGGTGTATAAAATTATTTAGTACTTACATATTTTTACTAATTATGATACAGGTACAGGTTTTATTGTTATTCTTAACAAATACAGTAGATTTCTTAGTCTTTGGTATTGGAAGTACCAATCAACAGGTTTAAAATATTGTTTATTTTATACACCAAGGTTACAATATACCTAGTTCTAAGTTAGCTTAGAATACTATGATTTGAAGAGAAGATTAGAACGTGTTAGTTACGTGAACAAATTGAGATAATCCTACCAGTCGGGGTATTGGTTAATTCCGTGAAAATTACTTCACTGATGACTTTATTTATACTACGAATTTCATTCATATATTGTCATCCTATTTAATTACAATAGTAAAACTGCTTAGTAGTGCCAATTCAATTCGTATTACTTCTATGAATAAAAGTGACACCAGAAAAAAACATACGAAAATCGGACTTACCAGCTCACACGCCTCCGTTTTCCAATATCAAAACAATTACAAGAAAAACGTTTTCCACTGAGAAAAATGTTAACTATTTTAATATAATGAAGATTTCTATAAAACAGTTTATTATTGTTGTATCACAGATGTGGATAATTTATTTTTTATTGTTTTAAATGTACGATTTTCACGTTGATGTGTGTTATTTTTCACTGTTGTGAAGTTCGCTCGGAATTGTCCTGCGCAATGCGGAGTTTCTGTACCAGTCTGAAGTTGGTTGTCTGTTTACTGCATACAAGCTACGATGATTGATAACTAAAGTTTCATTAAAGTTTTTTTTGAACTGATGATGGTTAACTATTATTCTGTTAAATGATATTCAAAAAATTTCATTTCAATTTCGCAAATAGATAAAAATGCCGTGAATAACTCGGAACTATTGATGCTTTTCTATTTTAGATGATTTTTTTAAATTGTTTTTTTTTTTGCCACGTCCTATTTATGCATGAGCAATGCAACTGTGATTCATTCGTGCAATGTTCACTTTTGTCCTAATTTATTGATTAAGTTTTTTTACTTGAAACCTTGCTGAAATACTACGAAGAACCATCGGTATGAAAGATCCGATACATCAACAATTTATATGAAAAAAATGTTACGCTAAAATTAATATGTAAATTAATAAATTGAAAAAAAAACCTTTATATCCATCCACATTAAAAAAAAAATGACCCGTCACTGAATATGCAAAGTTTAAAGGCATCCTACAGAAATGAATCACAACAATTACGCTGCATAAAATACAACATGATACACTCACCACTCACAATCACATGTACAACGCACACTTTCAAATCCATTTCAAAAAAATTCCAATTCGTCAAACAAAATATCCAATTATATTTTTCCAATTTCGAATGTTTTCCAAATCCGTTTCGCTGTTTTCGAAATTCATTTGTTTACATTTTGACGCAGGCCGGTGGAACAAGCTATTTTACCGCGGTGTCCAAAACTTTATGTTTTAGGTTAAGCTTGCTAAAGCCCGCGCATGCGAAAATCTCTGCCAAAATGTTCTACGGCGATATTTCCACAGTTTGCAGCGTTTTCATCGACTTTCTCCAAAAATATTGCAGTTGGCAAATTTATTGGCGTATTGATGTCTTGTTGGAGTTTATTCATCTCTCGTTTTCATTTCGACTTTGTCTGCAAGTTGATTTTTACTGCAAGATAAATAATTATCATAAATTAAGATACAACATTAAAATACAGCAAACAGTCTTACAACATGACTTCTACAATATTTAGACCGTACATAACTTTCCTACCCAATGTAATGTGTATGTCTTTTATGTTTTTTTACTTACATTTTTGGATATTATTAACCTGAAAATTTAAGCATTCGTCCTCCTTAGGTAGCTTCATGGTCATTTCTTGGAGGCTTAGCAACGGCTTTGGCCTTTTTACCTTTTAATTCATGTTATATTAAATCTTTGTTTACTTTTGTGATGTCAGTTAGTGGCAACCCTAGTTTTATTTTTAATTTATTGCTGGAGCTAGTTGTAGGTTGTATAAGTAAATCACATCGACCTCATTCGATTTTCTTTTTAATAATTTTCTAATTTTAAAATGTTAATTATCTGGAGTTGACAGGAGCCTGGTGGTTGAATGGGCAGTCTACGTTCAGAGCTGAGAGCAGAAACACCTCTGGGAAGCTTCATAAAAGTTTATTTAAAGGGCAGTTCCCCTTATTCTTGAGTTTTAAGTCGGCCTCTCTCCGTGCCGCACCCTCACCTAGAACACCTGGAAACCTTGATGCTTGAGCTGCACAAGCCTGATGAAGATTTGACGCTCCTCGGCCCTCCTCCACGGTCAGAAGACAGAAGTCCTCGGCCCTCCTCCTACGGCCTGAGGATTGACGGTCCTCGGCCGTCCACCACCGTCTGAAGACGGATGCCCTCGGCCCTTCTCTACGGCCTGAGAGTTGATGGTTCCTCGGTCCTCCTCCACAGTCTGAAGACGGACGTTCTTCAGTTTTTTTTATTCCATTCTGCGTTCATCTTCAGTATTTTCCGCCAGCTTCACTGGCATTAGTGATTTGAGTAGCTCCAGTTTTTAGGTTAGGATCTTTGTTAATAAATTCTTATAACTCGTCCCCTTGTCAATTTCTTTTAATAGTGCTCCCCTCCAGACTGAAAGTTAGGTAGGTGAGTGCTCAGAGTGACTTTACAGTTTTGTGGATCCTACCCAGGAAATTGTAACGTTACACCAAACACTATAATTCTATCTATAAACATTTATTTTGATTTAGTATAAACTGCTGAAAAGTACATCACATCCGTAGAATATATTTCATTACAGTAGTAAAGTAGGCAAAAATTTTCTACGATCCTTAAATATTTTTCTGAATCGCTCTTTACATATTTAATCCGTTTTTCTCCATACCTCAAAATAACATCACGCTTGTTAGCCCCGAAGGGTTAGGCAGACCTCTGCCTACCTCTGACCTCTGCGCTTGTGACCACTAAACCAATGAGGCAGTAATTACTAGATTCATCATCATCATCATCATCATTTCAGACGAAAGACGTCCACTGCTGGACATAGGCCTCCCCCAAGTGTCGCCACATTGACCGGTCCCTTGCGACTCGCATCCAGCGGATCCCCGCAAGTTTCACCAGGTCATACTGGATTAATCCAAAAAAAAGGGCTTCATACTTGAAAAGCAAGTGATCCAGAGGGGCATAAGGGTCAATGTACAACAATAAATCAACAACTTTCCGTCGGTTATTGCATTATGTCGTTAGTCTGATTGTTCACTCGCAATTTATCAGTTAGGGTCTTAGGCGGTGGACATACTGTGTGTGTTCTGTATATTTGTACCTACGTTACATAGTCAGACTATGACGTTCCCTCTGGTAGAACACAGTACTCCTGTTTTTATGATGAAGTGGGTGTGCATAATAGACCACATGGATTCAACGCGGTTTATTCGAAGAGGTCAGAAGTAAACTCAATAACTACGATTTTTTTTACATACTACTCTGTCAAGAAAGTACCGGGAAAAGATCAATAAAACACAAAATATTAGTTATTTATCCAAATTTATTTTATCACCTTCAAAGTATGCTCCTTCAGAACCGACACACTTACGCCAACTAATAATCCAATCATAAAAATATTTTTTAAATGCTTATTCCAGAATTGAGTTCAGTTCTCGCCGCGAATTCTCCTTTATGTCTTCTACTGAATGAAAACGGGTGCCACGAAGTGGTAATTTGAGTTTAGGAAAAATAAAGAAGTCGGCTGGAGCCATATCTGGTGAATAAGGTGGTTGCTCGATGGTATTTGTTGAGTTTTGGTCAAAAAATCGTTCACAACTGTGCGAAGGCGCATTATCGTGGTGCAAAATCCAAGAATTTTCTTTCCACAAATCTGGCCCTTTTATCTAATTTGCCTTCTTAAACGCTGCATAACGTCCGAATAATATTTTTTATTTACCGTTTGACCTTCCGGCAAGATTGTCAGTCACTATTTCCTTCACTTTTGTGATGTTAACTTCAGTTGCAGACGTTGATGGCCTACCAGAACGAGGCAAATCTTCCATCACACCTTGACCGCTTTTGAAAGCTTTGTACCACTCATAAGCGCGTGTTTTTGATAAAGTCGATTCACTGTAAGCCTTCTGTAACATTTTCAGAGACTCCGAACTCGAAATTCCATTGGCGATGCAAAATTTAAGACAAACTTTTTGTCCGATATTTTTGTCCATTAAGTAATTCGCAATACACACTAGATATGATATAACTAAAATCAGCACTGTATTTAATCTAATTAACAGATTTAACTCAAACTCCGCGCCAAAATGGAAAACAGTTGTGCTAATCTAACAACAACAAAAAAAAACAAAAAAAAATTTGGAACCATAAACAAATCATCCATTCCCGATACTTTTTTGACTGAATGTATTATTTGTATTGGGGGAGGGGGGGTGGTGAACTTGGGGCGCGTTAGCTAGCAAAAGAGCTACGTTTTCAATTACGGTAAGGGCTTGGACACGAAGTCAGCGGGAGCGGCGGCGGCGGCGGCGGCGCGGGCGCGGTCGACGCTGTACCCGGTCTCGAAGTCAGCGGGCAGATCGCGCGGCGCTTGAGCGGCGTAGTGTTGTGTTACGAGAAATTTGTATCTTTATTCGTGAACGAAATGTCTAAACAGCGACGACCACATTTTTTTGATACTAATTCCTTCCTAAAGTTTGAATGATTGTGGGCAAAAGAAGATGTAAATTCCTACGTCAATACCGACGCGCGGGCTCCGCTCGTCCGCCGCACGCCGCTCGCCGCCCGCTCCCCGCGCCGCTGACTTCGAAGCCAGTTCCATAAAAATGTATGCATTGGAACTCGCCGCTGCCCGCGCCGCAGCCGCCTCCGCTCCGCTCCCGCTGACTTCATGTCCGAGGTCTAAAAGTAGTTAAGATTTTTCTCGAGACATAAATTGAAGCAGCGTCTTTAACACAACGAATGCTATACGCCATTGCTATCGTAGTACTACTTAATGGTTACATGTTTGATTTGTATGGAAAACAACACTATCCCTTCACATCAATGATGTCACCATGTAGTGACCGATAGTAGGTGCCGAGGATTCTTCGTGTTCTGTGGCTGAGACGTATAAACCTATTTTATCTCTGCTAAACGCCTTCTTTATATCCAAAAGCTTTGCCAACTACTTAAATATTCACCATAGCAAACAACGATCATAAACCAGTACAAAAAGAATAAAAATCGAATAAAATAAGCTGATGGAATTAATGAGTATTGATTTTATGAATATTCTTTGTTTCTGCGAACCCAGGATTGATCTCGGCAATATACGACACAAAATAAACTCCGAAGAAAAACAATTATAAGTATGCCGTTGACTTTGCATTTTTTCTTTGGACCTACGTTTTTAGAGAGAAAGCCATGTAAAATGCCACAGTGAAAAGTTTAAATATTTCCACAAATTTGAAAGCACATTTAAAACAAACATATTTCAAACTAGTAGAAATGAAAAATCTTTTACTATAAACACAATAACATAACAAATTAAAATAAAATCTTTATTGCAGTTCACAGGATCGATAAAAAATACCATAGTTTCAGAATGAACAACAAAAATTTCAAGTATTTTCTTATAGGGCTATTCTGCGCTACGTCGAAAACGCGTATTTTATACATCATCATCATCATCTTGGTGGTTATCCAATCTCGGATGTAGGCCTCTTCCCTCTTCTTCCACTCTTGTCGATCTTGTGCCCGACTCATCCAGTCTCGACCTCCGTGCCGTCGTCCACCCAGCGCTGTGTTGGTCTTCCGCGCCCTCGGGTGTCCGCTCTGGGTCTCCATTCTAAGACTCGTCTTTTCCAGCGGCTCTTGTCCATTCTCGCAATGTGCCCTGCCCATGTGGACATGGGCATGGCTGTCTTCGCGCTATTACGGCCATAATGTCTCTAACTTTGGTCTTACTTCGAATCCAATCATTCCGTTTCCGGTCCCGTAGGGTGATCCCGAACATAGCTCTCTCCATGCCCTTATGCGCGACTCGAAACTTCTCGGCGGACTTCTGCGTAAGAGTTATGGTTTCCGTACCATAGGCTAGTACGGGCATGACACACTGTTCGAAGGCTTTGACTCTAAGACGTAGGGGTATTTTTCCACACAGTAGTTGTTTGTTGGCACCGAATGCAGCCCACGCCTGAGCTATTCGTCGTTCCACTTCCGCTGCTTGATTTTCAAAGCCGAGTTTAACCTTATGACCTAAATATATATACTCAGTCACTCTCTCCACTGGAAGCTGGCAGTTTGTGACATCAGGAATGTTGGTCATTATTTTTCCTAGTGTTCATTTTGAGGCCGGTCTTCTCGGACTCCACCTTTAAATCCCCCAGCATCGTCACCATGTCCTCGACGCTCTCCGAAACTAGGACCAGATCGTCAACAAACCATAGATTTGTCAGTCTCTCTCCATCGATCATCAGCCCTTTCCCAGTCCTCTGCATCTGCTGGAATATGCATTCTAGTGCCAGGGTAAATAATTTTGGTGATATTGTGTCTCCTCGTGCAAGGAGACACAGGCAGAAGCGTTTTGATGTAATCGATTGAGGATTTGTATGTACCTTTCATCGATGCGGCATCTGGCTAGGGCTCGTTCTATGAACCATCACTCTATCGAGTCAAATGCTTTCTCGTAGACTATGAAGGCGAGGATAAGTGGTTTCCTGTACTCGTTACATTTCTCTATGACTGTTTTAAGGGTTTGTAGGTGGTCATTGGTACAGAAGCCTGAGTGAAATCCTGCCTGTTCTCTTGGTTGGTAAAATTCTAGTCTTCTGTCGAATCTGTTAACTAGAACTCTCAAAAACATCTTATAAATATGTGACAGCAGGCTAATGGGTCTATAGTTTTCCAGCTTCTTGATGTCCCCTTTATTGTGGATCAGGGTGATTATTGCGTTGTCATGATGCAGGTACGCTAGTTTCCACAATGCATTTTGTAAATAATACTGCGAGGACATTGCTGACGACCCTTCCGTTAATTTTAATCATCTCTGGTAACACGCCGTCTTCCCCTGGTGCTTTCCTATTTCTAAGTTGTTGTATAGCCAGCATTACTTCATCTGGGATGACATCGGGAATTTCTTCGGAGCCTACATTCTGGATTAGTAATCAGGCTTGCCCTAGAATTGCTATTGTCTGGCTCGGCGCTGCTCTGCTCTTATATAGAGTTTCATAGTACTCTTTTGCTATTGCAAGTAGCTGCTCCTTATTTGTGACTTCTTCCCCATTCCCGTTGAGAAGTTTGAAGATTTGTTTCCTGCCCTCGTTCAGCTTCAATTTAAGAACCCTTCGGCTGTTGTTCTTCTCTAACGCTTCCTGTATGAGGTTGCTGTTATAGTCAGTCAAGTCGTTCCGAGTCTGTTTACGGATGCGCTTCTGTAGGTCTCTTTATTCCTGGCTATCCAAGTTTCCCTCACTGCATAGCAACCTTCTTTGGTCCATGAAGCTTATTCCTAGTTTTTTTTTCTTTTATCTACAGCTTAGAAAAAAATTATCTATCATCAAAAAATGCAACAAATTTGAAGTAAACTTTTCTTAGTCAAAGAGTTTCTTTTCTTAGACAAAAATAAATTTTGAAAAAAAATGAACTTTTTTATTCGAAAAAAAAAGCTAACTATGCCATTTGCTTCTACTCCGTTCACCTATTATACCCATTTTTTTTTGGAAAGTGACAAAAAAGTCATCCTGTAAAAGAATGCTGTCGAGGCAAAGCTCTTGATCTTCGTCATCGTTATCTTGCAGTATCTTGAGTTTGGTATCGGTTGGAAGATGTTTCCTTACAACAAGATTCCTTTACGATGTTCGAAGGTTTACATATATGTCTGCTCTTACCAAGCGATGATCGCTGCCTGTAGAGAACCTATTTAGCACATTGACGTCTTTGACCATAGGTTTATAGTCTGTGATAATATAGTCATATTCATTCTTGTGTTGTTCTTCTCTATAGAGATCTACGCTAGGGAATGGGCAACTACAGTACTTTCTCAAGTTACTAAGCCTTGTGACTGGGACTGTAGCTTTGATTTTCTTTTTTGTATTTTTGACATTCAAAAGTGCTGTAATGGTCTAATTGAAATAAATGCTTTGAGTTTGAGTTTGAGTTTGTGTAAGCCGCCAGGGTCCCTCCATGTCCACTTACGCTGCTCTTGCTTTTTGAAGAAGTTGTTCATAGCGTATAGTGAGTTAGCTTGTACAAAATTGAGGAACATTTGTCTTCGAGCATTTTCTTGCTCCAAGCCCGTAGTTCCCTTTGCTAGTTTCTCCGTTGTTCTCCTTTTTACCCACTCGCGCGTTGAAATCGCCCATTATTACGGTATACTTGGTCTTAATTTTATTTTTCAGAGCTCGTAGTTCTTCGTAGAACTCTTCTACAATTTCGTCCTGGTGGCCTGATGTTGGGGCATATGCTTGGATAATTTTTATTTTTTACATTTTGCTGAGTCTTAGTACTACATAAGCAAGGCGATCCGAAATACTGTTTACTTCAACCACATACTGTTTTATGGCTTTGTTAATCATGAAACCGATTCCTCCGATACCAGGTCTGGGGCCTTCGCGGTAGTAGAACATGTAGTAGTATCCAGTAGTATTATTTAGTATTTTATACAAAACAATACAATTAGTATGTAGGTCCCTAAAAAAAGATTTTTTATTTATTAAATAAAAATATTGACTATTTCTTCGTTCATCTACTGGCCACAAGCGCTATTACTGAGTTTGATATCCTGGGTTCCATTCCCCGGTCGCACAAAGTGTCATTGGTTTTTTTTTTCATAGAAATTTCTAAGTAGCAGCCACGAAGTCTAAATCTGTGCTATTTTGATAGTTGATTTCAAAAGGAACTTAAACATAACGTTATGTCGATCTAAGTACAATTAATTAGATACATAACCCCTATGCCTAACCTTCCAGGGATTACAAGCGTGATTTTATAGTTTTGCTAGTGTTCAAAGAATGGCCCTAGCAACAACCATAAACACTTGAACATGTAGCCATTAAAGATGGTATCAGCACAAAATATCTAAACAAAAAATAGTAAAACAAAGATGGTGTCCCTGTGACCGCGTCGCTATGGTCACATACAAATGCTCCTACACGAGACATGCGCTGGATCTTTCCAGACCGACCCACGCTTTGCCAGGAGTCGAGAACTTTTGACATCATTCTTTGAATTAAAGAATAATGCAATATTGTTATGCAATAGTTGAAAGAAAGAAAAAGTATTTGTTTGTCTCTCAAAAGACAAAACAAAATGAATAAATTAACAATGCAATAAAACTAAATTTTATAAAAATTAATCAAGAAAAAAATAAGACATACATTACCAACACTAAATTTGTACGAGCCCAAAAGAGTAGGTATCTAAACATGATATTCTGATAGGGCCCCAAGTTTGTTTAAAATCTTAGAAAATACTCATTTTGTTTTTTTTCTAGGCAAGCGTGCTCCACCCTAAGTCGCGTAATCGCTTCACATCAGGCGAGTTGCGGCCAAAAGCAAGCCTATTTAGCTTAAAGAACAAAACTTGTTCACTTCTGGAGGTTCCGTGAAACCGATACGGACAGATTGAAGATGGCTGAGGATACCAGACACCGCCTGATACTCGCAGAGGTACTCCATTGCATTATTATGCACTGGAGAAAACAAAAAAACAGAATATTTCAGACAAATACCACAAAGACACAACATACAAATATTATTTGTTTGTTTATTTTATTTTCATTATGCACTGGAGAAAACAAACAATATTTCAGGCAAATACCACAAAGACACATCATCATCATCTGCCAACTATGTTGGGGTCGGCTTCCAGTCTAACCGGATGCAGCTGAATATCTGTATTTTACATGGAGCGACTGCCTATCTGACCTCCACAACCCATTTAGTACTGGGTAATACGGTACCATGGGAGAGGCTTATGTCGAGCAGTGGACGTTATGGGCTGTTGTAGTAGTAGTAATACGGTACCCCTTGGTAAGACTGGTTGTTGTCAGACTTTCTGGTCTCTGACTACCTGTAACGACTATCACACCACAAAGACACAACATAGAAATATTATTTATTTATGTATTTATTTATTTGTTTATTTATTTTATTTTATCAAAGATGGTAAGTAGACTTATAAACTAAGCCTGTCGGTGAGTCTCCATGAGTGAGTCTCTATGAGTTTCTCTAGACACTCATAAGTATGAGTGTCTAGAGACATAGTATACACTACACTAATAAGGTAAATTTAAGTTTATTTCCGACTACATAATAAGTATAGTAACAATGGTGCTTAGTACTAAGTTAGTATTGTTAGTATAATCATCACTTTTGTACGCGGGCGAAGCCGTGGCCATCAGCTAGTTATAAACATTTTTAACTTAGATATAATATGTTTTGTTAGCAACAATGAAAACTTATAAACTAGTATTAGTAACATTTGCTCGAAGCTGGGTGACGCCGATTCTGGGAAATGTCTCCTTGACTGCGTGCAATATGCGAGACGACAAAAAATTATCTATATACCGTCAGTTAGATTATCAAAAAAAAATTGACCCGTGTTTTTTCTTTTGTTACGTAAAACCAAATTGACGAAGATATGACGCTTTTAAAATTCTCAATACGTCACGCCTAGGTATCATTTTTACCTAGTTCTGACGTCACGAGCCCTACTCTCAAGTTTTGATGCGTTTTATCTTTGTCAATATTCATTGATTTACAAAAACAAAAAATACGTGTCCATTAATTTCCAATACTCTAACTGACGGACTAAATAGATTTGCATTTTTTTGATACTGTCGTCATGCCTATTGTATCCACCACCCCAAGATCGGAGAGTCTCACCCATCATCCAGCCATATATTTAGATAACTTACACTTAACAACAACAACAACAACAACAACAGCCCATAACGTCCACTGCTGGACATAAGCCTCTCCCATGATGGGAGGAATTTGCCGTAATCTCCACGCTTGGCAGGCGGATTGGAGATCGCAGTGATGAAAGACTAACAGAAAACGCTGCTGCCCATTCTCTGGTCTACGGAGGCGCAAGGTGTTCTGCCTCAGACATTAGTCGCCTTATACGACACCCGTGAGTGTAATGGGTTGGTTCTATTCTACTCTGCCGGATACCACACGGCTTACACTTAACACATTATCTAAATAATATATTTTTTAATTTCCTTCTAAATCTATTTTATTTATTTCACTCCTTATTATGCCTGCCGGCAGAGTCAAAGTCGGTGATATGTCAGAGTCTGGTATCAGCCTGTTAGAATTCGTGTCTGTATTTATCTTTGCGGAAAATAGCATTTTGTCAAAACTAATAGAGGTTTGCGAGACTGCGGCCTGTCTGGTCTTGGTGAAGTAGAAAACGTATATTGCAGGTGGACAGTCCGGCAGTTTCAGGTAGCCCCCATTTTGACTGAAGTACCATTAATGCAATCCTCAAATACTAATATAGTTTTAGTCTGTCAATGCCATTCACAACTCAAAACTTTCCTCGCGCCATTTACGAAATTTGACCTAAAGTTGACGACCCCATGCACCTAATCCGCCGGCGATTATAATCAATACATTAAATCTTGCTGTTGACCAGTATATAAGCTCGATGCCCTCGGGACTTGCCACAAACTCTTGCGCATTCAATACAATAAGTTGCAAGAATTAACAAGTATATCAAGATGAAGACTTTATTCGTATTTGCTGCCTGCATCCTGTTAGCCCAGGTTAGTGGATTTTTGACCTAATTGTTTTGTTGACTGTGGTTTTTTTACTGCGATTTGTTTTTTACTAAACTGTACTTTTAAATGAGCAATATTTGTACATTTGTAATCACGTCCTCGAAAACGAATCCAACGATTTCGATGACAGTTGCAATATGTGGTTTACGGGGGCGAAAAATCGATCTAGCTGGGTCTCTTATTTTGGAAATTCGTCTTATCTGTTTTCAACCGAACAGAGGTCGGTGACTCAAGTACTTGAAAAAAAATCCAGTTAATAATGAAGTAGATTCCTTTTTCCTGTTTACGTTTTTTTTAGGTATTCGGAAAATTGTAATAGTATTTCAACTGCAGGTTTGGAGAGTGCAGTCTGTAGATTCTCTTGATTAAATTAATTTACTTCATTCTGCAACATAACATCACGCCTGTAATCTCTGAAAGGTTCGACAGTGGTGAACCTAATAGTACCTACACCCACATTTCGCCAGTCTTATGATTAATTTGTAATTAGGATAGTCAGTGCTGATGCCGCGATTGACGTGCTCCACTGGGCCAAATCATCGATTTGACTTTGATTGGAAAAGAAAAAGAAAGCCGGTTGTTTTGATAGTTTAAGGATACCTTTACTTATTTCTAACGACTCAGTAGCAATGCCCTGATTGGTTGAGCATTAATTGCCGTGTTCTGAACTGAGTAATACAGAAGTTCAGGTTTTGAACTTTAGTTTTTAATTTTGAGCTTCCAGTGCTATATGACTTTGAAGAACTTAACTTAGATAGCCTTCGACTAGTTTCTTTCGCTGGCAGTTAGAATATTTGATTCAAACTCTGCAATTGAGCATCTATTGGCATTTCACACAAATACTTGCACTGCATCGTTGGGCGCAAGCGCAACTGCTGAGTCCTGGGTTCGATTTCCAGGTCGGGCAAAGTATTAGACTGGAAGCCGACCCCAACATAGTTGGGAAAAGGCTAGGCAGATGATGACCAGGTAATGTTTGTTTGTCCAGGCTCTCACGGATGAACAGAAGGAGAAGCTCAAGAAACATCGCACTGAATGTCTGAATGAGACCAAGGTTGACGAACAACTCGTCAACAAACTGAAGGGAGGTGACTACAAGGTAAGCATATTGCTTTTAAAATCTTTTTGGTGGTAAAAATATTAAAGTCATAGTCAAATCTGTAATAATGGTTATTCTGACTATGACGTTAATATTTTTACCCGCTAACCACCAAAAAGATTTTTTGTGAGATAAAACAGAGATAACGAAAAAATCGCTAACATTCGATCGCTGATTACTAACGAATAAATTTGTTTGCAATAATGCAATGCGAGAAACGCATCTTGGATGTAGAGATTTGCGTTACTCGGAAGCATCATTATTGCAACTGAATTTATTCGTTAGTAATTGGCAATCGAAAGTAAGCGTATTTGTCGTTATCTATGTCGAGGCTTTTGAATGTCATGTCTGTTGTACCCATAGAGAAAGAAAGAACAGTTTCTTCAATGATTCCACTGTCTGTAATACTGAACTTCGAAGTTTTACATACCGATGTACTGTATTCATAAAGTTAAAAAGAATTGCGTGAGTTACAAGGTACGCTATGCCGACTTATTTTATTGAGAATATTCATAATCATGATGTACGGAACTTCGAAAACTTGCTATGACGAATTATTTACTTGAAAATGTTCATCATAACGATGTTAGCAGTGGTTGTCTAGTTTTGTGACTCTCGGACTGCCTAACCATGGGTCTCAAGTTCGAATCCAAGTCACGCACCTCTGATTTTTCGGATTCATGTGCGTATTGTATAATTATCACTTGCTTCGGTGAAGGAAATAATTGTGAGGAAACCAACATGCCTGAGAGATATTTATTGACCTAAAGTCAAGTCAGAGGCCCATGAGCGGTATAAAAACTGACAGCAAGTTAGATACACTAACCACAGGAAAAAAAAGAAAGATCAAAATGTACGTAACTTCGAAAGCTTGCGAATATAATTATGACGAATTTTTAATGTGCAATGAGTCACAGCCCGTTCCATTACTCACTGCAACGGGGCGGTTGAGAAGAATAGAGTGAAGATTTGGAGAAGTATTCCACTCACAGACTATATTCTGTTTCAGACTGACAGTGAGGCTCTGAAGAAGTATGCCCTCTGCATGATGATGAAGTCGGAGCTGATGACCAAGGACGGCAAGTTCAAGAAGGACGTCGCTCTGGCTAAGGTTCCTAATGCAGGTAAGAACTCTAAAATGTTGGGCAATAAGTAAGGTTTAGTTACCAGTGCATAAAGTTACTACAAACTATCAAATTTTCTCATTCGACTTTGAACTTAACCATCAACATTTCGTGGTTTATAATCATATGGAGAAATATGACTGTGGTAACGTGATGTGCTAGCGACTGTACATTGTATTATTCTACTGCGTTAGCGTTGTGCCTCATCTAAGAGCACGAATTTGCGTTTGTCCATGCTCCTATCCTTTTCCGTTGCTCGGAACCGTCATTTGCTAGAGCGAGAAACAGAGTGAGCGTGCTGCTATCGGCGGCACTAGTGATGCGCTTAGCAATACCCTGTGTTTCCACCCTTAATCTTCACACTTCCGATCATTGGAGAGCTAAATTAATCTTCACACTTCTGATCATTGGAGAGCTAAATTAATCTTCACACTTCCGATCATTGGAGAGCTAAATTAATCGTCACACTTCTGATCATTGCAGAGCTAAATGTATCCTCAAACTCATTATTTACATTGTGTTTTATTGAATACCTATATCATTTTGTCTAATCTATCAATTATTCTATTATAACGATTGTCTGCTGATAGATATGAATGGACTGCTTCTCAATGATTTCTATAATGATCGATGGAAAAGAAATACAATAAAAAAACATGTTTAATAGATTATCCACCGCATTATTTCGCATATTATTATAATTATCCAGTTCTTCCGAAACATAGTTATGAATGACAAAATTTTGTTACAACAATTTTTTTCTTTCTAGCTGACAAACCCGCAGTGGAGAAGTTGATCGATGCCTGCCTAGCCAACAAGGGCAACACTCCTCACCAGACCGCCTGGAACTACGTGAAGTGTTACCATGAAAAAGATCCCAAGCACGCAATTTTTTTGTAATTGCAGAACACCATTAATTAGCATTTGGATTCTTCCTGAGAATTTTTTGTTACAGCCATATTTTGTAAAAAGACTTTTTAATTTGTATTTGGAATTAGAACACTCATTATTGACGTCCGTACTTCTCAACGCTCAACTTACAACTGGCAAAATTGTATTTCAACGCCGATAGATGTCTCTTTTTATTTATTTTTTCTTTTATAATACGTAATTTGCGAAAGTAGTTAAATGAAAAAAGCACTGGTTAGGAATAATTCGGTATACAGGGATCAATTTATTCGAAGTAGACTTATTTGTAAAACTGCCTAACACGAATTTATTAAATCATCAATAAAAGAAGAATATTTAAATTTGTTGTTGTTTTTTATAGATTCCTTCTCCAGTTAAGTGTTTGTCTTTTAGCATTGTCCATAATCTTCGCAAATGCAGTTTTTAGAACTGCACTCTTTTAAAATGAAATGGTAATTTTCTCCATTTGCTGTTCCTGACAAACATAATTATTGTTTTCACAATATTCCAACACGGTAAGTAAATTAGTGTGACCGTGTGCCAATAGATAATCTTGGCGCACCAAGTTTAAGAATTAACAGTTATTCTCACTAACGTAATCACGCCTGTAATCCTCGAAGTACCTAATACTACACACACATTTCACACGATCATCAGAACGTTGGATTTTCGGGTCATATGGTTAGGTATATGTATTCCCGCTGCCATGACCCAACTGGTGAGGCCAACGGGAAAAATCAAAACCGTCGTTTCGTTGGCCCCACTACCCTGAGATCAAGATTTTTGAGAAAAATTAAGGAATGAAATAAACCGTATTGATGTCAGTGGGAATTAAAAGATATTCCGATTCGTACAGTACGACAACTCTGATCACGGTCGTGTGGTGTGTGGTCTGTTTGATGGTTGATGACAGTAGACTAGCCTCCGTGAAATGTGGGTATACAATAGGCAAACCAATGCATATTATCACTAGAAGGAGGTACAATCAAGATATTCAATAAAAATTAAACAGAGAATGTGAACCTATTCATGTGATCATACCACATCGGAGACAATGACACCAAGTCATTTATTTCCTGCAGTGTTTTATCTACTATTGTGAAAATTTAATAATATTTTGTTACCCCTTAGGTAAACAGGTTACCCTTTTCAAGGTTTTGGATTTTACGCACATGTAGCGTTTTTGTAGATTAAATTGAACGCCAATGACTAATCAATTGGCCACTTACGAAACAATAATGTATGTAAAAAGATCTATAACGAAGACGAAACTCACTTGTTCTCTCCGTGATTGCAATCATTTTATTGTTGCGGATCATACCTGGGAACCTTCTACGTAGTTACGGAGAAGAGGTCAAAGACCCAAGTGTTTCAGAAGTTAAAAAAAAACCTAAAATCTTATAGCTATAAACCTGCTGGGGAAGTAGGTGAACCGGTAGCTGTTGAGTGGAAAATACCCTGTAGTAAATTATAATTAGGCATCCATCAGAATACATTTTTAGGGGGATATTGAGTCCTACTGCTGTAAACCGAATTTTTTACCAAAAAAGTCGTTTCCCAGCAATAATTTTTCACGTAGAGTTACATAATTTGATGTACTTACAAAATACTAGGTTGACGGTTTCCTGAAGGGTACGTTTACACCTTGTATAATATGTATATAGTAAAGACAATTAAGATAGATAGATAAGAATAATCATTTAAAAAAAAAGTATTATAAAAGTGTACATTTAGGTGCAGTAGTTTTATTTTTCAAACAATGGTATAATTAGTGCATAAAAGTAAAATATAACTAAAATATAGCAGCGCACGTGCTACAGGTATGCGCGTAAATGATTAGGTTAGTAAGTTGTGTGTTAGTATTGCTCATTGTAAATGAAATGTAATGTTGAAACCATTCAGAGATTCATAGGCTTTTTTTTTTTTTTTTTTTCGGATGGGAAATCATCAAATGACTTCTCCCGCTCTGGGCGGAGCAGGAGGGAGTGTCAGACTTTATTGACTAAAACCCATCCATGTTCCTTCATCGCCCTTTGTGTTCCGGGGTCACGGGATCTCTTTCAAACAGTCCCGCAACCCCGGAGATTCATAGGCCTCAGCTCTTGATTTAGCTGCGAACAACAGAGCAGTATCATCCGCATAAGACATTCACACATACATCATTACATATTATATCATCAAAGCTAAATCTGGCGACTTCGTCCGCTAAAATTGTGATAGCTCGGCTAATTTGCATGATATAAATATAATTTATAGCATAAGTTACTTCCTGATAATTTTTGAAATCGGTCTCCCGAGCAGTGTCTTACATTTGTGGTGATGTAATCAGTGTGTTTTGCCCAGTTCAGCTGTTTGTCCAAAAATATACCCAGGTATTTGGTTTCAGTCGATAGGCTTAGGGTGGTCCCAAAGAAGCTTGGTAGTTGTAAAGTTGCCAACTTCCTTTTTTTTGTGAAGAGAACGAGTTCGGTTTTAGCAGGGTTCACTGCTAGTTTGTATTCCTTGCACCAGTCTTCTATTATCCTCAAGGCTTGGCGCTTATAACACCTTTGTATTCTGTTGCTTTCTTATTCTATTTTTTTTTAATTCATCACTGTGTTTATCGAGTCTTTTAATTTTGTTCTCCGCCCTCAGGCTGGTGGAGAGATCCGGCAAAGTTTTTCTTTATTCTCTGCCACGGCCTTTGTCAGCCGGAAACAGTTTCTTTTCTGAATAACTTCATTTAGGACAATAATGACATAAAGAAGACAACAGGGCTGACCTGGACCAGGACCGCCGCATCCAGGAGCGAATGGAGAACATGCACGAGGATATGTCCAGCAGTGGTCGCAAATAATAAAACGTAGAAAACGAAGAAGGACAAAATTTAAAAATTCAATTGTTTCTCCGGGACTCGTCGAGATATTGTTGCCTCGGTGCTCGCCAAGACAAAATAAAAAAGCAGGAAAGTCAGGACAGCATGACACGTCTTAAGCTGTTCCTTCAATTTGGGACTGACCACTGCTTTTGCTCTGTGATGCATGCGCTTAACTTTGTATTTTTTTCTGCATTACACTACAACAGCTCCTCGACCCAAAAAAATTAAAGAAAATTTTAAACGCAATACCTACTACATTCATCCCGAACATTCTCATTGAGCGATAATTTTCCCGTGAAAACAAACTCTCACAATAGACACTATCGCTGATAATATTTTTATCCTAGATTGATTGTTTTCATTCGCAGTACGCTATAAAAAGGGCTTGTGGAGAATGATCGTTCATTTCTTCCGATCATTCTACTTCGGTCTTCTGTTATTCCGGTGGTGCAATGAAGACTATCTCGATTACGTTTTTATTCGTCTGTTTAAGTACTGGTTACGACTATGATCAGACAGAGGTAATTCTATAAGTTTATTCATTTTGTTTTACAACCAGCGAACCTTAATATTAGCGCTGCGATATGTATTTTTAAATATCGTAGCCATTTGCTATGATAGACGCTTCCATGATATTTTGTAAATTTTATAATAAGTACAGTTATGTGTATTGTTCCTTTTTTATTTTCCACATAATTATCATATGCGGGACCAAATTTTTTTCTTCCCATCTTGAGCTAGTGTGGGTGAATTCTATCTATTACGTCAAGCTCGTTTCACCAACTTTGCCTGTATTTACCATGATAACAGTGTACGTTTTTCGGGACTGTGGTTGACTTTGCTCTTAATCGGTTTGATATGTAAGAAAAGTGTCCGGCCCAATTTATTCCACTATAGCTTGGCTCGTTTTTGCAGCATTTTGCTCCTAACACGAACCGTTAATTTGACTCCTAGAATATAAGATCACCTCTTGCTTGAACCCCGTGATGAACTGATAGAGACCAACCGAAGCGAAGACAGTATGCCCATGTATTTCAATCAAATTGTAGATATTTTTTAATCAACAATGAGTTTTGGGAGTCGTTCTAGATCTCTCAGCTATCAGCTCTCAGCGTTCACCAGCACATAAATGCTCTTTCCTCTCGAAAACAAAAAATAATTTTTGTTGTGTGTCCGTCATGTGGCGGACACTGGCGTAATGAGAACAGTTTATTTTGCGTTGTGTCAATCGCTTATCTCTTACTGCATAACGGTATGGGGTGGTGCAATAAAAACATCAATGTTCCGGATCGAACGTTCGCAAGGTGCCATTGTTAAGGTCAGTAATGTTTTACCTTTCTTATTTCTTTCTAAGAACTCTATGAGCGGATTGGAGTATTTGCTGTACATCTGTTCATTTTCAGTACCATATTGCGCTGGCATTCTTCTCTTTCCTATGATCGTTGTCCCTTTGAAGGTAAGCGATGTAAACACGCAGTTTGTCCTATTTGTTAGTTCTTCACAGCTTCACCCGTTAGCATTTTGGTTTTCTTGAAAACAATTTGTACAAAAAAAAAATTCAAATCTCAACCTGGTGGCAAAAATTTGACTATGACACTACAGTTCAGTTACTTCTCGTACCCTTGTGATATTTAATTGTAGAAATAGTATAAACATAAACAATTACATTCATGACTGTAAAACCTAACTCATTTACAACAACATCCAATTTTTTGGCTACTTTGGCCCATAGATAAATATCTTACAGACTATCATCATCATTTCAACCGAAAGACGTTCACTGCTGGACATAGGCCTCCCCCAAGTGTCGCCACATTGACCAGTCCCGTGCGACTCGCATCCAACGGATTCCCTCAACCTTCACCAGGTCATCGGTCCACCTAGTGGGAGGTCTTCCAACGCAACGTCTTCCGGTTCGCGGTCGCCACTCCAGAACTTTTCAGCCCCATCGGCCATCCGTTCTGCGAGCAATGTGCCCTGCCCACTGCCACTTAAGTTTGCCAATTCTTCGGGCTACGTCGGTGACCCTGGTTCTCTTGCGGATGTCTTCATTTCTGATTCGATCACGCAAAGAAACTCTGAGCATAGCCCTCCCCATTGCCCTTTGGGTGACTTTAAGCCTTCTGATAAGGCCCATTATGAGCGACCACGTTTCGGTCCCGTATGTATCAACGTACAATGGTCATAGACTTTCGTCTTGAGTCACTGCGGCAAGTTGGACGAGAAGATACCGCGCAGCTTCCCGAACGCTGCCCAGCCGAGTCGGATTCGACGATTGACCTCTTTCTCGAAGTTAGACCTACCTAACTGGACCGTTTGTCCCAGGTACACATAATCGTCCACAGCTTCGAGTGTAGTATCTCCGATTTTAATAGGAGTGGGTGTTACATAGGCATTCAACATGACCTTGGTTTTGTCCATGTTCATTTTTAGAGTGGGGACTCTTTCGGAAGCTCTACTGAGATCATCGAGCATTGTACTGAGGTCCTCCATGGTCTCAGCCATGACAACTATATCGTCGGCAAACCGAAGGTGAGTAATGTACTCGTCATTGACGTTGATGCCTAGCCCTCTCCAGTCCAGAACCTTGAAGACATCCTCCAGTGCAGCGGTGAACAGTTTCGGAGATATGACGTCTCCCTGACTCATATCTCGCTGCAGAAGGATAGGTTCCGGAAGGCTTGGTCCTGAAGTCGGACTGACATGGTGGCGTTTTTGTACAAACACTTCAACACCTCGATGTACCGGTATTCGATTTGGCACCGTTGGAGAGACTGCAGTACAGCCCAGGTCTCGATCGAATTGAAGGCTTTCTCGTAGTCTACAAACGCTAAACAGAAAGGCAGGTTATACTCTTCGGTCTTCTGTATAACCTGCCGCAGCGTATGTATGTGAGCGGAACAAAGGCTACAAGGATCTTATCCGCCAAACCGGAGCTTCTGAGAGAGATCGAGAGCTTCTACGGGCAGTTGTACACGTCAACCAGTAAACCCGTCGTAGATCTAGCAAACGACCCAAGAGCTAGACTGACCCGACACTATACGGAAGACATCCCGGACGTCAGCCTGTACGAGATTAGGATGGCTCTGAAACAGCTTAAAAACAACAAGGATGCCGGAATTACGGCCGAACTCCTGAAGGCGGGTGGAAAACCGGTGGTCCACCGCTGTGGAAAAACGCCACAGGCATGGTGCAGGGGTGTGGTGGTACTTTTCGACAAGAAGGGTGACAATGCCCGTCTGAAGAATTATAGGCCCATCTCACTTTTAAGCCATGTCTATAAGTTGTTTTCAAGAGTCATCAGGAATCGTCTCGCGCGCAGGTTTGACGATTTTCAGCCTCCCGAACAAGGTTTCCGAAAAGGCTTTAGCACCGTGGACCACATACATACGCTTACAGACTATACGTATGATAAAATACAAATTGTGTGTGTGTAAATAGAACCTTAAAACTATGGTAATAGCAATTCGATTGTGCACTATGTCTCTATGCGTTCATGTGGCCTTTGCCCATGGAAGCAACGGAACACCACTCCCTGCGGCCAAAAGTCCTTCTCCAAGAGGATGTGCAGATAACACGTTGGTATTCGCACCACGAACGCCTTAAAGTTGACGTTGCGGCGTGACTCAAGTAGCTGCACTCTCGCTACGTTCTTGGTCTTCTTACGCACATAATCCACGACCCACGACCACACAATCATCCTACCTCTCCTCAGGCACTTTACTTCACACTACACTTTGTCTAATTGAAAAACGTTAATTATTTTTTTAAATATGACTGCTTTTTTTTCCATTCTGCAATAAATCATTTAACTGAGGATGCAAATTAGCTATTAAATTGTGTGTGAACTACATTCAGTTCGAGGTGGTATGGACGCCAGTTTCTCATAAAGGACTGAAAGATTACTATTATGTTTGTTTGACGACCCGAATGGCGCATCGGTAACCTTACGTTCCTAGGGTCCCAGGTTCGAATCCCGGTAGGAGCAAATGTTTGTGTGATAAGCATGGCCATTTTGTTTTAGAGTCATGGATGTATAAATGTATAATAAGTGTGTATTTACACGACATAAGCCTCGTTGCTTAGTGTGGCACAAGATGGCGCTGTGTGTAATGTCCAGCGATATTTATTATTATTATTAATTATATCGTAGTCTATGTGAACCTTTGTTACGAGAGAAAATAAAGATATTGTATTGTATCGTTGTGTTGTAATGACTTTATTAAGTGTTCTATCAAACTTGTTAGTTTTTTTTTTTGTACTACATCATCATCATCAATCTCTTGCCTTTATTCCAATTTATTTGGGGTCGGCGCAGGATGTCTTCTTCTTCCATACTTCTCTTTTACTCGTCATCTCAGCAGTCACCTCCTTTCTAGCCTTAGCATCCTCCACACAGACCATCCTTTTTTTAAAATTACCTAATGAGACAAAATGTCTCTCTTTTTCATCTGTGGTTGTGTGAAGTTCCTTTAAGTCCAGAATTGTCAATGAGGTTTATTGACCTATTCTGCATCATAAGTTGTTTGACACCGGATTCTAATTATAAAACTCCATATAATGCTCACTAATCAGCATTGTAACGTAATCGCTTCGTCTCGGGACAAGCTATTGAACTGCATGCGGCTCGTGGCCAACTGTTCGTCTTCCGTCGTACGGCCGCCGCACTTGTTCTTCACACAAGCTTACTTCTTGATTGTCGAGATTATATTAGTATGTGGAACATTTGTGCTATTACCTGCCGTCAACGAGTGTTTTTGCAGATCTTGAGGTTCTCAAATTGCTCCAGTTACATGCCTGTGGTTGAAGGCAAGTCGATGAGTTGAGACACATGCATTGTAATGGTATAACATGATTCGTAGAATGACCAATCACTGATGGAGCATGCTGTCCTGGAGTAGACACTTCGAGTGTAGGACGCCTCCCTGCTAGTTAATTTACATTTAAACGATTTAGTTGGACCAATGACCTTAAATAAGGTAATAATAGCGTGGGCCAGGATTATGTCGACTGCAAAATAGACTAAGTTGGGTCAATTGTTTCATTCTTCCTCTTTTTCGTTAGTTTTTATCACAGACCAAAGTATGTTCTTACTCCTACAGCAGAATCAAAATTGCAACATGGACCTAACGGTGTTAAAAATGTGTTAAAATTTTTTACAAACATTTTCTAACAATAATACATTTACTAACAAATTTTAGGAATTGTTACATTATGTTAGGACTTGTAAGATGTCTTCAGTACTTGCTCCTACACTGATGCAAAATGTTTACAAACATTGATAACATTAGAAAATATGACATTGGCTCGCAGTTTGAATTTACGTTCCGAGGCTTCTACACGAAAATGGAAAAAGATTTGCTCATTGGATTAGCTTTTACTTTTTGTTAAAAAAAAATAAAAAAAGCGCTCTAACTGGATGCGCAAATGTTTTATTTGTTACACTTTGTTAACTAACACTTTTGTTTAGAAATGTTTACTAACATTACCTAACATGAAAACATTTTTACCTTTTACCTTGTGGAACGCCAATAAATGAAATGAATATGAATATGACATTTCCTTAACATTGTGATCAATATTAATGTTTGTTTATAAAAAATTTACATAAGTTTGTAAACATTTTTATAGCAGTGTGGAAGTTTAAGTCACATTTCTTTGTTTTCCAGCCCACAACGATGAGGATAAGCCCGGAAGCATTAGTGAGGAGATATCAGATGGAATGCATCGAAGAAACAAGAGTCGACCCCGACATTATAGTTTCCATAAAGCATGGAAAGTGGCAGTGGGAATGGGTACCTAAATTATATTATAAGTAGTTTAAAATATGTCAAAGAAACAGTTGACGAGAGAAAAAAGGAGCATTGGCAGACCAACAGCTAAATAGGCGGACTGCTGCAGAAAATCTCACGAAAGACCTGGAGACCTAAAATGGCTGCTTAATCAGAATCATATTATGAATCAAGTTAAAAATTTAAAATTCTTAAAATGGTCTTTATAGTTATGACTTTATAGTCCATTTTAAGAATTTTTTATTTTTGAATGTAATTCATGTTACGATTATGATAAAGCAGCCATTTTAGGCTCCCTGGGTGTGACTCACACACCCCAGAGAAGAATTGTGCGTAGGGAAAGAGGCTTATACTCAGCACTGGTTGGCTAAAGGCATCAATGATGATGATCATGAGCTCGGATAAGTAGAAAAAGATCACCTAACAATAAAACCTGGTAATTTCACTGTGCTTTTAGTCTCGTGGTTGCTATGGCAATGCTTAAGGCAAGTTTTTTGCAATTTGCAGTCTAGTGCTAGGTTGTATGTTGATAAAAATATGATTCGCGGCTGTAAGACGTAGGTAGTTACAGAATTATAATCATCAAAATCATTAATACAACCCTCCAAGTTCATAAAGGTCGAGAAATGACTTTGACTCTTCCTAGACCTTTATGAACTTGGAGGGTTGTATTGATGATTTTGAATTTAGTAACTACGTACGTCTTACAGTCGCGAATCATATTTCCATAAACATACAACCTAGCATAAAGGTCTAGGAAGAGTCAACGTCAAAAACGTAAGAAAATTTGAATTTCGTGGGCTACCCTGGAGCATCTACCTTAAAGCGTAGGGTTCTTGATTTGATCATCGGAAAATATTGATTTTGAGTTTTTCGATTTCAAACCATTCTCAGGGTCTGGAATCACGTGGAACTCAAATTAAGTCAGGTGACTTCTTGTCAAAGGACCGTGACGCGCGGCGACTCTACACTCTAAATTGTTAAGGGGCTCCCCCATGGCACACTAGCGCCACTTTAGTAAAAAAATCAGAACTCGTTAAATACACAATTAATCTATAATCTGATTGACAAAATTATTGCTTTAGAGTTCTTGATTATTGACGTCTATTTAATTCATTAAAATATACTTCACTGTAGTTACAGTTAGAAAAATTGCTAAAAACGGCCGTTTTTTTTCATTTTGTATCTGTAACGACAGCGAGCTATGTTTCAATGAGTTATGCAGACGTAAATAATTTAGAAGACCATATGATTGATTTTGTCAATCAGATTTTATATTAATTGTGTATTTAACTAGTTCTGTTTTTTTTTACTAAAGTGACGCTAGTGTGCCATGGGGGAGCCCCTTAACGATTATGCTAGGTTATACTGTCTACGGTAAGTCCAACTTCGAAAAAGAGTTCAATCGTCAAAGCTAAATCAGCTGAGCAGTACCTAAGAAGTCCAGAAAAAATATGACGTAGTTTTCTAGTTACTATTTTAATTATGGTGTGTTCGATACTTAATTATGTTTTATATACACTCGCGGACAAAGAAAACGGGTCAGAATGAAAAAAAAAAGGAACTTTCAAATAATAGATCTGGTGACATGAATGAAACTATAGGTTGTAGTTAGTTTTATATTGTCAAAATAGCATTAAAAAAATAAAATTATTAAAAAAAAAAAAATTGTTGGTACCTGACTTAAAACACAAAAACGAACTTTAAACAAAATCAAAACTTTGTATTGCCTTCGCGGGCTCTTCTCATAGCTGCCAGGCGATTGGGCATGCTGTTTATTAAGTTTCTTAAATGCGATGTTTGGTGATGATGAATATTAGTCTATTCTTCCACTAACGCATGTTTCAGGTCTCGAAGTGTAGCTGGGGTGGGGTTTCGATTTTTCACACACATCCCAAACGTCACGTTGCAAACGTGTTCATTAGGATTCAGATTTTTCGCGTGCCAGTCCATGCGATTGATGCCAACGTCCTGAAAATAATCAATGATAAAAAAAACGTACAATTTCCTATCAGCACTAACTTCGTGTGACTCTCTAAAGAAATTTCACCCCAAACCTTAACAGATGCCGCCCATCATGTGCATACAGCATAAATCTGGATTCGTCAGAAAACACTACTCTTACCTTACGCATTCTTGGTCTCCTCATTGGGCGTGTTCGCGGGCGTAACTTAATCTTGCTGCCCGATGATCATTCTCAAGTTTTGGACCATTTGCGGATCTATGTGGGGTCCAATATAGCTTCAAGGAGTCTCCTCCTTACATTCTGCGCACTTACGTGGTCTCCAGAAGTTGATTTGCTACTTAAACAACATAGTGACGATACATGAAGATTTTTTTGGTGTTAGCGATATGATAGTAATTCAATAATGATGTTAAAAGACGACAATGACCACCTTTTATCATTTTGATTTGACAGATTGAAAACAAAAGTAAGACAAAACTATACATATAGTAGAACAGTAGTAGTACTGTACTTATAGTTAAACCGTGAAAGTTTAAAACATTGTTATTAAGACAAAAGTAAAAAAAACTTCAAATTGAATTTATTTTCTAATTAGAAATTTTATTTTTTTTAATTACGTTTAAGATCATAATTATACTTATAGTTTTATTAAAAATTACTATCTAATAAATAAAGTTAGTTTCATGCATGAGCCATTACTATTAATTTGCAAGTTACAGGGATTTTCGTCACTGACCCAATTTTGACCGCGAGTGTAGAATTCTAACTATTTCAGAAGCAATTGCGAATTTTGAAGGAATGGGCTCTTTGCGTGTTAATGAAAAATAAAATAATGACGAAAGAAGGAGTTTATAAGATCGACGTCGCTCTGAGTAGGGTGCCATGGGATGGTAAGAGTAGTTACACATTTTAATTTATTTTTTATTAGATTTAGTAAACGCATCATGAAGGCTGACTTGAGTTGGAACGAATAAAAAGTACTTGAAAGGTTATGGGAGTGGGCTTTGCCCAGCCGACGATCAATCAGGGCTAGTATATAGATTATTGACGTGGTAACGTCTTATAAATTGATGAACACCGGCTGCACGCACAAAAAAGGGTCACAACGTTCCGCGCGCCAGTTGATAAACACCCATCCCAAAGTCTTGGACCTAGAAAACTGAAATTTTGCACAGTGATTTCCTTTATAATGTAGGTAAGGAATAAGGAAGGATTTTTCGAAATTCAACCCCTAGGGGAGGTAATTAATTATGGGATTCAGGTAAAGTTCGGATCTTAAAATTTTGTGTTTAGGCTGACGATTGAAAATTAATTTCGTGTCAGCGTTTTTGATAATTCCACCCCCAAAGAGTTAAAAAAGGGAGTGAAGTTGTATAAGGAAAGTCCTTAATTTTCGAAGTAAAAATCACAAAATTTACTATAAAGGCGTATGGTTGGAAGCTAATGCAACGGTGTTGTTAGAATTTCAGTCCTTAAGGGCTTGAAATGGGGAATAATATTTTGTTTTTTAAACTAAAATCACTAATAGCATGAAAAATTACCTTATCACGTAAAATTATTGTCCGTAAACCGACTTAACAGACAACCATTTTTTTTTGTTCCAATATATATTTATATCACGTAGTAGTAATTAAGATTAGGTAAGACAATTATCACACACTTACTAACCAATAATTAAAGCCTTTATTATTTCGCTTTCCATTTCAGAAAGAGACTTAGTTGAAAAAGAAATAGACAGATGTCTCTCCCAGAAAGCGGTCCCAGCGCGCGACATTGCCATTACTTTTATTAAATGCTTCCAGAGAAAGAAATCAAACTACTCCGTCTTTGTATCCGCTTTTGAATAATCACATTATAAAAACGCAATCTATTGGCGAAGTGCTGAACTATTATTAAGTTGTAAACAGTGACTTCGAGTGACATAATAATTGTAAACTACGTAAAACGCCATCTAGTGTATTTGCTAGGAACTACTTCATGTCAAGTGCGTATTGTTAGTAGCTTTGTTTACTAATATAAGTATAGATGGCATTGTTATTATTATTTTTTAATTAAACGCTCTTTTACTGTTATTTAATTGTTTATTTTGTTTAATTTAATCACCCTGAAAAGTAGCGTATGGCTTCAAATCCGCGTCCCATGGTTGAAAGCATCCAAAGATGAGTTTGATTACAAATACTTGATTCCTAGGTGTGTATAAGTACTTATTACAATTTTAGTCGTGACTACAGTAGGTATCTATAGGGTTTAATAAATTAATCAGATATTGAAAACCTCTTGCTGATTTGAAACTTCTCCTCCTCTTAACCTTACTCTCCAAAACCTGTGTAAAGCTGTGATTCTAGGAACATTTTCTTTACATAATTCTTTCTTCAAATTGAATTTCTTTAGATATTTAATTTTGTTTAAAAATAGATGGAAGTAAATAGACGTATAGAAAAAAAAACTAGACGAACAATCAAGCCTCGGGTTCTGCCTACCTCCGATGTGCCTCTCTCTAATTATAGCGAGTAGCGCCACTTGAGTAAAAACTTGTTTACGATAGATAGGTTGGGTTCCGTATAAACAATAGTAGTTTCGAGATCAGTGGTAACGGCGATGACTCAAATTGTAGGACTTGGGTTCGAACCCAGAATAAATTGAGTGTAGTAATATTTAAGTATGAATGAAGATGGCTATAATAAATAATAATATAATAAATTGTTTATTGATCACGAAAGTACAGATGGTTCGAGACAAACTTATACTAGTTACAAACAAGATATTATACAAAGTTATGTAACTACATTAGAAGGTAGAACATGTTGATGTAAGTACATGGTACATCTGTTGACAATTTACTTTACCCTGTCTCTTAAACTAGGGTATACCTGTATCTTAAGAGACAGTGGACGGCCATAAGTTTATGGTTTTATATACCTATTTACTAGGTGAGGACCCTGTCGATCTACCCACAGTTAAACAACTATTAGAAAAGAAAACAAACAATAATAAGTAGAATTAAATTAAATTATGAACTTAATTCTAGTGAGTGTGTATGTGGATGTGTGGGGGTGTGTGTATGGGTGTGAGTGAGTGAATGGGGGGGGTGTTTGTGTGTGTATGTATGTGCGTGTGTGCATGGGTGTGCATGTGCTAGGTTATGTAGGTTAATATTGATTCTGTGTGATCATAGTCTTGTTGAAGTAGCCACTCTGTAAGTTTCTGTTTAATTCCCCATTTTGTCAGATCAAGGATGTTTAGGTGTTTATGAATTTTTCTGTAAATGAAAGACCTGAGAATATGATACTGATGTTTGGCAAAGGCTGTTCTATGAGGAGTACTTGGAGGGATAAAGGTGCGTTTTTTTCGGTTGGAAGGGGGTAGGGATGAATGTATTTTAAGGACTGAGTTGAGCACAAAGAGTTGACGTACTGTTAGAACTTTACAATCGGAATACAGTTGAGTTGTTGGGTATCTATAGGGTTTTCTGGTCATAACTTTAAGTATGGCTCTCTGTGCTCTTTCTAGTTTGAGAAGGAATGTTTTGCCCGCCCCTCCCCACACCGTTATACAATATCCTAGTACCGATTGACAAAGGCCATAGTACACCATTTTTAAAGTGTCGAGATTAGCGGATTCTCTCAGGGACTTAAAGATATGTATGAGACGGATGGTTCTGGTGGTGAGAGCATCAATTTGTTTATCCCATTTTAGTTCACTATCTATTTGTACACCTAGATATTTAACGCTGATTGTTCTGGTAAGATTAGGACAAGGGCATGAGCATGACGTGGGTGAAGTAGAAGGGACCTGACATGAGTGAGCAGTAATCGAGAATCTATAAAAGTAGAAGAAGACCAAAGAAACGATGGATGAACTGTGTGTAAGATGATACGGCTAGAAAGGAGGTGACTGATGAGATGACGAGTAATAGAGAAGTATGGAAGAAGAAGACATACAGTGTGTAAAAGACCTCATCACGAAGCCGTCAACCAAGCATTCCGTACATCAAACTAAGTAACTTTACGCAAAAAATATTGCTGGGAAACGATTTTTTTTTTGGGGTGAAATATCATCACGTTTTGTGGTAGAACTCAATGTAACGAACTCAAAACATTGTGCTGATGGATGGATTGAATAGTACGGGGGTCATGGAAGTGTTTAAAGTAAAAATCTTACATTAAAAACTTGTATTTAAAAAAAAACTTGTCAAAAAGTTAGAACTTTGACCCACAATATCTCCGTAACTAGAAGGTTCCCAGGTAGTGTAGAACAAAAAAAATGATCGCGAGGGGAACAAGTGCCTATCGGCTTCGTTAAGAGGTGTTTTACACCCTTTATATGCTGCGCCGACCCCCAAATAAATTGGGATAAGGGCAGGATAACGAATGTAAAACTTTGTGTAATTTAATTCATCACCACTGCTCTCAAACCTCGTGAGGAAACCGGCATGATCTAGAATAAAAAAATCGAAGACATATTATGTGTGTGACATACCTACACAGCGCCGCGTGGTGGTAAGATAAAATAAAGATTTATTTCTCGCCACAATACATAGGTACATTATTAGGTTTCGTGAACAATACATGCGTTTTTTACTGGTTTTTACTGGTGCCTAAGCTAGACGAAAGCCTGTATTTCAGGACACCAGGTCTCCACCCCTTTGGAAGTATATGTACATTTGAACAGAATTATGCACTCGTACACAAATTAATACGGTAAGTAATATTGAGCAAAAAACAAAAGATAATAAAAATATACAAATTAAAACAGTGGTGATTATGATTATTAATTATACAATCAGGGTTAGTACGTGTGTATGCGGAAGTGAAGGATGTAATGTGTGTGTGAGTGATGGGTGTGTGTGTGTGTGATGGGCGTGTGTGTGTGCGTGTGAGTAAGGAAAAGGGAAAATTGTAAATAGCTGGATGCACAGAATTGTGATGTATACAAATAGTATACTTTGTCACGCAAGTTATTTCGGGGCAGCCAGAAGTTTTTCCGTAGCGTCATAGCTTAACTCCAGGAGCCAGCTCGTAATTTTCGATTTACACTTGGTTTTGGCAAGTTCATAGATCGGGAGCTTCCTATTTATTTTGTTGTAGAGAAAACGACCAAGGTAACAGAAAAAACATTTCGAGAACATGGTAGTTAGTCGTTTTCCATGGCGATCTACTGGGTCAAAACGTCTTTTATTTAAAAGTGAGGAGTTAAAGATAAGGAGTTCATGCTGTTTTAAGGCTGTTCGTAAAACAAACAACTGACGCACAGTTAGGACGTGGTGTGTATAACATTCCCTCTGATATCATAGAGAGCGATACAGAGCCTGATTATGCCTATCATGACCTACCTTGACTTTTCCCAATATGTTAGGATCGGATTCCAGTCTGACCAGATGCAGCTGACTTCTAAAATTTTACACAAAGCGACTGCCTTTCTAACCTCCAAACCCAGTTAGTAGGTACTTGGTAATACGAATACCCCTAGGTAAGACTGGTTGTCAGACTTTCAGGCCACTGACTACCTGTTAAGACTGTCAAAGATCTACAAATGACAGCCAATGGCTTAACGTGCTTTCCGAGGCATAGAAGAAACTCGGTATGTAATGGGGGGTACCCTATCCACGGACCAAACTAGGCAAGCACAGCCTAACCTTGAAGAGAAACGTGTGCGGCTGTTATATTATTTAGCCACTAGCTCCTCTACCAATTCTCTTCATACTGACAACGATGTACTAAAATTGAATAGTTCAATTCGTTAGGTTGAGGTTGGGTTGGGTTGGTTGATGGTTGGGGTTTCGTTTATTCACTTACCCTTATCCCAATTCATTTGGTGTCGGCGCAGTATGTCTTCATCTTCCACTATACTTTTCCATTACTCTTCATCTCATCAGAGACCTCTTATCTTGCCATATCATCCTTTACACAGTCTATCCATCGTTTTATTGGTCTTGCGGGCCTCTTCTCTTATATCATCCACATTCATACTCAAAGTTTTCTTCACGACATTTAATGGTTCATAATTATGTCAATCATCAAGGTTTTAACGCGCATTACATGACTTACCAACATGTCCTTGTTATGCAAATGAACGAAAACATCTGCCCTCATTACTAACCACGCATTATTATTTTGGCTTATTTTAATAAGCTTATTTAAGATATCATAAAATTGTGACATTAAATTACTTATAATTTGAAATATTTAAAGAGATATTTATATCAATAAAAGCTCGAGGCTAACTAATAACAGCCGCACGGGTTTATCTTCAAGGATAAGCCGCGCTTGCCACGGTTGGTTTGTGGATGGGTGACCTACCTATGTCCAAGAACCAGCTTGGTCTGGGTCTGTGAAGTTTCAGCTTATCTATGACAGAGAGGACGCCTACTTCTGAAAACGCTAGTTTATGTTATATCTACAAGTTTATTCTTAATATCGACCATGTACAGAGCTGCAGATCTTTGAATCAAAACTTTAATTAGATATGTTCCGATCCCCGTTCCCATCGCCCCACGGAACCCTATACCGCATAGCGGTAGGTTACTTTTAAACCAGACTCCAGTAATTGCAGGCACAAGTTTTTGCTCACATAACCCACACTCTATTGTTAGAAGGTGTTCGTCTACCTATTCAGAATTAACATACACACATCAAAAGTATCTAGGGATCAACATATATTTTTGCAATAACTTTTCTCCTGATTGATATTAATTAAAATTTTCTTTAAGGATTCATCAAATAAAGTGTTTTCGTTTGTCACAGTAACGATAAACCAAGTCACCTTTGCATTAATAAAGAAATTTGCCATTTTCCTAATAAAGGGATTTTTGACATTTGAACCACTAACATTAAAGTTCGAAAAAAAGACTGAAATAACAGTTTTCTTTAAAATTTTATTGGGTAACTTAAACAATTAATAATCCGTGTTTCTACCGCGAACACTAACAACACAAGAACATCGGTTTGGCATACTCAAAATGAGTTCATCCAAATCACGCTGTGGAATGGCCGCCCATGTTCGTTGCAACAACAAAAAAAGGTCTTCTTGCGACTGGATACCCTCCATATTCGGCAGAGCTCTTCTCTGTAGCATATCCCATGCATGCTCAATCGGGTTCAAGTCTGGCGACTGAGCAGGCCAGGGCAGGACATTGATGTTAGCTGCGGCGAGAGTCTGTCTTACAACTCTTGCGGTGTGCGGTCGTGCATTATCATGCATTAACTGAAATAAGGGACCGATTTGCACTTGTAGAGGAACGATGACGTCTGATACAATCGTCTCAGCATAAATTTGAGCGTTGAGGTTGCCTCTGATCCAAATCAACTCAGTTCTTCCGCCGATCCAAATACCCGCCCATACCATGATGGTTCCACCACTATAAGGATGGACTTCCTGGCAGGATTTTAATCGCTGTTGGCGTCCAGGGGTTCTCCAGTGTCGTATACGTCTTGTATCCGGTCTCATACCAAAACGAGACTCATCAGAAAAGCACACGAAACGCCATTGTTCTTCTGCCCAATTTCTGTGTTCAAGAGCCCATTGATATCGAATCCTACGATTGTGCATTGCTATAGGTGGTACCCGTAGCGGTCTTCGGGAATGAAGGTTCACTTCATGCAAGCGGTTTCTGACTGTTTGGTCGCTAATTAAGTTCCCTGAAGAGTGATGAAGCCTCACGGCTAACATCATGGCGGTTATTGTTGGAGCTCTTCGAGTTAAGATTTGAATGTATCGGTCTTGTCTCCGTGTGGTGCAGCGATACCGTCCTCCATGGCGCTCAGCCACGGTACCAGTGCTTCGGTAACGTGTCCAAAGTCGACTGATAACACTCTGACTTGTATTCAGAGCTAAAGCTACAGTACGTTGCCGGGAACCAGCTTCTATCATTCCCACGGCTCTGAGCATTTCTTCCCTGCTTAAATGACGTCGCCGCTCCCTAATAACGTTGGTTTTAATCAGTAGTAGGGAAACAGTAGCACTAATAATGTCTTCAATGCGTTGTATGTTTTTATAGGGAAAATATTGACAGCTTATTTTCATCTTTTACTCGAATTTGATTGAGAGTTCCTGATTCAAATTATGAAATGCACCAAAAAGGATCCATATAAATTTATAAAATCATAAATTTATTACAAAGCCACATCTCAATCT
Source organism: Xestia sexstrigata (assembly GCA_941918905.2). NCBI lineage: Eukaryota > Metazoa > Arthropoda > Insecta > Lepidoptera > Noctuidae > Xestia > Xestia sexstrigata. The sequence goes on from OW799223.2 coordinate 14,974,016, forward strand.
CAAGAAATCCGCATAAAAATGCTTGATCCCTAGACATTTTTGATGTGTGTATATACATTCACGCCTGCAGTTGTAAATCAATTATCTAGACTAGATGTTTGCTGGCTGATTCTGTTGGTTCTTGTAGTTTATTGTTTGATTCTTGATGCAGATGCAGACTTTGAAATAGGCTGGGTACCTTGAAAAAGTATTTTGTGATTATTATCACTATTAGGGTAGATCTGTGGATGGGTGACCATAATTACATACCGAGTTTCCTCCATGCCTCGGAAAGCACGTTAAGACGTTGGTCCCGGCTGACATTTGTTGATCTTTGACAGTCGTTACAGGTGGTCAGTGGCGCGATAGTCTTGCCAGCCAGTCTTACCAAGGGGTACCTATTGTATTACCCAGTACTAATTAGATTGTGGAGGTCAGATAGGTGTCGCTCCATGTAAAATACTGGTATTCAGCTGCATCCGGTAAAACTAAAAGTAGACTTCAATTTTGGGGGAAGGCTAGGTAGATGAAATGTAATAAATAGAATATACTACATATTAATAACAGTTTATAATTAACAAGCTGGTGCCCGCGGCTTCACCCGCTTGACAAATTATAACATACATAGGGACAGACAGACGCGGCGGAGGACTTTATTTTATAATATGTAGTGATAGTGATGATAGCCTATACGAGTCGTGATATTTAATGGAGGGATATCACTTGATCAGAATCAGCCTATACCTGTAACGTTCTCACTGCTGGTACACAGGTCTCTTTGAAAGATAGGGGGGTATGATAATCTACCAGGTGATAGTAGTTTCACATGTCGTCGAGTAGCTGGTTCTAGGATCTTTTTGAGAGCGGTGGTGATGCAATAAATTTCACAAAGTACACCAGCTGTCTGGGTTCAAAATACTACACGTTAGTCAAGACTGTTACTGTCTTGAATAGTGGCTAATTTTAATACCACGACAGAGTGTCCATGGAGTTTCTTGCCCGTTCTTCTCCATAGAGATCTACGCTAGGGAATGGGCAACTACAGTACTTTCTCAGTTTTTATGTCTTGTGAATGGGACGGTAGCTACATTTAATTTTCATCTTGGTTTCGACAATTCAAAAGTGCCTGTAACTGGCCTACTTGAAAGAAATGCTTTGATTTTGTTTTTGGATATTCAAAATCCTGAAAGTCTGAAAATCAGTGTTACCAAGGAGTATCGTATAAGACTGGGTTATAGAGGTCAGATAGGCTGTCACTTCAAGAAAAGCCGCATCTAGTTAGATTGGAAGGCGAACCAACATGTGGAAAAAAGGCTACTCGAGAAGAAAAAAAGATAGAGCAGTTTGGGTGCTTCTTCTTTTCGTGTCAATTGACTATCACTCTTGTTTGACCAGTAAGGTGCGATCAGCCATGTCATACACCGCGTTCAAATCCTGAAATGTGCTGATGCATGTTGGGCAAATACTTACTTTATTAGTACTTCTTAATCGTTACACTCTTTTTCGGGTTGTCACGTCGGGGGTGGCGGCACCCATTGCCATTCCTCTCTAAAACGCTGCCTCCCTGGTACTTATATTCGTGTAAGGGAAGTATCAATGCAGCGCATAGGTGATCTGCTGCGAGCTCATAAGTCATCAACTTACTTAGTACCTGATATTAAATGCAAAATAATACCTTATTAAATAAAACCTCAATTTGAATCGACTTCAAGTTCGATTTTGTAACTTATGATTATAAATAACGGCGCCAATTAAATAAAGGTAGTAGTTTTTTGTGATTTCGTTTTTTCAGATAATTTACTGGTAGGTAGGCAAATCAAATTATCTAAACATTATAATAATACAATAATTATTATAATAAGCCTCTACGGGCTTCTCAAAACGGTCTTCCGGCATTGAGATCAGTGAAGGTTCTTCTGACCTTTAGATCTCAGGGACCAGTTCTACCGACAACTATGACAACTGTGTTGCAGCAATTATACAGAAGAGATTTTTGAAAACATTATAGTCCATCCGAAATATTTGTACCTTTATAGGTAATGGCAATAGGCAACATCTACATAGTTTTTATACATAGAACTTAATAAAAACTTAGTACTCAGAAAGTTAGGGTATTCTCAATGAAAAAAAATTCTGTCTAGCAACTTTTCTGACGTTCCTACGAGTGCTACTGCTAGTAAAATCGTTTTACCTCATTCATTTGTTGCAATGGCAGAGGCTCCTGCTTGACTTCCGAAAAGGACGCAACCATTTGATATTCATCATTTATCAAAATGAAAAAAAGGAAAATTGTGCAGAGGTACAGACACCCATTTTACGGGTTATGTTAAATTCCTATGTAATAGGGGCGAGCCTATTACCACCAATCGGATAAATCCAGAAACTGCAACTAAAAACTCCTTGATAGAATACACTATTACTACTACCAGGTCAAATAGACGAACTGCATTAGAAAACTACTAACTGCAAAACCTAGATAATAGATATTGCACACAAAACAACATAGAAACACATATAAATACATAAACAATGGTAGGTAAATATGTGATTCTATGTAAAATCCATACGTAGGTACCAGGACTTGTAGGTAGGTAATATTTTTTTAACCAGGTCGGAACAATTACAGGCAATCTAAAGTACGATCGGGTTTGTATGGCGTTTCATAGTGTTGTATTGTATATAGAAATGTTTATGGATGTGTGTGTGACAGTAATATCGCTACACAACACTATGATGGATATTAAATTGTTATTTATTTATGTGTTACGGTTAGTTTATGGTTTAGGGAGCTGAGAAATATGCCTATATTGTCACTTACGGGATATCTTCCGTGATTACGAGTTGACTGGAGAATGCGGGTGGATGGAAAATAAATTGTTAGAAGCAGACAAATCTGTCTACCCTCTTTCTTTGTCTTTTGCTACGCGAACTACTGGAACTCGACTCAAAGTCACGACAAAACACACTCACAGTATCACCAGGTTTTGTCGAAATATCGGGAGCTCAAAACAAATAGTAATCGAGGAATATGCCTGTTGATGCTTCAAAGTGGTTTCAGGAAGCTCCACGGAAGTCATAGTAGGGCCGGTTCCCTCTCTTTAGGATATCTCAGTTAATTTTGAGATTGAAATAATTCAAGTTATCTTTAAAAAAAAACCATTAAAATACTATGACCAGTTTTTTTACTGATCGAAATCTGTGGCGAAAAAAATATGGCGGACCAAAATATAGCCTATGTCTCTTATCAGTTAAATAGGAAGTCAAGCTAACCAGCCTAAAGTAAGCTAAGCCTTGGTGTGGATTACAAAATAAAATTATAAAGATGTCATCCTCTTCTTCCATGTGCTATGCCATGTTACCCGGAATTGGCAGAATATTGTATTTTTTGTCCACTTTTGTCACCGACAACCGTCACGCTATCATTTGTTCTTTTTTCTTTAATATAATAAATACTTCAGACCGTTCATCCATCTTTTCTTTGAAACCTCCTCTCCCTCTCGACCCATCAAAATGTATATTCTGCTAGCTTATGCTTTCGGCTCCGCCCGCGTGAAGTTCGATATTTGTCCCACGGGATCATACTAACGAGATAAAAAGTATAATATGTGTTAATTCAGGTTATAAACTATATGTGTGCCAAATATCATTCAAATCCGGTCAGTAGTTTTGGCTTGAAAGAGTAACAAACATCCATCCATCCTCAAAAACTTTCACATTTATAATGTTAGTAGGAAGTGAAATACTCTTTTAGAAACATGGATAACAATAAGATTACTGAACTGTGTAAAATTTCACAATGCCTAATTTTTGCACTTTGCTTACAACGTAAATAGTCGGAGAGCCATACAATAAATATCGATACGTATCATGTGCGATGCAAAAACAGTGTATTTCACAAAACCTAATAGTTATGTTTACCATGGCCGCTAGATTTATTAAAAGTTACCTCATTTTAGTTATTGTTGCCACTTAATAGCAGTAATTTGTTGTAAAACTGATGTTATTACGATGGAGGTCGGAAAAGTATTATTGCAGGTTCCTAGTGACTTTTATTTTCATTTTAGGTATTTGCAATGTTGCTTTAGAGGCTTTGCAAACCAAGGCATTAAAAAAAAACATACTTCTTTTTACTGTATCGACGGCCAGATGAGTTCAAATTATGTTTATTCCAAAAATCAGCTTCGCGTACTCAGCTGGTCCCACCTGTTTAAATGGTCTTTGCGTCATTTTTTTACAGTTTGCCAAGTCAGCTAAAGTAACGCTTGCCCAGATCGAAGCCTTGAAGTAAAGTCCGCGATTGGACACATAATTGCTTGTGATAGACGGATTACTTACTCACAGAATGTAAAGGGGTGGGATCCTGGTGTCCTGAAACACAGGCCACGAGCCTAGCTTAGGCACCAGTCTCCCACAATATATACTAACCTGAATTTTGTTTCATTGTCAAATCTGACCGATGGAAAATAATTTATGTATATTGTGGTGAGAAATAAAGTTGATAGATTGATTGATTGATTGATAGAAGGAAAGAAAAGGGTTTTAAATCAGCTGACTAATCAGCAGAAAGTCTTTAATAAGCTACCTAAGTATTTGAATAAAATATTAAAGGTAGATCCTAAGGTCTATGCTGAATAGATGGAAAAACCCAATAACACTTTGCCGACCGGGGAATCAAACCCAGGACCTCATGTATTTAGGTAAGGACTAGAAATTATACTTCTAGATGGTATACTATTGTTTTTTTTTTTAATGAAATGATTCAGTATCTCATGGAAGCTACTAGTGGCTTAGTTTTGGTCCGACACAATTTAGATTGCCATCGACACACTAAGAAGAAGAAAGTATCTCATTGCTGGTTAACTAATGTACATATTCAGTAATCTTCAGTTTAAACCATAATGCTCTTAAGACAATTACTAAATTTCAAATTAACTCAAGAACTTTTTGTGACAATCAACTTATCCGACTGAAAGACACATTTCCTTACATACGAAGTCGATTAAAACATTTCTCCTTAATCGTAACAAATTTCTTGCTGGCTTGCGTTTTCGATTCGGTTGTGAGATAATATGTATGAATGAAAGTCTCATCAAAATTCACCCCGCCGTTTTAAGTGAACCACGCTTTAACTGATAATCATGCATTACGAAAATCAGCAGAAATGTGTCTGGTTTTTGTAATCTATGATCTGTCAGATTAACCTGAGTGTACATGGAAAATTCGCATTAATGTATCAAAATTGAGAGTGTTTGCATCCTTTGAAGTTATTGGACTTATTTTACTAGAAAAGCTTTAGGGGAAAGTAATGCCTTTAAAGCCAAAACAATTGCCTTTACAGCAATAGAAACAGTATGTATGGCGCCTCCTGAAGTTACTTACTTAATATAACATAATCAAGTAAAAAACTTGAAATTAACCCATAAACGACGTTTTTTTAATTAAAAAAAATAGGGAGAAATAATTCATACCGATTTTAATATAGCTTTATTGATATTATTATGATATTTGTATGTATCTTATCAATTATTACTGTCATTTCATTTAATACAGAATCTTAATTAATTTGATTTTATAATGAAAAAAGTAAAAGAGCTTAAGGAAATAAATGGCTCTATAAAATTCGGTTTATATTTCCAAATACCGTCTAAAATAAATATTTAGCAGAAACACGTCCATCGCCCAACCTTGTCTACCATTTAACCAATTTTAATTTCTAACAACCACACTGAATTCGAATTCGAAGAACTTTTAAAAATACAGTTCCAAAAAATACCAGTTTTTATCACTATAATCCTGCTGAACCCAACATAAGGAACCAATTTTCATCAATCTATTTGAACACAGGAGCCGACCCGCCCATAACTGCTCCCGGATTGGCTACCAACAACATTGTTAGAAAAGTCTAAACAGAAAGCTATCTATCTCGCTCTAACACATGGAATGAAATACTCGGTCCAACGGAGCTCCCTGTCTCTCGTACTATACAAATTACAGATGGCTTAATGTTTTTCTACGCGTCCGCTGTAATAAATTTTTAGGGCATTCTAATCCTTGGACCATGCAATACAAATTCAATTCTAAATCGCTCCTACTAAGACCAATTTCCGTTTGAATTTTCAATGTCGCATAAACCGTTTTGATATGGAAGTATCCAGGTATAATTTTTAACACAAACTTTTTTCGCCAAACGGTGTATAATCGTTATACTTGTAATGGCGGCCGCTGTGTATATTTTTTTTTAATATTCAGAGAACGTTACCTCGTGGACGGGTGTTAGTAATTATCCACATATCTAGATTTTAGATAAAACTTGTTATTTTTTTTTTCATATATTTTTTACATACTTTGTACAGTGATGTGTCCTTCCGTTGTGAACTTGTATAATATTAAAAACGAAACAAAAGATGGATTGGACGTGTTTGTAATTATGAAGAACTTTAAGCATTTTGTTAATTAATGCTAAATGAGCACCTGTTAAGCGAATGGATGGTCACTAATGGTTATGTTACGTTTGATAGCCTATTTTTTGAAATAATCGCCATTTTTGTGATCCATGATGGGTTTATTAAAATAGCTTTGAAGAGTGAAGACTTAATTACGTACTAAAAATGACGTCTACTTGCCTAGTCTAGTTCTTAAGGCTTGAACTTAGTACAAATGATCGTACTTTCGTAAAAGAAATAAACATGTTCCTAGTTAAAGTGACGATGAGGTGCCAACTAAATTAATTGTAGGTAAATTTACAGCTAATACTGTAACGTTACCCCCAACATAGTTGGGAAAAGGCTAGGCAGATGATGCTGACTGTAACGTTACATTTTCCTGGTAGGAGCCAGAAAACTGTAAGGTCACACTGAGCACTCACCTACATAACTTTCAGTCTGGAGGAGAGTGCGGTTAAAAGAAATAGTCAAGGGGACGGGATAAAGAAATTTATTATTACTGTACCTTACCCATATATAGAGCCTACCTATATGGGCTGCAGCTATCGAACCCTAACTAGGCCAGAGAAGCCGAATATTAAATGGTGAGAGAGAGAGCCAAGGGTTGTCAGACATCAGCCTTGGCAGCGAAGGGCCGAGGGACATCAGTCTTGAGTCTTCACCGCGGAGGGCCAAGGGACATCAGTCTTCTGTCATCGTAGCGGAGTGTCCAGGTTCTGAAGTCACCGACCTCGGAGGGGTAGGTCGTAGGGAAAGGGCTAAGAACCACCAGCCGTCGGAGTGTTGTTACTTGATGCCGATAATGTTGTTTCTGTAATACGGTGATAATATTTATCGACGGGCATGTGTCTACATGGTGTCAGGAGCTATGACAGACTCCAGGGCTCGGCGTCGCTGGCTTGGTGACTTTCTGGAGGCGTCCAGGTTGAAAACGACGCTGAGCTTTGTTTGCTATATCGACAAATACGAAATATGCGAAGAGGCCAAAATGCAAAAAGACAAAATGCCCACCATCAACCGATACTTAAAATCACCAGACTTCTTGCCGACACGAGCACCAAAAGTAGACTGAAAATTCCACCACCTGGCTCCCGTCATCTCCAGATAATTGACATTTTATAATTTAGAATGAATTTCTAGCTAGAACATAATAAAAAGAAAAGATAATGAGGTCGATGTGATTTACCTATACGACCTACAACTACCTCCAGCAATAAATTAAAAATAAAACTAGGCCTGTCACTCACAGACATTACTAACGTAAACAAAGATTCAAGAGATAAAAATCTACAGAAAAACTTAAATAACATGATTTACAAGGTAAAAGGTATGCTAAGCCTCCAGGAAATGAGCATGAAGCTACCTAGAGAGGACGAATGCTTAAATTTTCAGGTTAATAATATCCAAAAATGTAAATATAAAACCCATGTAAAAACAATAATTACAATACTTAGAAAAGCGAGGCCGAATTTCATCAAAACATTAACATTTTTCAATAAATCCTAAACACGTGCATTATCGTCGTCAAAAGAGCTTTTATTTTACCTTACAAATTAAAATACATAAAGCTGTCATGATAGCTTTTTCCCGATTAAAAAACAATAGGTGTAATTATTTAAGTAATAATTATCTTGACAAATGAGCATGCTTCGGAATTAGCTTATAATTTTTCATTGGTACTTACCTGTCAAATTTTAACTAAAATTAATAACCTATTGCCAATTGTATTTCATTCTACTATCATAGGTATTACATACCTGATAGTTGTATGTATTTAAGTGGCGGTCACATTAATTCTTCTAAAACAGGTTCATACTCACAACAAGATCAACCCTTAAACAATAATAAAGTAAAATTGACGCCCTTTAGAGTACATGACCGTAAAATATAAACAACAACATGCCATGGTATATAAATCATCATTTGTAGCTAGTAACTTCTTATGAAAAAAACATGAGCGGTATGAAAAGGGCAGTCTTGCGGTAGCCATGTCAATAAATTACGATGATTATTTTTATATTTGCGATTTAGTGTCTAGCTCTCGGCCTACATCAAGTTTTAAGTCAGTAAATCATCATCTGTGTAAAAAAACTATAATCAAACTTTAGTAAGAATAATTGTCAATATAGTATGAATCTACGTTTTTAGGGTTCCGTGCCCAAAGGGTAAAAACGGGACTCTATTACTAACTACTAGACTCCGCTGTGTGTCTGTCTGTTACCAGGCTGTATCTCATGAACCGTGACAGCTAGACAGTTGAAATTTTCACAGATGATGTATTTCTGTTGCCGCTTTAGCAACTAATAAAAATAAAGATTAATTAAAGATTAAAGGGGGCTCTCCTACTACGATGGTACGGAACCCTTCATACGCGAGCCCGAATCGCACTTAGCCGGTTTTTTTTTAATCAGTGCTATGTATCATAGTTGAAAGTTTTTTTTTACAAATCCTGTTTTTGTTTTCTCCAGAGAAAAAAACGAATGTGCTGAAAACGGGTCCTGACTTAAAACTATTTAATGTTAAATAGGAAATTATACAAACATGAATACTTTAACTGCATGCAATTTTTACCTCTTGGCAAATATTATTTAAGCTTTTAAAACTACCTGATTCATAACCTTGCTGCACGTTACTTCATTATCATATTGTATGCCGAGTTAATTTCAAACCTTTTTCTTTCTTTACCTTTCTTAAACTAAACATTAGATAGACTAGAAAATGTTAAGTATCTCTTACTTAACATTTTGTTTATTACAATCGTCTTACAACTGTATAACTTCAAGACTTCTGCGATTTCGCAGCCGTAGACATATAGTCGTATAGTTGCCCGCCAAATTTGATCATCTATTTCAAACCTCAGCCCCATACCAGATCAACCAGCTGCAACGTCAGTCGATGTTTTGTACATATATTCTCAAAGTCAACTGCCGAAGACGCCCCGTGCGTCGGGGGCCACCACGTGGCTCCCGGCCTGTGGACGGTGAGCTATGGGCTAGCTCGCCGTCCGTCCGTCTCATGACGACAGGCCGTGTCGACGGCGCGTTCGTGTTCCACGCGCGCCTCAAAGAGAGCCAGCAAAAGGAAGGGGTCCGCAAGGGCCGATGCCTGCCAAGGCTGCGGGACTGTTCGAAAGAGATACCGTGGCCCCGGAACACAAAGGGCGATGAAGGAACATGGATGGGTTTAAGTCAGTAAAAGTCTGACACTGCCTCCTGCTCCGCCCAGAGCGGCAGAAGTCATTTGATGATTTGCCATCCGAAAAAAAAAAGCCTCATACCAGACCAACCAGCTGCAACGTCAGTCGATGTTTTCTACATATATTCTCACAGTCAAATGCCGACTTAGGTGAGCAATGAACTCGACATAAGAGTAGCAACACATCGCATTGTTTTCTTCAAAAAGATAGCACGCGAAATTCCCGTAGTGCAATTTTTGACAGGTGTGTCGATTCTACCAAAGCCCACGTTGAATATGGTCCAGGATTTTTGACACTTTGTACCATGAGCTCGGACGAAATCTGCTCATATTTAAAACAAAATCCCGTGCACACGATCTCCACATCTGTTTACCACCCTTAACGAATCATCGATACGAAGAAGAAGAAGAACTACTATTGTTTTTTTTTTCTTTCGACCTTTTTTTCATTAACAAAAACAAGGGATCAGATGCTGCGATGCTGTTGGTTGGTCGGCCGAATGCTGCAAGCAAAAAGAGTCGTATTGGTGGTGAGATTTCGTCCGAGCGTACTGTACTGGAGGAACTCTGCTAACTGGCTTATCAATGCACTGAGCAACTCGATTTTACAGACTGGATTACCAAATATTACCACACCTCTTAGCTATGATTTTACGGTAGGTTCCGACTCAAGAGCCTTGCCCGTTCTTCTCCATAGAGATCTACGCTAGGGAATGGGCAACTACAGTACTTTCACAGTTTTTATGTTTTGTGACTGGGACTATAGCTAAATTTCATTTCATTCTGGTCTTTGTTTCGTCAATTCAAAAGTGCCCGTAACTGGCTTACTTGAATTAATAGTACATTACTGCAGCGGCCAGCAACAGAAGCCTTGATGGACGAACGTGTAAATGTGGGCCAAAGCGAAGCCGAGGCACACATACGTAAGTCCATCAATGCGAGTTGTGGCCAAGGCTTGTACTCGTATAGTACTTTTTGCAAATAATGCGAGGAAATTAAAACTCTAGCGTTGAAGAGTTCATTTGTTTTTTTTTTAATAAACTGCTTTCGAATTCGAAATTTAAATAAAACCTTTGATAAGTACCTCATTGGTTGCCATGTTTTAGAGTAAAATATCGTTCCATTTTTAAATTACACGACAATTATCAGTTTACCATGTAATTTATTTGGCCGCTAAACACGACAGATATAAACATGACAGCCGCTGGTCGGATTTATCTGGCCAGTATGAGTACAGTAATTTCGATTTATCTCGAAGAAGATTGTCAAAATAATGCTCAAATTTCCAAGCATATTTCAGAAAATGCTTGCTTTTTTTTGATTTTAGAGTATTAAGCCTTACATTACAAACATGACTAATCGTGGGCAAATCGTTATCTACTTATCTAGCTTAATTAAACATAGAGCATCTAATTTACTATTCAAAAGCCCGAAAGTCGGACAACCAGTCTTACCATCGTATTACCCAGTACTAACTGGGTTGTGGAGGTCAGATAGGCAGTCGCTCTATGTAAAATACAGTACTAGTACTAGTATTCAGCTGCATCCGGTTAGACTACAAGTCGACCCCAATACAGTTGGGAAAAGGCTAGGCAGATGACACATAGGTATCTAATTTACGTTTACCATCGCAAACAAAAGCAAGTGTTAAATGGCAATGACCTTATTCTACTACCTTTTGATCAATGTCAACGGTTAAACATATAAATAAATAAAACAGGTAGATGGTGCATTTTTAACCAATGACGTTGATCGACTGGGAATCGATTGGTGACATTTGACTGTTGACGGAAGAATTTATACCGGTCAGTCGCTTTGAGGGTAGGTACTCACTCACCAAGCTGAAATTGGCTGTCATCCCGAAAAGGAAAAGCGTGGTAAATTGTGAGAGCAAAATAATGGTAGATAAACTTGCATAAGATAAATGCAATTTAAAAAAAAATGTGTTTTTGTTGTTATTATTGTGACAAGGTCGCGTTTTACCCAGTACTAATCGGGTTGTGGAGGTCAGATATGCAGTCGTTCCATGTAAAAACTGGTATTCAGCTGCATCCAGTTAGACCGGAAGCCGACCCCAACATAATTGAGAAAAGGCTAGGCAGATGATGGTTATGGTCACAAGTGCAGATGCTGACTATGGGGTCCAAGGTTTGATCCCCAAAATGGACTAAATATTTTTGGTATTTTCAAGTAGGGGAATTCTCTATCAGCCTGGAGTTTAAATGAGTGTTTTGTTGATGGAAATAGGTTTGCACCCAATAATTAATTTGAATATATAACGGCTGCCGAAATGTGGGTGTACTCTGATAGGTAATTAGGTACCTACACCTCTGACTACATTCCCTTTTCGTGGCCCGGTCTTTCAAGACGTGGTACCTAATTATGTCACAAGAGAGTAACCTTCGTTTTGCAAATCTATGCGCTGCACCAGCGTCAATGGTGAAAAACATCGAAAGGAAAATCTGTTCACCAACCTGCACTGAGCCTGCTTAACCAAGCAGGTTAATTAACCAATTATTATAAACTACTTCGTAAGGAGAGGAAGTATTGTTCCCTATTTTGGAAACAGTATAAAATAAATTTATTTATTTCATCACCACTGCTCTCAAAACGGTGAAGGAAAACATCGTGAGGAAACCGGCATGTCCTAGAACCAAAAATTCGAAGACATGTGACATCAACCAATACGCACTGGGCCCGCGTGGTGGATTATAGCCCATTCCCTCTCATTGAGAGGAGGCCTGTGTCCCAGCAGTGAGAACATTAATAGGCTGATGACCATGATGATAAAATAATTAATGCTGCCTTTAAAGGGTTCATTCCAACTTTTTCACAAGCTTTTTTTTTAAGTACAAGTTTTGAATGTTTTAATTTTCCTTATATCCATGATCATGCAGTCTTCAGCAAAATGTTTTGAGTGCGTTACATTGAGTCCAACAGTAAACCGTGAAATTACACCCCAAAAAAAAAAGTCGTTTCCCAGCAATATTTTTTGCGTAGTATGATGTACTGAACGCTTGGTTGACGGCTTCGTGACAGGTCTGTTTAAAACTCGTAGATACTCAAGTGTGAGAAGTAATCAAACACAAAATTCACTAAACATTTTGATCCAGGACCACACATAACCGCCTTCGTTTGTATTTTTAATTACAATTAGAAAACAATAACTACTTAAACTTTATTGCCAGTAATGAGTGTGGGCTAGTTTTTAAACGCGGTGGAAAATATCCAAATGATTGAATCGCATGCTTGATCAACGGCGCGGGCGTCTGCATGCTTGCTACTTACATGGTTACTTGGTTTCTGTTTAACGTTTCTGTTTTGTTGGGTTCTGTATGGCTTTATTGTGAGGAGGGTTTCATGGTTCCCTTATTTTGTTTGTCAAGAGCACTTTTTTTTGCGTTTTTCTAGTTGATGCTACCTATTTGCCTATTTTTTGCTTATTTTTGTTAAAGTATTTTGAGAAAAGTTATTCAATTATTACATTGTTACCTACATTCAAGTAGCTTTTTCCAATATTTCCCAGAACATTATAAACGTATTAATAACGTATATTTGTATCAATTATTCTCTTGCGGATTTTGTTTTTTGGAGAAAATTGGTTGTCATTCTGAATTTATCAGGATCTAATAAAACCATTTTTTACTATTTTTCAGCTGTTAGTAAATTACAATAACTCTGATAAAAAACACACCCAGATTTGCACTGTCATTATCTTACAAACATCTTCCTCTAGAACAATATAAGATTCTGTTTGCACGAAAAAAAAACATTTTTTTTGTCAGGTTTACAAACAACATAAGTTCTTAGGTGGGTTTACCTGGGTGGCCAGCAAAGAGTTTTCTAAATCACCCACAGAACCCTAAAACAGCGCACGTGCGCAAGATTTTCTCTACACAAAAACTGGCAGTACCATATGCAATACTAGGAATATAATTACAGTGTTTGCATACGCTAATTGTGGCACGTTATCGTAAACATCTGCGTCTGCGCAATGGACTGGGAAATACAACGGGACTTAGAGCATCTTCATGCAAAGTAAGCAGTAATATCACGCCTGTAATCTCCGAAGGGTTGCAGAAGTGTACCTATAAAGGTTGTAAAACACCTCTTAACGAAAACGAAAGGCACTTGTTCTCCTCGTCAATGCGATCATTTTTTTGTTCTACACCAGACCTGGGAACCTTCTAGTTACGGAGATATTTGGGGTCAAAGTTCCAACTTTTTGACATGTTTTAAAAAAAAAACAAGTTTTTAATGTATGATTTTTACTTTAAACACCTACACGACCCCCGTACTATTAAATCCATCCATCAGCACAACGTTTTGAGTGCGTTACATTGAGTTCTACCACAAAATATGATTTTTGACCCCAAAAAAAAAGTCGTTTCCCAGCAAATTTTTTTGCGTAAAGTTACTTGGTTTGATGTACAGAATGCTTGGTTAACGGTTTCGTGATGAGGTGTTTTACACCCTGTATTATACACATATTTCGCAAGTTATCTTAAAGCTCCAGAGTTGCTGTTACTCTAACTTAGCTAAGTAGTCAAAGTTTTAAAGTACAATAATCATCATTATTATCATTCTCCTGACTATATCCCCATTTATTGGAGATCATGTTGAGTGCTACTCTATTGTATTCTCCCGCATTCACCTTACTATTTGTATGATTTATCCCTTAGTAATCATTTCTGAGGTCCTTTATTCGTTGTCAAAACTTTCCTCCCGACATTTTTTAAATATATTACATTTTTTATATATATTTTTATTGACATTTTGTATAAACGTAAACTCCCCATCTTAGTCACATGTACCAAAATCTATGATCCACATACCAAGGGCTTTCCACAATTACAACAATACATCTCCATTTCAAACTTACAATGAGGGAACTACAAATTAAGGAACACACACGCACACACCTATATATTACACGGTCAATGTAAATGCTCATAAAAAAAATAAACACACTGTTAATAGGATAATTAGTCGGTGAATCTTTGACTATTTGACATCTTACAATACTGCGGTAGACCCACCATGATTGAAGACCCCCTGCTCCAGAAATCATCAACATTTTTTCGTTACGCCGTTTTGATTAGTATGAACTGTCAGAGCCCAAGTTCAGTTGGTCGGTGTATAGTGCTTTAATTTTAGTAAATGAGTATGAAGAATCGTTCAGTGCGGCCCCTTTGATGTTCGTAGCGGGTGATACAAAGGAATCGTGTAATTGGTGTGGACGGTTTTGGGTACCGCAGGCAAAGGGCAGCAGGTTCTGTACTCGGTTTATATGTTTTTGTTTATTATTAATTTTCTTTTTCTGTCTTTTCTACACACTGTGACTACATTTCTTATAGCAGGTATGCTGGAAGAAATTTCTTATGAAATAAGCGTTTTGTCAAGTACCAAGTATTTTTTCGTTTTTTTGTGTGTTCTCATAATAAATAATTAATGTTTAAATTTTTTAAACTATAAGTTTCAATAAATTTATTTAAAGAATATTTTTTTTGTATTTCTAATTAAATAACCTATAATCCTAACCTATTAATCTCACTTAAATTACCATTCTTTTTAAATTAAAATGTAGGTAAATGTTTTCTATGAGAATTTTACTAGGAACTAGCTGTTGCCTGCGACATCGTTCACGTGAAAATTTTTATGTGCACGTACTCGTATGTGTGAGAAAAAAATATTTGAGAAAATAAGATATTCTATGAGCTACTCCAGACTAAAATCTATCTCTGTGCCAAATTTCATCTAGATCCGTTCCGCCGTTCTGGCGTGAATAAGTAACAAACACCCATCCATCCAAACTTTCGCAAGTAAGATTGCATGAAAATAAAGCTTTTTTTGATCATCATCATCATCATCATCATTTCAGCCGAAAGACGTCCACTGCTGGACATAGGCCTCCCCCAAGTGTCGCCACATTGACCGGTCCCGTGCGACTCGCATCCAGCGGATTCCCGCAACCTTCACCAGGTCATCGGTCCACCTAGTGGGAGGCCTTCCAACGCAACGTCTTCCGGTTCGCGGTCGCCACTCCAGAACTTTTCGGCCCCATCGGCCATCCGTTCTGCGAGCAATGTGCCCTGCCCACTGCCACTTAAGTTTGGAAATTCTTCGGGCTACGTCGGTGACCCTGGTTCTCTTGCGGATGTCTTCAGTTCTGATTCGATCACGCAAGGAAACTCCGAGCATAGCCCTCTCCATTGCCCTTTGAGTGACTTTAAGCCTTCTGATGAGGCCCATTGTGAGCGACCACGTTTCGGTCCCGTATGTAATCACTGGCAACACACACTGGTCATAGACTTTCGTCTTGAGACACTGTGGTAAGTTGGACGAGAAGATACCGCGCAACTTCCCGAACGCTGCCCAGCCGAGTCGGATTCGACGATTGACCTCTTTCTCGAAGTTAGACCTACCTAACTGGACCGTTTGTCCCAGGTACACATAATCGTCTACAACTTCGAGTGTAGAATCTCCAATCTTGATAGGAATGGGTGTGACATGGGCATTCAACATGACTTTGGTTTTGTCCATGTTCATTTTAAGACCCACTCTTCCGGAAACTCTACTGAGGTCATCGAGCATTGTACTGAGGTCCTCCATGGTTTCAGCCATGACCACTATATCGTCGGCAAACCGAAGGTGGGTGATGTACTCGCCATTGACGTTAATGCCTAGCCCTCTCCAGTCCAGAACCTTGAAAACATCCTCCAGTGCAGCGGTGAACAGTTTCGGAGATATGACGTCTCCCTGTCTCACACCTCGCTGCAGGAGGATAGGTTCCGAGGCTTGGTCCTGAAGTCGGACTGACATGGTGGCGTTTTAGTACAAACGTTTTTGATCGGCAAAAGCGAATTCCAGATCGATAGTGGGGTCACTTTCTAAATGGAACATTATATTAGCAAGCTACTTTGTTTTAATTTTAAATGGTACCTACCTATTCACATTTTCTTTAGATAATCTGATAATTGAACAAGGTATTAAAATAACAGTTAAATATCTAATCTTTATAATTATTTTTATATTTTATTGGCCCTTATTTTATTGCACTACAAGCTATAGCTTTAATAATAATTGCTTTGCAGTAGATATCGTTTTTGCTACAGATATTTATAGTTTTTTTAATTAGTAGTAGGTACACGTATAAGTATTAGTGTTATTATAAATGTAGCTGATAATAACTTTATTATTCTGGTATGAAAAGTATTCTAGTATTAGTATTTTTAAGTTAATATCAGCAGATACTAAACATGATATCCGAGAAGCTCGTGGCTAAACAATAACAGCCGCACGGGTTGATCTTCAAAGTTAAGCCACACTTGCCAGGGTCAGTCTGTGGATGGGTGATGATCCGTTACATACAGAGTTTCCTTCATGCCTCGGATAGCACGTCCTCGGATGCAGAGCACGTTAAGCCGTTGGTTCCAGCTATTTATTGTATATCTTCTACTGTCGTTACTGGTAGTCAGTGGTCCGAAAGTCTGATAAAAAGTCTTACCAAGGGTATCGTACTACCCAATACTAACTGGGTTGTGGAGTTCAGATAGGCAGTCGCTTCATGTAAAGTACTGGTATTTAGCTGCATCCGGTCAGAATGGAAGCCGACCCTAACATAGTTGGCAAAAAGGAAGCAGATGATGTAGTTGATAATTGTATTACTCTAGTATAAAGTTGTTAAACCTATCTCAAATACTCATGTAAATAATTAAATAAATAAATAAAAATGAATAATAAAATATCAAATAATAATTATAATAATGATACACTTGACAACTGCCCTAATGATCGATAAGTTATACTACTTTTGCAGTTAATAAACAAAAAAGACCTAAAGACCAAAAAAATCATAACGGCCCAATGTCTTCGCGGCGATAACATTTCAAAATCAACACACGAACAATTAAAGGGCACTTTATTAATTTCGATGAATCGCAATATCTCATTACAAAAACCATGTGCGACGTTTTAAAACATTGTTTTATCAGATGCACGAGCGCAAGCTGACAATGCGAACAAATTATACGAACGATTTGCGATTTTTACATTTCGAAACACGGAAGAGGCGGTTTTTGAACGTAGCGGTTTTTCGGCTAAAAGCGGTTATTTGATGTCACTTGAAGATTAACGTCTTAAGGTCTTAGCCCACATAAACAACTTCGTTCCCACTCGGCAAAATGAATATAATTTAAATATGGGCTTTATGTATTGCTCTTTAGATATACTTTACATTGGCAACATAAGTTACCGCCGTCAGACTGCTCGGTTGCCAATGTAAAGTACTTACCTATATCTAAAGAGCAATACAGAGCCCATATGTGACCAGACCAGATCCAGACCCGTAGCTGCTGCTACTGTGCTACTGAAAAATTCCAGATGGAAAAGCCCAATAACACGATGGTCCCAGAGGATTGTACAAGATGGTACACGAAGCCTAATAGCACACTGGTCCTGTGGTTCGATTCTCAGATCGAGCGATCTGAGAATCGCACACACAGGACCAGGAGTTTATAATAATCACGTCTTTTTTAAGTTTTCATGTCTTTTCACACACTAATTTTTAGGTTCGCATTTTGATTAAAAAATGTCCTATATTCTGAATTGTTGAAATCCATCACAAGTATTAACCAAAGCGATCGGTAGCACAATTACGCGATTGTCAAGTTTCCTTATTTTTTCCAAAAAACCGGAAGGCGTCACTGCGCGGGTGCTCCGCTTTACCGAACAACATGGGAGTCATGACGGTTGATTTTTGCGTGACAATAGCTTTAGTTATTTATTTAGTATTAACAGTAACACTATAAAAATATCAGTCGGCGCTAATTGCGAAACTTCATAAAAAAGGAAACGCATTTTATTGGTGCTTGTTCACGATAGCTACCCATTTGAAAGCTGTCTACGAGTTGAATCCTTTACAGTAAGACATGAGGATAATTCCCTTCAATTCTTAGATTAGCTGCTAATTACTGGTATTAGTAGAAAAGGTCATTGGTTAAGTCTAACATATTTTGACCCTAAAGGTGCCAAAGTGACTTTAAGAGGGAACAGGGTCTACAATTCTCCATACAAATATATTCCCCTTTTTTATAAGCTTTAATTCAACTTGCTTTGTTAGTTTTTCTTCTTGAATAATGCCTCTAAAGCAATCATTGTTTTTTCATAAAATCAAGGTCTACTGTGAACACGTCCCTGTTATTTTTTTTTTTCAGCAGCTAATAAGTAAAGAAAATATGACCATCCAAATTTTACGGCTGTGATTAAAGGACTACCATACAAATTCGAAAAGATTGTAACATAAACAAAATTATTAGGAACCTAGACATACACTCTTTAAAAATTTTGATGTCAAAAATAATTGAATCGGCTCAGTTTTCGAGGAAAAAAAAAGGGGAACACGGAACTTCGATCTCGTCAATTTTTTTGTGAGATAATCGGTCTGAACCTCAGCTGACCCTATCATACTCTAGCGACGGTAATATTTTCCTCTGTTCCCTCTTAAGCTCAACATCATTTTACCAAGAAGGTGCCAAAGCGACTTTTAAACCGATAACAAAACAGAATACTGATAAAAACCAAATACGAATGAAGATAAAATAAGACAAACAACATTTTTATTTAAAAGTTCAATGATAATTGAATTCACTTTTAACAATTTAAATGGGTTTCTGAAGTGTTAAAATTGAAATACAAAAAGCATGCATACTTTTGTTAATTGTTTTAAATTTATTTTTATCTGGAGTCCTTTATTTATTTGTTATGCTGGGAATTTGTGATGAATTATTAATATAGAGCTTACTAACTAAATGGGAAAACTAAAATGGATTTATGGGTGATCCAAATTTGGATGAGGACTAAACTAAGTACAATGGTATTGTTAAAAAGGTCGTTTTCATCAAGACCATTGTAGTTTTACATTAAAGTGCTATAGAATTATAAAGACGGTAAGCATTACGAGTTAAACCATTAATTACCGCCCTATGGCTTTTGATGGTAACAGAAAAAAGCGGTCAGAAGCTATGACGACAACTTTCTAGAATCCTCTTTGCGTAACTTTCCGGAAAAAAACATGGTCAGTTCTGTTTTTTTTTTTGTGCTTATTATAATGCTATATTTTTGTTATATTGCTTTTTAACATAATGCTATTCTTAATAATTTTAGTATTGTGAGTGGTTAGTGCCTAACCTGGTGTCAGAGATTTTATGCCGTCCATGGGCCCCTGTCTTGGCTTTACATGCCGTCGAGAGATATTTCTCAGCATGCTAGTTTGGTTTCTTCACGATGTTGTTCTTCACCAAAAACAATTGATAGTTATACAAAACGTACATGAATCCGAAAAAACAGGAATGCGTGTCTTAGGTCTGAATTTGAGACCTATGACTTGGCAATCCGACCGTCACAAGGCCAGCACTGCTTCTAATAATTTTAGTTGAACATTCTAATAAAATAAAATTTTGTATATCGACGTTAACTAACTAAACTTATGCAGGGGTTCGCTTCTCAATATTAAAAAGGGGTTGATATGGATGCAATACAATTGATATATCGTTGAATAAACACCTTGGAGGATCTCTAAAATGTTTTATCTCTCCAGTAGAATATATTAAAATTCTGTACCGCGGGGGGTAGGTAAGTGAATATTCAAGACCATCGACAACAAATGACTGTAGGCTGTACTTACGTAAAAGTTCATGTTTGAAGACTCTATCCATATGAGTCTTCAAACATAAACTTTTACGTAAGTACAGCCTACAGTCATTTGTTTAAAATTACACTTTATTGACCCATTACACAGTCCATCCATCGTTTCTTTAGTCTTCCTCTAGCCTTGTACCCATCCACATTCATACTCAAAACTTTCCTCACGACATTTTGCTCCCGAAAGACTACTGTCAAAAACGCTCAAAGAAACTGATAACTGATATTTATCTTTGAACTTTTAAACTAGATTACTATCATTACCATGTATTTTTTTTTGCTTCTTTTTAATTTGTATGCCTGCTTTGTTTAACATTAACACAGTAATTTTATTGTTCGAATTTAATTGTTAACGCAAGTCGCATTGCTTTTATGTCATCATCATCATCAGCCTAATAATGTTCCCACTGCTGGGACACAGGCCTCCTGTCTATGAGAGGGAATGGGCTATAATCCACCACGCGGTCCCAGTGCGTATTGGTAGATGTCACATGTCTTTGAATTTTTGGTTCTAGGACATGCCGGTTTCCTCACGATATTTTCCTTCCCCGTTTTGAGAGCAGTGGTGATGAAATAAATTAGACAAATTAATGCTCCTGTCTGGGTTCGAACCCACGACTTACTGTTCGTAAGTAGGAGCCGCCACCACTGGGCCACCGCTGCTCTCGTTGCTATTGTTTTTATAACAAGTGGAAAATGTCATGGGCAGCAGCGTTCTCTTTGCTTTTGTAACAACCGCACTGCGATCGCCAACCCGCCTGGCGTGGCGATTATGGCAAAACCCCCCCTTTGGGGGAGGCCCATGTCCAGCAGTGGACGTCTATCGGCTGAGGTGGTGGTGGTGGAAAATGTCGTTGGTTATACATTTACTCACACCCTAGATAATTCTGTGTAATATGTAACTGTTTGTTTTCCCAAATAAATAAAATAAAATAAAAAATTCCATTCACGTAGAGCTGAATTTCCACTGACTTTTAGAACTGACACATAAAGAGATCTCCTGCCCTACCCTTCCTTGTTAAGGCGTCATTCGTCACTCGCTAGCAACCTAAATAGGAATAGCAAAACGTCTTTGACCATTTACTTCCACGCATTCGCAGTAGCATACTAAATATTATTAACGCGAATGTAACTCTGTCGGTCTGTCTGTCTGTTTCCTGTTCACAAGTTTGGCTGAACGAATTTGCATAAAATTCAGTACAAATTGTAGACCATAACCTAGGTTTGAATAAATAGTCGAAAACGCGACTACTGAGTATGAGGTCGTGGGTTCGATTTCCTGGTCGGGCAAAGTTAATGAAAAATCCAATGAGTTTTTCCATCAGGTATTTATTAGTGGCAGCCATGGAGCCTGAATATGTGCCCGGTTGATGGCAATAAGCTCGCACTATTAGCTCAATTTTCGATATTAGGGGCTAAAATTCTATGAAAATGCTCAAAAAAATAAAAAATTATTTCTCAAATAAGTCTTTTATTACATGGGACTTAAGTACAACTGGGGTAATATGAGTGTACTATATTAGGTACACCTGTGCCTACCCCACCAGGCATTACAGGTATGGTGTTATGTTTTTATTTCGGTCGTACGTTTCATGAGATAATTTCCGACCTACACGCGGTCGAAACATCGGTCAATGGCTAGTTCAAAAAGTTTTGAAAAAAAAAACCGTTCGAATCGCGTGCGCATGTTTGTACGCATGCGTTCTTGGTAGCATGCGTCACCGATTAAGATGGGTATCGTCACAAACCGTTATTTAATGTAAGAAGTACCTATAATACTAGTGTTATTTTCATTCTGATCGGTTTATGTGAGACAATGTTTTCACCGTGACTTTGGTTGCGTGGCTGTAAAATTCAAAAATTATAAACTTTAATACGGCGTCGTTTCATCACATTTCAAAGGCATTTAGAGTTAGGGGCGGATTTAAACGCGTGTCTCTAACAAAACTCAACAGATGTCTCAACATATCCCAAAATAGACGAGTCATCTTTTAGTCTAACTGGATGCACTGTACTAATTACATGTATGTTACTTACGACTGTATAACTGACCTACATATTCCCAAGTTATGCAATACGATACTCCTTGGTAAGACCTGAGGCCGACGACAAACTGACTGATATGGGACTGTGTGAAAGATGATATGGCAAGAGAGGTGACTGCTGAGATGACCAGTAATAGAGAAGTATGGAAGAAGAAGACATGCTGCGCAGACCTCTAAATTTATTTGTAAACTAGCGGACGTCACGCGGTTTCACCCGCGTAGTTCCCGTTCCCGTGGGAGTACGGGGATAAAATATAGCCTATGTTACTTGCTGATAATGTAGCTATCCATTGCTGAAAGTTTTTTTCAAATCGGTCCAGTAGTTAAGTTTATTCGTTACATACAAAAATACAAATTTTTCCTCTTTATAATATTGGTATATAGATATACAGAATTACATTTTTATCACTTTCCAAAAAAAATGGGTATAATATGTGAACGGAGAAGAAGCTAATAGCATACTTAGATTTTTTTTTTTTTTAATCAATATTGTATTGTATTGTATAACGGGCTGGTGTCCGTAACTCCACGTCAAAGCGCGTATTTTGCGTATGGGCTTCAATCCACCACGCGGGCCCAGTGCGGATTGGTAGATGTCACATGTCTTCGAATTTTTGGTTCTAGGACATGCCGGTTTCGTCACGATGTTTTCCTTCACCGTTTTGAAAGCAGTGGTGATGAAATAAATTACACAAAGTAATGCGCCTGTCTGGGTTCGAACCCATGACTTACTGTTCGTAAGACGGGGCCGCCACCACTGGGCCACCGCTGCTCTCTTTAAATCAATATATTCGAAATTCAAATCATACGCGTATTTACGCGTATACAAAATTTCTCTTTGTATTTTCGTTTTATTTGAAATTTGTAGCCTTTTTAATTTTTTTTCTAAGCTGTGGAAAAAAGAAAAAAAAAACTAGGTATGCCATAAGATTCTACTCTGTTCACTTATTATACCCATTTTTTTTGGAAAGTGATAAAAAAGTCATCCGGTAGTTAAGTACAGATTGGGTTGCAGGAAAATCATGATAGTGACTTCCGTGCTTTGAGTACCCGTTTATGAAATTTGAAGATCGATTCAGCACTTTTTGCCATAAAATGTAACAAACAAACATCCCTTCTTTAAAATGTTAGTACAGATATTCGTTGTGTGACAGTTTTATTCGAGTGATTGCAATCATGTTGACTTTTCTATAATGTCGACTTTATACGGATATCGAACAAGAGTTTTTTTTTATTTTTTTGTATTTGTTGAATTATTGTTTCTTGTTCTTGCAATGAAAGCAACGAATTGGAGTTATTGCTTTCGTGAACGGTAAAGTGTGGTGGTTCTGGCAATATATTGCAATTTTCTTTTATTTTATGGGTTACTAATGAATTATTAAATTATCCATGTGTCTATTAATAGTATGAATCTAAAAAAGTAACAGTACGACTTTAATTCCCGAACGGCAAAGAGAAGTATTTTCGAGCTTAACAATTTTTCTGAATCTCGTCAAGAGGAGTTAGAAACGAAAAAACACTGGTAGAAAATTAGCCAAAATAATTGACTTTGCAAAACTTTCAAGGAGGTTTAAACAAAATAAAATTAGCAAAAAGTAGAATTTATACTGCTGCAGAAATCGAAAACATAATTGCATGTTTGCATGAAAACATTTTAGAAAATTGATGTGGCATACAAAAGTGTAAGTAGACCGTAATTCCGTAATTGTTAGCACTTCTTATCTTAATTACCACGATTACCTCTAATGATATTTTTAAGTTTACTTTTCTTATTAGACTAACTTTTGCCCGCGGCTTCCGTCTCGTGAAGGTTAGAAATTATCCTACAGGAAAATAGTTACCGGGTTAAAAAGTATCCTATGTCCTAAACTAGATCTTCGTCCACTTGTATTTTATTTTTGGAACAAGCTCCCGTACCGTCACCGTCCAAAACGGTTGTTTATGGTTAACGGAACGGGACTTAATCAGCAGATCACAATAGTTACGAAAAGGCAGATTTCTCAATTGATTTGCGTCTTTTTTTTAATTGGCGAATCGGGAAAGTTGTCACATAGAATATATCCATATTACATGTTACCTTTCCTAATAGGTACTAAACCCGATAAGCTATTTCCTACCATTGCAACTCGTGACAGCCAAAATCAGCAGTGAAGACCACCATGGTCATGTTTGCCTCAAAATAGGCTTGTGTTCTGAAAAAATCGAATTAGTCCGTCGGTTAGATTATCAAAAAATATTTGACACGTATTTTTTCTTTTGCTACGTTAACCAAAATTGACGAAGATACGAATCTTTTAAAATTCTCAATAAGTCACGCCGTGCTATAATTTTTAGTGCGTTGTGACGTCACGAACCCCACTCCCTAGTTTTGATGCGGTTTATCTTTGTCAACATTCATTGATTTACAAAAACAAAAAATACGTGTCCATTATTTTCCAATACTCTAACTGACGGACTAAATAGATTTGCAATTTATTGATGGTGGAAACTAGCCTATTTCGTCAAAATCTCTTCAGTCGTTATGGTGTCAAAAGGTTACAGACAGTCAGACAAGTTATTTTTACATCTTTAATAATTATATTAGTATGGATAATAAATTCGATTAGTTACACCTTATAAATGGCCGTTTTGTACCAAGACCAATTTGCAGTTTAGTTTTTGTTATTTTTACTGTAAAATATGTAATAGGTGTACGTGTTTTCGATGTAATCTCACGTTTTTCATGAAAAATACGTTTTTAATACGATTTTACACCAGATACTAGTAAAAATTATAAAATATTGTTTTTATAATTTTAGAAACATCTATAGAGATACAATAACTAATAAAAACAAATTGAATTTTAACATATTTTACCAAACATCATCAGTCAATATGAAAAGTACATTAATTTTCAAAATAAAACACTCATTTCAATTCTCTCTGCCTACCACAATTAGATAGACATCGTGACTATTTATATTGATATTTTAGACTTCAAATAAATACCCAATAAAATACATTTTAAAGGTGAAATTTTAAATGTAAATGAAATTAAAGTTTATTGTACGAACGGTTTTGCAAGGCAGCAGGAAATCGGTCCGGTTTGGCCAACTCAACTCTTATCGAGTAACGACTGCAAAACAATAAAAAACAAACTTTTTTGTTCGTTTTTTTTTCTGTTTTTTTCTTTCGCACAAGGCATATGGATAAACGATATGCTAATTAATATGAAAAAAAACGTATTTTTATAAGTGTCATGTTTATTATATTGAAGTTATTAAAAGGTCACTTGCTTAGCTACTAGAAGAATTTACTTCTTGTAATTTGAACATAAAAAAGTCCCTTTAACTTTATTCAAGCAATTATTATGTGGTTTGTTCTATAGGTATAGTCTAGTAATGTGCGAATATATTTTACTACTTACGATATGGTTAGGGCGCTATGACACCATTTTAATCCGTTTATTAAATGATTTTTTTTTCTCAAACTTGAGAAGTAAAAAATTATCTAAGTACTGAACAGTTTAACTTTACAATTAATAAACTTGTTTTTTTTTTAGTTTTTGATATTGTAATGCGTGTCGAAGAGCATTAATGGAAATATTTAAATAGATATTATGTTGTTCTAAGTTGCTGTACACAAATCAAACACCCCTAAATGTAGTCCTTGCTTTGTTTTTTTTTTTCATCGTCGTCATCATCAGCCTATAATGTTCCCACTGCTGGGACACGGCCTCCTCTCAATGAGAGGGAATGGGCTATAATCCACTACGCGAGCCCAGTGCGGGTTGGTAGATGTCACATGTCTTCGATTTTTTGGTTCTAGAAAATGCCGGTTTCCTCACGATGTTTTCCTTCACCGTTTTAAGTGCAGTGGGGATAAAATAAATTACACAAAGTAATGCGCCTGTCTGGGTTCGAACCCACGACTTACTGTTCGTAAGTCGGGGCCGCCACCACTGGGCCACCGCTGCTCTCGTTGCTCTTGTTTTTATAACTAATTGTTTTTACAACATGTGGAAAATGTCGTTGGTTTTTTTTTTTAAACTTAGTAATATGCTATCTATTATGTTAATTTTTTAATGAAAAAAAAAACTATGAAGCAACGTTTCAAGACTTAATATTGTAGATGACAATTATACCTGTGTTAACTTTTAAACAGTGTTACCGTTTTTCAACCACACGTTTTTACATAAAATATGTAATAAAAATATTTTGCAACACTTTTCTGCAACCACTACCAAGTTAGGCGGCATTATTTCTCAAGTTGCCGCTTTGACGGTAGCGCCATCACTCAGTAAACTACGATAACGCTTCAACTAATAAGTTTTAACGTTCTAAAATAAAGGTCTGAGCGTACACCTGTGCCGTTAATGCTCGCATGTCGGACAGGCATCGCTTGTTACAATTACAGTTGCCACCCACCTTATAATAAGGCAGGAATGGTAGTAATGAATGATTTGCGAAGGTTTGGTGGGTTTTTGTGGAGGTTTTTAGTAAAAGACAACGAGCTTGAAAGGGTTTCAGTCGTTTAGCTACTTTTATGCTTCAATGTTTGCTAAGCGATATTTAACATTTATGACAATTTCATTACTTCTTCGATAAGGGGGCCTGCTCACAGGCCTGCCCTTCCGTCAACCACTTCATCGATGAACATCGAAAGTGGACAAATAACATAACATAACGTATGTAAGTAGTATTTCTAGTAGTAAGTTTTATAGAATACCCGCTAGTATAAGAAATCTTAGCCGTGTGGTATCCGGCAGAGTAGAATAGAACCAACCCATTACACTCACGGGTGTCGTATAAGGCGACTAATGTCTGAGGCAGAACACCTTGCGCCTCCGTAGACCAGAGAATGGGCAGCAACGTTTTCTGTTAGTCTTTCATCACTGCGATCTCCAATCCGCCTGCCAAGCGTGGAGATTACGGCAAATTCCTCCCATCATGAGAGAGGCTTATGTCCAGCAGTGGACGTTATGGGCTGTTGTAGTAGTAGTATAAGAAATCTGCACTCTTTCAATGCATTCAAAACTCAACTTAGTCGGATCGAGCACTTCTAGAGAAATGAAGGCACTGAATGGGTAGTCTAGTTTGTAACAGATGACGACGAAGTTTAATTAATGTAATTCATGTTTGTTTTTAGTATTGTTATCAAGTGAGTGACATTTTTTGACGACCCTGTCCTTGAGGCTGCCTTACGTTCTTAGAGTCCCGGGTTCGAATCCCGGTCGGAGCAAATGTTTGTGTGATGATGAGCATGGGCATTTGTTTCCGAGTCATGGATGTTTATATGTATAATAAGTATGTATTTACAAACAAAAAGTATCTATGTAGTATATCAACTATCTGGTGTCCACGACACAAGCGTCGTTGCTTAGTGTGGCACTGGATGGCGCTGTGTGTAATTTCCAGCAATATTTATTTATTATTTGTCTTTATTGAGAATAAGTTTCTTTAAACTTAAGTAGTATTTCTAGTAGTAAGTTTTCTGTAAGAAATTATTTCGCATGGTCATCAGTACCTAGTCATCAATCACTTCATCATCTGCTTAGCCTTTTCCCAACTATGTTGGGGTCGGCTTCCAGTCTAACCGGATGCAGCTGAATACCAGTATTTTACATGGAGCGACTGCCTATCTGAGCTCTTGAACCCGATTATTGACTAATTAGTAGTCCTCGATAGAACTAGAGACCTATGACTTGGCAGACCGCCGGTCACGTCACTTGGCTAGTAAAAGCCTACCTACTACTCTACTATTCTCAGTAAAGAGTATTTTCCGTCTCAAGATATTTTAACGCCTTAAAAACAAATGCAAACATAACATCACGCATGCAATCCTTTTAGGATTAGGTAGAGCTGTTCACCAAAACGCCAGTTGTGTTCAAGTCCCATGTAAAAGGGGGCGTATTCCATCAATCAGGCACAAAACTGTACTATTTCTTGAAGTAGTAAATTATGGCAATAGGCTTGCCCCTTATTACATCGGACTTAAACATAACTGGCGAAATGTGGGGGTACTGTTAAACACACCTCTGTCTAACACTCAGGGGATTACAGGCGTGATGTTAGGTTATGTAAATTATTATCATGTCACTGGTATTTTTACTGGTGTCATACGTAAAGAATAGCACCATCCCATATCTTCCCGTGGGTGTCGTAAGACAATGGTAACCAGAGAATGGGCAGCGGCGTTCTCTGTTCTTTTGTAACAACCGCACTGCGATCGCCAACCCGCCTGCCAAGCGTGGCAATTATGGCAAAAACCCCCCATTGGGGGAGGCCCATGTCCAGCAGTGGACGTCTTTCGGTTGAAATGATAATGATGATGATGGTATTTTTATAATTAACACGCAGAAAACAACGTATAATGACAATCTGCACATAACTGTCCAGTTATGCAAAACATATAACTGCAATTTGTATGTAAAACAGCTTGGTTATTATCTCATTTACCGTACTGTAGTGAGGTCTGTTCATTAGTTACTAGGTTTAGATAACGATTTATCCGATGTGTGAACTAATACTATTTCATACTTAAGATGAATTTTCTGCTGAGTGTTTACTTACATTGATAAAATCGGTGCGCCACCGCGATAGCAAAATTTTAACAAGCAAATGTTAGTGCCATTCATCTAATTCTATAATTAAAAATATAGGTGTTACTCGATCGAATTTGATGGCTCAACAATTATATTAGGTACCTATTATTTTTTACTGTATAAACAGTTTTTAGTTTTTTTTTGCGTTCGCGGCTTTTTTAATTAATTAAGCTACAATACAAAGCAATTGTCAGTTAGATTTCTGAATACTCTTTAAGTCAATTCTATTTTAAACGAAACTTGCCATAAAGGATTAAAATTTTACAATCTCAGAAAGAAAAAATATAAAGTCTCCACAAAAACATTGAACAAACTTTTATAATAATATTATTATAATCTGCTTTCATCCACATAACATGGCCACGTTTCATAAGCAATAATTGCATGCAATTAACTGACATATTTTCACGAGTTGCCTTTTGACGCGGGGTTTTGCATAATTATTACTGGCAAAGTACTGTCGGGCGCATTTATTTATGGCATTTTCCACATTTAATAAAGGTGGTTAAACGAATAAATTATCAATCATTTAATTGATGTTGCAGGTTGATTGATTGATTGATTGACGTCAAATTGAGTTTTCATTTGTAACACTTTTGGCTTCCGATAAGAAAAAATGTTTATCGCTGTGTTAGTTAGACAGTTTTCATAAATTAATGATTAAGTATCTACACACTAGTTCAATTTGTCATAATTATTGTCATAACATTTGGGATGGATGTTGTTGATAAAGACATCACCTATCCATCCCAATTGATTATGTTAGTAATTGCCATCGGTTTTTTTTAACCTACTATCTGCAACCGTTATTTACTATGTCTGCAAATCAAAGAAAATTTTGTATCCCTGATTTCAAGCTCGTAGCCAAATATTAACAACCGCTCGGGTCGATCTTCAGATTAAGCCACGTTTGACTGGATTGGTCCGTGTTCCCTCCTTTCCTTCCTTCCTCGGAAAGCACGATAGGCCGGTGGTGCCGGCTGTCAATTGTAGGTATTTGACAGTCGTTCCACTACCCCTTAGTAAGACTGGTTGTCAGACTTTCGGGCCACTGACGGTGCCCAGTACGGTGCCCACTGGGTTGTGAAGGTCAGATGTGCAGTTGCTTCGTGTAAAATACTGTGAAGCCGGGAAGTGGGTCTTTAACTTCTAAGATTTTTTTACATAGTTAGTTACAATTGAAGCTAATAAATTCGTGTTTAAAAACGGAGTTATTTATCAGATACCTTGATAAAGGTTTTTAATGTCAAACAATCGAATAAAATAACAGTCACCTGTCTCTTATCCTTCATTACCAGATAACCAAAGACAATTACATGATAATCATGCAACGCAGAAACAATTGCCAAGCACAATTGTCAGTAATCATGCGTGTGCGCAGACCTGACAATTATCGACCGATCAATTTTTTATTATAATTTGTCTTGACTTGATCAAGGTTTAATAAACCAATTACATGTTGACAGTAATGTATACTTGGTAGTAAGGATGCACGGGAATCACTTGCATTTATATCGAATCGATACTTTGGAACGATGCAGATCAATTAGTTCCTCCAAATTTCGTATCGTACCGTATCGTCTTTTAGAATCCAAAATACTTGCGTTTGTATCCACACGTTGGATCAATACATTTGTATTGATCCAACGTGTGGATACAAACGCAAGTATTTTGTAATAACGTGTGGATATAATATTTGTATCCACACGTTGGATCAATACATTTGTATTGATCCAACGTGTGGATACAAACGCATGTATATCGTGTAGTACTTTTTCCTTTTATGAGCATATTCCTTTTAAGAGAATATTCCTTTTATGAGCATATTCCTTTTAAAGGCATATGCGTAATTTCGGAAATTCTTCATTTAAACCACTTAAGTGTATTAATAATTCTTATTGATAACTACTCAAGTTCTGAGTTGCTGCAATTGTCAACACAATAGGGTAGATGACAAAAAAAAACGAATTAGTCCGTCAAACAGATTTCCAAAAAATACTGGACACATATTTTTTCACGTAAACAAAAAACGGATTTTTTTTTTGTCAGTAATCGTCCCTATGACAATTAGTACGATATGATCAATTCATTCCGATACCGGTAGGTACCTACTTGAGCACCAATCCAAGCATATCAAGCTTTTTGGTATCAAATATCGGAGTTTTGCATGATGTCGTATCGATACTGTAAAGTACCGGATCGAATCGTGCATCACCAGTTGGTAAATAAAACAAAAATTACGTAGTTTTTAAGAGAATAATAGATACTTGTTAACACCTGCTGCCAATGATGTGCTGATAGATATAGTATTTAGGGCTGGATCGGTGACCATCACTACATTTCGAGTTTCCTCCGTGCCTTGGAAAGCACGTTAAGCAGTTGGTCCCGGCTATGATAGCCGGGACCAACTGCTACCTGTAACGAATGTCAAAGATCTACAAATGATTTGTAGATCTTTGACATTCGTTACAGGTAGTCAGTGGCCCGAAAGTCTGACAACCAGTCTTACCCTCTTATCAAAGGGTATCGCATTAGCCAGTACTAATTGGGTTGTGTAATAAATAAATAATAATAACACACAATAAATTTGGGAAAAAGCTAGGCAAATGATGATTCACTAAACTTCGTCATTACTATTAATCTGGATTCATAAACTTTTGCGACTGACTGTACCGCTACGCTAAGAGTACTATAATTAAATCTAGCCTATATTTACTTCACATTTACTAGAAAACATAAATTTTTCAAACTCATTAGTTTGTCGCTCAAACAGTAATCTTAGTATACATTTCCTTATATTTATTTGTTATGTATGTCAGAGTAGAATAGAACCAACCCACTACACTCACGGGTGTCGTATAAGGCGACTAATGTCCGAGGCAGGACACCTTGCGCCTCCGTAGACCAGAGAATAGGCAGCAGTGTTTTCTGTTAGTCTTTCATCACTGCGATCTCCAATCCGCCTGACAAGCGTGGAGATTACGGCAAATTCCTCCCATCATGGGAGAGGCATAAGTCCAGCAGTGGATGTTATGGGCTGTTGTTGTTGTTGTTGTTGTTATGTATGTCAGTGTTTCTTTGGGTTATTGAACTACACTAATATAAAATTAGATAGAGGTAATGTTTGTCAGTTTACTTAGTACATAATTTATATTATGTTCAGGCCATTATGAATTCTGTGGTTCATGGTAGGCAAGATAAAAAAAAAAAATATAGTAAACTGTCTTTTGCCCGCGGCTTCGCTCGCATTAATTTAGAATTTTGATAATCAATTTGGGTTGTACTCTGCTTGTAATAATATAATTCAATCATGATTTGAAAGTGCCATCTACTATCGAAATAACGCTAGGCATTGTTGTTTTACTCGGAAACAGTACTTTTTTTTCGGGATTGAAGGTACCCTTTTTTTGTTTTTTTTTTTCGGATGGGAAATCATCAAATGACTTCTCCCGCTCTGGGCGGAGCAGGAGGGAGTGTCAGACTTTTACTGACTAAAACCCATCCATGTTCCTTCATCGCCCTTTGTGTTCCGGGGTCAGGGTATCTCTTTCAAACAGTCCCGCAACCCCGGCAGGATGAAAGGTACCCTAATTGTCTGTATTTGTACACCTGACAATGAATATGCAATATTTCAGGATGATCGGTTCAGTGATTTAGGTGTGAAAAGATAACAAACAAACAAACAAGCTTACTTTCGTATTTATAACATCAGATATGATTCTTTGCCTTGCAAATGGGGCCTTCATTGCTAGATTAAAGCATTCGTTGTGTTCCAACTCAAATAATGGCTTCCAAAGAGTGCTGCAGCCCTTTGAGTGTGAAAAATGCGATAAATATTTCATATACTTTCTTAAAAAGTTAACACTAAGTATTAATTTTATACTGTCCCTTAATAATTCACATAAAATTGATTCATGTTCAAATGAACTTTAATAAGAAAAACGTAATGTCCATTCAACATGTTGTCCAACTCGCAAAACAAGTAAAAATTAACATTAATGCTAATCAAGTAATACAATTTATCATATTACTGCTATAACACATAATAAACTATCAAATTCTTCAACAAACATCTTAAAACCATGTTTGTTCACTTGAAAAAACAAAACACGTTGAAGAAAGAAATTCTAAAAGTGCGCAGAACGACCAATTTTTAAATTCCGAACGCGTGGCGATTGGCCGCGCATCTGCGCGTGCGACGGGCACTTGTCACTTTGACACTTCAATACAAACTGCTGCATTCTGCCTCTGTCGGTGTGTGTGTTTTTTTGGTTTGTCTTATCTTTGCCTTTAGGGCTGTACTGCTGTAAAGTTATATTTTCAGAAAAAAAAAATACGAATTTGTAATTTATAAATTAGAGTGTATTGTTTTCGCGATATTTGATAGACGGATTGGTTAATGTACTTTGAGATATTCTTCGAGTTTTTCTATTGAAACCGGCATACTTTTGTTTCTAAGTATAGATATTACCAAGTTTAGTAGACAAGTTACAGCCCGGTCACCAATTTGTTTTTTCCGAAAGAACCTTGAGTCGTAAGTTTTAGATTCCTTATTGGTACAAACTTATTAAAAGTATAGTCAAACCATATTATTTTATTTCCAGCTTCGCATATCTCCCACTGTGCAACTCCAAATAAGCAAACAAAACACTTTATTTAAAATTATTAATAATACTATAATGACTTCAATGCGATATCAATGGCCGATAAAAGAAACATTTAACTCGTGTCGTATTTAAAAGAACCGCTACGCCATAGAACATTTATCTTAGGAACGTTATAGCATTTGCAACTTACGCCGTTTCAAAACGATAACCTATTGTAGTAAATGTTTTATATCTAAAGGTTTTTGCATTTTTGTCTGAAACATTCGACGATACTGCAGTGCAAGTACGTAGCACTCGATTCGATACGATTCCATAAATCTGACAGTTATTCTCGATAAAATCTCAATCTATTGTCTATCTATTGTCTATTGTCAAATGTTATCTTTTGCTCAATCTATTGTCTACAAGCTCTTTCGCTTTCAATGAAAAACACCCTGATATAACCATGTTATATAATTTGTATGAAAGCTTGTTTTGCCGGTTATACTATATTTAATTTTATGTCCGATTTTTGTTGATTGAACCATATTTCTTGGATTCAAATCAGATGCAATGCTTGGGCGAACTGAGTGTGGTATTTCGCTCCGAAATTAAAATTACAAACCAAAAGATGGAGTTCAACCATATTGCTCTCCAGAATGCAAATTGCCAACGTTGGGTAAGTTGGCATCATAAAGCTGCGAGACTAAAATGGGACTGGGCAGGCCTTGGCTGAAGGTTGGGTATCAGCTATGGTCCCGAACATCGCAAAACTGGAGTCCTGCGACAGCTAGACGGGGTCGCGGCAGACCGAGAAGATGGCGAGACGCCTTGGTTGGCTTCCTTGCGAATTCGCGAGAAGAAGAAGACCATCGTAAGAAGTGAAAGGAATCAGAGGGGCCTTTGCCCACAAGTGGAACAGTATGGGACAACTAAAAAAATAACGGAGAAGGATACACAACTTCAAATGCGAATGAGTGTGAAAACACCATAACTTATCATTGTCCCTTTGTCTTGGCAGGCTAAGTACATCCAATAATGGTGATAATATGGTAAACGCCCAGTATTCTATGTGTAATGTATGTAATGCTCATGTGGCTTCATCTATCAATGTTCTGGGTATTAGAAAATGTATTGTTTGAATTTGTAATGCGCTTGGTATTTTGTATTTTTCTTTGTTCTGAGACAATTACAATAGCAATGAGAAATTGTAAGTATTTACGGTAGCATAAAGTATTCGTACGATATTTAACCTCCTTTGTTAAATCAACTTGCAAATTTTTGCAAATACTTTTTTAAAATAACTCAAGTAGTTGGTAATGGAAAACTTTTAATGGCTTTGTTTCAACACATCTATTTTCAGTCCAATGTTTACTTATGGGTTAGAATTTCAGAGTGACTTATGTACTAGCGCGTTCACAGACGTTCGACCACTTTCAACCTTATTACTCAGATCTAAAGAGTGAAAAGTGGTCGACCGTTAGTGAACGCAGTAGTACCTACCTATCTTCCTGCAGAGACAAACACTAATACAAGTAGTACCTTATGCAATTAGAGGACCTAGACAGAGAAATTATTTTGGCGATAACAATGGTGAACAGGCCAAAACGAATTGAATTGTCATAAGCCAGTTTAAGCTTAAGTCAATCCCGGTGAAAACCGCTGTAGAAAGTATACAAACCTAAATACTTTGAAAGCATTTGTACTAGAGGCCTAAAATGGCCCTTTAGAATCATAGTATGACAATAATATGAATTACAGGCGCAGTTAATAAAATGACTGGTCACTTTGTGACCATTTTATGAATTGTAACGTCGAAGTCGCGTAGGTGGAGCTCGTGGCTATATAATAACAGCCGCTCGGGTCGATCTTCATGTTAAGCAGCGCTTGCCTAGGTTGGTCAGGTGGATGAATAACCACCTATCACAGATCAGATCAGAAGTACGTTAAGCCGCTGGTCCCGGCTAGCCAAAGTTTTTAAAAGGTGTACCTACTCTGGATTGTCACCCCGTAAATGACCGTAATAGGGTAGATGACTAAAAAAATCTAATTAGTCCGTCAGACAGATTTCCAAACAATATTGGACACGTATTTTTTCTATTGTTGCGTAAACCAAAATCTACGAAGAAACGACGCTTTTAAAATTATCAATACGTCACGCTTTGGTATAATTTTTAGTGCGTTGTGACGCCACGAGCCCCCACTCCCGAGTTTTGATGCGTTTTATCTTTGTCAATATTCATTGATTTATAAAAACAAAAAATACGTTTCCATTATTTTCCAATACTCTAACTGACGGACTAAATAGATTTGCAATTTGTTGATATTGGAAAGTAGCCTATTACCCGCGCTGTTAGGCTAATCTGTCTACCGCGGCACGAGCTTTTCTCATTGTGCTAATACGACAAAAAAAACCCATAACTAACATTTTACATATTACAATTTATTCACTCCTATTAACCATAGAAGTGAATAAAACCTATGACTTGCATTAAAACATCACCTACGAACGGACGCCCATGCTAATTCTCGCGTTATTGGTCTATAGCTGTCGTCTTAATTGAATGAGACCTTGTATGGAGTTATTACATTATGTATCTTCGTTAGTTTTTGCCGTGGGTTTGCTCAGAATGTTTAAATACGTAGGTAAACCTGTAGTAGTTTCTATTAAAAAAGGCGTAATAAATAATAAAGGATTTTTGTTTCTCTGAGTTAACACGGCCAAATTTTATCTTGATGCATCCATTTTTTATTAGCCGCTATTTAATATCCCGCTGCTAGGCAAAGGCTTCACTCTTATCATTGTATTGTATTGTATTGTATAACGGGCTGGTGTCCGCAACTCCACGTCAAAGCGCGTATTTTGCGTGCGGGTGGGAAACTATTCTATCCATCCCAATTCCCCGAGAAAGGCCAGTAACGCCCCAGTGTTGCTGACTATCTCGCGGAGAGTACCTGGGTTACCAAAGTACTTTGCCCTGTATGTTGCAACCTCTGGGCAGTGCAGAAGCACGTGGGCTGCTGTCTCGTCTTCCTCCATGCAGGCACGGCACAGGGGGCTGTCTGTGACTCCTAAGACAAAGAGGTGTTTATTAAAAGAGCCATGTCCGGTAATGGCGGCTGTAACTGTGCGCATCTGTGGTTTAGTCAACCGCAGCGCGCGTTTGGTGAAGCGGCCATCGATAGCAGGAAGCGCTTCCTTGGCCTGCCTACACTCGCCGTGGTCCCGCCACAGCTTGTGGTGTTGTTCGCTAGTTCGTTTCCTTACCAGTGTGCGTAGGTATCCGAAAGGGAGCGGTACGATAGGTTCGGGTCCCACCGCTGCCGTGCTCGATCCCCTTCTAGCAAGTTCATCCGCCGCATCATTACCACGGGAATCGCTGTGTCCTTTGATCCATTGGATAGTTATATTATTGAGATTACCAACCTGGTTCAGGCGTTGGTGACACTCGTGTATTAACCCAGAGTTCACTGTGTGGTTGTCCAGTGCTAGCAGTACAGCCATGCTGTCTGAGAGTATACGAATTGAGTGGTCCACAACCTTCCTGGCTAAGATGGCAGATGCCGCCAGGGAAATGCCTATGCATTCTGCCTGAAATACCGTGTTGTGGGCCCCCAGAGGTTTGGCTATGTGGATGTTGAGATCCTCCGAGAAGACTCCAGCACCAGTGCCAGTACCTGTTTTAGATCCATCCGTGAAGATCCGCAGTTCTGCTGGATTTAATCCCTCGCATCGGTGATCCTCATGGAGCTGGATTTTATATTTCTTATCGAATACGAATTGTTTTGGTATCCGATCGTTTGTTGCTTTCGCCAGGGGGAACTCGTTGTAGAATCCCTCCAGTACCGCGGTGTGCTGTGTTTCTCTCTTACCCCAGAGTTGAAGTGTTTTAAGGCGTATAGCCGTCATTGTCGCTTCCTGCTGTATGAACAGATGTAGCGGTGGCAGCCCCAACATGGCTTCGAGAGCCGCAGTCGGAGTAGTCCTCATGCAGCCTGTGATCGCCATGCAGGCATGCCTTTGCAAGCGTTGCAGCTTGATGGAGGCTGTAGTTAGTTTGGTACGGGGCCACCAGACCACTGCCCCATACGTGATCATAGGTCGGATCACCGCGCCGTATAACCAAAGTATAATTTTAGGGGATAAGCCCCACTTCTTACCTATCATCCTCCTGCACTGCCAGAAGGTAATGCAGGCCCTGTTTATTTTATTGTCTAAGTGGCTACTCCAGTTTAACTTGCTGTCCAGGATGACTCCCAGATACTTGACCTCATTGGCTAACTGGAGTTCTGTATCGAAGAGTCTGGGTAGGCGATAAGGGCCTAGTGTTCGTTTTTGGGTAAACATGACTAGTTCAGTCTTCGTGGGGTTCACTGAGAGCTCGAACTCTCTGCACCATCGTTCAACGATGCGTAGTGCCTGTTGAGTAAGGTCGCAGATTGTCCCCGTCACTTTCCCCGAAATGAGGATAGCGAGGTCGTCGGCATACCCTATTGTGTAGAAATGGTTCGCGTTGAGTTTCGTGATGAGGTCATTTATAACCAGATTCCAAAGAAGCGGGGATAGTACGCCACCTTGGGGGCAGCCTCTGGCTATCATGGCCATCTGCTGCTCCACTTCAAGTCGAACCACTCGTTTACTTAGCATGTTAGTAATCCAGTCTATCAGTACCTGTTCTACTCCGTGACGAGAGAGCGCGGTGTTTATGCTGGAGAAGTTTGTTTTATCGAATGCTCCCTCGATGTCTATGAAAGTGCCCAGGCAGGTGCCCTTCTGATGAATCGCCTCTTCTATCCTGCCGACCACTAGATGGAGGGCGGATTCCGTGGACTTACCCGCGCTGTATGCGTGTTGGTTAGTATGGAGTGGGATAGTTTTTAAAACGCCGTCTCTCAGCTCTCTCTCACACATCTTCTCCATGGTTTTAAGGAGGAAGGAGGTTAGGCTGATTGCTCGGTGGTATTTGGCGTTGGTATAGTCACTCTTACCTGGCTTAGGAATGAATATGACTTTCACTTCCCTCCATCCTTTTGGAACGTATCTGAATGCCAAACACGCTCTCATTATGGGCACCAGTCTGTTAGCGACGGAGATCCCACCCCACTGCAGTAAGGCAGGGAAGATTCCGTCCGGACCAGCTGCCTTGAAAGGATGGAAGCACCGGATCGCCCACTGGAGTTTTTCCAGCGTAATGACTTTGTGTGCATAGCGCCAGTCGTTTTCTGACGGTGTTTGGGTTACCTCTGTCCAGTCGATGGCCTGTGTAAAAGCGCAGCCTGGGAAGTGAGTCTCAATAAGGACGCGCATCGCCTCTTCTGGCGAGGTGGTAAGTGTGTTGTCAGGTTTGCGGAGAACAGCGGGCCCAGTCGTGTTCTGCTGGGCCAGGATCTTCCTTACCCTGTTTGCTTGTTGGCAGGATTCAATGCTGCCACAGTATTTTCGCCACCCAGTGGAGCTCCTGTATCTGATGCATTTTTTGTAGCATTTTTTGGCCGCGTAGTACGCATCCCAATCACTATCAGCACAGGTGTTCATGGCTCTGTTTAGGGCTGACCTTACCTTCCCGCGCTTGCGTTCCAGATCCGCTCCCCACCATGGTTGTTTCCCTGGTGTTGTGGGCGGAGTGGTCTCGGGGCAGGATGAATGGTAGCTGTCTAGCATAGATTTCGTGAGATGACTTACACGCTCGTCGATCTGCGGCGTGTCCTCGTAGGTCATCCCGTAGTTTGTTGACGCAAGTTTGTTTTCGAGGAAGCGCGTGTATGCAGCGCGATCAGTGTTACGCGGGTTTCGCCGTGGCAGTATTGGTGTTACACAGACCTGAATGTCAAAGCGGATCCACCTGTGGTCCGAGCAGGAAGCCTCCTTGGAGACCTGCCAGCCGGTAGTGATAGCCGCTGCACCCTCCGATGCCAGAGTGAGGTCTATGATTGTTTGGCTACGTCTGTTTACGAAGGTTGGTTCAGAACCTGTGTTCAGTAGGGTTAGGTTTGTTGTAAATAGGTAATCTACTAAAGCCTTACCTCGAGCATTTAGCGTCTCCATGCCCCACAGAGGATGATGAGCGTTCGTGTCCGCGCCTATGACAACTTCTAGCTCTGTGCTCTCGCAATAAGTCACGAGGCGGGCGAGTTCATGCGGCGGCGGCTCCTCTTCCTCTGGCATGTAAACGGAGGCGAAGACCACCGTTGCTACTGTGTCCCCCCGCTGTATCAGTAGCCTAGCTGCAGAGACATCCCTGCAACAGAAATCTGTTAGTGGCTGTGTCTTTATGTTACGTGTCACATAGATGCACGATCTGGGCTTGTCATGATCAGTACTTACTAGGAGCTTACCACCGAGGTTGGAGAGTCCTTGTATTTGGCCCGCCCTGATCCACGGCTCCTGGACCAAGGCAATGGCCGTGTGCTGAACCTCCAGCCACTTCCGCAACTGAGCCGTCGCGGTCTGGCTGTGGTGGAGGTTGGCCTGCAGGACCTTACAGGTCGACGAAGGGGACGCCATCGCTGGTCGTTCCTTCCTCGTCTCCTGCCAGCCGCAGCCCGGCAAAAAGGTCGCCCGCGTCGAAGCCATCCCCCTCCGGGTCAGAGGCCGAGGACAGGGTGATGTCCTCGAGCTCCTCCCCCGAGAGGACGGCGCCCACGCTAGCGGCGGTAGGGCCGGCTGGCGCTGCTACTGCAGGCTCCACCGCGGGTGTTTCCGCGGTATTTGTTGGGGGTGGAGTTGCCTCCACCGCCTGTGTGTCGGCGCTGGCTTCAGCGGTCGGATATCCCTGAGGGACTTCGACAAATCTGCCGTTCGGACCCTGGAATTTCACGTACACCGTCCCTACACCAAATGAGAGACGGCGCTCGGCCTTCATCAGGGTCGGAATTTGGTCCTCAGGGACCCCGACCACCACATACCATGCGTCGGCCTGGCGGCCTTTATAGGCGCCCAGCATCACCCACTCCCTGACTCCAACCCAAGGGTTCTGGTAACACAGAGTCCGCCCAATGATGGCCGGCTCCGTGAAGATCCCCTGTTCGTCGGGGATGGAGATTCCGCATCTCACCCGGCGCCTGATGTCCGCCTGCCTCCTGATTACTAGCGTGGTGCTAGTAGGGGGAGGCAACTCGGAGATTAGCTTCCTTATCCAGGATAAGGTGTGGTCGTTGCCGCACCACAGTCTGAGGGCCCCGCTGCTGAACACCGGCCTCGCTCTGAAGGTCGGTGCCGGTGAGTCCTGTGTAGGGGAAGAGGCCTCGGCGACTATCTTCATTTGGATAGCCGCGAGTACCTGATTCGCCACCTCCTGGCTGATGTGACCCGTCCGGTTGCAGGTGACTGCGACGTCCAGGTCGGAGCCTGCAGCCTGGGCGTAGCTCCTGTTAGCGTCCCGTTTAGACTTATCAAGACGCGGCCGCTTGCGCTCTCCTCGAGGTGTTAGGGTCTCGTTAAGTGCTCGCTTGGCCGCGGCCTGATCCCTCTGAACGGGTTGCTGTGGCGTGTGTGTGGCTGGTCCTCCCGCGCCGCTGGCCGCTGGTTGGCTAGGTCCCGGTCGGCTGGTGCCGGCCACGGCCTGCGACCGCTTGCCTGCGGAGAAGTTGACATTGCCGCTGGTCGGTTCTACCCGGCCCGCGGCGTTAGCCTGTATGGATTGTGGAGTCTTACCCTTCCACAGTGTCTGCCGCTGCCTCTGGGACGGCCTGTTCTTCCTCTTCGGGTTGTCCGTCGAGGGGGCCGGGGCATTCTGCACTGAAGGTGAAGCGCAGTGTCGCTTCGTGTCCTCCTTCCTGCCTTTGTGCCTGCTCCTCTGCACCCGCCAGGTGAGCGCGAACTCGTCACCCGTGGTGCTGGTCTCCGCCGGTTGACCAGTGACGGCCACCGGGGGGGGAGCAGTAGGCGGGGGAGCCCGGCCAGAGGAATTAACCTTCGTGGCGGGCTCCACACCTGAAAGAGAGGGAGGAGCGGTACTGGTCCCGAGCAGCGCCTTCTTCCTCCGTTTATTACGGGACTTAGATTTGGCCCTAGCAGCGGTTCCCGCCACTGCCGGACCTGTACCCGCACTGGAGCTCGCTGCGGTAGCAGCGGAGCATCCGGGGGCTAGAGAGCTGCTGCAAGCATCCCTCTTAGGAGAATCACTGGCTTTCGCCTCCTCTCCGGTATGTATGTGTGCAGTATATGCGCGTGAGTGTGTGTTAGGTGTGTGTGTTTGTGTGGTTGTTGTGTGTGTTTGTCGTGTGTGTGTGGTGTCTTTTTGTTTTGGGGTATCCATAGTATAGTGTAATAATTTCATCTCTCCGGCTTCCCACCCTCCTTGGAGCCCGCACCTGGGAACGTCTCGCTACAAACTAGCTTAACCGTTAGGAGTACCTTCGAGATATAGGGGCGTGAGGCTGGCTTACAGTGCGACATCGGGTGCTTGATCTGGTTGACGACTAATCAATCCTTCACTTGCACCTTCAGCATGACCTTCACCCACCGCTTCGGCCATCCGAGGACGACCTCCGCGGACCTCCCACCCCTCGCCGTGGCCCTCTAACGGGACACTATGGCCATTTCCCTACCCTTGGCTATTGGGTAGGGCCACCGTTTCGCTTGAAATCCAGACCAAAGAGGGCGTGTTGCTTCACGGACGCATTACCGCCAGCGCCGCTCGGCTCAACCCTCCAGGACTCCTTCATCCCCGCTTACGGCGCTCAACTGCGCAGGTCCTAGCGCAGGTGACCTGTTTTACCTACTCAGCGCCAGCTGTGTTTAGTGGCGGCCGAGCCCACGCCCACTCGATCACGCAGGGTCATGGTTAGGTTAAAAAGCGCCCGGTGGTTTTTGTTACGTCTATTTCTTAAGGAATTAGACCAAGAACAGGGTGGCAACCACGTGAAGGAGAACACACCAGACTTGCCTTGAGGATCTACACGACTGTAGCGCTCTCCCTCAAGACCCCGCCACCTTACCGTCTCTGAGGGAGGCAGTAAGGTAGGCCTGCATCTATACTCCCAAGCAAAGCGCAAGCAAAGCATGTCGTTGTGCAACCGCAAAAGCATAAATACAAGCCCCCCCCACTCTTATCATTCCAGGTACTCTTTTGTGTACCTCGAACTAGTCATCGCAGTGCGCGTTCAGGTCATCTCGCCACGTCTTTCTGGGCCGGCCTCGGTGGCGCCGTCCATCTTCAGGCACCTATTGCGTGGAGACATTGGCCCAGCGGTCGTTTGTTATCCATGCGGCTTACGTAACCCGCCCAATTCCATTTTTGAACCTGGCAATCTTTTTGCCTTTCAATGTATTTGGAACATCCTCTCAAGTTAACTTAATTACATCATTCGCATACATCGCCTTATAATTCGTTATTACCATCGTAATTCCGAATGGGATTATTTTATCAAACGCGCCATGACAACTAGGATTATCTCTTCTTTAATTAATAAAGGACATCTGTATGTCATTATTAACGCCAGGTGATTTTATGAGGGCTTGTACGCGTACTTCTTGGTTATTTTTTTTTGTTATTTTTCTTGACGAATATAACGTTTCTTGGTAAGGATAAAGGAAATGTGTGAAGAGGGCACGCGATGTTTTGTTTCTATTCTAAAATCTGATAGATGTTAAAACGACAATTTGTAAAATGAATATCACTCCGTAGCCGCTACTTGACTCACGGGTGATTATCAGTTGATACCTCTTCCTATACCTGTTATCTATTAGGTTATGCGCGCGGCTTCAGTAACTGACCCGCGAAATCATACAACTAGGATAAAAGTATCCTGTGTTTATTCAGGTTATAACCTATCTTTGTGCCAAATTTTATCCAAATCCATTCAGTGGTTTTTGTGTGAAATAGTTACAAACATCCATCCGTCTATCCTCACAAACTTTCACATTTATAATATTAGTAAGAGTAAGATTTCTTTGACAGTAGGCACGTACCGCCGCACCTGATCTAAATTAGCTTTGAGGATGCTTAGTAGAGAAGACAGTAGAGACAGTAGAAGACAGTAGAAGACAGTAGAAGACTGTAGTCTCCATACAACAAAACTTATTGTCAGGTGACCAATAATTTTTGTTGCATGGAGACTATTGACAGAAATGGTACAAAGCTTATGATAAACAAAACGGATCAAAATATATCTTTTTGTCGCAGTGGTGTCAGTAATCACAACATGGAGTGATCATTCATCATTTCAGCCGAAAGACGTCCACTGCTGGACATAGGCGTCCCGCAAGTGCCGCCATATTGACCGGTCCCGTGCTACTCGCATCCAGCGGATTTCCGCAACCTTCACCAGGTCATCGGTCCACCTGTGGGAGGCCTACAACGCAACATCTTCCGGTTCGCGGTCGCCACTCCAGAACTTTTCGGCCCCATCGGCCATCCGTTCAGCGAGCAATTTGCCCTGCCCACTGCCACTTCTTCGGGCCACGTCGGTAACCTTGGTTCTCTTGGCCCTCCCCATTGCCCTTTGGGTGACTTAAGCGACCACGTTTCGGTCCCGTATGTAAGATATACTAGATGTACATGGAGTGATACTTTCAAAGTTTTCTAAGGCACAAGAAAACAAACAAGAAACAAAAGACAACAAATTAACAACACAGAACAGAAGACAAGAAATTAATTAACTGTGAAGGAGAAAATAAGAGGAAGCCAAGCATCAAGCACAAGAAGTATCTGAAGTAGTAAAGCCTCAGTGAGTATGATGATAAACACCCAACAATTAAATAGCAAACATGTTTTTTTCCAAGAGAAAGTACTAATAAAAACGACTTCGAACTTACAAATCAATAATTACACCTACCTTTGAAACTCACAAACTGCTTATTACTAACCATAATTACGAGTAAGAATCAACTGCGTAGATGACGATCAGCATCATATCTGACACGGTTCTTCAAAGTGAAGAAGAATTTATGTGAAGAACAAAGGTTAGACCAATCAAAGGTCAGTGTCATTAACATAGACTATACTGTGATGGCGGGTAAATTAATATGATTAGCATACGTTAAGCCAAATTATGCAACGACTATTCGTACGACGTATTCAAATTTTCATTTCTTATTTTAAAATGCTACATCATTATTATCATTTCAGCCGAAAGATGTCCAATGCTGGACATAGATCTCGCC
Source organism: Xestia sexstrigata (assembly GCA_941918905.2). Lineage (NCBI taxonomy): Eukaryota > Metazoa > Arthropoda > Insecta > Lepidoptera > Noctuidae > Xestia > Xestia sexstrigata. The sequence goes on from OW799223.2 coordinate 15,018,655, forward strand.
CTAGTGTCGCCACATTTACCGGTCCCACGCGTTTCGCATCCAGCGACCTTCATCAGGTCATCGGTCCACCTTGTGGCAGGCCTTCCAAAGTATCGTCTTACGGTCTTCCGGTCTGCAGTCGCCATACTTACATAACTTTGTCCTAAATCAGAGAAACTTAAACCGTATAAAAAACATAGGCTGCGATTGGCACCGCCGCCATTTCATTAGATGCGGCACTACCTTTTAATCACGCAAAAGTACACATCGCAGCAAAGTTTAATTGACTGCACTAAACTATTAGCCAAAGAAAACTGAATTGGTTTGAAAATACACCTTTGTTTTAAGCCCTAGGCTACAGCAGGCGTGGCGGTTGCTATATTACTAGTGATACCGCGGCGTTTGTAATTGATACCCTTTATGTTTTTAATTGAATTTAAAGCGACAATAATATTACACCATACTAAATAACTGAATACTAAGGAGGCCGTCACTTAGTAAAACGTTTTTAAATAATTATAGTACTGCCAGTTCTGCGCCAAAAATGGTGTCAAGTTGATTCATCTTTTCAATATCTTCACTTCATATAGTCATGATATGTTATAACCAAACGTAACGTAAGCTAAATATAAACTTTCTCTTCATCCATAACCCATAATGCATTGTTTAATTCCATCATATTTTTATTATTGCCAGTAAAGTCATTTCAATTACAATTTATGTGTATAATTCGTATTTTGAGATCAATATCTGATATATATTGTAGTAAGATCGTTTTTAAATGTCACATAGTGGTAATATATAGGTAGTAGATACAGACTTATGTTATGTTTTCTTTTCTAGATAAATAGCGACATGTTGCCTTCGGAAATTGTAATTTATTTCATTTTTATGTTCGATTATAAATCACGTGGTTTTTTTTTAACAAAGAGAACTAGAAATAATTTACGATTGTTGGTAGAAAGTGAAAGCTTTCCTGAGGCCTTGAAATCGTGATATTTATTATATGTGATATTGTATATTGTATATTCTGCGTCCAGCACTATTCCACAAGCTTGTTAGTTGATAGAATACACTTTATTGTATCCCAAAATTGATACACAGCTATTTTACAATATTGTTATTTCTATAATTAACTTAAATTCATTTATTACTTATATACGTAATGAATAAAATAAATAAAAAAACTGTTTAATTTTGTGAACTTAAGCACCAGTCTTTTTGTTAAAAAAGAAATTAACAAAATTAAAGATTTTATAACGATTGTTGTAGCTTTACATAATAATTATATTCATATAGTTACTCGTAGTCTTCTTATATATTGCTTCCTTTGACCACAACTTCTTTTGCCTGTCCATCCATCCGTACTTTCTTTAGTCACACCCAATCCATCTATTCATCAACATTAAATTCACATTCTGCCCCCAATGTTTTTATGATTACATCTTAACAAAAAATGTAACTATCAGGGCTAAAATAGTGGTCGAATACTACACTAATAATATTTCAGATTCGAACTATGTCTTCATCGAGGACATTTTCTGATAATAAAAGCGTACCCTTTACCAATCGCTAATTTCCCACAATATTAAGTTCTTTAGACCTCACATTATCTATTTGTCTTGTACGAACGGCCATTTAAAACTAACATGATAATTATCAAACAGTAATTACCACATTAACATAAGCTAATACCACTTTATCGCTTAGTCTGCGCATTCGTTGCAAAAAGAGCATTAGTTGTGGTGAAATAATGGATAAGGGAATCGTTGGTAATAGACATTACATTTTAGATATTTTACTGGAACGGGAAGTTGGGATTAGCCGTGTGGTATCCGGCAGAGTAGAATAGAACCAACCCATTACACTCACGGGTGTCGTATAAGGCGACTAATGTCTAAAGGCAGACCACCTTGCGCCTCCGTAGACCAGAGAATGGGCAGCAGCGTTTTCTGTTAGTCTTTCATCACTGCGATTTCCAATCCGCCTGCCAAGCGTGGAGATTACGGAAAATTCCTCCCATCATGGGAGAGGCTTTATGTCCAGCAGTGGACGTAATGGGCTGTTGTAGTAGTTGTTGTTGTATTTGTGATAGGTAGTCCACGAGTGTAAGCAATGAAGTCTTTTTTTATGTGGAAATCCCCAATGGATGTCCTCCGCCGTGGGGCCGGCGGAAGGGTTTGTCAGACTCCTACTGACTAAAACCACATGTTCCTCCTCCTCGTCACTTCTGCCTTTGCTGCGGGTACACAATTGTATTCTTCACAATCACCACAGCAAGCAGTGGAGTCCCTGTGTTATCATAGGTCGTGGGGATCCCAGGCAGTCTCATTATTTTTCCGCTTGAAGGAAGTGTAAATTATGTGTTTCTACTCTTCCGCAGTTCTTTTCTGATTTATTTCGTTGCGGGATCCAAGACAGTTAAATTGTTTATCTGAGACTTCGACGCTTCATTTTCTCTGTGGTTTTCTGTGGTGGCTACTGTTGATTCTCGCTTTAAGGAGTTACAGTGGTTTGAAATAGTGTGGCTGACTTGTCCCAACAAAAAAAAAAGATGAAGACCTGTATGTGCCTAATTTATTACGGTGCAGCGGTGAAGGTAAACATTGTAAGGAAACAGGGCATTTCCAGAAATTCAAAATCCAAATTCTTCGATTCAAAGACATGATCGTGTCGTTCACCAACCCGACTGGGTCCTGGTGGGTACTGGGACTGGGTCCTGGTGGGTGTGGTGGATGATATACCATAGCTATTACACTACTTTGGTGTTTAATTAAGATTTTGTGTCATCATATTTTTATTATTGCCAGTAAAGTCATTTCAATTACAATTTATGTGTATAATTCGTATTTTGAGATCAATATCTGATATATACTGTAGTAAGATCGTTTTTAAATGTCACATAGTGGTAATATGTATATAGGTAGTAGATACAGACTTATGTTATGTTTTCTTTTCTAGATAAATAGCGACGTGTTGCTTTCGGAAATTGTTATTTATTTCATTTTTATGTTCGATTATATATCAAGCGGTTTTTTTTAACAAAAAGAAGATGAAGTGTTACTATACTTATTTCCTAAATATGTCCTTCTCTTTGTATATTCGCACCTTGTTTTTTATCATGTAAATTGTATCATTTAATTATTGTACCTCTGTGTGTTGTGTTTTGTCTTTTGTGTGCACTAAATAAAAGTTTTATCTATCTATCTATCTATTTTACCATTGAATTAACTAAATATTGTAATTTCTCGAGAAGAATGTAGGATGCTGGAAGGGCCCTTTAAATCAGAATCAGAACCATCAAATAGTCTGGTTTGGACCCCTCCATCTTTCTCAAATTGTAATCAAAGTTTCTAGTGAATGAGTATGTTAAGAATATGAAGTTAAAGCCTAGTATTTTAAATGGATTTGTGTGTAACTTCTTAATATCTTTTTAAATAATTTAATACTATGAAAAAATAAGTCATATATTTTACGGTGCAGCAGAACATTATGTTTCTTCTCATAACTGTCTTGAGAAGAACTAATTAACTAAACTGTCTTCATTTAAATAAACTTAACACCATAAATGTAGCTATGATAATGAAATAAATAAACGTATCGTACGATTAAAATGTTACATGACCTTCTAACCATTTACGTTTCCACTATCGTAAATATTTTACGTACTTCTAATTGTCAATATACATAATCCAGGTAGGGATGATAATGAATGCATTAGCTATATATATTGGTATATAAAACATATGTATGTGCATGAAAAATGCATTAGACGGTCAAAATTTAAATAAAATGTTTATTAAAATGTCGGTGCAAAACGAAGAGCGATACTTTATACGCAATTATTTAACACGAATAGGCGCCAATAGGTTTTAGCTACAACTTTGCGTAATCAGAATGACCAATCAAATTAATTTGTTAGGTATACCTTTTGATCAGATTCTCCAAACTAATTATTTAGTTCAGACGCCCTAGAAAGACATACATTAGCCTAATTGGTGCCTAATATTAACACGGTCAAAATACGAGTAGGTATATAGAGCAGCTAATCTTTAGGGTTCCGTACCCAAAGGGTAAAAACGGGACCCTATTACTAAGATACCACTCTCCGTCTGTCCGTTTGTCTGTCACCAGGCTTTATCTCATGAACCGTGATAGTTAGACAGTTGAAAATTTCACAGATGATTTGATGTATTTCTGTTGCCGCTACAACAACAAGGTAACAAAATTCAAGAGGGCTCCCCTAATAAGATGGTACGGAGCCCTTCATACTTCAGCCGTCTTCTTTACTATTAAAATTGTGCTATTACTGTTTGAACAAAAAATGTAATACATTTTTGGTTCAAATAGTACAGTACAGATGGCCGACAAACTGTTACGCAGTTTGATGTGTGCATAAAATGTAAAAAATGTTTGGTCTTAAATGATTTTTTTTATACGCAAGTCTGACTCGCACTTGGCCGATTTTTTGTTAAATTCATGATCATCATCATATCATCCCGGGATCACCCACTGCTGGGTATAGGCCTCCCCTTTTTTCTGCCACACTTGCCGGTTCTGTGCGTCCTTTATCCAGGTGTTTCTCGCGACTTTGACGATGTCAGCTTTAAGACGGCCCTGAGGCCCTACTCTCTAACGTTTCGTCCGTACATTCGGATCGCACTCGCACTCATCTGCAGACGTGCGCGAGAGAGACGGATAGATCCGAATATACGGACGAAACGTTAGAGAGTAGGGCCTCTGGTTTCTATGGCCTAACCTTGCTTTTGTTAAATTACCGATGAAAAATGTCAATGTAGGGAGGAGCGGAGGAGGGGGGTTCGGAATGATGTACTGAACACGTGGCATACTTTTGTGCCTCGGTTTCCCTTCCATCTTTTATTGCTACAAACCAGGCACAAATCTACTCCCAAACGTGGGGTGCAAATCCAGAACCCAACGATGAGCAGCTTTATCTATAAGCAGATAGGTAGTTCCTTTATCGATATAAGTTTTTGCCCATTCCACTAGAGAGTGTCTTTTATTAACCCCGTGAAAAGATGTAAGGTCTATTTTGCCTCGCCAAGCACCTTGCGGGTACGGGGCCGGATCTTGCAGAACACCAGTTTGGTTTCCGCAAGGGGCGCTCTACGGTGGACGCCATCATGTGCGTGAGGGCGCCCTCACGACGGGGGATGCGGTGTCCCGGGGTGGGGTAGTCTTGGCGGTGTCTCTCGGCATTGCCAACGCCTTCAACTCCATCCCCTACATTAAGGCGGCACTCCGGTATCACCGGGTGCCGACCTACCTTCGTCGTAAGGTCGGGGACTACCTGACCGACAGGGCTGTCATCTACCCCGGTCACAGCGGAGACTGGAACCAGCGAGAGATGTCATGCGGTGTTCCACAGGGATCGGTTTTAGGGCCGCCCTTGTGGAACATCGGGTACGACTGGGTGCTGCGCGCCAACCTCCCTAGCGGCGTCAGAGTAGTTTGCTACGCTGACGACATGCTGGTGCTGGCACAGGGGAGTGAGCGGGGTTGCGATAGTCGTTAAGAGAATCCGGCAACTGGGTCTCGAGGTGGCATTGCACAAGTCCGAGGCCATGTGCTTTCATGGGCCTCGAATGCGCCACCGCCGGGATCCTCATTAACGGTAGGACGTGTATCCATCGGCGTCGAGTCGACGTTGAAGTACCTAGGACTCGTCCTCGACAGCCGATGGAACTTCGTGGAGCACTTCCGCCGTTTGGCCCCCAAACTGGAACGGACCGGGGCTGCCTTGAGGCGGCTCCTGCCCAACCTGGGGGTCCAAACGCCTCCTGCCGGAGGCTCTACGCGGGAGTCATGCGGTCCATGGCCCTTTACGGGGCCCCAGTGTGGGCGCGTTCCTTGAGGCGGCGAGCCGCCCACTACCTGAATGCGCCCCAAAAAGTGGTAGCCGTAAGGCTGGCCCGTGGGTACCGCACGATATCCCGCGAGGCGGCGAGCCTCCTTGCCTGATTGCCACCACGGGATCTGGAAGCGATACTCCTCGCGCGCCTGCATGAATGGCACGCGGAGGCACTACGCCGGTGGCAAACTCCGCTGCCGCGGCAAATTGTCACTCACCGGACAGACTTCCGGCGTGATCTCATGGCGACATGGAGAGAGCAACTGTCGCAACCCCGTGCAGGGCACGCCACAATAGTGGCGATAAGTCCCCTCTTTGAGGAGTGGCTCGAGAGACGCCACGGCGGCGGCGTGTTCACCTTCCGCCTGACGGTCCTCACCGGACATGGCTGTTTCGGGAGGTTCTTGCACCGAATCGGGCTGGAGGAAACGCCCAGGTGCTTCCATTGCGAGGATCGGCCGGAGGACACGGTGGACCACACTGTGGAGGTGTGCCCCGCTTGGGCGGAGCACCGCCGTGTCCTCGAAGCGGCGATCGGCGGCGGCGACCTCTCGCGTCTGGCCCTGGTTCAATCCATGGTCCGGAGCTAGACAGAATGGGACGCCGTCACCTCCTTCTGCGAAGCAGTAATGCTAGAGAAGGAGGTGGCGGAACGTGAGAGGGAGAGAACCTCACGTCCCGGCCACCGCGGGAGACGCCCCGGGCGTCGGGCCTGTGGACGGTGAGCTATGGGCTAGCTCGCCGTCCGTCCGTCTCATGACGACAGGCTGTGTCGACGGCGCGTTCGTGTTCCACGCGCGCCTCAAAGAGATGTCAGCAAAAGGAAGGGGTCCCCAAGGGCCACTGCCTGCTGGAGCTGCGAGACTGTTCGAAAGAGATACCGTGGCCCCGGAACACAAAGGGCGATGAAGGAACATGGATGGGTTTTAGTCAGTAAAAGTCTGACACTCCCACCTGCTCCACTCAGAGCGGGAGGAGTCATTTGATGAATTCCCATCTGAAAAAAGAAAAAAAAGGTATTCTATTTTTAGGGTTCCATACAAAAAAATAAAAAATAAACGGATCACTTATAGGATCACTCGTGCGTCTGTCTGTCTGTTACAGCCAATTTGCTCCGAATCTACTGGACCAAATCAGGTGAAATTTGGTGCAAAGTAAAGAAATAAATTTTTTTTTATTTCAGGGGACAAATTAGGAAATTAAAAATAAGGTTTGCAAACCTTACTGTCATATATCAAGTGAAAGGGCTCGTTATGAGGATCTCAAATATATTTTTGATATTATTGTAAAATAAAAAGTTTCGATTTTATTCATGGAAGAAGACGAAAAAAATACAAAATATAATTCATTGCTTGTAGATTACAAGAAAACCTATAATAACTCTATCAATTGAAAATATTAGTCCTAGACTTCAATACAAATAATCACTAACCACTAAAGTTTATGACATTGATGATTTTATTGCCAGCTATAAAAATTTATGAGAAGTTTTAAAAATTTCGTTGTAGGTTTTCGATTGATGTCCGCAATGGTTTTATTATTGTGTTATAATTTTAAAAAACGAAGTCGTTTTTAATAATTGTTGTATTGGCCATTAAATGATAATCATGTCATGGCGTCCTTTTAAAGGTCAAGCTAACATTCAGCTTGTAAGTCATGGGTAATGGCAGAAAGACGGACATCGCTCCCTGTGGCCTCAGATTATACAATTTAAATGCCTAAGATAGTCCTTGGAGGGGTATTACCTATTACATACCGAGTTTCCTCCGTGCCTCGGAAAGCACGTCAAGCCGTTAGTCCCGGTTGTCATTTCTGGATCTTTGACCGTGCATACAGATGGTCAGTGGCACGAAAGTTCGACAACCAGTCTTACTAAGGGCTATCGTATTACCCAGTACTAACTGGGTTGTGGAGGTCAGATAGGTAGTCACTTCATGTAAAATCCTGGTATTCAACTGCATCCAGTTAGACTGGAAGCCGACCCCACCAACATAGTTGGGAAAAGGCTCGGCAAATGATGAAGTCTGCTGTGAGCATCTCATTTCATGTTACTTACATGAAACTAAATAAATCATTCACATTTAAAACAACATGCTGGATTAATTTACCTTTGTTGAGAAAGGCGAATCCTCCAGCTAGACTTGTAGTCGTATAGTTGGAGGTACAAAAACATTTATTTAGATTTTCAATAGGCTTTATAAGCCAGATGTCAGCTGCTTTTTCAGGACTTAGAGACAAACTAAAATACACCGGAATGAAGACGGGCTACCGTCAAAAATAGGCAACTACTCAGGCAGGCATAAGCTTTTATTTAACTTGCCTAGTTAGTTATAGTATGTATTGGTAAAATCTTGCAACTCAGTTTCAAACTAGTTTTCCCCATCCGATTGAGCTGAAATTTTGCATACACCTTTGGTGGTTCTGGTGACAATACAATTTTTATGATAGCCATGACTTGATTCTGCAGCCAGGATCGCCTTCTCACGAGAGAACTGGCTATTTTGGTAAACTGCTCATTCCAGCCAGCACAGTCCCACTTTAGCTTAGCGCTTTATTATAAGCAACGTCAGTAATTTGTGTTTTGGAGCGCAGTGTGGTATTAATATGGTTGGTTAACTTGATAATCATAATCATTACGGATGCAAATTATTCTATTCATCGGAAACTATTCTTCAATATTATATATTCCTACATGATAACCAATAGAATTGTTTTATCAAAATGATGGGGCAATTAGCAATAATACATATTTTATTGTTCCACCCCTAACAAGGCATACGTAACTAGATTATTATATGCCAAGTGCGTAATTTCATAGCTCGCTTATTTATCTCTATTTGCAAATAACAACTTTAGTTACATACAATTGATTGTATTGTCAGTACTTTGTATGTATTAGTTCTTAGGACAAAGTGTTGTAAATTATTCTATTTCCTTTATGAATTGTATGTATCCCTAAGACCAGTTTGATATTATAGTTAGTTGATAGATTATCTTTTTTTTCTTCTATTACACTGATGTATGCAAATATCGTAATAGTACATTAATATATCACAATTTCCTGTTAGGCTGATGAACACTTTGGAAAATGCCTGTCATATCCTGATTATGTATACCTAAGCATTTAATGTCGTTTTATTAGCAAGCAATTCGGTGACTACTTACTTTTGTAAGATATCACAAGATTATTGTCTTATGTCATCGATCAAACGTGAATCTGGTTTTTGGGCTAGGCTGCAACTACTTCAGCTTGGTAAAACGTTACTGTTCATCAGTGATATTGATTGGTGTGTATTCATATTCATGATTGTGTAATGAATACGATATGCATTGGGTATGTTGGTTGCACCTGCTGGGTTATAGGGCTCCTCTCTATGAGAGGGAGATATCCATAATCTTCCTCGGAGACCCGTGTGAACACGGGTCTACGTTTACGCGGCATGCCACAACTGGACGCGTCGCCACTCGTCGACGGCAGTCGTCGACGATTCGGCGGCTGCTGCCCGGCGCGTCGATGGCCGTCGCCGCATGTCGACGGCTGCAGTTTATTCGGCTCTTTAGTAAATTGATCCCGCTCATTTGGATCCCGCGGGATCAGTTTACTAAATTATTATTTTTATGTCGTTTTCTTTAGTAGATTGGTCCCGATCTTAAAATAAAAAAAAAATGCCGTCGAATTTCAAATAAATAAAATAAAATAAATATCGCTGGACATTACACACAGCGCCATCTAGTGCCACACTAAGGAACGGGGCTTGTGTCGTGGACACCAGATAGTTGATATACTACATAGATACTTTTTGTTTGTAAATACATACTTATTATACATATAAACATCCATGACTCGGAAACAAATGTCCATGCTCATCACACAAACATTTGCTTCTACCGGGATTCGAACCCAGGACCCTAAGAACGTAAGGCAGCCTCAGTACCGCTGCGCCATTTGGGTCGTCAAGAAGATTATCATCATGTAGAAAAATGTTAGGAAGAATAAAAATAAAATCCCGTTGGCCCCACCGTATTTTAAACATTGTATGGGATCGAGAAGTATTAACCTTAGGTAACCTTACGAAAAGTAGTACCTAGGCTGGCATGAAGATGATATTCAAGATGGTATTTATGGTAATAAATACCATCTTAATTATGGGTAGGCAAATGTATATATACATGCATGCATACTATACCTTGAGCTCATGCTAGCCTGGTACTTTTTGAGGAACATAATTATGTGTCATATTTAGGTAATGCAAAACCGGTTCCGTTATAAAGAACTGGGACTCCCTTACTTTCGATACTTTAAGTAAGTTTATAAAACAGTACGTTGAAAGTATTGAAACGGAGTAAGCATGAGAAAGACGAAATGTCAGGATGAGCTGGCTGTGGGTGAGTGGGAGTCGAGCCTCTGGCTTTAGGTACTACCGTCACCTAATATAGTCACTATGTTAAGTGACATAACCTTCCAGCTCGCTCCATATTTACGATTGGGCGCTCCTTGGGGGCTCTGCATCGCTACCAATGTGGTAAAGTATTCAACTGCCTCAGACACCATGGCCTTACGAATGGCCTTATAGAATTACGTCTGCGTAGTTTTCACGAGTCAAAGGAAGAAGTTTTCCCTGACGACAAACGGGCATAAAGTTTCCGTTTGTTGCCAGACATATATAATACACTTATGTTCCCCAAGAAGTACCAGGCTGGCATAGGCTCAAGGTGGTATGCATTTCAATAATTCTGGGTAAGCACGGTCTTCCAGTAATAAATACCTTCTTAGATTCATGCCAACACAACAGTAATAGACTGTTCGTAAGGTTACTGCCCGTAACTAGCACAGCTGTACTAACACTAGGTACTCGATCCCATACAATATTTTTGGGTAGGTAAACTAGGTAATAAATAAATAAATAAAGAATAACTATTATCTTTAAATAAAAAACTGAAAAGAAAAAAACAAGTTCAGGAAACAGGACATATTGACTGCAACAGTCGGGACCTATTAAATAATCTAGACTAAAATCATTACATCCAAAATGGGTCCCGACTGTTGCAGTCAATATGTCCTGTTTCCTGAACTTGTTTTTTTCTTTTCAGTTAAAGATAATAGTTATTCTTTACGCAGTCGGGTTTTTTAATTTTTTTAATATTTTTTTTATTTTACACTTTTTAGTTCCTTGGATATACCATTTTAAAATCCTCATGATGAGCCCTTTATCGAACCGTTCAGGCTGCAGAGCGTGCCAAACATTTGAATTTGGTGCCAAAAATCCGCCATTTTGTTTATTTTTTTATTTTGATATACCCAGTGTCACTCTTACAGTAAATACAAATCTAACGACACCTCTCAAGCTAAAATCCATCGAGCCGTTCAAGCCACAGAGCGTGCCAAACAATTATACATACATACATACTCTCGAAAAACATAACCCTCCTTCTGGCGCAGTCGGGTAAATATAAAAATAAACCCACCCCCGCCCCACCAGTGTGGACACGGGCGATGGGCCAACGGGAATCACCATATAAATTAATATCAAGAATTTTTTCTACGTGACTGTACAAATCATAAAATTGGTCAACGGGATCAATTGACCAATTCAAAAATTCATTAGGTCGACTGATCTCGCGGGATTCACCTGTGTGGGACCAGTTTACTAAACACCCCGCAAAAGATCACGATTCACAACTGTTTCAACAATTTTTGTTTTTGTAGTACCGATTCGTCATCGATGCTAAAATATCATCAAATGAACAACTATACAATTCATTTTTACCCGACTGCCAAGGAAGGGTTATGTTTTTTATTTTAAGGTAGGTGGCCAAAATTGATCCATAAACATTTCACTTCTATTTTTTCAATCGTTTTTTCGATAAATAGCTAAATTAATAAGAGACAATTTACTTACCGATTTTAGCACAATCACTACTCCACTGGGCCAAAACTGCTCAAAGAAATAGGTACAATGAACTCCTCAAAAATGTCCGTAGTAACACCGCATCAAAGGACTACTATACCTTTTTGTTTACAACATCCTCAAAAACAAGAAAAAAAAAAAAACAAAAGACGATCGTCAGTTCTGCAGTTCTTACTCGTACTTACCCAAGAGTGATAACTCAAAAAGTCGTACATTTTTTTGCAATATTAAGAGTTAAAGGTATAAAAATTGATATAATTAAGATACTCATAGTTGCTTACGCGCAGGTGTGTACGACGCGGGACGAATTTTTAATGGAAAAATAAAAAAAAGTACTACAGGACACTGAGACATATACAGTTTTATGAGCTAACGTGTAACAGTAGTTAAGGAAATTAATTGTCGGGTGCTTGTAGATATAATTATTATAATTTTCTAGGGTAAGCAGAATGGTGTCTTAAATATAGAAAATGGGTGAATGGTTATGCAATCATAATTTTTTGTAAGTAGCACATCTTCTTGTTAAACGGTTATCACTTAGATGAAATAAGGCTTTAACCGGTAAAAATAAAGTTAGACATAGTTTTAAGCTAATGAATTGGCCTATTATCATAAATATTTTATGGGGCTGCTCTTATACACTAAAAATATTTTTTTATTTACATACTATTTGAGTTTAGTTTCAAAGTCATAGTTTGCTTACAATTTAAACAATGAAATTGTATTGCGAAATATACGTCTCCAAATTAAGTTACAATGGCTACTGCTGAGTGTGAGGTACTTAGTTCGATCTCCAGATCGGGCCAGGTGTGAAATTCCTGTTAACAAAATCGAGTTGGTGGAATGGTGATGGATGATGACTGACTAAAAAAAATACGATTCTGTTTGGTCCGTCAGTTAGATTATAGAAAAATATTGGATACGTGTTTTTTGTTTTATCAAAGTAGTAAAAATTTACCAAGATAAAACGTGTCAAAGATCATGAGTGGAGGGGGGCTTGTGACGTCACATTTGAGTAAAAAATGTACTCAAATGTGACGTCACACGAGTTTTCGACGCACTGTATCGTCTTCGATCTGATCGACTGTATCGATTTTTTGTTTACGTGAAAAAAGAAAAAATTGAGTCCAATATTTTTTGGAAATCTACCTGACGGACTAATTAGATTTTTTTTTGTCATCTACCCTATACTATACTATTTAAAAAAAAATCTTTTTATGAATGAGATAGGATAAGGTATAATCAATAGGATCGTCCCATATCACAGTGCACTTAAAAAAGAAGCTAATACGCATGTACTATGAAAGAGTCCACTTCTGCTTAGCCCTTCTACGATTACAGGCGTGATCGTGTGGTACATAGGCGGACTTAATGCCTCAAGGCATTTTCTTAAAGTCTACCAGGGTACCAGGGTTAAATAGAACCACATTGTGAATTTGTGATTAAACACACACAGCTTAATTTGTTTTTTTTTTTTGTGATTAATCTTTCTAGAATACACGAGGTTCTTCTCAACCATAACATCTCAACAATGTCAATAACCTCGGCAACAAAGGTCACAGACAAGACAAAAGTCCCACCCATCCAATACCCAAGACAAATGACTGCAATTTCACCTTAAACTACCAGTTTATAATTACTTAATTAAAATAACATTCTACGACCAATCCTACAATTGCACCGTCGATTTATCAATACGACTTTTTACTGGCATTCGTACTTACTAATCAATCATCTGCCTAGCCTTTTCCCAACTATGTTGGGGTCGGCTTCCAGTCTAACCGGATGCAACTGAATACCAGTATTTTACATGGAGCGACTGCCTACCTGACCTCCACAACCCAATTAGTACCGGGTAATACGATACCCCTTGGTAAGACTGGTTGTCAGACATTTTGGGCCTCTGACTACCTAACGACAGTCAAAGATCTACAAATGACAGCCGGAACCAACGGCTTAACGTGCTTTCCGAGGCACGGAGGTAACTCGGTATGTAATGGGTCACCCATCCACAGACCAACCTAGGCAAGCATGGCTTAACTCCTCTTCCTACTTACTAATCCATACTTAATGATATAAATGCGTAAGTAACTCTGTTTATCTGTCCCTCTGTCTGTGTATCACCTGGGTTTTTTTTCGACCTCCATTCAGGCGAAGCCGAGGGCAAAAAGAAGCACTCCTGACCCGTGGTACAACTGCGATGTCCAACTGGTTGTACTACGGATAAGTAAATTTACCCATGGTTCAACTGGTTGTTCTATGGGGAAATATCTTTACCAATGGTTCAACTCGAGTGAGTTGTTCTTTCCTTGGGCCAACTAGTTGTACTTCTGAAGTACCTAATTACAAAAATATTTCTGTATGACTTACGTGAACATATCATCACGCCTGTATTCCCCGAAGGGTTAGACAGAGGTGTACCTAATAGTACACCTACATTTTGCCAGTTGTTTTTAAAGTCCCATGTAACAGGGGCGAGCCTTTTTCCATCAACCGGATACAAAGGTGGAAATTACGGTTTTTTCATACTCCTCTGCTATTCTTTTCTGATTAATTTCGTTGCGGGATCCAAGACAGTAAAATTGATTCTCTGGGACTTCGTCGAGCTTCATTTTCTCGGCGCTTTTCTGGTGGTCGCCACTGTTGATTCTGGCTTTCAGGAGTTACAGTGGTTTGGGAATAGTGTGGCGGGCTTGTTCCAAATGAAAAAATAAAAAACCGGATACAAATCCAGACTCCGTGGCTGCTACAGAGAAATTCCTGATGGAAAAACCCAATAACACTTTGCCCGACCCGGGGATTGAACCCAGGACCTTATGCTTTGCAGTCGTACTTGCGATCACTAGACCAACGAAGCACTCCAAAAAAATGAGCGCAAAAAGTAATCATTACAAAAGTATTTAACTAAACCCCTAAACCGCTGAACAGATTTTGATGTTTGATAGTGGTGGTTCTATGAGCCAGTAGTAACGACTGCACTTTGGTTTAACCCCCAATTGAGTGTCGATCCCATGACAACCACAATCAAGTTATTTTATCTTCACAATCATCATTTGCCTAGCCTTTTTCCAACTATGTTGAGGTCAGCTTCCAATCTAACCGATAAACCTACGAGGTATTTCGTCGGCATGTAAAGCCAAAACAGAGTCCCATGGGCGACATAAAAACTCTGACACCAGGTTAAGCACTAATGACACGAAAAACAAAGATCACATAATAGAGACAAAGTCGCGGAAAAAACTAGTTGTAAATGAAGAAGTACGCTCTGAGCTCTCATACCCGACGGTGGACGTTTAAAAGCAGTAATGCGTTTAATTACTGAGCGAACATTTACTTTCATGAAAGTTAGTCTACTAGGATGAGTAATGTTACGGGGGAAGTTGCAAGTTGTCGGTGTGATAAAGTTTCTAGATATTCTTTTTGTTAGAACTATTATAAAACTTATAACAATAATCATCAACTTCCAAATTCAAAATAAATAATCTTTAAAGACTCAATTTAGAACAAAGCCATGGGATGCCACACAACACATACAATCACATACCAAATAGTTCACCCACATTTCATCAGTCATGGTTAAGTAGGTACCGGATACAAATTCAAACTCTGGGCTGATGCTGAAAAATTCTTGATGTAAACAGAAACACCCAATATCAGTCTTTTCCTCCATAGCCGTTGCTGCTCTCGGATAAACACCGATTACGACTATTTTAATCGATTCGTCCCCGAGTACATAAATATCACTTCATAGTTATGTTTGGTCTTTTCGGCTTCCAGTCTAACCGGATGCGGCTTAATATCAGAATTTTACATGGACCGACTGCGTATCTGAAGTCCACAGCCCAGTTAGTACTGGGTAATAAGAAACCCCTCCGTAAGACTAATTGTCAGACTTTCGACTAGGTAGTCAGTAGCCCGAAAGTCTAGAGACAAGTTAAAGATCTACCAGTGACAGCCGCGATCAACGGCTTAACGTGTTTTCCGAGGCATGGAAGAAACTCGGAATGCAATGGGTGGTCACCCATCCATGCACCAACCTAGTTAAGCACGGCTTAAGGGTGATTCTTCGAGGTTCCTGAAAACGCGGTCACACGGTCTTAATTTCTAACCTATTGAACATTCCGCCTTAGGACCAAAAACAAATTAATCTTTACTTATATACGAGTATGTGTATAATTTCAACACTAAACACCTAAAGTTATTTATAATGTTTATAAAAATAAACATCTAATGTCAAAAACGGGAGCAAAACCGGTGTTCTTCGCGCGTCACACTCGGTTCGCGTTCACGGCAAACTTTGATAACTTTTGTATTCAATTCATAAGCATATAATGTTATACATCAAATCAATCGTGTTTAACTATGCATCATAAATTGTAAAGCACATTAATTGTATCTCATAGATTACAATTCTTAATAGACATTATGTCTCTGTCACACGATTTTGCTAGTTTCGCAAGCGCGCCACAAAACTGCACCTATCTTCTAAAAGCGCCAACTTGTCGGCACACGTTTTAGCTGCACGGATACTCTGTAGTATCCCGGTATCAGTGGGGCAGATATGTACGTTCTTCGCTTCTAAAAAAAACTTCGCCACGAAAGTGACGCGGAGAATACTTTTTGAAGAACTACCCTTAACCTAAAGATCCATTCGAGCGGCTGTTATTATTTAGCTTCGAGCTCCTAAATATCACTTCTTTCTTTATCGTATGGTTAGTGCCTAATAACCTGGTGACAAAGTTTTATGCGGCTTATGGGCCTCTGACCTGGCTAAATATCACTATGAACCATACTAAAGACCAATTTTACGACCACCATTATAAGATAAATAATAACCCTTTTAATCCACCCGAATAACACCTTTAAACAATAAACAAACAAAATAATACTTTCACGGGTGACAATTCGATGGTTTTACATCAAATTTCAATAACATATTTCTCCAGCCGTACTGAAAGTTCACGGACATTTGCCGTTCTTGTTTTATTTTGTTAAGTGTGAAATAAAAAAGGTCTTGCACATATCAGCTGTTCTGTGACAGAAGCCTACTGTGAAGTATGCGCCGTGTTCTGCATAAGTAATGGTGTTAGGTACGTAGTAAAACTTTCGTACACTGCTAGATTGACCTTAACATCATATCGAAATATGCGCTTCTAGACATGGATGTAACAGATGTCGATTGTGAATATTTTTGATACAATTTTGATCTGGGGAGATGGAAAGATTACATAACTTGGAAGGTCGATTATTTTAGAGCCAGAAAGGTTGGCAACATTGCCTGTCAATAACTGTCAATGTCACTGTGACATCTGTCAAGTAAAATAATTATATAAGTAACTGATCTTTACCTTTAAACGTCGCTTTAAGTTAAGTAATCATTTTCTGTCTTTGATCTTGACTTGACAATAAACTAAGATTATTAATACGAGAAATCATTTGGAAAAGCCTGTCTTGTTGCCTAATTGACTGCCTCGTTGGTCTAGTAGTCACAATCGCGACCGCTGAGGATGAGGTCCTGGATTTGAATCCCGGGTCGGGCAAAGTGTGACTAAATTTTTTCGTCAGGAATTTCTCAATAGCAGCCATGAAGTCTGGATTTGTAACCAGTTGATAGCAATAGGCTCACCCCCTATTACATGGGACTTAAACATAACTGGTGAAATATGGGTGTGCTATTAGGTAGACCTCTGCCTAAACCTTCGGGGAATTAATTAGGAAAAGCACAGGTCCGGTCAATCTGGCGGCGTTTAAAGGAAGCCCAGACAAGGTTTAGACACAGGTCTTCTGCCTAATATGGCTAGCAGAAGACGTATTTCTGCTGAAATTGATGGTGATTATGACAAGAAGCCTTTTTAACACGACCGATCATAAATCTGGGAATTTTCAGGAACGTCCCAATTTCCCACTAAACCCGCAACACGGTAACTGCTTGGAGAAACACAAGCAATTAATAATTCCAAGCCAATATGACATTTACATGAGGTATTGCTGATATATAGCAGGCACGCGCAGGAGAACGTAAATTAAAATTGAGTTATGTTGGCAAAATGACATATTGGTAAGTATTTTTTATATAAATTTAACGGACGATTTTCTCATGAATTGATGGGATGTTTTATCATCTTCATTTTGGATGTTCGTTCAATAGATCTTTTTAAGTGATTTAGTAAGACATCGGGGAGCCCGTTTTTCTTTAAAGTCGATCGTCCACTATGCAAGAATAGGTTTCCAACATTCGCTGCGCCTGCAGCTGAATGGTTTTAATCAATAAGGTGTATACATATATCTCTCAAATGGCTTAGCATGATCCTCCGTTACTCTTAAAATACTGCAGCATTAATTTTGAAATAAATATATGGTAAAGTTGAGGATTAATACTAAGTCCTATGTGTGACGAAAACACGATTCCATAAACTTTTCTTGATAAAAAAAAATTTTTTGATCAAGAAAAGTTTATGGAATCTACTTCCTAATAATACTTTGGATTTTTTTTCTATTCGAACAAATCTAATCGAACAATAAACCGCTGGTATTCAAAAAGTACTTGAAATTAGATCATAAAACTTTGCATACTTACTGAACTAACTATAAAGCAGGTCTTATGTGTTTTATTTTTTTAGTCCAATCAATAGATTTTTTGTACATCGCAAAAAAACACTCATTTCGCATTATTCGGCCGCAGTGACTGACGTAACAACCGCTTTGTAGTGCAAGCTGATTAGAACTTTATTCTAACAGCATTTCAAACGAAGTTTGACCACCACAAATAGAGTTGCTAATTTAAGGTTAGAAGGGCCTTAAATCAATAAAATACAGTTTGTCCACCCAAAAGCAGTAGCACTGCATTAATGAATGCTTGGTTAACGGCTTCGTGATGAGGTTACTCTGTGTAATAGTGGGTTAAGGGACATCTCACCCACGCAAAAACTGCACTGCGGGCCAGATGTCAACTTTTTAAAATGTGTATGGGTAGATTCGCCCGCGCCAGAGCACTCATCTGCAGACGTGCGCGAGAGAGACGGATAGATCCGAATTACGGACGAATCGTTAGAGAGTAGGGCCCTAGTTTAGTAGAACGGGCCAGATGTCTCCTATTAAAAAGTAAAGGAATTACAGTAACTGGTTGATATATCGCTTAAAATTGTATCTATCATTCTAGAGGTGATGTATCAGACTTGACAACAGTATCGTTTTTGCTCTACCTTTATTTTAAAACTAGCCTGCGACTGCGTCCGCAAAAATTGTGATAGCTCGGTTAATATGCATGACATAAATATAATTGATAGCTTATAGCACCCACGAATAATGTAGTTTTCTGCCAGTGAAAGGTTTTTTAGAATTGGATCATTAGTTCCAGAGATTACCCCCTACATACAAACATATTTTACCTCTTTGGAGTATTAGTATTGAAGTAATAGATATATAGAAGTATAGATGGGAGGCCTAAAAAACTGTCAATTCCATTCAATTGTAGTTTTGTCGTAATAGAGTTTGATGCTGTTAATGAAAAACTTAAAATTGACTGAAATCACAGTTACTGTTAATAAATAAATCATGATTATTTATTTATTTAACACTTCAAGCACAGAAGCGGACTTAATGCCAAAGGCATTTTCTACCAGTCAACCTTTTTTAATTTACCTAAAAATAACATCTATTAGTATATATCCACCTCAGCCGAAAGACGTCCACTGCTGGACATGGGCCTCCCCCAAAGCGGGGGGGGGGTTTGCCATAATCGCCACGCCAGGCGGGTTGGCGATCGCAGTACGGTTGTTACAAAAGCACAGAGAACGCTGCTGCCCATTCTCTGGTAAGTCCCTTAGTCGCCTCTTACGACACCCACGGGAAGATATGGGATGGTGCCATTCTTTACGTCCGACATACAGAGACATACATTACTATGTATAGTTCATATATATCAAAAAAATAAACAGTAGATACAACATCGTGGTTACATTAGGTTCTAATTTCTCACAAAATTTAATTAAATGGTCTTGGAAGACATAACAGCCTCCTTTGTCGACGACAAAGAAATCTCTTGCAAATTTAGGTTCGGGATTTGCTTAGTTTTAATATATATACTACAGTTTATACGCCCTTTGCTTTGAGGCGTCATATAGAAGGGGTAAACGGAAGAAGTATAACAAAATACCTTAAAGGCTGACTCCTTCAATACACCAGCATCATTTATCACTGATAACCATCCCGTTACTCAATTAACATACTAATGTTCGCAATTATAGATAATTAATTATCGACACATCAGGAGTATTAGGTCGCTATAAACTATCATTAGGCTGGATTAAAGATATAAAGGCTAACAGCTGCTGGTAACAAGTCTTGTGTACGCTTTAATTTATTTTTAAAGTTATGTTTACGGGGTGTTTCAGTGATGGTCTTGCCATTTTCTTTGAATTAATTTAGATTGAAGTAAAGCCATAGATTCTGGAGTGGTGACCGCGAACCGGAAGACGTTGGAAGGCCTCTCCCTACTAGGTGGACCGATGACCTGGTGAAGGTTGCGGGGAGGCATGGGAGCGGTCAATGTGGCAACACGTGACCTGCCTATGCCTGCCTATGTCCAGTAGTGGACGTCTTTCGGCTGAAAAAATGATGATGGAGCGAGTTCGCACATCCCGTATGAATTTGATAGTGGGTACTATGTCTATCGAAGTGCAGTATGAGTGCACGAGGTTTATAGTGCTATCTGTACTATGAAAACCTCACTGTCAACGAAATAGAAACGAGAACAGTTATTAGCACGGTATGCGGCTTGACGAATCTGCGATTTAAATTTATTTTGCAGTCTGGCCGAGCACATAGGTAAACCAGAACGAATATTAAAATCCAGGATATACCACTAAAACCAAAACAGTAGAATTGTCAAATCGAGTTATTAGGTAATAACAATATTAAAAACGCTTAAATAAACTAAAATAACTAAACTATACTAACAACCAACTTAAGGGAATCTCTTTTTATTTATTTATTTAATCTTCATGTACATAGGCGGAGTTAATGTCAATGTGTTTTGGGTCAAATAGGATAGCATTGTGATAGAGTACAATAAAAATAAATAAGAAAAATACCATTTTGTAAGCATCAATTAAAAACACATAAATGGGTACCTACATACTAATTCATATAAAATAAACTAATATATATTAAAATACATACAAATAGTCCGAAATATGATAAACCTTATAATAATTACTACGACACTACTTGGTAGTTAATGACTAAAAAGTAAACAATTTAGTCTGACTTTAAAAATAACTTCTGAACTGCTCTTAACTAACGTATCTAATTAGATTTTAGTCAAATATTCACATCATTTGTCAAGCTGATACTTGGCCAGACTTTCAGATCAGGGATACAAACATTTTTGGGATAAAAAAAAATATAAATAAATATCGCTGGACATTACACACAGCGCCATCCAGTGCCACACTAAGCAACGAGGCTTGTGTCGTGGACACCAGATAGTTGATATACTACATATATACTTTTTGTTTGTAAATACATACTTATTATACATATAAACATCCATGACTCGGAAACGAATGCCCATGCTCATCATCACACAAACATTTGCTCCGACCGGGATTCGAACCCGGGACCCTAAGAACGTAAGGCAGCCTCAGTACTACTGCGCCATTCTGGTCGTAGTAGCAAACGTAGAGAACACAGCTACTGTTCTAGTAAATCCATTTAATGATAAGAAAGGCCCTGGGCCGGCAATCTCGACTTAGATAGCGACAAAGTCGCTAACTTTCAATCGCAATCATCATTATTGCAACCGAATTTATTCGTTAGTAATCAGTGATTCCGGCTGTTGGTCCCGGCTGTCAATTGTAGATCTTTGACAGTCGTTACAGATAGTCAGTGGCCCAAAAAGTCTCACAACCAGTGTTACCAAGTGGTATCGTATTACCCAGTACTAACTGGGTTGTGGAGGTCCGATAGGCAGTCGTTCCATGTAAAATACTGGTATTCAGCTGCATCCGGTTGGACTGGAAGCTGACACCAACATAGTTGGGAAAAGGCTAAGCAGAGATGAGAAATCAGTGATCGAAAGTTAGCGAATTTGTCGCTATCTATGTCGAAACTGCCTGCCAAGTTAACTTGTGAACGTTACTTGACACGCTTGTCATTGATAACATAACCGTTGAATACTTACTGACTTGAAACTATTGAACTCTTACAGCTGTTTTATACTGGATGTTTCTTTTGTGTTCTGGTTGTATAAAAGGGTGTAAAAATACCCTTAGAATATAATAGAACAGAATAGAATAGAATATATTTATTGTATAAACATGAGTATACATCAAATAATATGTCCTTATCAAACCGGAAAGGTACCTACTTGTTCTCTCCGTCAGCGTAATTGCAATATTTTTTTTTATATTTTTCGGAAATACAAATATCCTATAGAATTTTAGTTGAATTGTTTGCAACAAGCATAAGCAGTATCATACATAGATAAATTCTTAAAATTACGAAAATACTTAATTATTACGTTTGACACAAGCAGGTATTTTTTATTTTAAAATCCAAAGCGCGCTCGTGTTACACCTACTATGCCACACTATAAATTCATAGAATTTCAAGAGAAATACAGAAACGAAAATAAAGCGGAATATCGTATCGTAACGAAAATAAAGCGGTGTATCGTATCTTCACACTCTAGAACATTATAAAAAAAACTCTCCCTTGAAAATCCTACCACTACTAACTTCGTTCTACCTTTTTGTCTAATTACTCTCGACTAAACATAGGAGAAAACGTTAACTACCTCCTTTTTTCAAATAAAATATAATATTATAATAATACAACACAACAACAACATATAACAAACAACAACAACACATATAACATATAACTCCATTTATACTTAACAATATTTAACTGTTTTATAGTCCAGGAGCATACGAGTACAATAATTTATAATTTTGACTTAAAAATGAAGTAATTTTGAATTATACACTTTAATAAAACTGCTTAAGTACACCAGGGTCGTGTATTATATCGTTAATAAGGTAATATGTATTCCGCATAACATAGTACCAGAGAATTATTAATAATTAATAATTTCTATGAAATTATTAACATATAGTTTGCAGTTTTTATGGTATAATTTTGTAATAGTAATTGTGGCTATTTCGAGTACAATGTTTCCTGTGAATTGTTTGGGGTTTGAGTACGAGGATCAAGGCAAATTGGAATGGAAAAAAAATGTTCCATAAACATCGACAATTTGTCGTCTGTAATTATGTTGGAAAATATAACTTCACGCCTCGAACCCTCGAGAGTTAGGCAGAGGTGCACCTAATAGAATTAGCCGTGTGGTATCCGGTAGAGTAGAATAGAACCAACCCATTACACTCACGGGTGTCGTATAAGGCGACTAATGTCTGAGGCAGAACACCTTGCGCCTCCGTAGACCAGAGAATGTTCAGCAGCGTTTTCTGTTAGTCTTTCATCACTGCGATCTCCAATCCGCCTGCCAAGCGTGGAGATTACGGCAAATTCCTCCCATCATGGGAGAGGCTTATGTCCAGCAGTGGACGTTATGGGCTGTTGTAGTAGTGTAGTAGTAGCACCTAATAGTAGACCCACATTTCACAAGTTATGTTTAAGTCCCTTGTAATAGGGGGAGAGATCCAGACTCTATGGCTGCTACTGAGAAATACCTGATGGAAAAACCCAATAACAATTTGCCCGACCCGGGAATCGAACCTAGGACCTCGTGCTCAGCAGTCGCGATTCCGACCACTAGACCAACGAGGCAGTAAGTATAACTGAAATATTTGAAAAAGTATGTGCAACAAGTACTCACAAGTTCCTGTTATAGGTACCAAAAAAATCGATTATGTTTCTGTGTGTTAAAATAGCAAGTGAATGTGCTATTAATCTGTCCTATCTTAAGGGGATGTGTACACCCGGGGTTGCGGGACTGTTCGAAAGAGATACCGTGGCCCGGAACACAAAGGGCGATGAAGGAACATGGATGGGTTTTAGTCAGTAAAAGTCTGACACTCCCTCCTGCTCCGCCCAGAGCGGGAGAAGTCATTTGATGATTTCACATCCGAAAAAAAAAAAAAAAAAAAAAGGGGATGTGTACACCATGTCTATTTGTATCGGAGTAAACGGGAGCGAGAGAGTTACTGGGTGGCCAGGTTTTAGAAGAAAATAATGAATAAATATTGAAATTAAAAAAGTGTGGATTATTTGTGAAATATGACTCGTTAGCGGTTTAGGTATGAATACGTTGACTTCATGTTTTTAATTGCAGACATGGATCTACAATTAAGATAATGAAGTAAAAACGTAAAAAAAAAAAGACATAGAATCGTTTAATGATGATTTTAAGAACAATATTTGCAATTATTTTCTATCGAGCCGATTTCGTCTAATATGTTCGATACATATATTGGACGAAATCGGCTGTCGTCCACGGTCTTTGAAATATGATGAGTATTAACATATAAATTTTTTCAACAGACTCCCAAAAAAAGGCGGTTCTCAATTGACTGTATTTTTTTTTTTTTGTTACCTCAGAACTTTCGACTGGGTGAACCGATTTCGATGATTCTTTTCTTATTTGAAAGCTGATGCTTCCCGTGTGGTCCCATTTAATATATAAATATAAATTTTGTGAACATCTGATGCTGATCTTCGGAGATATACAATGGAACTCTTCAAAAATAGACGGCAAATCTGCCGTGATTGCTGCAATCAGTTGGATGTTTATTGTTTATACAACATCATGACGTAACATCACACCTGTATGCTCTGAGGGAGTACGCAGATGTGTACAATACACCCAGATTTCGACAGTTAGGTATGTTAAGTTGGCGCGTTCCGCGCGCGCCTCAAAGAGATGTCAGCAAAAGGAAGGGGTCCAATGCCTGCCGGTGCTGCGGGACTGTTCGAAAGAGATACCGCGGCCCTGGAACACAAAGGGCTAAGAAGGAACATGGATGGGTTTTAGTCTTTAAAAGTCTGACACTCCCGTTCCGCTCAGAGCGGGAGAGGTAATTTGATTATTTTCCATCCTAAAAAAAGGTATGTTAAGTTCCATATATTGGGGATACGCCTATTACCATGACATGTATTGTTTACAATGTCAAATAAATTACAAAAAATAGTTTTTAATAAAAAACTGCTTGAAAAACAACAATTATAGTGTTGTCAGCCCCCTAAAAAGTGGTTTTGTTGTTAATAAAAATTGATAATTCATAGTCGTAAAATGTATGTCTTATATATTATTAATTTGTTTATCTTGGACAACTATGCAATCAACAAGGATTATTGTGTTAAAAACGTTTTCCTCGGATTCAATATTAAATGTTTCTAGTGTGTTAGTGTATTTTTATTAAAACAGGCAGTAATTATAAAAATAAAACGTTTTATTTAATAATAAAAATACTATAATATTAAAAACTTGATCATGTAGTTTTATAGACCATTAAACCTAACACTTTACCAAGATTATTACTGCAATGTTTACTCGCTTCCACTTGATGTAGGAACCTACAGTTAACGATGACAGATTTGATTACACTGACCACCCTTTCTTGTTAAATGGCGTTAAGGTTTGTAAAATATGTATTGTTGACGGAAGAAATAAATAAAATGACCTAATAAAATTACTGATTCTTCGGATTATGAAGATGCAGTCAGTTTTTAAATTAGAAATATGTATTTAAACAAAGACAAAAAGCCAGCTAGGACTTAATGCGATAAAAATATATATACAATCTGTTTTGTTTTTTGTAATAAATATATATTTTATCTTATTTATTTTTTTCTATTAAAGTTTCAAAAACATTAAAAGAAAGGCGACCCAGATTCATTGCCTGAAAGTAAAATCAAAACTTATTAGGGTAGAGAGTTCATCTTTGTTTGCGCACACAATTGTACGCTGTAGTAATTACCTGTCTGCGCTAAGATTGGACGACATGACTGAAAAACGGTCACAGTGACTATTGCAGTTACTAGGTAGGTTATTAGTAGGCTAGATTTGCCGGCCTCTAGCCATAGATAAAAATAATAAGCTGCTAGAAATCAAGAAAAGTATTTTCAAATTAAATATAATAAATTCGAATTACGAAATTCAAAATTCCCGAGGCTATTAATTCGAGACCGCAAATTCAAATTCAACGAACATATGGAACGTGAAAATTCCGTCAATAATCGTTCAACTAATTCGATTCGAATTTTAAATTGTTGCCGAATTTGTTCGTTTTTTTTTTTTCGTTTGCCGTCGGTTTGACGCCGACGCGATCCGAAAACTGTCAATCAAACCGTTGCATATTATTATTAAGGTATTGTAATTTGAAAATAAAAGAATTTCGAACATTGGAACGTTGTTTTTTTAGAGTTCTCGATTTCAAATAATGAGCGTCTCTAGTAGGACCGCATTGGTCTCACTTGTTATAATTTTTTGTCGAAATCAAATCATGAGATTAGTATAATTTTATATCCTGTCTGCAAAAAAGGCAATTTTGTGTCGTTGCATAAATAATTATTAAAAAGCTAAGAATCATATTTGCATTACTGCCGAATAGCGGTTTTTCCACAACTGTATTATTTGTTTCTATTGCTTAGGGTTTCCCACTTTATAAGGTTTAAGTGGGTGCTTCCGAAAAAAAGGAAATAAAAACATTTCGACACTAAAAAACTTACAGCCAATAGATACGTAGGTACTTATTATACCTGCTAATTATAAAAATAACCCCAAAATGTACAAATAATACGGAATCCAAAAATGCTTTATTTTACAGAACTTCAACCATCCATACGACACACACTTGACCGTATTATTTACCGAAAAGCCTAATTGTGTTGTGTCTCGCGGCACAAGCTCAGACCGATGTAAAAAACACACTTATCGGCCCCGGAGGTTCGTACAAAAATTGGGCTTATCCCTAATCTTATATTGACACCGTAATGAGACCAAAATATTGTAACGTTCGAGATTAGTCTCTAGAGGTGTGGAGACGAAGCGTGGCTAAATATTTTGTATTATTGTCCTTTTTTTTGTTTAATGAATAGTTGCTGAATATTTTTAATGAGTATTTTTATAGTTATTAAACATAAAATAATAATGGAACAATAAATTACTATAATTAGCAATTTAGAGTTTGCGTGTGGTCTTTTAAGACATTACAGCTTAGTTAATTTCCCTGTTCTATTTGAAAATAAAACTTACCGTTTATTTGTTTTGGTCATGGCATTTCATTTTGTTTTAAAATTGAGGCCTACGTACAACTTCAGTGTATAAATATTTATTCAGGGTTTTAAGTATAAAACCAATAAAACAGAAAAGATTCTTCCCTTTACAAAAATAAAAATATCTCCCCGGCATTTGTTAATTAGTCTTATTACTGACATAATAGTTCCATTTTATAACGCTTAAAATCGCACTCTCTACCCTTTAGTAACTCCTACTAATTCTATTATTAATTTAACTCAATAAATAATAAAGGCAAAAACTAAATCGTCTCCACACCTCTCTCTGTTCCAACACAGCCACCGGCCGGATTTGGTTCCGTGAAACTAATCAGTTTAAATAAGTAAATTGACGATAGACCGCATTCGTCACGCGATGGTAGAATTCGGGTACAGCGTGCCGAGATGAGGCGATACAACTTTGTTGTAAGTATTTGTGTTATTTTTGTCTGAAATACATAACATCACGCCTGTAATCCCCAAAGGGTTAAGTAGAAGTTTACTTTATCCTACTCATATTATAAATGTGAAAGTTTGTGAGTATGGATGTAGGGAATTTTGTTACTCTTTCACGCAAAAACGACTGATCGGATTTGGATGAAATTTTGCATACAGATAGTTTATCACCTGGATTAAAACACAGGATACGTTTTATCCCGGTAGTAAGATCACAAGCGACAATTATCAAACTTTACGCGGGCGCAGCCGCTGGCAGAAGCTAGTTGTACGTAAATGTCAGTTATGTTTAGAATGAGACGTGTGTGTTGTAATGAGAGTTTACGACTTGCGACGATAGTTAGGTACTTATGTCTGAAGTTCTTGACACATAGGTTGTCTTCAGAGAGCAGAGAGCAGCGGTGGCCCAGTGGTGTCGGCCCCGACTTACGAACAGTAAGTCGTGGGTTCGAACCCAGACAGGTGCATTACTTTGTGTAATTTATTTCATCACCACTGCTCTCAAAACGGTGAAGGAAAACATCGTGAGGAAACCGGCATGTCCTAGAACCAAAAATTCAAAGACATCTGACATCTGCCAATCCGCACTGGGCCCGCGTGGTGGATTATAGCCCATTCCCTCTCATAGAGAGGAGGCCGTGTCCCAGCAGTGGGAACATTATAGGCTGATGATGATGAGGTTGTCTTCATCATTTTACTGCCCTTCTCCCATTCTACTTGGCGTCGCATCGGTGCAACACGTTTTCTACTTCCATTCTCCCCTGTCTGACGTCACGGCATAATTAACTGATTTCTCTTTCAAATCATTCCTCACAAAATCCATCCATCTTCTTTGAGACAAAGTTTGTAAAATATAATATCAGACCTATTTTTTCATGAAGTGTTAGGCAGGGCTGTATTTCTCAAGTTATGTTTAACTCTCTACAGGAAGAGAGCTTATTGCTATCAATCGGGCACTGAAGAATTCCAGACGGAAAATAACTTTTTGCCCTATCCAAGAATCGAATTCAGGACCTATTGTTAAGCAGTGGCAGCGCTTACAACCACTAGACCTACGACGCAAGGGATGACGATTGAGGCTTGCTTTAATGTTTCAGGAATATCAGAATTGCAACGTTCGATGTTACTTTTACGTTTTACACAGTTTAACAAGCAAATACATACCTATGAGGAGGAGCCACGGAGGAACAAAGAAAATATCGCGAAAAAGTTTTCTGTACGAATAGCTTTAAGAATAGAGGAAGAACAACAAACGTTGGATTGACTTTGTCAAAATGATAGGCTAGTCTACTCAGATCATCTTCCAGTCTAATCGGTTGCAGCTTAATACCAGTATTCTACATAGAGCGATTGCCTGTCTGACCTCTACTCTACAACCCAGTTCATCATCATCATTATCATCAGCCTATAATGTTCCCACTGCTGGGACACAGGCCTCCTCTCTATGAGAGGGAATGGGCTATAATCCACCACGCGGGCCCAGTGCGGATTGGTAGATGTCACATGTCTTCGAATTTTTTGGTTCTAGGACATGCCGGTTTCCTCACGATGTTTTCCTTCACCGTTTTGAGAGCAGTGGTGATGAAATAAATTACACAAAGTAATGCGCCTGTCTGGGTTCGAACCTACGACTTACTGTTCGTAAGTCGGTTTAACCCAGTTACTACTAGGTAATACAATACCCCTTGGTAAGACTGGTTGTCAGACTTTCGGGCTACTGAGTACCTGGAACGACTACTAGAGTACCTACTCAGATAACTATCTACTAATAAAGAAGTATTGAAGAAGACATGCCGCACAAGCGAGTCTAACATTTACGCATTTGTCTATACCTGAAATAGGGGCGAGATGTGGTCATAAATACAAGGCCAAACTTATTGTTGATCTTGCAAGTACGCAATATATCACCTGTATGATTTGCATTACAATATTTCTTACGTATAATTTTATTATAATAAAAAAATAAAATCAATCGAATCTCCGTTCCCAAACATAAAGTTTGTATTGATTTTTCCTTCACCATGTGCCTTTACCCCAAAACTTTTGAAAGCTTTGTCGTGCCGTAGCGAGCAACCCGCTTCTGCATAAAGTGTTTAGATAAATCAAAAGATGGCGTTACACGTTGCGAAAAAATTCAAACCCGAAAACTTATAATGGAGTTTTAAAATTAACCACAGTGAATGAAATGTAATGTAAAATGTAAAAGAAAAGTATGACTTTTCTGTTGGCACTTTACACTTCTCAGGAAGCTCTAAACTAGTGTTCAGTAATCCGATTGCCAACAAGTTTTTTTTTTTTTTTTTGCTGAATTATTGTGACTATTATGATAGTTTAATAATAGCATGGCATATTAACGTGCTCTGTTGCGGTGTAGGTAAACATAACGTAAATTATACTTCTATTTTTGAATCGAAAATACAATTATCCTAAAAGCATTTTATTTCAATTGTTTAAGACAAATAAAATTACAATCAGTATCATACATAGATATGGATACATTCTTGAAAACTATTTTATGTGAGACTGGTATCTTTAAATAATAAATCTTAATTCTCAATCCTTGAAGGTAAAATACAATATGAATCTTAATCTAAAAATGTAGCTATAAAAATGTTAGATGCCTGTACTAGGATAATCCTGTATCACAGGTTGCAGGAGCTCTAACAATATATTGAAACATTCTTAATCAGAAAGCCTTAAAGTCTAATTTTGAAAATGTTTAGGTTTCGTAAAAGTACTAATAGATTCAACGACATAAAAACCCTAGAACAAACGTGTGTTTTAAAGGCGAATAGTTAGACAGTTGAACAAACTAAAACAAAGTCAAATGTAACATTACATAGAGGTGACATCACCCTAACCAGAAGATAATATTTTTATACGAGACATTCAAATAATAAAAAAATAATGCGCGCTTTTTATGACCTCACTTGTAACCTAAAATTTTACTATTGGCTGTGGTCCAAGTTGGGACGGTTACAAAAGCGTTTTTGTATTTCTTTTGAAAACTAAAATGATTAAGTCCTTTCTTCCAGAGAAAATTCCAGTTTAATTACGTTCGTAATGGTGACGAACATCATAAGATTTAATTACTATCAACAGAGGATTAAGTCAATAGCCAAACACTTTCCAAATTTTTCTTATTTTAACAACGACTTGCAACAAGATTGGCATACGCTTTTCTGTAGTATTTATCCATTATTGTTATCGTTGATAGAATGTTATTTTGTTAAGACCCTCTGTTCGGCTGTAACTCATTCCTATTTGGCATGAAATGTCATTTTAAAAATCGTGTCAGTCTGGGCCAATGAGTTACCGTGCAAATTACTGTTTAAACCCTGTGAAACCCTTTATTGACAGAACCTATTTAATTATCTACTAGTTTCAAAATATAGGTTCACGGGTAAAACACGGGACAAGATTTTTACCAACCTTAAAAACTTGGGCACTTAGCAAAACTGCATCGTTAGATGTCAAATGTAAATTGAATTGTATAATTTAATGCCTCATTGCAAATTGGACAGGCAAAGCAATCAACAAATACATCGTAATTAGTAAACTCCGGTAATTTACAGGGTAATTACTGTCAGATGTAGTTACGTGTTTTCAAATGTATATTACCAGCCGATCAAGTGTTAGACAAAATGTAAGAAGTAAAAAAAGTGTTGGATTTGGAAAACATGCTTTGCTTTCAACTTGTTATTTCCAGCTTTCATCGTTATTAATCGACATGTCTTCTACTTTTCTGTAATGCCTAGTCAGATGTTTATTTTAGTGTTTACATCTGGAAATAACTATTCATGAAAATAGTACAGCAAGAATCCTTAATGCAAGCGCAGTCTAATTTAAAGATACAATTAAATAAGCACTCTAAAACTTGCTACACACCGTGTGATGATTTATCCGACACATTAAACCAAAGTCACTCCTTGTAAAATACAGGTATTCAGCTGTATCCGGTTAGACTGGAAGCCAACCCCAACATAGTTGGGAAAAGGCTAGGCAATAGATGATGATGTTCAAAAATCATAACCTCATCTACAGCCACTCTCTCTTAACTTAGACCACAACAGACACAGATATTCGTAATGCGTGAGTTTCGGCAGTTCTGTCGTGATTTACAGTCAGCGGTGTCAGAGGGGCGCGGGGCTACGATGTAAATCATACCGGCTCATATTTAACGATTTGAGGCTCTTTCCTATGGCTTGTTTACTTGAACGGCGTATGTGATGGCTAGCGCATCATAGACTAAAGACTTGCTAGTGAAAACCTGGGTCTTGTGAAACTCTTTGTCCTGGGTGTCGAGGGCCGGCCATTACAGTTATTTTTTGGCAGCTGTGTTTTGAAATTTACGTCTCTACAGATTTAGTAGCAGTTTGTCTATTTCTTACTTATCAAAAACTTCAATGTGTCTCGTGTTTTCTTTAGTGATTTATACGTTCTGGTCACATTTTAATTTTAAAATCAATGGTTTTAGGAAAAACAAAAACGTTTTCTGTGTAAAACGAGCGTTGCATTGATTACTTTATCGACTGCTGGACATAGGACTCTCCCAATCTGCGCCGCATCGCCTTGTCCTCTGTCTTCAGCAGAGTTTTTTCGAGATTTTCGTACAAACTTCTATGACGTTTTTAAATCATTAAAGTAGAAGAGTCAGTTTTGCACCTAAGTTCCTGCACATGTACAGCTTGATAAACAAAGGGGAAGGTCGGTATCATGGAGGCAATAACTTGATCATATAATTATAAATATAATGTACCTTCACGCCTCATAACTAACAATAATAATAATAAATATCGCTGGACATGAACACACAGCGCCATCTAGTGCCACATTAAGCAACGAGGCTTGTGTCGTGGACACCAGATAGTTGATATACTACATAGATACTTTTTGTTTGTAAATACATAGTTATTATACATAACTGACGTTTGTATGAGGAAAAAATATATATGTACAAAAATATATAAAAGACTGCGATCATTTTTTTTTGTTCTAGACCATACCTTGGAACGTTCTAGTTACGGAGATATTGGGGGTCAAAGTTACAATTTTTTCACATGTTTTTTTTTAAATACAAGATTTTAATGTTATAACTTTAATTTAAATATTTCCATGACCCGTTCACTACTCAATGCATCCATCAGCACAATGTGTTGAATGCATTGCATTGAGTTTTATCGTAAAATTTGATATTTTACCCCAAAAAAAAAAATTTAGTTTCCCAGCAAAAATTTTTGCGCAGAGTTACTCAGTTTGATGTACAGAATGCTTGTTGACGGCTTCGTGAAGAGTCTGTTTACACCCTGTATTTTTGGTGTCAATTAATTAAGATCATTACTCATAATATGTATTTCACACCTACACATTATCTTTGAAAGTCGTTACAGGTAGTCAGGGGCCCGAAAGTCTGACAACTCGTCTTTCCAAGGGGTACCTTATTCATCATCATAATCATTTCAACCGAAAGACGTCCACTGCTGGACATAGGCCTCACCCAAGTGTCGCCACATTGACCGGTCCCGTGAGACTCGCATCCAGCGGATTCCCGCAACCTTCACCAGGTCATCGGTCCACCTAGTGGGAGGTCTTCCAACGCAACGTCTTCCGGTTCGCGGTCGCCACTCCAGAACTTTTCGGCCCCATCGGCCATCCGTTCTGCGAGCAATGTGCACTGCCCACTGCCACTTAAGTTTGGCAATTCTTAAATTCGGGCTACGTCGGTAACCTTGGTTCTCTTGCGGATGTCTTCATTTCTGATTCGATCGCGCAAGGAAACTCCGAGCATAGCCCTCTCCATTGCCCTTTGGGTGACTTTAAGCCTTCCGATGAGGCCTATTGTGAGCGACCACGTTTCGGTCCCATATGTAATCACTGGCAACACACACTGGTCATAGACTTTCGTCTTGAGACACTGTGATAAGTTGGACGAGAAGATACCGCGCCCAGCCGAGTCGGATTCGACGCTGACCCCATTCTCGAAGTTAGACCTACCTAACTGGACCGTTTGTCCCAGGTACACATAATCGTCTACAACTTCGAGTGTAGAGTCTCCGATCTTGATAGGAATGGGTGTGACATGGGCATTCGACATGACCTTGGTTTTGTCCATGTTCATTTTAAGACCCGCTCTTCCGGAAGCTCTACTGAGGTCATCGAGCATTGTACTGAGGTCCACATGGTCTCAGCGTATCTTATTACCCACTACTAACTGGGTTGTGGAGGTCAGACAGGCAACCGTTCCATGTAAAATACTGGCATTCAGCTGCATCCGGTTATAGGTACTGGACGCCGACCACATCATAGTTGAGAAAAGGCTAGACAGATATGATGATATATCACAACACCTTCTGACTGTTTCC
This sequence comes from Xestia sexstrigata, assembly GCA_941918905.2. Classification (NCBI taxonomy): domain Eukaryota; kingdom Metazoa; phylum Arthropoda; class Insecta; order Lepidoptera; family Noctuidae; genus Xestia; species Xestia sexstrigata. The sequence continues at coordinate 15,052,473 of OW799223.2, forward strand.
ATTTTTTAGCTGCATCATCATCATCATCACCCTATTAATGTTCCCACTGCTGGGACACAAGCCTCCTCTCTATGACAGGGAATGGGCTATAATCCACCACGCAGGCCCAGTGCGGATTGGTAGATGTCACATGTCTTCGAATTTTTTGGTTCTAGGACATGCCGGTTTCCTCGCGATGTTTTCCTTCACTGTTTTGGGAGCAGTGGTGATGAAATAAATACACAAAGTAATGCGACTGCCTGGGTTGGAACCCACGACTACTGTTCGTAAGTCGGTACCGCCACCACTGGGCCACCGCTGCTCCCTTTTAGCTGCAATGCAACGTAAATCATCAGAAATATTATTTAGTTATTACAAACACGTACGAAACTCAATACCTACCGCATGTCTAAAGGTCAAACTTTACCATAACCAGCTAATAACAATTTGCCATAATTATCTGAAAAAAATGGCCATAACTAACCCCGCAACTACATAAAAATACATAGTTTTTTTTTACCTTTTTACAATGCACAATAAAATAAAGTTGACTAAGATTTTTATTATTCAGCCAGCAAGCTTTATCGTTTATTGTGTCATAATGTTAACTTTATAAACCTACCGTTTATTGTGTTGTTATTAAACGTGATTTATGAAGGAATTAACTTTTAATTTCGTTTTGATTTTTTGGGTATGATAATTTTATGGAACAAAAATGAAATTAGATCATTCTTTTAGGTAAAGAAAAATAACTAACCTATAATAATGAAGTACGAAACCTTAATAACAATGGTGAATTAAATTCTTCCTTAGCTTTGGTCATGAGGAGGTTCCATCTTGGATTCTAATTTTATCGTGGTAACGCCGCCAGTCTCTTGGGCACATTACCAGCTGACAGCGATAAGGAGGAGTTTTTTTAGGCCTTTTATAGTTTGTTTTTAGTTTAATTATTTTAGTTTATTTAATAGTTTTTTAATTAATTATGTCTATAGTTAGTATAATTATGATAAAATAAACTATTATTCATTTACTTCAAATTTAGAAATGAATGAACATTGAATATCTATTCGACGTTCTTAAGATTTAAATAAATAACGATTTTCCTCTTAGCTAAAACACTGAATTTAAAGATAGAATACTGAAACGTCACTCAAAATTTAAGTAGCACTTATATTTAACAGATACTCAAAAGTGACGTTTGGCCATACGAAATTTAAAGTTTAGGAGCTGCTCAAATGATAAGCAGCCCTTAAATTTTTAGTGACGTTTCAGTATTCGGGGGATATACAATCAATTCTGTCCCAACCGACTTCAGAAGGTGCCAAAAAGTTATGCCATTTAATAACAGTCCTTCATCGGTGACTGCTGTCTTAACCCCAAGTGTTTTATATAATATTGTATAACTGGTCCAGTTTATGTGTTATTTATATGTTTTAATGTAACAATGGTAAAAGTTACGATGGGGTTGACATATCTGTTTAGATAAAAACCCCAAAACAAAGAAAGAGAAAAAAAATAGGATAGAATACTTAGAAGTAAAATTAATTAATTTGTTTGTATAACTGCAGTCCACTAACAAAAATGTTTAATTTGACACACATGTGCCTAACTGCCTTAGCTAAGCCTATATTTGCGCTCATTATAGGCCAAGTTTCCTTTAAAACAAGGTCAAGTTGAAAACAGCTGAGAATAGTGAATAACATCCTTTAAATAATTTCTTTTATTAACACAAATTAAAATAAAATCTTCAAGATGTATCATTGCGCTTATTGCAGATAAGATCAAATATCAGTTACTATCTCCAGATCAGTTCAAAATTAGTAAAAAATGTTAATTTAAATATAGGGTCGTCCGTCGGTGTGTACGGTCGAGGGGAAAATGCGAAAACTCGCCCCAACCCGGCGGCCATTTTGTGACGTCACATCTGGCCGCAGGGGACGTATTTAGACGTGTTGTTTTTTTACGAAAGAAAAGCTTGTTTTTTTGGGACAACTTTGGTTATAAGGCCTGATAACTTTTTGTGATGGCAAGACTTGACAAAAAGGCAAATGTTAACACGGATATTTCTGCAGTAACTTAAGTCAGTAAAAATTTACTAAACTTTAAAAAAATATTTACGTTCCAATCTTTTGTACTTTTAAATATCAAAATCGACCACTTATCAATTTTTACAACTCTTTTTGGAGGTTTCCGTCGTCTATGAAAATGTATTCAGTACCAATGCCAGTAGGTACGAACTACAATATAATTTCCACGAAACTTAAAAACTAATGCACTTAAGAAATGCCAGTTATCCTTTCTCCTGAACGTCGGCATTACAACTGACATTGCAAACAAGACCTATACAATTTAAAACAAAACTATACAAAAAAAGGTGCAAAAGAAAAACTCGAGCGCAATTGTTAAGAAAAATAAAAATGTACGCTCAGTACGTCCCCGTGTGCGCTTTGATGATGCCGGGGCGTTGTGATTGGTGTATGAGAAGTGGTAGGCGTGGTTTGTTTGAGCCCCTCCCACCTCCGTTAAGGGTCTTAGATTGTGTGGCTCCAAACGTCATCGGGCGCTTGCCGGCAGCGCCACGCGTGCTCACCCAACATAGCATAACCTTTAAACACGTGCTCTCACTAACAAAACTAAAAAAAATACCGTGTAAATACCCGTGCAGTGACAATGTGGTAAATTTTAATGTGACTTAAGAAAACCAACAAGCCCAAACTGTATTATGGGCTAAAAATATGATATAAACAACTGATGTTATGAAAAGTGTGGAAACTAATGTTTTGTGTTTAGTGTTGTGGAATCGATCGGCTGAAAAGTGACCTCTGGCGGTTGAAATTGGCCGAGTTACATAAAACAGTAACAATATAGCTTTTTTGTGGAGTGCTATGTTCAGTTGATCGCCGATTTTTTTTTAGTTTGAGCCAAAATATCTTCCAATAAGAATCCTTTCTGTTGAAGCTCAATTTATTCTTCCAACATTTCTTATTCTGCTTCTAGAACTAATTCGGCCATATTTTTGGAATTCTTTTTTATTATTTCTGTATAAAAATCCTTAACAGCCGTTTCAGGCTTTATTCGTGCAATATTTAAACAAAGATATCTTAGTGTAAAACGAGTGTTAATAAAAGCTCAGTCTAGATCGAATTTAAGATCCATTTAAGTGTAAATATTAGGCTCATTTTTAGTGTTTAATTAGATCAATTTAGTAACGAAGAAGATCGGAATATTGGTGGGTTCCAAGTTCTAGATAAATTGAAGGCCACACATTACGAAGATATTGAAGATCTCAAACATTGAACAATAGTTACAGACAAAGGAACAATTATAATTTACGTTCGACCTTTATAAGCGGATGAATTAATTGCTATCAAACTGTTAATTTTGCAAGGAACATCTAATTCGAGGTCTTTGTTTACGAGTTTCCAATACAATCAAGATTTTAACTGCCGACAATTAAATTTGGAGTACACTTATTACAGAAGAACATATCAAATTTTAATCGATGCAAATTAACGAATTTAGCACAATTTAACTATCAACAATTTACATATCACTGGAATAGAAAACGTTTCGATTTTTTAAGTAAAAGCTTCTTTATTGTTGACTGAAACTGACCTTGGTGTGCAAATAAAGTGTGAAATCGATCGGAAATCATCAAGTGTGTCTTCACGAGCAAAACCACATCCAAATGCTTTTGCGTTAACTCTATCTTCACTGCTATTGACAATATCATCTTCCACATCAACCTAGTGAACTGCACCACGCAGTTCACCAAAACCACCAGCCAAATTATTGAAAGAGTGTTCGCCACCACAAAAACCAGATGCATCATTGACCACATGTCGTTACCCCGCCGATCACATTAACCTGGGGTTGCACATCTCTGGGGTGGAGCTGCAATCCGTCAAGATAGCCACTGAGTCGAAGCTGCAGCTGTGCGGGGGCTGGAGTGGGCAGGCTAGCTACGCGCTGGATGGATGCGTGGACGCTGGCCTGCTCAGACCACCGCCGCAGCCGCACTCCAGTCAACTTGGTACTGTTTATGCCACGAAGAGGAGACGGAGGAATGGAAAAAGGTAAGTCTTTAACATAAGCTGTTTCATTGATGATGTGTGTTCTACAACTGTTGGTGATTTTGGTTAGTGGCGGTGGCGACGGCTTTTCACCGGTTCGCAATAGATATGCTTGAGGCTTAAGGGCCACAAATAAACGGCTAGAAGGAATCTACAATATAGGTAGTAGCATTACTGAAAGACTTGTACGATGGGTCATTAAGTATCATGACCTTTAATCAAACTTCTTTGTGACAATCAATTTTTTTTTTTTTATTTCGATTGATGATGTGTTTTCTTTTTGGGAAACTCAAGAATACAAAACGTGCGCTATAACTGTTTTATGCAGAATGTTGCATGTGTTGAAAGTTCACACAAAATGGTAGAAAAAATCTTTATAAAATTTTGATTCGTTCACTCTAATGTGACATTATTATATAAATTCATATTTTCTTTTAACCTGTAAATTTATTGACAGTTGGTCATATCAATTTCAACGTCGTATTAATTGTAAATGTTGTAAAATAGGCTTTTAGTTCTTGAATAAAGATATTTTGCTTAGAATTTATAATTGGATTTGAATAATTAATTCTAACTAATTGAGTTATGGGCGATATCATAGCGGCTACAATTTTAAGTCACAAGACAGAAATCTTAGACTACACTAATAAATACGCGGTAGTTTACTGTGACTTGTCGTTATAACAATACTTTTTGGCTGTATTTTTTTTTATCAGAGATAGTTTTATATGACATAGGTAATGCCTACCTAGGCATTAATTAACTTTCATACTGAAAATATTATTTCAGTATCTATTTAGATTTTTATTCACACTTTAATTCTAAAAAATAAAAATTTAAATCCTTTTATAGAATTGTCAGATCCTGATTTAACACATACGAAAAATAAGCGATCTTTTAATATTATATAACCTTTATTTAAAGATAATTATTAATTGAACGAGTAAGTTTAACTAAAAGCTGTGGTTGGTGATTAAAAAGGTGTTTCATTAATCAATAAAAGACAATTACTTAGTGAAAACGTTAACACTTGTCTAACTAAAGTGCCGGATGTGTGATATATAACAAAAAAACAACTCAACAATCGTAACAAATCGATTTAAAACAATTAATAATTTTGGAAACATCAAAATTCTCAACGCGTTTCGCCTATGCTTCTTGGGTTTTTTACGAATTTGTACTTTGTCACCGTTGAAATAAGGTCAACATTTGAATTTTATGATGACCTGTTAAAGTTTGACGGCTAAGTTCAACCTACCACAGAATTTGAATAGCTAAAAGCACCTAAAATTTAATAGGGTATTTAAAATATTATTATACGCCGGTAAATGAGAATTAAAAAGTACCTGCTATATTAAAATTATGATTGCTAGTCCAGAATTATCCAACTTATTTATAAATTTATGTTACAATAAAAGTACTCAGGTAATTTATAAAAAATCGGCCAAGAGCGAGTCGGATTCGCGCACCGAGGGTCCAAACTTTTTAAAGGACAAACTTAACTTTGCTGTTTGATCCCTAGAAACGGCTATTGCACCAACCGCAAATAATAAGTTTGTAATAGTAAAATCGCTTTTTTGTTGTTGTTAATAAACTACATATATTCGTTTTTCAGACTTTTCCCTTTACATGTGCTTTAGTAACACCTTGCTTTTTGCCAAATTTCGTGATTCTAGGTCAACGGGAACTACCATTATAGGTTTTCGACCCAAAACCTATAGGGCACTTCCGGTTGACCTAGAATTGTCAATTTTTCTTAAAAGCAAGGTCTTACAGTACAAGTAAAGGCAAAAGTCTGAAAAATAAAAACAAATTAAAATTAAGGTAAATTTTGGTACTTACAAGTTTTCGCGAAAATCTAAATTTGCCCATATCTTTTTATCGTGTTAACTCAGGACCTTGATTTTTATACACCTAATAGGGACTATAGACGTCAGTAAGTTTAGAGTACAAATTTCAACTTGCTAGGTCCACCCGTTCCTGAGAAAATCGGTGGTGACAGACGGACAAGAAAGTGATCTTATAAGGGTTCCGTTTTTTTCCATTTGAGTTACGGAACCCTAACAAGGCTTTAAAATAAATACTTATGTCAAATGATAAATTCAAAGTTAAAAATTCCCAAATCCCTTTATACCTGTCATGCCCTGGTACCTAGGTGTTAGGCTCAATTATAAATAAATTTCCACTACCAACTAAAGTACTTTTGGGACGCATGATGCAATTCTGACTTTTTTATAACCTCACCTATTTACCTCTTTTTAAATACCGACCAAAGTACAACTACTTCATAAATTATTGAAAATGCGTGATGCAACTTCAACATTATCATTGAACTCATTGCACCACCCGTTACAATTTTAAAACACCGTTTAGCTCAATAACCTGAACATTTTAACTTTTTTTTTCTTAATGTTCTCTGCCAATAAAAATTAATATTCAATCACTTCTAGTAGATTTCGACATCTACAAAACCAAGAGCGTTTCGAATGATCTGTTCAAAAATCAGTGCTGGCCTATTAGGTTGATTCGATTATTAATTTATGAGGTGAATAATAGCCGTAAATCGATACAGTTGAATCGATTCTACTCGGTATGACCGTGGCGATGGAACGGCTAACGGATTTCGAATGTGTTCAATTTCAAATTTCGAATTTCGTAAATTTTCGTCGTGTAGTGCGGTTATGGAGGGAAATTGGTTGTTTTGTGAAATAAAATATGCAAGGCTGAGTATATTTTGCAAGTGTTTACGGATACGGACTTACGTATATACGTATAATTTTCATAGGGATGCATATTTTAACTAAAACTAGAAAATGTTCCTTTAAGAAAAGGAAAACAAAGATGAGCATTCTGAAAAATGTTTTTGTTGAAGCGGTCTTTCTTAATATTCTGCCAATTAGGTATGTTGACCCAGTGCAATGCAAATTTTCTCGAATTCTAGGCTCTAGGTTATGCCAGTTTATTTTACCCTTAAACACCAACGGTGATGAAATAAGACAAAGTAACGCTGTTGCAAGGGTTTGAATCCACGACCTTTTTTATTTTATTAAGCCGAGAAAAATGCCTAATGCATACTGCATCGTCCGCGGAGACGGCTTAAATATGTGGGGTTTGCACCTACTGTGGCCTTTGCATATGAGCCGAAAGAACTGGCGAGCCATTGGGCCACTAGTTCCATTGTAATAACTTATTTTTTAACCGAGCTTTTCGAATGATAGAAAGAATACTGTCAATAGCTATAAATTAATATACTCACTCCTTATAACAAAATATCATGCTAGGTAGTAAAGTCTGTGGCCAACAAAGGTTTTCATGAATCCATGAACAAAAGACAACAGCGTTTCACACAAACTTAGGTACCTAAGGGGTTGGTGACGTCGCGGGCCTGTGGACGGTGGGCTATGGGCTAGCTCGCCGTCCGTCCGTCTCATGACGACAGGCCGTGTCGACGGCGCGTTCGTGTTCCACGCGCGCCTCAAAGAGAGTCAGCAAAAAGGAAGGGGTCCGAAAGGACCGATGCCTGCCGGGGTTGCGGGACTATTCGAAAGAGATACCGTGGCCCCGGAACACAAAGGGCGATGAAGGAACATGGATGGGTTTTAGTCAGTAAAAGTCTGACACTCCCTCCTGCTCCGCCCAGAGCGGGAGAAGTCATTTGATGATTTCCCATCCGAAAAAAAAAAAAAAAAAAAAAAAAAAAAAAAAGGGGTTGGTGACGTCATCTCTCCCCCGCCTTCAGTTTCAGGGCGTTTTAAATAGGTACACATGACACGCCTTCAACTGCTTAAGGTTACTAGGTGATAATGACCTTTTATTGTGGTTCTTAATTTGTGAGGTTTTGCAAAGGAGGTTTCCATTTTCTTATGCTTTTTCATGACGCAGTGGATTTAATTTCAGGATATTTCTGTATAGTACAAACTACAGCAATTTTCTTTACAAAACTAGCATTAAAAATCATTTGAAAAATACTACTGCCTACTAAACCCTCGGCTCCGGATTTTGGTCTCATAACTTTTTGAATAGGTGTACCTAAATGATCAAAATTTAAAGATGATCATGGTGTAGTTCAAATGATTTGGAACTACACCGTGGGCAAACTGTGATGAACTGCGATGTGAATATTTATTTAGTGCAACAGAACCTTCATCATCATCAACCTATTAATGTTCCCACTGCTGGGACACAGGCCTATTCTCTATGAGAGGGACTGGGCTATAATCCACGACGCGGGCCCAGTGCGGATTGGTAGATGTCACATGTCTTCGAATTTTTTGGTTCTAGGACATGCTAGTTTCCTCACGATGTTTTCCTTCACCGTTTTGAGAGCAGGAATGATGAAATAAATTACACAAAGTAATGCGCCTGCCTGGGTTCGAACCCACGACTTACTGTTCGTAAGTCGGGGCCGCCACCACTGGGCCACCGCTGTTCACCAGAACCTTAAATATGTATAATCCGAAGGAGATTTCAAACTACGCTATACCTACTATAATGTGTAGTATTCAAGTATGAACGTGCATATCGTGAATTCTTGTACATATTTCATATGCCTTTAATAAAAATCTCATCAACCGAACTATAACCTAGCATTACTGTCCATTTTCATACATCCATACTTGCTCAAAGAGGCAGAAAACTTCACACTACCCTCCGCATTTAAAACACCATTCGTGACGTAATGACTACGTAATTATTCTTCACTCAAACTATACATTATTAGACAACTATTGTGTTTGAAAACCATGGATCCATGGTGTATAATTTATTTAAGTACTGGCAACGAAACGGATTAGTATGCAGGCAGCGAATTTGGGTGCACTCCTCGTGTGACTATACTGAAGTTTGGCGCTGCTTGGGTATTTAACCCCGTCACCAACTTACTGTCAATATAAGTGTTTAAACTGACATGGTCATGAAGCGGGAGATTTACCATTTTTATTATTTGTTCTGAGCTTCCGATATTTTTGAACTGTTGTAAATCGCAGTTTGTTATCCGTGATCATGGCGCTTAAAAGAATAAATATGGTAAATATCACGTTTTAGGTGTTATATAACGTTGCAGCCAATATTTCATCCATAGTATTCTCTATTCTTCTTTTTTGGTCTTATTTCGACACGCTAAGAAGACCAATCTTTAGTATTGTTTGTTCCAGTGTGTGTCATAATGTGTGGGTTTTTGTATTTTTTATAAACGGATGCTTATATAAGAGTACGTATATGTGATCATTGCTTGCGAAGGCAACGATTCATGCCTGCATACCAAACTATTTTACTGATTATACTTTTAAACAGTATTTTTAATAGCAAGTACTTTTTGAAATTGAGTTGTGTAAAGTTTGTAAGATGTTGCTATAATTAAAGTTGACTTTTTAATCAAAATATGTAATTAGTCTGCCACGGTGAGTAAAATAACCACATTATACAGCTCTCTACCGCAACAGTTGTCTGAAAGAGTGACGAAAGTAATTACAAGTTTATCTAAGTTGTCAAGTTCACAATAAATATCACGTTTTTTGCTAATAGGAAAGTTTTAACAACATTATCGGCACACACGCTTGCTTATCAATGCACTATACATGATTCGAAGACATATCATAAAAATCAATTAAAATCCTTTACTAAATCAGTGGTATAAAGAACCGGCATGCTAAAAAACCTTGATAAGAAAATTAAAAAATTCTAATCCGCGAAATAAATTAAAACGTTTTTTAAAAGGATTTTTGGATTTTGCCAGTTGTACTTCTTAGTCTTACACTACAATTATTTAGGTATCTATAGTAACACCCAATTTTATCATTATTAGTTGGCCAAGGATCAAAATATTCTCGTTCTATGAAACTCATTATAAAGACGTTTCCCAAGAATCACCACAGCGACCGACGAGACGATGCTTGCTACTTGATATGGAATCGTAAAAATCCAATCATTTCTGTAAGTTATAGTAGCACAGAACACAACACCAATTTATCAGTAAGACAGTCATTTACCAACTGACCGAAAGATTATTCTTTTACGAAACCAACGAAAGAAAAATATATTAAGATTATCAGGAAATTCCAGCATCTTTTTACGAAGACACCCCACATTGGTATCTTTTGAATAAAACATTACATTTCTAGTGTACGCTTTATCGGTTTTTTACTAAGTTTTGTTTAATAATTATGAGTGACGAACAAAAACTTGTAGTTCCATTGACAGCTGGTTCAACTAAAAATTGATCACAATTCAACGTTACGCTGTTTATTTTAACGTGGTCAGCAGTAAAGGTGGCATGTAATTGTAATTTTTTAAACACAATGTGGACTTTAAAAGAAACTTAAAGACTTTCTGGGGATAATAATTGATTTATCTTCTAAACGGTTTGTGAAAAGTTCAGTAAATTATAACTGTGTATCTATTGGAAGCATTCCCGAGTTATTACAGAGTCACTGTATTTTTATATTCAAAACATCATCTCTGCCTGCATCATCAGCCCTACATCCAACTTTGTTTGGGTTGGTTTCCAATATTATCAGCATCATCATCATCATCAGCCTATATAATGTTCCCACTGCTGGGACACAGGCCTCCTCTCTATGAGAGGGAATGGGCTATAATCCACCACGCGGGCCCAGCGCGGATTAGTAGATGTCACATGTCTTCGAATTGTTGGTTCTAGGACATGCCGGTTTCCTCACGATGTTTTTCTTCACCGTTTTGAGAGCAATGGTGATGAAATAAATAATACAAAGTAATGCGCCTGTCTGGGTTCGAACCCACGACTTACTGTTCGTAAGTCGGGGCCGCCACCACTGGGCCACCGCTGCTCAATATTATTAGATGCAGTTGAATACCAGTATTTTACGAACAACTGTTTATCTTACTATTGCAATACCGAGTGACACGTTAATTAATAAAGGAACATTACACATAAGACTACTGAGCTTGAGGTTCTGGATTCGATTTCCAGGTCGGGCAAAGTGTTATAGGGATTTTCCACTAGGAATTTCTCAGTAGCAGCATTGATGATGTGATGGCAATAGGCTTGCCCCCTATAAGCTAGTTTCCACCATAAATAAATTGCAAATCTATTTAGTCCGTCAGATTATTGAAAAATAATGGAAACATATTTTTTGTTTTTGTAAATCAAGGAATATTGACAAAGATAAAACGCATCAAAACTCCGGTGAGCGCTCGTGACGTCACAACGCACTTAAATGATACCCCGGCGTGACGGATTGAGAATTTTAAAAGCGTCATATCTTCGTCAATTTTGGTTTACGTAACAAACGAAAAAATACGGGTCAAATATTTTTTGATAATCTGACTGACGGACTAATTAGATTTTTTCGGTATAAAAGCCTATTACATGAGACTTACACATAACTGGCGAAAAGTGTGTGTATTAGTAGGCACACCTCTGCCTAACCCCTCTGGGATTATAGGCGTGGTGTTATGTTATTAGGCATTCGACCTGATGATCAGCTCACATAACTCATTTTCTAGGTGGAAAATGACAACATTAAGGTCATAATTTTAGCTGATGGAAGCCCACTGCTCCCTCCCTCATAACATTATCATCACATCAATAGATCCCGTTCTTTTTAGGAAGTTTCCTCATGTGGTTTCAATTCATTTTATCGATTAGTCAGGGAAGTTTTGTAGGCATCTAATCGATTCCCGCAACCTTCACCAGGTCATCGGTCTACCTAGTAGATGGCCACTTAAACCTTGTAAAGGACACCAAAAAAACAAAAAAAAAAACTTTATTTGCATTTAAAAATAACCTTAAAAAACTCATTCGCCTTTCACCCCTTTTTACTTACAGGACACATAGATATGTTAGTAAAAAAAACTACCTAAACATACCATACAATCGTTAATTCGAATAAAACCGTCGAAATTGTAAATAAAAACGGTGAAATATACAAAATTGCGCAGGCGCAGTGTACGGAACCACCTGCGCGCGCAGATGGCGGGTTGGCAGTCTGTTAAATAATAATTTTGCCATTTGAACCCTAAAGCGTAGGGAAGTCGGGCGATTTCTTAGGGTTTGAACCTCAAATGGTTTAGTATTAATTTTATTTGACGACATTTTTATTATCCTTTAAGTTTTATCATCATCATCACCCTATTAATGTTCCCACTGCTGGGACACAGGCCTCCTCTCTATGAGAGGGAATGGGCTATAATCCACCACGCGAGCCCAGTGCGGGTTAGTAGATATCACATGTCTTCGAATTTTTGGTTCTAGGACATGCCGGTTTCCTCACGATGTTGTCCTTCCCCGTTTTGAGAGCAGTGGTGATGAAATAAATTACACAAAGTAATGCGCCTGCCTGGGTTCGAACTCACGACTTACTGTAAGTCGGGGCCGCCACCACTGGGCCACCACTGCTCTCCAACTGGGCCACCACTGCTCTCCAAGTTTTATCTGCGAAGCGATAAAAGACAGAGCCTTGCTAGACAGACTGAGGCACTAAGTCAAACATAATTTTAATAATATAATTTTGCCCAACCTGGGTATAAAACCCATAACTTCATGATTACCAACCAGGCAGCCGATTCACACAAGCTACCGATATACTGATATCGGTCATTGTAGAAGTACCAAACGTTTTGGAGCTTTTGCCAGTTGCCTAGGTCCTAAGCTCAATTTTTACAAAGCTTTCATATTCACGCGTTCCAGATTTCGGCTCGCTACTGCGTCAGCGAATAGCATCACTGATGCGTCGGGTACGCGACAGCCCCAACAGCCTCGTGGCTACTGTAGCCGGCAGGATGGATGGCCAGATAATGTTTCGCTGGGTGTCGGCACACAGACCGTCGTCCAGATATGTGTTATAGTTGTTTTAGTTAGTAAGTACCAAGTTTGTTTTATTTTTGTTTTGTGTTTTTATTATGGATCTATGGTCTGAAAATAAAGATATTATTTTTTTATTTATATTCATAAAATTAAGATTTTTATTGCTATAGAAGAAAAGAGGTAGACCAAAGAGATGGATGGATGGATTGTGTGAAAAGTGAATGTAATGGGTGTAAAAGTACCCTTAATGAAGCCGAAAGGCGCTTGTTCTCCCCGTCATTGCGATTTATTTTGTTCTAGACTGTACCTGAGAACCTTATATTTACGGAAACCTTGGGGATTAAAATTCATACGATTTCACAAGTTATTATTAGGGTCCCGTACCCAAAGGGTAAAAACGGGACACTATTACCAAGACTCCACTGTCTTTCTGTCCATATGTCCGTCTGTCTGTCACCAGGCTGTATTTTATGAACCGTGATAGCTAGACAGTTGAAATTTTTACAGATGTTGTATTTCTGTTGCCGCTATAACAACAAATACAAAAAACAGAATAAAATAAATATTTAAGGGGGGCTACCATACAACAAAAATGTTTTTTTTGAGGTTTTGTCTAATGTTGTTTATATAATGGTACGGAACCTTTCTTATACGCGAGTCCGACCCGCAATGGCCGGTTTTTTTTTTTGTTACAAGTTTTTAATGTTATAATTTTACTTTTAATACCTTCATGACCCCCGTACTATTAAATACATCTATCAGTACAAGGTTTTGAGGGCGTTATATTGAGTCATATCGTAATCCGTGATTTTTCACACAAATAAAAAGTCGTTTCCCAGCATATTTTTTGCGTAGAGTAGAGATACTTAGTTTAATGTGGTACAAAATGCTTGAAGACGACTTCGTGAACCGTCCGTTTACACCTTATATAGGAAGGAAATTAACATGGTTAAGGACAGATCACAATTAAATTGGGATAGAGCCGAAGGCAGATGATCTCTGTCATATTTAATTAAACGCCTAGTTATCCTTTTTATTCAATAATTCTGGTAGAGAAAGAACTGTATTAAAACGTAATAATGAACTTATAAGGGAACACTTGTGGCATTTGAACAAAAATGTTTAATGTGTTGCGTGAGGTCCGTTCAAATTTTCTCGATGAGTTGTGGCACTATTCAATTTAGGAAAGGTTTACAATAAAATGAGTGTAACCTACGTACTGATGAGAGTTAAAATCCCATTGGGTATTGGGATTTTAGAGTTTCGATAAACATAATCAGCGTATAACGTTCTTACTGCTAAGGCACAGGCATTCTCTCTATAGAGGGAGTAGTAGGCCGTATTCCATCACGCACGTGAACCCAGTAAAAAATAGTGTCAGTCTGTTGCTTGATGTTAAGCTCCAATCATTTTCAAATAATTTTGGTGGGTTTTATCTCATTGTCAACCATTTTTCAGCTCATAGTTGGGCTGACTGCACAGAAGGCTGTTTAAAACTTAGCAAATCTATTTGTGGTGGTTCAAACTTCATTTGAAATACTGTTAGAATAAAGTTCTAATCAGCTTGCACTACAAAGCGGTTGTTACGTCAGTCACTGCGGCTGAATAGTGCGAAATGAGTGGTTTTTTGCGATTTACAAAAAATCTATTGATTGGATTAAAAAAGTAAAACACATAAGACCTGCTTTATAGTTAGTTTAGTTAGTATGCAAAGTTTCATGATCTAATTTCAAGTACTTTTTGAATACCAGTGGTTTATTGTTCGATTTGGAGGACTTTGGATGTTTTTTCTATCGAGAAAAGTTTATGGAATCGTGTGAATAGGACTTAGCATTAATCCTCAACTTTACCATAGATTTATTTCAAAATTAATGCTGCAGTATTTTAGGAGTAACGGAGGATCATGCTAAACCATTTGAGGGATATATAGCCCTTATGCATAAGCATCAAACGATAAAGTTCCCACAACTGAGCCGCAGGTCTCTGGTCAGTAAAAGGCTCACCTAGGGTGCTGATTCGGGTTCACTCCAATGTTCGTTTGTGAAGACTATTCAGTTACAGTGAAAATTAGCTTCAGCAAAAGCCTGTTTCTTAAAAGCTCATCCAGACTAATTATTCCTTTTTACTCAATCGTTCAATCACAGCGTATGAAGGAGCGTTTACACTCAAACAATGGCGGCCTGCCCACCCATAACAAAAACAATCGCAAAGAATCGCGATTCTCATAAAAGATCGGGCTTAAATGAGCACTATAACCCTTGATTATCGTCCGATATCGACCGAGATCGCTTCAGGCGAAACGCGCCTATAATTTTGCGGACGCGGCAACGTGTCGCGTGCCTTTATCGATTGTTTTATTTATCGATAACGTGTTAATGGTGATGTGTGGTTTGTCTTTAATTGATTGGGAGTTAGGTGGAGACGGTTTTTTGGTCGGAGTTGGTTTGATCTATAACCGCAAAGTATTAATTTTGTACTAGTATCCCTCTATGTCGATTCCCTTTACGTCGACTCGTGAAACAAATGACATCTGTTTAAAAAAGTTTACGCTTGACCACGAGGTTGGAAGAGGAGGTCTGGCTAAATAATAGCAGCCACTCGGGTTGATCTACAGGTTAAGCCGCGTTTGCCTAGGTTGGCCTGTGGAAGGGTGACCATAGCATAGGTACCGAGTTTCCTCCGTGTTGGTCTTGGCTTTCAATTGCAGTCTTTGACAGTCGTTACGTGTAGTCAGTGACCCAAAGTCTGACCACCAGTCAAACTCAAACTCAAAGCATTTGTTTCAATTAGACCATTACGGCACTTTTGAATGACAAAAAAACAAGTCCTACCAAAATACTATAATATTGTAATATAAATAATCTGAATTCGCCCAAGCTAGAGTTATCTAAGTTAAGTTATAAAATCAGATTGTAATAATAAGCAGTGTAAAATTTTATTGATTAGCCCATAAACACAAACACAATTTTTCAATTAAGAAATATGATTTATCGTGCATATTTGATTACAGAAACATATAAAACTACTAGACCGACACTGACAATGTTTGTGTCTACGTATAGTTATAGTCATTTCCTTTACAAGACAGTAACACTAGAATTTAAAGTGGTTTTCTTCATGGATAGCTGTTTATGATACTTAGGCGAGGACGATGGGTGGTCGATGCAGGTAAAAATACTTAAAATTGTAACATTTTCCTTTAAGGCAAGAAAAATAGAAAGGGTAAATGTTTAGTGCAATTTAACTAGCTTATTTAATTAAGTTTAGTTTGTGCACAACAGAATCGACACCAATGTTTTTCGATCTATTCTCCAAGTTGTACCTGAGTTCTCGTTTAAAACAATGTTAATTTTAATCATTATTTTCTAGCCCTTATCCCGATTTATTTAGGTTCGGGTCGGCGCAGCATTTGTCTTCCTCCACACTTCTCTATTTTTCGTCATATCATCAGACACTTCTTTTCTTGCCATCATTCTTAACACAGTCCATCCATCGTTTCTTTGTCTTCCTCTACTCTTATACCCATCCACATTCATACTCAAAACAACGTTAATTTTAAATCGTCCGGAGTTATTGAAAACTTCTGCACATACCAATCTGCCAACGTCATCAAACCACCTTCATATTGTGGTAATTTTGAGTAGCTCCAAATAGTTCATCTATGTAGCAACTAGTAGTAGCGTCGCGGCGTTAAGTTACTACAAACTGTCAAATTTTCTCATTCGATTTTGAACTTAACCATCAACATTTTATGGTTTAAAATAATTTGCAAAAATTTGATAGTTTGTAGTAACTTGAAGTGCTGGCGACTGTTCTTAGCCCATTTTAGAAGTAATGGCTTTGAAAGGCCTATATGGCTACCCTGTGCCAATATGTGGATATTGAATACATTTGGAATGAGGGATTTTCTTTTTCAACTCTTCCCTAGTCGCCGGATAGATGATGCTGAACTTGGTAAGTTACTGCTAGGAACGGAACGTCACATTATTTCACTTGGATGTAATGGTTATATTCGGAAGCATAGACAAACGAAAGTGTCAGTCAACGAGCGTATGTGACGTGACGCAATGATTTGTTTCCAAGCGTTTTGGCTTTGGCAAATAGTAACGTATTCAGTTCAACGCCATCTACAAATTTCTTGGAAACTTTTTTTTTTAAATACTCAAAAAGAAAACCTCTCATTCAAAGAATGCATTATTATTTCTTTACCAAGGTGATTATTGTTACAGGAACCCTTTTCGGTATTTATAAGCTTTAAGTAAAATATTAATTTAGCCCCGTTTAAGATACTACAAAAGTCTGCTCACCCGACAAAAACATAAAAATATATACATGCAACCGCATAATCATCCGGGCGATTATCAGACCTTCTAGTAATTAAACATGGTCCGTTTACATTTTTAACGTATCGCGTCAGTATTAAAGATTTTTAAATGTCCGGTAACGAGGTTGTTTAATTTGAAGCAGATGCGCTTTGTGGCGCGTTTGAACGGGACAGTGGGGTGGGCAAGTAGTGAGTAGGGGTTCTAGTTGTGTTATGGCTAATAGGTTAAGAAAATTTATTCTATTCTTGTTATTGAAGAAGCATAAACACTGTTTATGTTAAATAAATAAATATTGATATGAGGAGCTGCTCGTGGCTAAATAATAACAGACGCTCGGGTCGATCTTTAGGTTAAGCCGTGCTTGCCTAGGTTGGTCTGTAGATGGGTGACCACCCATTACATATCGAGTTTCCTCCGTGCCTCGGAAAGCATGTTAAGCCGTTGGTCCTGGATGTTATTTGTAGATCTTGGACTGTCGTTACAGTTAGTCAGTGGCCCGAAAAGTCTGACAACCAGTCTTGCCAAGGGGTATCGTATTACCCAGTACTAACTGGGTTGTGAAAGTCAGATAGGCAGTCGCTCCATGTAACATACTGGTATTCAGCTGCATCCGGTTAGACTGGAATGAAAAAATGATGATGATGAAATAAATATTGATATATTTATCTGTTCAGTAATATTTTCATGAAAATCCTCACTAAAATATGGATCTGGAAACCATGAAAACGACACCTATGATGAAAATGTCGCGCAAAAGTCCATGCGCACATATGTCTTTTCGCGCAAGTGGATTTGCGCAACTGTCTTTCACGCAAATGTATTTCGAGCAAATGTCTTGAAACCCTAAAATATATTTAACTTGTGGCGGCCGCCGCCAACGTCTGATGCTGCTACAGCATCCCCCGCGCCTGCTCAGCCACCGCGCGCCTCCAGTCGTAGGCATGCCATGCATAGACACTTACGAGTATGTCTGCGGCTTTGCGGGCGTGTAGTTTGGTAGCTAAGTATCCTATGTGTTAATCAAGGTTATAAACTACATGTGTTCCAAGTTTCAACCAAATCCGGTCAGGAGTATTTGAAGAGAAACAAAGTAGATCTATGCATCCATTCATCCTCACCAACTTCACAGCCCCCTAGAATACAATTGAGTAATAAATCTAAATCATTAAGCATACCTATCACTATATACCAAGTCGTATTACTAGATCGTATAATAAGCAATCAATTTTATTCATAACCAGATCTTACTTAATTAATCTGGAACTTTAAAATAGATTCGTTTTGATGATGCTTTTAAAAGCTATAATTTACTTTGATCCATTAAAAGCATAGCTCATTTACTACACTTATGAATTCATGACTACCCGTTAATTGCAAACACACATAGTTTAAAACACTATCTCCCAATCTCGCCCACCTAAACGAAGCATCGTTTTTGCTATAAGCGCGTGCGCACGTGACCGCCATGTCGATTGTCCTAATTAGATCAAAGGTGACCGATGTTAACCAGTTATGATAAGAACTTTAATTTCACACCAGTTACAGTTGCAAGAACCAAAAAGAGTACGTTTAATATTAACTGAATAAAATAAAATGTTAAAAGCTATAATTTACAATAATCCAAGATAAAAAGAAGCCTATGCTCTTCTCCAGATCCCAGACTACACCTATCTGCTGTGTTGAGTAGTTAAGGCATGAAAAGTTAACAGACAAACGGACCGACGGAGTTCATTATCATCATCAGGCTATAATGTTCCCACTGCTGGGACATAGACCTCCTCTCTATGAGAGGGAATGGGCTACAATCCACCACGCGGGCCCAGTGCGGATTGGTAGATGTCACGTCTTCGAATTTTCTGGTTCTAGGACATGCCGGTTTCCTCACGATGTTTTCCTTCACCGTTTTGAGAGCAGTGGTGATGAAATAAATTACACAAATTAATGCACCTGTCTGGGTTCGAACCCATGACTTACTGTTCGTAAGTCGGGGCCGCCACCACTGGGCTACCGCTGCTCGGAGTTAATTTCGCATTTATAATATTATTTTATGCTATTTATCACCTACAGTTATAACTTCTAATGTCATCAATGGTGTTTTTACATGTCCGCTTTGTTCTCGAAGTTTTTCGGCCAAAGTTGGATATGCTAATCACTAGAGAGCACATGAAAGAGCAGCATACCAAAGCTCTAAACAACCACTCTAGAGAGCCATTGAATGTAGTCGCTGTGGCTAAAATCGGCTACATAGCATCATCTTTATCATTAGCTTTGTACCTATATTTTGCACGTCATGTGCCTGCGGCAAATAAATATTTTTTCTTTCTCTCTTTCTTACTCCGGATTCCAAAGATCTAGATATTCCTGGCCAGAAACACTTGGCTAATTAAGCAACAAACTGTAAATAAGACAATACACCTCTCTCTACAAATACCAGTTCTGATCAACCCTGACAATTAACACATTGAAATGAGACTGTTTCTTCGCTACGAATATCTCACATTTGTACCCTTAAATGGACAACTTGATCAGAAACAGATGTAGTGAAATAATACTAGCTAATTGGGCACACGAAACTATGTGCTCATTTTCATAACTTGCTCCGGCTTAGGATAGAAAAACTGGCCAAGTACGTGTCCGACACACAGTCAGGGGTTCCGCAGACGGGAAGATTATTTACATTTTACCATCATTTACCAAAATATCCACTTTCTGTAGCCCTAACACAGGTAGACGGCGTCGTAGCAGACCTCGTAGAAGGTGGCGTGACGATCTAGACAAGACCAGCGACCAGTGATCCACATTGGCCTTGGCTCGAAACAACTGGAAGTCATGGAGAAAATCCTTTGCCCAGCAGTGGGATGATTCAGACTAACAGTATCAATATAATTATTTCCCTGCCCATGTCTCATTTAATTTCGGGTCGGCGCAAAACGTTTTTTTCTTCCATTCTCCACTGCCAGTCGTCACAGTATCATTTCCTTTTCGTTCATATTATTTCTCACAGAATCCATACATGTAATGGAATATATTTACATATGCATAGGTACATCTTATCAACAGCAAAATTAAGATTATACAATCTTTATAGAATACATTTTCTTAAAAAATCCAGAAATTAAAAGATGGACAACGCAGCCGCCGAGGTCGGCTTAGAAAGCGGTGGAGTATTATATTATCTGTGGCGGTGGTAAGACAACGTAGATGCGTACCGTGAGGGCTGGTTCAAAGTGGCGCAAGAAAAGGGTTCTTGGAAGGAATTGGGCCTTTGTTCAGTAGTGGGACATATAGATTATTGAAAATCTTCTCCAAAAATAAAATATCTCTGTTATATCCAGACAGACACACAGATCGAAAGGCCCGAACCATTCCGTTCCATCTTTGCCTTTTGTCTACGGAACCCTAAAAATATCAACAATGGTGTATAATTAACGAGATGCATTTTAACCGTTTTAACACTTATTTTTTCTACTTCATGGCTTATATCAATTTACTGCATGTCGAATAGGGTGTTGATATTTGTGTCATTGTTACATAATTTTTCGATCAAATATATAAATAAAGACGAGTTTGTAATAGACTAGCTTATGTACATGGCTTCGCCCGCGTGCAGGTTGGTAACTGTCCCACGGGATCATACTACCGGGATAAATAAACTAGATATCTATTTAAATACCTTGGGCATCTGGTGACCTCTGACCTGAGAGACGATTCAGACAGAGCGGGAACGTAGGGCGTTGTCTGTTAGAGCGAACATGATAGCTCGCAGGTTTACACGATGCTCGAAGGAAGCAAAAAACACTCTTATCAGAGCCTATTTGCACTCTGTTTTTATTCGAGCGCTTTGGGGGCTAACTATACTCAAAAACAGTACAGCGCCCTACGAGTCCAATTCAACAATGCCTACAGGATGTAGTTGGGGTTGCCTCGGTACTGCAGTGCGTTGGGGATGTTCGCTGAGTCACGCATTGACTGCTTCTATGCGACGATGCGGAAACGGTGCACATCCTTGGTGCGTAGCGTCCGCGCCAGCTCCAACACCATCTTGAGGATGTTGGCTGAGAGGTTCGACTGTCACTACATTAACCATTGTTGTATGCTTAATGTTGTGACAATAGCAAGAAAATGAAATAATCATAACACATTAATGTTCATTAAGTCCCTGTTTTTTATTTTACGATATTAAAATCTTTAATAAATGATAATTATTATATATTTTTATAAATGAGTTTTTATTTTTATATTTATGATTATTTCTAATTTTAATTTGTTGACTGCCAATTTAATTTTTAAGTAATAAGTAGTGAAGGTGTGTGTTTGTGTTTTTTCATATTTTTATTTTTCTATTATCATATTAGTTTTTTCATATTATTATTTTATCAACTATTGATTGAAATATAAGGAATTGAAAATTTAAATTTGCCAAATCTGTTCAGTAGTTTTCGAGTGAAATAGTAACATTACTAGCGAAATGTGTGTGTTATTTCGATTGTATTAAGTACACCTCTGTCTAAAACCTCGGGGATTAAAGGCGTGATGTTATGTTGTGTTTAGAAAATAAAATCACCAATTAGATAATAATTGATCTCATACAGCTAATTAAATTTACCTCCGTAACAAAGTCAAAGAAAACAATTGCCATCTAATTTTCGAAACTTGACATGTGAAGTACCTACCTATGCACTGTTGGTTAAGGGTTCTTACAGACGAGCGGCTCGTTGCCAACTGCAGATAAACTGCCGTCGACGCTTGCAGTTGTGGCGTCGGCAGCTGCAGCCGGCGGGTCGACGGCAGCCATCGACACACATTTACGCGGCATGCTACAACTGCAAGCGTCGCCACCCATCGACGGCATTCGTCGACGCTTCGGCGGCTGCCGCCCGGCGCGTGGACGGCAGCCGTCGACAGGTGGCGACGGCTGCAGTTTATCTGCCGTTGGCACCGTGCCGCTCGTCTGTAAGAACCCCAAGGTAAATTCCAAACTCTAAGGTTCCAAATTTTCTATAATTTACGCGACTTCAATAAGATCATACTCATGCCAATCCAAAGACAAAGAGATGAACAGGCATACCCGCATAAGTTCTCCTACTTTTCTCACACCGTTTTGTTAATCCCTGTTATTCGTTTTACTACCGCAAATGAATCCCGTTTTTACCAGTAAATCCTCATAATCCAGTTCATATATTTCCCCACATATCGTTGGTAAATAAATGTGTAAACTGTTATTTCCTAGGCTAAAGAAAAAGCTACTCATCCGCGTTAATTATGGCGCTCATAGCGCGCCGAACCAATAAAAATATCAGCAATTCTTTGTTGAAATATACGGGTTTTAAATGCGTTCGTTCCTGCCGCGCTTTTTTCTATGTACATAATGTTTTCCACAGTACAAGCCCATTGTTTGTTATCAAGTTTTCACAAAACAGAGTAATATCGGAAAATAAATATATTTTATGATATTACTCTGTTTCTTCGTTCTTACTACAGTTTTTTATGCTTAATTCAGTCCCTAGATCTGTAATGTACTACCGAGTTACTGACGATCAAGAACTTTTCACCTTTATGACCATAGGTATAAGGTAAAAATTTTGTACACGTCAGTGAGCGCGGTAAAGCCTACTCAATCTCCTCCCTTAATATAGCAGATTCAAAGGAAAAGACCATGTTTAGCCAATATTACAAAAAAATCAATTGGTGCTTTGGCGCCATCTAAAACGCCACTAAGGATATAAGTAATGTCTCGATAACATCGGTCGAGTAGCCTACCCAACACAGCACTCGCCTATAGTTGGTGCCAGTTAAGATCGCAATAGCGGTCGTTGCCCTTTCACTAATATCTCTTCGTACGAACCAAAACAAATGAACCATGTATCGTTTTTCATTAGAAAAAAATGTTCAAGATCACGATAGATGACGATTCAAAACTTGAACAGGCTTATTTTTGGATTTTAAAGTTAAGAACTTTAGTAAATGTAGGTGGGTCAATGACCGCTATTGCGATCTTAACTGCCACCGACTATAGCTGGTGGATTCGATGTAGGAACTTTCAGTGCTGTTCCTAATATCTCTGAAATACCATTTTCCCCATTGCTGAACCTATTCTTAATCTTTATTGCACACAAAATAGAAAATATACATAGAAATTGCAATAATATAGCTTATACAACGGTGAGCCCAGAATTGGGTTTCGCCAAGGTTGGTTTACCTAAGGTTCATTCTCAAAATGTAAACCCAGTCTTATAACATCACCAAGTCACAATCATCGCAGAACCGTGGCAGGCCCACACCAACCACGTCAACGTACATTCCACCAGCCGCTGTATCTAAAGGAAACATCACGTAACAATGGCGGAATGGTATCAGCTCTCATGGTTGTCACCTGTCGTAATTACAATAAAAACTGGCGAGTCTCACAGGCGATTATACTTGCTACGCGTGGCGTGAAGTTTAGGAGTTTTTTGAGAGATAGGCTGCGGTCATGTTGTGGGAGCGGAAGCGAGTTAAGGTAAGAAGGTTTTATGCAGTTCCTTACAAACTCTTTAAGCAATTTCTTCTTCTTCTTTTTAAATCGATGAAACTCTAATTGTGTTAGAGTATGCAGCACCTGCAGGATGGGCAGGACGGAAGGTGGAGCGTATCCACATTAAGCAATCAATATGCAATTGATTTGAAATATAATATCCTGTTAGCTTTTGTTCTCAATTCTAGTCGTAGTTTCAATTATTGCCAAAATTATTCTGATTTCTTTCAATCTCTTGGAGGTTTTCTTTTTATTGACAATGTTCGGCAACTACCTAGATACTCTTACCATGAGACCCGACTAGACTTAGACATTAAATAGAAAATTATGGGGATGAGAAAATAAAAATATTTAATTTAACCACAAGATTATATTCACTTCAAAATCTTGATAACACAAACATGGTTTTATGCAATCGCATACACTCATTGTTGATGTTACCGACATTTAAAACATGAAAATAATGCAATTCTACAGGAAATACAAATAAATACTTACTTACAATAAAAATGAAACATTCACAGTTTAATCACGATAAAGACTCAGTTGTTGTCTATTTTTATATTTTTTTATATTCCGCTTCCGCCTTAACCCCAAGTCACAGCCTTAAGCCCACCTCCACACAACAACAATAATCGTCGCGGCGTTAAATGTTGCCAGTATTAAGTGATCAAGCCAGTGTCATGGCGATATGGCATGAAAATTGCCAGCAATGGATGACTGGCATTTGTTATAGTTTAATCAAACTGTTTGTGACAAACTATCGACTATTCTTGAGTTATTTTAGGCGTTGAACTCCATTTTGTATCTTTTTATGGTAAACGTCTTTGCAGTTAAAGGTTTAATTTATGAGTTTTGAAGAGGACATTGTAATTGTAAGTGACGCGCCTGTTATATTGGAAAACATATTTAGACTAATTTTTGGTGGTAAAAAGTTTGATGGGTTTGTTCAAGAAGGTTCATAAACTATTATCTTA
The DNA here is from genome assembly GCA_941918905.2 of Xestia sexstrigata. Lineage (NCBI taxonomy): Eukaryota > Metazoa > Arthropoda > Insecta > Lepidoptera > Noctuidae > Xestia > Xestia sexstrigata. Next base: position 15,077,126 of record OW799223.2, read on the forward strand.
AAGAATCTTTCACCTGGACAGGAGTTGCCATGGCTGACCTGGAAATCCTGTCCTTGTTGTTTGCACATTACAGGAGCTGGTGGACGCTACTGAAAGTGTCAAACTCGTCGCCAAGTCCCAAAACTTGGCGACGAGTTTGACACTTTCAGTAGCGTCCGTCTAACTCAATTTGAATTGTCATCGACACGCTAAGATAAAGATTTTAAAGAAAAGGTAGTAAACCAAATGTGCGTTACTAAATATTTTATATATTTAGTAACGCACATTTGGTGCACCTACCATATTTGATGCAATAAATGAATGAATTGAATTGAGCCCAATACCTTATTGCCCGACCCGGGAATCCAACCCAAGATCTCTAGCTCAGCACTAGACCAACGAGGCAATCTACAAGCATTTGATATGTATTTTTACACGACTGCCCAAAAAAAGGAGTCTTATGTTTAATCAATGACTACTTCAAACCCCCACAAAACAAGACCATAGCAACAACAAATCACATACATAATTAATTTCAATTTAACACCCATCACTTAGATACCATGAACGACCAACTTTCGCACACGACCGCGACAGGCGTAAAATCGCAGCGATTTTTAAACGCCCGTGTAACGGTCTCGCTTGGCTATTAGCCATTGATGGCTTCACGCGTAATTTTACTTAGACATTTATTACTGAAGACAATAGAAAACTATCGATGTATGGTAATGGAGGCGTGAAACGGAAAAAAGATGCGGTAAATTGAACCGTATTGCTGAGAGAAGGGTTCCGTTTGTGCTTAAAAGTCTTTTAGCTAGGCCTAGCTCATATGACTGGGTGCCAGCTAGGTTATGTAGGAACCAGTACTTCGTTTGAAGGTAAGTTATCATGTAGCCAAAAATTTATTCTCCCCATCTTTGAGAGATTTTTTTTGTTCTAGACTATACCTAGGAAACTTCTAGTTACGGAGATATTGGGGGTAAAAGTTCCAACTTTTCCAAGTTTAAAAAAATAGGTACGTTTTAAAGTATTTTTTTATACTTTAAACACCTCCACAACCCCCGTACTATTAAATCCATCCACCAGCACAATGTTTTGAGTGCGGTATGTTGAGTTTTACCGTAAAACGTGATTTTATACCCCAAAAAAAAAGTTGTTTCCTAGCAACAATTTTTGCGTAAAGTTACTTAGTATGATGTACATCACACAGAATACTTGGTTGATGGCTTCGTGATGAGTCTGTTTACACCCTGTATGACCCCTTTACGAATCTGGTTTGATATGTACTACAGAGGTCACGCCGGTATTTCAATTTTCAACCTTATAACTTTGGGTATAAGGGTGTCAAGTGAAGACCCTCAGTGAACTCGATAGTACTTTACTACTTTGTATTATTATGAACATAACTGATCGAGTAAAGTTTCAGGTACAACTGTACGAGTTGCTAGTTAAGTCAGAAACAGGAGGATTCAGGATGTTATCGAGAACCTAAATAGCCGCAAAACTCTAATACGTTTAATAATCATCGGTCGAAAAAAAACAATTTTTCAGTTATATTCCGGAGTCCAGTTTTGTGCCCGATTGACGGAATAGGCGTTTTGGTGAACAGCTCTACCTAATAAAAATGTTATGTTTCCATTTGTTTTTAAGGCATTAAAATATCTTGAGAGAGAAAATACTCTTTACTGAGAATAGTAGAGGATAGTAGGCTTTCTTTATCCTAGTAATGTGACCGGCGGACTGCCAAGTCATAGGTCTCGAGTTCGAACCCAGGACACGCCCCTCTGATTTTTCTGATTCATGTGCGTATTTTACAAATTACCAGTTGCTTCAGTGAAGGACAAACATCGTGAGGAAACAAGCATGCCTGAGAGATATTTCTCAACGGCATGTAAAGCTAAGTCAGAGGCCCATGATCAGCATAAAAACTCTGATACCAGGTTAGGCACTAACCACTCGATAAAGAAGTAGATATATTAAGAGAAAATATTATTTACAGAGGATTTACCTTATCTCCCACTGAACCCTCCTCACGTTATTCTAAACGCTGCTTCAGATAGATTCTATAACGACTAATAAAGATTATTAAGAGCCATTGTAGCCCGATCACACGGCAATATAAAACGCTTTTTTGTACGTTCGCGTCGAAGTTATAAACCTGACAAGTATTCAATGTATGCATATACAGAGCTATCAATTTTATTTAGCTCGTGTTTGTAGAACATTGTAATGAGGTTTTCTTTGAGTAAAGAAGACTGTGTATTTAGTGTAGACCCCTAGTTTCTGAACAATATAATAGTCTCTAGTAGGTTTCTGATGAAAATGTTGTGAGGAAAGTTTTGAGTAAGAATGTGGATGGGTATAAGAGTAGAGGAAGACCAAAGAAACGATGGATGAACTGTGTAAAGGATGATACATGGCAAGAAAGGAGGTGTCAGATGAGATGACGAGTAATAGAGAAGTTTGGAAGAAGAAGACATGCTGCGCCGACCCCAAATGAATTGGGATAAGGGCAAGAGATTGATGATGAGTAGGTTTCTAAACCCCTTTGCATTGTCAGGGAAAATTCGGGATGAAGTCTCCAAAAATTGAAAGCATCACATCACATCCTCAATAGTGCTATTTATTAAAATGTCAGTTTAACTGTCTCGTTGGTCTAATGGTCGCAACCGCAAATGCTACATGAGATCCTAAGTTCGAGTCCTGGCCCGGGTAAAATGTTATTGGGTTTTATCATCACGAATTTAACAGTAGCAGCTACGGAATCTGTATTCGTGGCCGGTTAATGGATATAAGTTAGCCCCCAGTTACATGGGGCTTAAACATAACTGGCGAAATGTGGGTGTACTAAGGTACACATCTGCCTAACCCTTTGGGTAGTACAGGCGTGTTTTTCAGAAAGGTCAGGTGCGTAGTACTCGCAACCGGCGTGCGTGTATGACCAGATGTATGAACGAGGCAAAAGAAATATGTAGGGACCATAGCAGGTGGCGCTCTGTGGTTTCTGCCTACCCTATTTCTGCTTTCCTCTTTTTCAGAAAACGGATCAACAAAATTAGTAACTATATCATTCCCCAAATCCGTCTCCATGATAAAGGCCACGGCACGCCGCGCACACCGTCTAGTCTTTTATCATCATCAAAATTTAAGCCGAAAGACGTCGGGCTGGACATAGGGCTCCCCCAAGTGTCGTCACATTGACCGGTCACATTCATCACATTGATCCGTGACCGGTATCATCTATAACAGTATAGAGTTGTATAAATGAATTCATTTTCTGCAATTTTCACCGTAGATATGGACTGGATGCGTCACGGTCGCCGGCGCTGTTAGGATCGGCGCATACTGGGGTTTAGTTGTAAACATTGATGTTGGAGATAGTTTAGAATAACAATAACAACAAAAGAACACATAATTTATATTCAAATTATAGAATAGAATATAGTATAAATAGTTCTAGACGGAACTCCTACACTATTTTTGAGGTTTTAAATTATATGTCCAGGCTACCTCACGAAGTGTTCCTTCACAATATCAGTCTAAGATTAATTATTTAGAATGTTAATCATCATCTGTTAGCCTTTCTTTACTCAACTATGTTGGGGTCGGCTTCCAGTCTAACCGGATGCAGCTGAATACCTGTATTTTACATGGAACGACTGCCTATCTGACCTCCACAACTCAGTTAGTTTTGGGTAGGTAATGCGTTGCTTTATATATCCCGACTGCATCACTCCACGAAGGTTGAGGAGATCGTAGAGTACATGAAGGTGAAGACCAGCTGGACCTTGAGGGTCGAGAAGTTGGAGCCGCGTCACAACACCAACTTCAAGTCGTTTGTTTTGCGAGTTCCGACACAACATCTCGACAAGGGTGTAGTCTACCGACGGTTTCGTGGCAGGCTACGTGACACCGCACAGCGCCGCCGCGCCGCCACCTCGTGTGTCATAGTTTAAGTGAAGTGCTACTAACATAGTTTTTTAAGTTGCTTATACCTACTAATAAAAAATGTTCTCAGAATGTCTATGGGTCTTTGTTACCTGAAATAAATGGTTTATTAATACGATACCTCTAGGTAATGGTTACTGACTACCTTCAACGATAGTCAAAGATCTACAAAATGACAGGTGGGACCAACGGCTTAACGTGCTTTTCGAGGCCCAGTGGAAACTCGGCATGTAATAGGTGGTCTTTCTTCCACGGACCAACCTAGGTAACCACGGACTAACCTGAAGATCTACCCGAGTGGCTGTTATTAGTTAGCCACGAGTTCCTCATGCATGAATTGAAAAAGCAACATTCTGTGACACGGAAATTCCGTCGCGTAATTTTCAGCAGTTAAATTGTGTCCCCACACTAAGGTTAGAACCTAGTATATACGTGCGTGTGTGTATATAAGTTACAATTGATATACGATAACTTCTTTAACTTACATCTCTATACCCAATCTAGAATGAACTTACATTTACTTTCTTAGTAATTCACGCAACATATAAACTCTTGTATTATGTTAATGAATATCCATGTACGGATATTAATGGGCTATATGACCACATATGTTTCTTTGACGTATGCATGTTTCAGCAATGTTTGATGAGCATTGTGTTCTAACGAATATTCATGATAGAGTTTTGTTTTGTTTAATGAGTTTTGTATAAAAACTTATGTTTGCTTGTATTCCTTGTTTTGTATGGTGTATGAAGATTTATAGAAGTCATATTTATTTATGAATTTGTTTCCGGAGTTGTCTTAAAAAATGTTTCCTTTTTTCTGAAAACGTGATGTTTGTTTTGATCAGCTCAACTGCTATTGATTGATATGTTAGAATTAAGTAATGGGTCAACAATCAAGCTTACAATTTTGCGTTAATTTTAATTGTTACAGCACAAATGTAATAACAGTCGGTTTTAGTAGTTAAGTACATAAAGTCATGCCTTTTTCCCATGGAGGTAAACAGAAACCACAAAACACCAGCTAGACAATTTTTGTATTTTCCTAATAATAGTTTAGTTTTCTTGAAGCAAACTTTTTACATAAGCCCTTGGTAAATGTTTTCCAGCTTCTCAGAATCCAAATGTACAGTTGTTCATCGTAATAAAAAGGAAAATGTTCTTATATTCTGTTGTATTATTTTGTTGTTCTTTTTTTGTTCTGTTTTTATGATAATATGAAGGCCCACAATCTTTTTCGAAGAAGTAAAGACGGTATATCCGGTTACAAACAGAAAAACAATCCCAGACGTACTAGTAATATGTAATTTATTATTTAAAGTGCAACACTAGAAGATTCCATTCACAATTATTTTTTTATTCGTCTCTAAGCAGTACTATATGACATTGATAGATTATTTCGAAGTTTTCTTGCAACAAAAAAATGAGATTTACTTGAAACAAATACATGAGCTTTTTATTAACACTGCATCTTATAATGTATCGTCATTATTGCAATGTAATGTTATTTTATCAATTTCTTTCGTATACTTTCTAGCTTCCAGCCAATAGTGCAAAACAATCTAATTTATGTCTTAACGGGTTTATTATAAAGTTGATTATCCAATAGCGGAATAACTTCAATAAAAAATTCAACACAATACCTAGTGTTACTCACATTAATCATTCGAAACCAAATTGTTTTAGATCAGAGCCGATCCGCTTTTCCGTTTTCATTCTTATTTTCATGCGCTAAAGCTTAAATTCCTTTGTGTTTTCCCGGCTACTTAAGGCGAAGCACTCGGTAACAGCGAAAAGATTGACATTTAAATACTTAAGTGGAAGTGAAAGGCTGAGAAAATGATATTTTTGATTAAAATTGGAAAATAATTGCATCTCCCACGTAGATGCGATGGTTAACGTAATGGTTATAGTTTTTTTAGTTGTTTAGTTGACTCCCGGTCGCCACTAAACTGGTTATTTCCGGTTATTTAGTCGTTTTTGGCGGACTATTCTTGGGAAGCTGACTATCAGTGATGAAATCTCTGAGGTGGTACAAAGATTTTGGGAGATGGTGCCTTTTATAAGTTGAACTTTAGAAGCTTTTTAGTTCCTGTGTCTGGTTTCCGGTCTTTTGTTTAAGTCCAGATTTGCAGTCGTTAAAGATGGTAACTATACTAAGACACACTACTACTAAGATAAACTATATACACTTCCACTTACTGACCGCAAATCAAAGTTACTAACATCTAACTATACTAGAAATATTATAAAGAAGAAAGATTTGATTTTTTGTTTGTTTGTTTGTTTGTGTGTTTGTTACGATTTAACTCTAAAACTACTTGACCGATTTTAAAAATTCTTTCACTATTAGAAAGCCACATTTTTACTGAGTAACATAAGCTATATTTTATACCCATACTCCGACGGGAATGGGAACTACGCGGTTGAAACCACGTGACGTCCGCTAGTTATTAATAAAACAAAACCTTCTAAGGTCTAGAGGTCGCAAGTAAGACTGCTGACCATAAAGCCCTGGGTTCGATTCCCGGGTCGGTCAAAGTGTTATTGGGGTTTTTCCATAGCTGCCAAGGAGTCTGGATTTGTGCTAATAGGTGATTTATTTAGATAATTGGTTCACCAACAATTGTTTACACTAATACAAGCAAATGAAACAGAAGTAACAAATCAGAATAAAGTGTAACAATCACTTACAGGTAAACTCTGCATGCACACAAAACGTTGTCGTTACTTACAAAAAAAAATAGAAATAAACAGACTTTATTTTTAAAACAAAACATAAAAAAAAAACAAAATTAAATCAAATTAAACTAAGATAAAACAAATTAAACTAAGTTAAAACAAATTAAACTAAGTAAAACTGGGTAATACAAAAATATAAAATTGGTAATAAATATGTAGCTTTTATTCACAGTGTGAGATAACGCAGGGTTAAGAAACTCATTGCTCACGGAGATACTTATAAAAACAGGCTTTTAATTTGCCTAAACAGTCACAATGCAGGTCGATCTGATCGCTGCAATCGTTCACTACCCTGCAGAACCTCGAAGTTTGCACCCAGAACCGTTCTTCTCTGCGAAAGGCAAAGTGGCGTTATTGATGGCAAAAGGCTCGCCCCCTTTTACATGGCACTTTAATATAACTGGCAACATGTGGGTGGACTCGTTAGGTTCTGCCTCTCCTTCGGAGATTACAAGGCGTGAGTTTATAAAACCTGCCAAGGGTTAACACAAGCTGCTGAAGTAGTCCGCTCCATGGCGTATTATCAAACTAACGAAGAAATGAGCATCAACGTTCGTTTGATAGTAACTACCACTCAGATAATCTAAATGATCAAATTTTAAGACACAGAGAAAGAAAGAAGACATATTTATTTGGCACATGCCACAGGTACACACAACAATAAACCTTTCTTTTGGCTATGCCATAATCGTGTAAAAAAAGAAACTTAAACCTAAACAGAAACAAGATTTTTTGTGGTATACTACCAATAAAAACCCGACTACTTACTGAATAAAATGTTGTTGATGTTACCCGGGCCATAATAACGAATTGATTGAACATACATACATTCATAGATTGCTAAAATCATGACCCTTCCTTTTGGCTTAGCCGTAGTCGGGTAAAAAAGGGATATTGTGTCTCACGGCTGCACCAAATAGGTCCAGTTCAGTAAACTGCCGAGCAGCTAGTGCTCGACGCTGGTTTTCAACTGGACCTCGAGAGCGTTTACAACAAAGCATTACACCACTTCTTACCAAATATAACATATGCGTGCAAGCAACTGCCAATAATAAGAATTCTGATAATTCCGAAGACCTAATGGAGCGTGAAGATATAGATAGATCAAATACTGTTACAAGGTACCAAGTCGCAAACGCAGAGCTACTTGAAGTTAACATACTCGTAAGTGTAGAAACAGTTTACTAGAAAATTATTGCTATGCTGTTGCTCTAACGGTTTCACTTCCGTGGCTCGTATTTGTAATCCTTCGATGTTTTGAAGATATCATAAAACTGACTGTTATTAGATATTTCTTAGTTCCTTACATGACAAACCATCACGCCTGTAATCTCCGAAGAGTTAGGCAGAGGTGTACCTAATAGTACACCCACATTTCGCCGATTATGTTAAAGTCCCATGTAATAGGGGGCGAGCCTATTGTGATCAACCGGGCACGAATCCTTGCACCTTGCGCCTCCGTAGACCAGAGAATGGGCAGCAGCGTTTTCTGTTAGTCTTTCATCACTGCGATCTCCAATCCGCCTGCCAAGCGTGGAGATTACGGCAAATTCCTCCCATCATGGGAGAGGCTTATGTCCAGCAGTGAACGTTATGGGCTGTTGTAGTAGTAGTAGTGTGGGCACGAATCCAGACTCCGTGGCTGCTAATGAGAAACTCCTGATGGAAAACCCAGCAACACTTTTCCCAACCCGGGAAACCTACGACCTAATTATCAGTAGTCACCAGAGTAGCTAGTATAGTGTAGTAGGTCCCTACATTTTTATAATTACGAATGTACAAATGACATCGTGAGAAAGGAGCTACCTATATCATATTCTACTCTATTTCCTTTGCCGTAGAAGTCTCTAAATCCTAATGACCCACACGATGAATAGGTTCATGTGTGCCAGTTACGATGAATATACCTTTGACATTTGTTCGTTTTTTTTTTTTGTTTTTCTGGCATTATCCAACAACTCCGCCATTCTTTTCTTTCTAATTAATTTCGTTGCGGGATCCAAGACAGTTAAATTGTTTCTCTGGGACTTCGTCGAATGTCATTGTCTCGGCGCTTTTCTGGTGCCACTGGCTTTGAGAAGTTGCAGTGGTTTGGGAAAAGTGTGGTGGGCTTATCCCAAAAAAACTAAGTAACGGATTTTAATGCAGTCTTCCTTCGCCATAATTTAGAAAATGTATGCATTTTATCATCATCCAGTACCTTGTTATGACATTAAACTTACAAATAACAAAACACTAGCCAGAACAAAAACCCTTTTGGCAAATGGAATGAATGTTCATACATTATCGACTCCCTGAACAGACATTAGCTGTAAGTTATAGTGGATAAGCAGATGCATTAAGACCTATAGTTTTAAAGGAGTCATAATTCAGCCTCCAACTACCATTCAACCAACGACTCTTGTCCATAACACTCATTTTTTCTTCATCTACTAATGAAATTACTTCATCAAGCCTACTCATTCCTTCAAACAATTCAATTTTAACTTCCAACCATACAATATCTGCCCATATCAATTAATTTTTATCCCATAACAAGATATAATTATCACAATGTAACCGTAGTTTAAAAATAGCTGTATATAACCCATTTTATCTAGACCTATCATCCTTTTCTGTAGTCTCCTATGAAGAGGTCTTGTTATAGTGGGTTTGTTCTATGAAAATATTTAATGAGGCCTGACCATCGCACGGTATAGGGATGTAAAAAACGCGCAATTTCCATAGATTGAGGTATTATTGTTTATGATCAATATTAGTTACCTACATCGCTATATCTGTACCGTTTCTGTTAAGTAAAAACTTATGTAATACGTGTTAAAGTTCATTATTGCATTAAAGCCTATTAATTTCTTTGACTGCACAAAGGTGGTTATCATGTTTAATCTTTTGAAATAAGTTTTAATCAGCGCTCTTGGTAATACGATGGGTGATTACTATATCAGTTATTTTGGTGCATTTTTTTTTTATTTTGAGCTTCTCATCTTATTTCGTTTTTAATTTTTAATTTTCATTTTGACATAATAATCTGTTGCAAGCCTTCAATCAGACTTCATAGTGATCATTCGTATTTCTGTTCCATAATTTCCCAGTTATAATATCGGATATAATTTTTTTCAAACTATTTTGCCCTACACTAGGATTTTCGCCTGTATCGTGAACAACTTCTTGTAAGCCATTCAAATATTTTTTTCTAGCGGCAATCGAACCCACGACAGGCAGCGCAGTAGCCCATCGTTCAGTCACAGCGCCAATCATGTCGTCGAGTTATGTCAATGTTATGTTCAACTCTACTCTATGACAAAGCTAAATGTCATAAACTTTAAAGTATTTATTCGATTTTTTTACTTTCGAGGAGGTCGTGGCTATATAATAACGGCCGCTCGGGTCGATCGTTAAGTTAAGCCGTGCTTGCCTTGGTTGGTCTGTGGATGGGTGACCACCCATTACATACCGAGTTTCCTCCGTGCCTCGGAAAGCACGTTAAGCCGTTGGTCCCGGCTGTCATTTGTAGATCTTTGACAGTCGTTAGGCCCAAATAGTCTGACAACCAGTCTTACCAAGGGGTATCGTATTACCCGGTACTAACTGGGTTGTGGAGGTCAGATAGGCAGTCGCTCCATGTAAAATACTGCTATTCAGCTGCGTCCGGTAAAACTGGAAACCGACCCCAACATAGTTGGGAAAAAGCTAGGCAAATGATGATGAATCGAAATTTTACTGTTCTTTTTGCCTTATTTTTTAGAGTTACTGAAATATGTAGAGACTGTGGAAGTTTCTTACGCTGCTGAACCAGCGCGCGCTTTCGATTACTTATCTTTTAAAGATATCATCTGCCATATCTTTTTTCCTGCATTCGATCAGTTCGACCCAGTATCACAATATCGATATGTCAAACTTGGTACATTTATTTTAGTTTTGTGTTTTCGAGCCTGCACAGATAAGTTAGTTGAAGATACGAGTAAGACGTGAGTTTATTCCTACGTTGAGGTTATAAAATATTACACCAAAAAAGAAGCAAATTCATCTTTTCAAGCCAAGACACATAATGATATTTTAATTTATACATACGTACTTACGAGCAAAGCTACTAAAATTAGTCGAATGTTTTCAAAACAGTTTTGTTTAACATTTAAAAACAGGCATGTAACATCTGCCTCCCGTAATCGCTTGGATTAAAAATTATTTTTTAAATAATGTAACTGTGTGTGGTCTAATAATAATATAATTGTCGGCAATTTATTCGGATAATTAAACTGGTAGCTAAATTACGCAGCTATGCGTAATATGTAGTTTTTTAATGCAGTTTACGCATACGAATGTCCATGAATTTACGGTCCTATACAGATTATTGTCAGCTGCTCGTGCAAGATTGTTTTGAATTCAACCGTGTTTCTTTTGTAGGTAGGTAATGGGTGTAAAAGTATATCCTTAACGAAGCCGAAAGGTACTTGTTTTCTTCGTCATTGCCATTTTTTAAACATCGTGAGGAAACCGGCATGTCCTAGAACCAACAATTCAAAGACATGTGACATCTACCAATCCGCACTGGGCCCGCGTGGTGGATTATAGCCCATTCCCCCTCATTGAGAGGAGGCCGTGTCCCAGCAGTGCGAACATTATAGGCTGATGATGATGATGATGATGATACCTTCTAGTTACGGGGTCAACAAGTTCTTTTATAAATACGAGTTTTTAAAGATAACTTTATTTTAAATACCTCCACGACCCCCGTACTGTTGAATGTATCCATCAGCACAGTATCTTGAGTGCGTTATAATAAGTTTGATGTATAGAAGGGTCCGTTTACGCCAATTTTTTTTAAGTGTTTACAAGTTTTATAACATAGTAGCAATGTAACAGTTATTAAGTGTTGATTTTAGGAATACTTTTTTTATCAGACAGTGTGATTCTAAAAATTATATCTTGCAGTGATACCCGTCAGTAGTAACGATGACTGACTGTGTGAAGAAGGATATGGCAAGATAGGAGGTGTCTGATGACGAGTAATAGAGACGTACCTATACAGGATTACTGTTTTATCACTTTCCAAACCAATGGGTTTAATAGGTGAACGGAGTAGAAGCAAATGGCATACTTATAATTTATTTATATTTTTTGGGAAAAAAAAAACAAAAAAAATAGTAGATTACCAAACTTGTAAAAATCAACAATTATGAAATCAATGATAGACCATTCTGACACTATTGTAAATTTGTAATAGCAGACTCGAGGCCCTGTTCTCATTCGTTCGTATAGTGTAACTATACACTATACGAACGAATGATTGAATTTTTACAAGTTTGCTAATAACTAAAATACATAGGTAACTACTAAGTTACCTATGTATTTTAGTTATTAGCATCGCATTAAATCTTCAGAACGTGTCAGTTCTTCTTCTTCTACATTTGCCTACCCAAGGCTGAGTGTAGGTTCCTTCCAATTTTTTTTTTTTCAAGTTTTGTATCATGGCTATTCAGTGCTAGTTAATGAATGTAAAATATTTATTGATACTGATACTGTTAGCCTGCGTCATCCCACTGCTGAGAAAAGACCACTCGTCAGGTTTTCGATCCAGGAGTCTCATCTACAACGTGTAAAAATTAAAAATAATATATTTGTACACACTTCTGCCGATTCTGTAATAATTTGGAAGCTTGAAGGCTTTATGTAACAATGGTTTCGTACAAAAATCTATACATAACATAAACACATAAAACTATAGAATATATAGCACAAACGTAAGTTTTTTTCATAATTGAGCCTTATTATGGCGCATCAAACAAATGCTTTGGAATTTGTTCCACGAAAACTGTTGTACAGTCAGCAGCAAAATTACAAGCGTAATTACGACAATTATTAATAATTATTATTCGAAATAGTATTATTATTTTTGGGAAAGAATAATTTAAACGTCTATTATGTTATTTGGTATGTTTAGCATTGATATTAATGTAATCAGCTATGTTGAGATTAGAGATAAGTGTGTTTGAATAATAATGTGAGCTTGTACTGTGTATTGTTTTTAATGTAATATAATTTGTACGTCACTCTTATTTTGAAATGTATTATTGTGTGAATTATCTAGCAATACTCAGATACTTTCTTGGGAAGATCCAAAAAATACTGTTTTCTTATAGAAAAGACATCAACGAGTAACATGATTGAAAATCCATTAAACTAATATTTGAATATTTAATGATTGATTTTTTAAACTTAAGATTATATTTAACATAACAAATAATTTCCTTCTAAGTCGGAACCTCAAAACATAATTCAAAATTTAACTCGTATAATTCGTTAATTTTTAATTCCACTATTATAATACTGGTCAACCAATAATTTTAAATTTTCATTGCATCGCTTTCAGAACAACCTGCATTAGAAAACCTTAAAACATCAAATGATTTTTAGCTCCCAAAATTCTCTCACATACCTAAATCATAATCTATTTAGACGAACTTCTCTGCTGACGGTACATCAATATTAAGTCCACTACACCCGCACCGCAGGGCAGCGTTTAAATGACTTATCATTATGTAATTACTATCATTGTCCACGCACACACTCACACCCTTCATACACACAATTCACACTAATACACCCTGTAGACTCACACATGCAAATGAACATGTAAAGTTTACACATTTGTAATTCGAATATAGAAATACACACCTCAGTAGTTTATTTGAATATGTGTGTGTGCGTTGGTGATTACTGTAGGATATATGTGTGTATGTATGAGAGAGCATTTCGACAGTTGTGAAGGGGTTGTAAAGGTTTTTTCCTTTGTTTTAGTCAGGTTTTAGTACTGAGTAGAAAATTAAGTCTACATTTTCAAACAGTTTGGAAATAGTTAAATCACTGGCCGGCTGTTACACAAAATATGAAAAAACTTTTCAAACTCAATGCAATGTAACAAATCAAATACGACATACCTAATGGTTAGTACAAAAGCTTTAAAATTTGAAGTTCCCACCAGTCCAGTCTTACTAACTGGGTTGTGGAGGTCAGATAAGCAGTCACTCCATGTAAAATACTGGTATTCAGCTGCATCCGGTTAGACTGGAAGCCGACCTCAACATAGTTGGGAAAAGACTAGGCAGATGATGACTTAAAACATGTTTTTGTTACTAAAGTAAGAGCTTTGTGAAATAAATTGCCTAATACAAAATAGATGGCTTCCTCGCAGGAGAAGTTGAGGAATGGGGGGAGGCCTTTGCCCAGGAGAAGGACGAAACCCAATTCTTAAAAAATGTCTTATTTGTTGGTCTCTAACACATAAAATATCACAGAGTTTTCCTTATGACTAACTCAATAAGCTCAATGACTCGACAAACAACGTAATTTAATTGGTTCTGTAGAAATCTCAAAATTTTCAACTATTCACGACTAAAGTCCAACTAAAGTTAACAGACATGAATTGTATCGATTAAATTACTATCTGACTAGTTTAAAGACAAGAATTCAGTCTAGATTTTATCGAGGCAATAGATATGTCTAACAGCTGGGGTGTTAATGGCTGACCAAAAGTTTAACCGAATTATTGTCGTAAATTCATTCACATAGACACAAATGGACTTAGATGGTGTTAGGCAATGCCAATTATAATACTAGACCGTCAAGAATAAGTTTCTGATACAATTTTTCAGCGCCGAGGCGCAAACGTGTAGTTTATCATGTTTACCTTTGTATAACGTTTTCTCTATCACTATATGGAAGACTGTCTCTTTATATATTTCTGAGTGAGTCTATTTGAAGCATGAGGAATTGGGTTCAATTCCCAGGTCGGGCAAAATGTAATTGGGTTTTCGCCCTGAGGATTTTTCAGTAGCAGCCAAGGAGTCAGGATTTGTACCTGGCTGATGGAAATATGCTCGCTCTCTATTACATGGGACTGTAACGTAACTGGCGAAATGTGGGGATTACAGGCGTGATGTTATGTTATATATAGGCTATGTTCATGGTAATCCCGGAAAATTAAAACTTCTCCGTCAGCTACAGTGCGAGTGTATCATAAATTTCAGCCACGTAATATCTTTAACAATATAATTGACGGTTCCCGAATCAAATCTAACAATCAAGATTACTGACTTTACACAGAAGTCAACATCAACAATAATTAAATGAAACAGAAGACCCAGTTCCGACAAGTTAACGCATATAACCTGATGACTATCGCACATGAATCTTCTTACTATCTATTTTTATATTACAAATTCTAAAGTTTGCTAAGAGAGATGTTTGTTACTCTTGTACGTTAAAATTACTGAACGGATTTGGCTCAAATTTGGCACAAAGATAGTTTATAGCCAATCTCAATTCATAGGATAGAAGAAAAAGGCCTAATGAAGGTCGTTGGAAAAAATATTAAACGGGTTTTAAGCGGTTTTTACTTGTCTAGCTTTTTAGGGCGGTAACTTTTGGATCCAGTCTTTTATGTCTCATTTGCCAACGAATCATACACAGGTGTATCGTAGGGCCAAGGATTAGTTATTGGGGCCGAAGAGACATTACCAATGACTCCTCCTTTCAGCCCGTTCCCAAGCACCCTATATTTATTAAATTAACATCAGTCTATCATCATTATTAAGGCTTCACAACCAATTTAGGTCCAACATCGGTGTCAAAGGCTTGTTACTGGGTATGAGACCGTTCATGTTAACCTTCTGAACTTTCCTATTCCGTGTCATTAGTTTGAACCAGACATTGGACCGCTTCCCAGAAAACGAATAAACTTTAATCAAACTCATTATAACTGCTTTGTGACCGTCGGTTAATTATTAGTGTTTAAGGTCGTTGACTGTGCTTTGTAACTAGTCATCAGATCTAGATACTGTTTCGATTTTCACTATCCAGTTCTGAAAAAACTACAAAAGACTGAACTGACTGACTGTAAATATCGACCAATAGGCATGACGACAGTATCAAAAAATTTCAAATCTATTTAATGCATTAGTTAGAGTATTGGAAATTAATGGACAGGTATTTTTTGTTTTTGTAAATCAATGAATTTTGACAAAGATAAAACGCATCAAAACTCGGGAGTGGGGGCTCGTGACGTTAGAACTAGCTAAAAATTATACCTAGGCGTGACGTATTGAGAATTTTAAATTAGTCATATCTTCGTCAATTTTGGTTTACGTAACAAAAGAAAAAACACGGGTCAAATATTTTTTGATAATCTAACTGACGGACTAATTGTTTTTTTTTGCTCGTCTCGCCTATTGTGCTGTTAGTAAAAAGCATGAGTTCCATAAAGAAGACCGCTCATCGGCAAACGTAGACGACAACATTATTCTCCTACCCTTATCCCAATTCATTCGGGGTCAGCGCAGCATGTCTTCTTCTTCCATACTTCTCTATTACTCGTCATCTCATCAGACACCTCCTTTATTACCATATTATCCTTTACACAGTTCATCCATCTTTGCTTTGGTCTTACCTCTACTTTTATTACTAAGCGTTTCGGTAAACGTGACAGAAGATCTCATCCCCACCACCTCTTATGGCCCCACCGACATTATGTCTTATGGGCTGAAACATCAAGAGAACAACTGCAGACATAGCCCGCTTACGAGGACAATTTGTGTTGTGGTACAGTTTGGGAAAGGCCTATGTCCAGCAGTGAACTGCGATAAGCGGAGTTGATTAGCTGATTGAAGGAAATAGGCCACATTGCTTTGGTCTTAAAGGTAACAATAGCTTAGATAACACCATAAAACAATAATTCCAAGACACCAATCTCATAAAAAAAGACTTTATTTTGGGCCTGAAAACCCGATTTATTTTAAATTATGAGAACCGCGTTTTGACAGCTCTTAAAAAATATGTCAATTGATTGGTGTGTCATCTACTCTATTGTCCCAACTCCTTGTCTAAGTGTTTGTAGATTACGCGCTTAGACAAGGAGTTTGCGGAAAACGCGCTTTTTTTAAAAGACCGTAATACTCGCTGCTGGACTATGGTTAAAAATAACTTATTCACTAAAGTAGCAACTACCATTATTCACCTAGTTCCACAATAAAATTACCAAGAACCAAACCAAATAGCTCAAAAAATAACTTTATTCCTTTTAAGTGCGAAATCAATAAAACTTTAAGTAGCAGTTTAAATGTCAACTAAAATACCAAACGGCCATTATAAATAAGGTCTAACTCATTACACCTCCTGCCGCAGTCGGCTAATTTAATTGGATAAGTATTGTACTGTGCTATCTCTGGACGTCCTCTTATCTTTAGGTTTTAGAGCAGGATGTGGGGTGCAGAGGCGAAATTACTAAGGAGAGTTAAAATTTTGTGTACTTTAGCTAATTTGATGCGCCGGCACAGCTCAGTTTTTGATCCTCTGGGTTAACATGACTGAATAGTCAGATAGACATTCAACAAAGAATTTGTGGTTTAATGTTTTAGTACTGTTCATTACAAGTTTCGTAAATGTCTAGAGCAAAAAAGACAATCTTCAAAAAATCAACAATTAACACACACACAAACGCACAACTAACGCACATCCAAAAAAATGCATGTCTGTTCTAAAGTCTAAATAAAACACGTAAAAAGTGGCTGGCCCAAAAACAACCATGTCCTTTGGTGCATTTTTTTCCACCATGACCATTTCACTAACACAACTCCACTCCATCCCCAGTCCCACCGTAGCCAACCAGCGGCAAACAGTTTGACGTACGATGAAGGAATTTAGCGATAAAGCAGCTCTACGTGCTTCGCTGTTCGGCCCCGATTGTCCGGCCGCGAGGGTTCTCGTTAAAATGGCTTTTAAATGAGCAGCTGTTGTTTTTTAGTTTCTGCTGCATTTTAAAAAGAGGGTTTTAGGTCATAGGGGATGGAGCTAATAGCCTGGAGAAAATTGTAGAAAAGGTTTTTGGAGAAATGTTCTGGAAAGACTTCCAGAGAAAGAAATAGAGAGAAAGAGTGTAAAAGAAGTAGATTATAAAAGCTTTTCTTTAAACGACAGCATCTTCTTTATCTTAATGGTAGTCCGTTGATCCTTCTTTCAAGCAAAGGAATCTTATTTATGTCTGCTAAAATAAAAACTAGGATCTAAAATCAGGACTTGTATCGTGATGATTTTATGATTATATTTCACCTTTTTTCATTCATTTGCGAACAGATAGGTCTTTTTTTTTCGTGTGGTGGACTTCGCTTTACATGCCGTCAAGGAATATCTCTCAGGCGTGCTGGTTTAGTACAAAGAGTAACATCAAAATAATAAAAAGTAGAAACTCCGGAACTCCAAATATGTGTATTTAAAGATACCAGCAGCTCAAAAGCGAGATATGATATACAAACTGTAATTTATTCCCAACTTCTCAAAAAAGTTGTTTTAAGCTACAAGAGGGCCTGCCGATCTAATGAAAGTCAACTCAACATCCTTCCCATACAACATTAAAGGGCAGCATATTCCCAGAAGCAAGCGGTCAATGACCCCCATAACCTTCTGCTCCAATTTCTGCATCAGATGCAATCGCGTGAATACGACTCTTCGATCATGAAATCACGTCCTTTCGTCTCGCTAAATGCCCTGATACGATATGACGTACAGATGTTTACTGATTAATGGCATGGAAAACTCTTTGGTTTTGTAACTTTATACCTTTACACCTCCAGAACTGTCTTGATAAACAAAAGAGTACCTTAATACTTGGCTGATAAAACTAAATTTTATTTGGTGCTATTTGTGGAGATTGTTTTAAGGATTTTGGACTTTAACAAATGAGGTTTAAAGTTGGGTTTTGTGTAAGGCAAGGGATTATTCAAGAAGTGTAAATAAGCTACTGTTTTAGTGTCAGTTTACTTGTACGTTGAGTTTCGATGTCCAAAATTCGATTCTTGGTCAATTAAACATGTTATCATATTCGGTGGACATGGCTATTTCGACTTCACGTGACTTTTTAAGATGGGGATATGTTTAGCTTGTTTTTAAACTGTCTTTCCTATCCTTGGCTGTCTAAAACTTCAGCTCAGAAATAGGTACAGTCCTTGTTTTGGTTTGGGAACCCAGATGAGAAATTAAACCTACTATCCCACTAATATTATAAACGCAAAAGTTTTTGAGGATGGATAGATGTTTGTTCCTCTTTCACGCAAAAACGGTTGAGCAATTTTGGGTGAAATTTGGCACATAGATAGTTTATAACCTGGATTAACACATAGGATACTTTTTATCTCGGTAGTATGATCCCGTGGGATAATTATCGAACTTGCCGTGGGCATAAGCTAGGAGGTACTTTATATTATTTTCATCGAGGATTCTTTTAATTTTACCTCACGTTTCAATCTGATCCATTAACGGCATTAAAAATTCTGTTTACTGATATTAGAAATTTGTGAAAACGGACAAAAGTTTGTTTCACAGCATAATTTCCAGATATTGGAATTAAAAAGGTTAATCCTGCCATTTACTTCAATTGGAAGGCGAAAACCGTGTCCACAAAAATGCTATAATAACGAGCTTAATGAGGCTAAAATTCTGCCCATCTCATAAGGACAAACAAGCGAAATAATACAACGCAATATTGAATACAGTCCCCCACTGTGCCGGCGCATACCAACGGAGTAATTGAGACATATATCAACGCAGTGTGTTTAGCCAGATAACGCCGCGAGGCAAAACAGTACAAGTGCACAATTCTCTTATTAATTTAAATTTTTTTCTCTATAAATTAATGGGAATATCATAAATATTGATAATTAATTAATGCTTCTAGCTATTTGCGTTTGTCTAGTAATAAAATTATCGCAATTTGATTTTTCTTTTGGACTGTTGTGTTGTTTCATTTGGCGCCTGGGGTTGGTGGGTCTGTAAAAGGTAATGGATGCGTGGTTTGAGGCTGAAATATGATGTAGCAGAAAGAATTACCTGCCATTTTAAAACAGGTACAGTACCTGAGTAATAATAAAGATAGAGGCATCATTGGCTTGACTTGAAACAGTTACCTATCACTTGAAGGGAAAACGAAAGATATTATTGGGGCAAATGAAACAACAAACAAAACAAAAAAACATCGATTTCACACCTTTTCCCCATAATTTAAGGAAAAAGTTAATTTTAAAAGAAATATTCTATCATTGACCATTGGCGGCGTATTTTATTTATTATTATTTTTTAATACTCTTTTTTTGGCAAATACCGAAAAAATATAATTTTTGACTTAACTCCCTTTTTAAAAGAGTTTAACAAATAAAGATGTCTTCGTTATAACTGAAATGAAAGTATGACCAAAGAAAATACCGAAATAAATACATAAGTACACAATTATTAATTGTGATATATTTTCGACATAAATAAATATGAGGTACTTTATATGGACACCTAGTTCTTACTGTTTTTAATTTCACGATAAAAGGATTAAAGAGTAATGATCAATAAGTAGATACTACAACTTGTTGTAGGAGTTATTATTATTTAAATTACAGGAAAATGCTTGTAATTTCAATAAACAAGTCGATATTTCCATTTCGATATTTCACACAAAACTGTTATGTTTATTATGCTCGATCGATTTCCCCTATACCGCGTATGCTTACGAAGCTCATCGCACTCGTGGAGACCTACCTTGGATTGGACTTGTTTGTTGATGAATGGAAGACGGTAATGTTGAAATGTTTGTGATTCTGCGAGAAGACCAAGTATTAATAATTTAGTGTTAATGGTTTTAAATAATAAAATAAAAATAAATATGCACTAAATTAATAATAAAATAATATGTACTGATGTAAATAAAACATACTCAAAAAGTCAGAAAAATTAAATTAAATTTAAACTATATTCTACAAAACCATTTTACCTCCGTCATCGTCATCACCATCTCAGGTCCTGTTGAAAACCAGCGTCGGGCACTAGCCTTGGTAGTTATTTTTTTGCTGTGTGTATTTGTGGCATGTGCCAAAGAAATATGTTTTCGTATATATATCTTTTACTAAGTTAACTTAATCAATCAAAGATTTAAGGAAACTTATCATCTTTCCAATTATATTGATAATTTCATTGTAAAGCAACTTCGAAAACAAAGAAAAAATTACCAATCAAAATAATAACTTTATCAAACATCAAAAAATTAACGGAACCCTAAAATCGATAACCAAATTAGAAAGCATAAGAAATCTTTAATACCCACTACGAACCGTTTATTACATAGTTCCGTACATTTTTTTCGTTACAAAAATTATGGTTCGCAACCAACAATGAGGTATGCAAATCTGCCGGGGAGTCGAACCTGGTACTGGTATTAGCTGCCGTCTAAGACATCGAGCATTTGGTATTATTATAGAGTTTAGCCGATTTTCAGAGGTTAATGCCTGATTGATCGGGATTTAGATGCATTTGCGTTGAAATCGTTTTGATACGCCCGATAAGTTTTGATACTTGAATTGTTTTGAGTTATTTTAGCATTTTCTTTGCAGAGAATAATGATAAACTTGTAAGCTGATTGCTATTCCCTATTTAAAGCAAAGGTATTTCATCAAAATATGAAAATTACTGTTCGTTTCAAAGGTTGTTTTTTCTTTTGTGTCCAGAAATAAGACACATTTTGCCAAAATATTTCCTTTGAATGTGGCATTTAGAGAATTAAAGGTTTTTCTGTAACTGTAAAATGTGTTATTCTTTTCACCTTAACACTGTCTCACTAGAATGTCACAGTTAGTACCTACCATATGGTTATTTGCTGAACTTACGAGGCACATTTTTTTTTTTATCCGCAGCTTATCGAAAGAAAATTAGAAGTCTTAGAAAAAGTGACATTGTAGCGCTATATATCAATCCTTTTGAAAGTCCTTTTAGAAACACGAAATGCAATGAACGCGATAGCCACATTTCTAAGCCCTCAGGTAACCCAGAACAAACGATTCAGTTTATCAATCTCCATACCTTCATGTCCGTACAATGCGTGCCCGTCTCGCGTGTTTCCTTCACCTTTAACATTGGCACTGCTCAAAATTGCTGATAGCACGAACTTCGTTCACGAATACAGTCCGCGGAAGTAGGTAGTCCCTTCATGGTTCTCCAATCTTTCAATCTTCCCTAAGTAAGATGTCGTTGAATCCTTGACATTCAAAAGAAAGGAACTTACTAAAGATTTTAACATTCTTTGACCTCCCAGAAGCTAAAAACTCAGATGATTCATTTACATCCAGACGGCAGCCTAGCATGACACTTGGGATTGCCCAAGGTAGCAGTGAGAGCGCTGCTCATAATTACTGAGTTCTTTCCGGCTGCGAACTGCAAATAGTCATCAGACTACAGCAGATCGTTGCCGCTGCTCTAAAAGTCGAATGGTTAACTTATCATCAGTCAATTTTGCACATTTCTTTTAGAAAGGCTTAAAATAAGAAACCTCCAAAGAGCGACAATTAAGATCGATCCCGATTGTAAACACTGGTCGCAGGAACACACAATCGGTCACGATTCGCAGATTCTGAATGTCTGTGGCAGTCTCACAGACGACTTTCCACAGATACACCACTTATGTGACACGTCAACCACTTGTCCTTCAAGCCACGCGGCAACACTTAACCTAGAATCCACAAACGTAAACAAACCACGAGTCTCAGAGCTTGGGCTCGTCCAAGCTCTTACAATGCGTGTCTCGCGTGCTTTCTTCGCGTGTGATGTAACACGTGGTTGGAGCACGCAACCAACGTACAACCGTTGTGATAACGCTGTGTCAATGGATGGCGTGCTGATTTTTAATCATGGCTGCCTGGCCAAGAATGGTACGTTTGCGTGACAGTTCGCGCGTTGGGGAAGGTCAATGATAGGTTGATGATTTTTGAGGTGTGCTGTGAATGGTGGTTGTGTATTTGAAATTGTTCCGTTCGGTCCGTATGATACTCATTTTGAAGAAACATCGTCGTATCATTCGCTCAAAGGAAAGCTATTCTATTCGACCGATGATTTGACATAGTTAATATGAACCCGATTCGTTACACCTTTGACGTGTCACAGGAGTCGTTACCCGTGGTCCCGGTGAGTCGACCCATTACCGGGTCCGTGGGTAATTTTAATTACCCGTGGTTCCATAGCATTAGGGATTGTTTCCTGGACTTCTGGATATATTTACACATTTTTAATTCAAGAACACTACAAAACTGCAAATCCACTGCTAATAATTGGTTAGGCCTGATAGGCCCGTTCTATAACCAAAAAAATTGCGCTGCAAATACAAAATCCTCTGTCAAGTTTTCCAGCTTATACAAAATGAACTTTTCGTTGGCACTTTTTAAGGTTAATACTGCCATGTATCTATAAAAAACCAAGTCTCCACCTTGGAAACACCCTACTTACTACTACTACTACAACTTCAAGAACATATAACAAACACAAATACTATCGCCAATTTTCTTTCATACTTACAAACATTCTACATTTTTCTTGTACCCCAGATCAGCAAAGGAAATCGTTAATGTGTCTGTATTGTTTTAAAATGGACATAAACAGTGGCTGGCTTATCTGCGCGCGGTTACGGTCAGCCATGCGAGGTAAATGGATAAAAGAAATTGTTAATAAACTTTCATCTTTACGTCAGACGGACTTAGTATGTCGGACGGCTAACTATTTGTAAGTGGCTGCAAATGGATTTCTGAAATAACTCTTCTTTGCATTCGCTTAGATCTTGGAATTGTGCAGGTTTTTTTAAGCCCTCTTCAATGTTGCGTAAATATTATTCATTTTACATCAAAAAAAGTACTTAACTATTTTATTATAGTTATAAACGAAAGATTACATAGAAACGAGACCGGAATCTTAAAATCATAATAAATATATTATTATTTATAATGATATTTTTTTGCGAGTCAAATCATTCCTGTTGTGGTCAATGTCATTTGACAGAAAATCATCGTCTGCCTAGCCTTTTCCCAAGTTCTTTTATTGGGGTCGGCTTCCAGTCTAACCGGATGCAGCTGAATACTAGTATTTTACATAGAGCGACTGCCTATCTGACATCCACAACCCAGTTAGTACTGGATAATACATACCCCTTGGTAAGACTGGTTGTCAGACTTTTTGGGCCACTGACTACCTGTAACGACTGTCAAAGATCACAAATGGCAGCCGGGACCAACTGCTTAACGTGCTTTCCGAGGCACGGAGGAAACTCGGTATGTAATGGGTGGTCACCCATCCACAGACCAACCTAGGCAAGCACGGCTTAACCTAAAGATCGACTCGAGCGGCTATTATTATTTAGCCACGAGCTCCTCATTTGACAGATAATACTTACTTATATAGGGGCGTTATTCCGTTTACAAAAAAAAGTACGGTATCCATTGGTAATAATATCTGCTTTAAATATAATAGACATAGAATATAGTATAAAAAATAAATAATATTAAACTGTGAGCTTTTTAATGCTATTTTTAAAGGTTTCCGCTAATAATTTTTAGATGGTATAGAAAATCATGGCATCCGGAACGTTGTAAATCATGGCATCCGGAACGTTGTAAATCCGTCTTTTTGGTGGTTGACAGACATTTACTATTTCCGTTTATTTCGATTTTCGTGAAAGTGTTTCTGCTATTTTTTCGCTCATAATAAAAAGTATTTTATGAAAATGGCATCTGCTGGTCGTTGTGTCAATTGTGCAGTAAGATTTCAACGCAATGTGCGAATACAATTACTTTCAGAGACTGCTACAGACGTGCAGCAACTTGTATGTGTGTAGAGTCATTTTCGAATTTCTTATCATTCAGGTTAGACATGGCTTAGCTAATATTACCACTGTAATCTAGAGATTATAAGGAAGAAATCCATATACGTTTAATTAATATCTGCTACAATTTATGTGGGTGGCCTGTTCTCGAAACAAAAAAAATTGTCTCCTTTGATTGTAATGGAATGGCAAATTTTTCTTAGGAATCACTTTAAAGCAGCGAAAAAGTTGGAATGGATATTCACTGAGTAGAAATTAATTCTGGAATTGTGTTAAATGGCGTATAACTGGAAAAATAAATGTTTGATTATATGGATTTTCAAAACCATTTTTAAGCATGCAAGATGTTACCAAATCTTTTACGTCAAATCATATGGCATGCTTTGCATTTTATAGGGACTAGCACTCAGTAGGAGAGGGGTGTCTAACACATCAACATTTGTTGTTAATTTTATGTTTGTTTTCTTCTCCGTTTTCAAGTTAATTACTGTAATAGTCTTACTAAAAATAAATAATCACAAAGTACTTGTTTCTAATGAAACAGTAGCACTATTTTTTATTTGGGCATGTTTCTAGTTCACTTTTTCAGTTCCGTATCGTGTGTTATGCTCTAAATATGAATCAAGCCTCTTAGTACACCACACTTGTATTACATTCTATGATATCAGTGCCATCGAAAAGCAAAATTAAATATACACACAAAAACACAAGGCGCATTCAAAGTGCAAACATATCGTCACGCCGACTGGTCACAGCTGACTTTACAACACTAGTGTGTAAAGTTGAGTTTATTGCACTTGGTAACTAGGGTGCAACTCTAGTGAAATAAGTTCTCGGATAATAATAAATAAGGAACTTAATGAGCTCACTGCCAACTTGAAATGAATACCGGGGTCTGGAAGTATTAATCTTTTTAATTAGTCATAGGTTGCTTGAGTAGGTTTTAAATCAATTGGGGGATGTCTTGGGAACTGTAATGTAATTATTTCAAAGCGTCTTCACTCTGGTTCATATAAGCTCGATGAAGTCACTGTACACTTGTACAGTGCATCTGCTGTTAATCTCACTTACAAGTATGAGTTGTAATTTGTGAGTCTAAGTTATTTAGAAACAGTGTGATAAGAATTATCTGTCTAGTGTTAACTTTGTTCACAGAACATAATAAAATAAACTTAATTTTGGAAACTCCCGTATCAAATACAAAAAAACTTAGAGGTTTGATCGTATGATAATTTCATCCTTAGTTTTTGTTACCACGTAATTATATTTTCCTTGATCGACCACTTCGTTTTTGCAAAAAAAAAACATTTATGATTTTACATTAACTTTACACTTTTAACTTCCCCTGTCCAATCTTAATCTTATTAATGTTTAATCTTGTTCTTATACTAAAATTAAGAAGCACACCTATCCATCAATCAATCAATATCTTCATTGTGGATCATAGGTAGGTACGGTCGAACAAGCTATTTGGTTTACAATTTAACCAACAAATTACATTGTAAAATGTAAACCAAATAGCTTGTTCGACGGTACATAATACAGGTCCTAAAAAACCTACCTTAATACTTACTGAATTAATTATTTTTTTCTTTTTAATAGAATACCCTCTAGTATAAGAAATCTGCACTCTTTCAATGCATTAAAAACTCAACTAAGTCAGAATATTTTGGCGGATCGAGCACTTCTACAGAAAAGAAGGCATTGAATGCGTGCAGTCTAGTTTGTAACTGATGGCGACGAACTTTATGTAATTTTAAATTCTAGTACTGTTCTCAAGTAAGTGACATTTGTCTTTATTGAGAATAAAGTTTCTTTAAACCTATTTTAAAAAGGGAAATCAACACGACGAAGAAGACCTAGTAAAAATCTTCTTTTACAAAACATCCAAACTAAAGAGCCCTACTATAATACACCATTTTCCATCTCTCTCTATGACTACAAACATCTAACTGTACATGTTACATCGAATAGTTCTCATGTCTGAAGCTAAATGTGCTGCTATCACGGAAGACACGGAACGGTGCGGTCAGCTGTTGGGGGGTTCGCTTCCTGGGATAATCATTAGGGTGTTTACCTTTGAGTTTTGATGCTTTTGTTGTGGGCCCGTGTCTTTGCTAGTGATACTACAAGTTGGGGTGCAACAGAAAAATTGTCTATTGAGATTTTTAAGTTAAAAAAAGAAAAAAGTATTTGCTTTTGCGTTTTTTTCATCAAACGACTCCTACCGCTCTGAGCAGAGCAGGAGGGAGTGTCAGACTTTTACTGACTAAAACCCATCCATGTTCCTTCATCGCCCTTTGTGTTCCGGGGCCACGGTATCTCTTTCGAACAATCCCGCAGCACAGCTTCATGTCTTTGTTATCCTTTCCTTTTTTTATTTTTTTTTCGGGTGGGAAATCATCAAATGACTTCTCCGGCTGCGGGCGGAGCAGGAGGGAGTGTCAGATTTTGACTAAAACCCATCCATGTTCCTTCATCGCCCTTCTTGTTCCGGGGCCACGGTATCTCTTTCGAACAGTCCCGCAGCCCTGGTAGTTATCCTTCCCTTGGGTTGGCTTTATAATATATTGTAATTATTGACGGTTTCTTATTAGCACATACCAAAGAATACATTTACGGGGTTATAATTATTATATTTATGTTTAATTTAATTAATGTTTTCGCTTCACTTCACTACGCGAATACCTAACCTGTCAATGGTCATGCACGAATTAATATTAAAAATAAACAGGAACCCTATTAAATCATTGGACCCCCTTATTAACAATTACCTAGACGGTTCGAAAATACACCTGTGCCTAACCTTTTGATAATTAATGATTAATGACCGAAGGAAATGATGATCTTTTAATCATGTTGTCATTATTTAACTAGGGACATGTTACGAATTATCACTATTATTAAGGTTTTGTCAACGATGTTAATAATAAGTTTTGTTTCTTATAATATCATAATTTCGTTATTAAATCCATCCTTTTGGACAGCAATCATTACAACGTTTTTAAACTAAAATGTATGTTTTTTTAATATAATAAATAATTACGTTTTCAATTTTAGAAGCCTTTTAAATATTTATCACAAAATATTAACCTAACAAGAAAACTGCACAAATAAACACTAAACCCATACAAATTCAAATTCCCAACAAACTAAACACAAAACGTCTCAAATCTCAACAACACAATTACCATAAATACAATTTGTAACCTAAAAGCACTAGTGCACTAAGCAATTCGTTACAATTCAATAACAATAAACTATTCTAATTTGACACAAAATCGAACTAATCCAAGTCTGACTCACCTCATATTATAATCGCAGTCTGAATCACATTTTGAGCGGACACCATTGCGTGACTACTAATTATTCAGTGTATCGGTGAAACTTTCATTACGTTGGGGTCTTAAAGGCCACACGTCGCACGTTGAGGGTTGACTGATGTTGGATATAAAATTTTCGAAAGTGCACGGCGTTTGAAGGGTTGAGTGTTGTAATTAGTTATCTTTTTGAAATTATTGTTGTGTTTTCTTTGGATATTGTTAGAAATGCGCTCGTTACGTATATTTCTGCGTCTGAGTGAGCGTTGTTGGGTGTAACTACTGATACACATCACTTCACCAGAACAAAGTACCTATAGTTCTCCATGGAGTTAACTTATTAAACCTCCATCATGTCATTCATTTGGGGTCGGCGCAGCATGCCTTCTTCTTCCAAACTTCTCTATTACTCGTCATCTCATCAGACGCCTGCTTTCTTACCATATCATTCTTTAGGCGAAAACAAAATAACCACACAAGAAGACTTCATAATATGCATTTTTTTACCACAAAGTTACGTTTATTAAACAAAAATCCCTGCTTCTTTCGAACACAAAGCCCTATTCCCAATCCAGAAATCGACCCGTCCACTCACCTTTCCCAAACTTTCACCGAAACGAACCCCTAAAAAATCAACCCTGTACAAAAAATGCTTTTTACAAGCGCACCCCAATTTTCGTACCCGAAAAACGGCGGACCACGTGCAAGCCAATTACGATCCCCTCGTGCGTTCACCCTACAAAACATAACGATATCCATGTACCCCAAGAGGGTAGTCTGAACAGTAAGAAAGGGGGCGTGGTCGGTCTAGGGTGGCATCTTCCATCTCGCTCTCACACTCTATTTATTGAATTTTTTCAGGACTGCGCATTCGATTTTTTGTGGGTTACAATTGGAGGTTCGTGAATTTTGCGTCGCGTTGTTTCATTGGGTTGGAGTTTTGGTATTTTTATTGGAATATCTGAGTGACTACTGTAGTGAGTAGCTGCATTATTAATGTGTACTTTATTCTATTACCATGGTACTAAAAGCTTATAACAGCTAACAATTTTTTTTTCTTTTTTTTTCGGGCTGACGGCAAAAACTGCAATGTAAAGATTGTTTTCAGTTCAAGCCAATGAAAACTTTGTATTTAATAGAATCAGATTAATTATAACTTTTAATATACTGAAAACTAAAGAAGCATCTTTTTCAGATTTAACATTTTCGTACATAAGCTGATTTATTGTACAATATTGTGAAACAGTATTTAATGAGCTCACTTTTAGAAAAAAATAAATTTTCATTCGGTAATAAGTTACCTAGCGAAGCTATGTCTGAATTCCTTTTCATGCCTGTTTTCTGCGGTAAAAATCCATTACGGTTTTAATTGAGGCATGCAAATGGCCATAAGAATTCCAGCTGTCCTGGGGGTCGAAAATGGTTGCTTTAGCAGAATCATAATAGTATATTTAAATACGAATTTACGTCAAAATTCGTAAAATTATCACAGAGTGACATTTCATAATATTAACTGCGTCTGTGAACATTTTAAGAATTATTACATTATTCATATTAGTATCGTGTTATGAATTTGGTTAACCACCCTGATAATACCAATGTCGATTATAATTCAACCATGACACAACTCCACCCGTAGAAAAACCCCATAAAAAATCTCAACACGCAAAACAAATTTCCTTACCAATAGAACATTCAATCAATTAAAAAACAATCAATTAAACCAACTATCATTTCATGACAACACATCGTAACGTCAACCTCATTAACTAAACGGTACAACCCAATAATTATAATGAAATCATAACATTTCTCTTACGTTGGCAGGAATGTTGACTTTCCAATGAGCTTAGAAAAAGTGGTCGCGTTACTGTGCGAGGGATTCCGTATACGGCTGTTTGAAATAAATAACTAATTGATGTATGAGGAGGGGGATAAGTTATTACAGACAATAACATCGTCATACTTCATAGTAATATGTATTATAAATGTTTGTTTGTTTGTTCCCTTTTTACGCCTAAACCGCTGAACCGATCATCCTGAAATTTCGCATATACGTTGTCAGGTGTACAGAAACTGACTTAGGGTAGCTTTCATCCCAAAAAAAAGTACTATTCCTGGGGAAAACAACAATAACGTTCTTATTATAATAGATTGCGCCACGTGTTTTTCGAATCATGATTGTGTTTTATTGTTGTGGAAACTTTAGTAGTGTGTTAAGAGTTTAATTATCAAATTCTAAATGAATTGGAGCGAAGCCGCAGGCAGCTCGTGACTAAATTATAACAGCCGCTTGGGTCGATCGTTAGGTTAAGCCGTGCTTGCCTAGGTTGGTCTGTGGATGGGTGACCACCCATTACATACCGAGTTTCCTCCGTGCCTCGGAAAGCACGTTAAGCCGTTGGTCGAGGCTGTCATTTGTAGATCTTTGACAGTCGTTAGGTAGTCAGAGGCCCAAAAAGTCTGACAACCAGTCTTACCAAGGTATATCGTAATTCCCGGTACTAACTGGGTTGTGGAGGTCAGATAGGCAGTCGCCCCATGTAAAATACTGGTATTCAGCTGCATCCGGTAAAACTGGAAGCTGACCCCAACATAGTTAGGAAAAGGCTAGGCAGATGATGAATGATGAAGCCGCAGGCAAAAGCTTGTCGTCATCTAAATAGAATATGTGGTGTTTATTGGGTGCAATTTCAATGTTCAAGTAACTGGTTCCGTACTTATTTTTTTAAAGCTTTGACTTGACACAGGAACACAATATTTGTGGACAGGTCACCCGTCCAGGCGGTCGCCTGTTACATACCGAATTTCCTCCACGCCTGGGAAAGCTCACTAAGCAATTGGTCCCGGCAGTCATTTATAGATCTTTGATAGTCGTTAGGTAGTCAGTGGCCCGAAAGTCTGACAACCAGTCTTACCAAGTGGTAGCGTATTACCCAGTAGCCCATTACTAACTGGGTTTTGGAGGTCAGATAGGCAGTCGCTCTATGTAAAGTGCTGGTATCAGCTGCATCCGGTTGGACTGGAAGTCGACCCCAACATAGTTGGGAAAGTGCTAGGTAGATGATGATCAAGCTATCAATTTGATAAGGACATATTAATAGGCTTTATAGTTAGTACCTCTAATTCTTATGTAAAGACAAATAACAACGAAATCGATTAGATCTATTAATTGCACTTTGTAAGCTAAAATACAAGTAAATTCGTTTATTTAAGGCGAGTGCCTTACAGTTACAAATCAAGAAGATAAGCCACTGATAGATGGTTTCCTTAACTGATTAACAGTTAAAAGACTGTTTAATTTTGGACTGAAAAGTCCGTTCACGTTTTAAATTGCACTTCGAAAAGGAATTAAGATGTTAAGTTTTAGCATTAGTTAGTTATACATGTCTTTTCAGTCTAAAATCCCTTTTTAAGTTACCTAACAGTCGTAATCTCAGTATTTTTGCCCGACTACGGCGAAGCCAAACGAAGAGTTATGATTTTAGCAGTATATGTATGTATGTATGTTTCTATTTACGTATGTTCCTCCGAAGCGCCTTTTTTTTTCTGATGGGAAATCATCAAATGACTTCACCCGCTTTGGGCGGAGCAGGAGGGAGTGTCTTTTTAGACTTTTACTGACTAAAACCCATCCATGTTCCTTCATCGCCCTTTTTGTTCCGGGGCCACGGTATCTCTTTCGAACAGTCCCGTAGCACTTGGGTTGGCTTTATAATATATTGTAATTATTGACGGTTTCTTATTAGCACATACCAAAGAATACATTTACGGGGTTATAATCGATTCGTTAATATGGCCCGGGTAACACAGCCTACATTTTAGCCGACTTTAACAATAGGAAGAATCGATTTTACCTCGTAAGCCCCGATTTTAATTAAAGCGTGATATTTCAGTAGTCAGGTTTTTTAGATGTAGTATACGACACAAATTATTGTTAGTGTTGAACTCTTGAATATGTGATGTAAAAGCGGTCCCCTGCGGAAAAACTGATTAAGCATCCCTGCGAACCTGTGTTTAGTACACTATTCTGAACCCGGCCCACATGGAGATTTTTAATCGGTTATTTAAAAAAAAAATCAGCTTTTTCCTTCAAAAGTGCAATACCTACCTACACGGTCAAAATGTACGGAACAGCAGTTTTTTTTTTAAATTACCCATGAATCCTACTAATCCTTACTATCCTTATATCCTACTAATGTTAATAAATGCGAAAGTTTGTGAGTATGGATGTATGGATGGATGTTTGTTACTCTTTCACGCAAAAACTAAAGAACGGATTTGGATGAAATTTTGCACACAGATAGTTTATAACCTGGATTAACACATAGGATACTTTTTATCCCGGTAGTTATCAAACTTTACGCGGGCGAAGCCGCTGGCAGAAGCTAGTAAATTATATTTGGGAGGGGTGAGGGGGGCGTTAGGGTCAGGATGATTTGTACTGAATACTTGGAAACCATTTTAGCGTCTGCGTCCGATCCACCTTGTATAACACAAACCAACTCGAATGGCCAGTATGCAAGTCAGTACGTAATAGGCATCGGTCATGCATTATTAAATTAACACCTTAAAGTAGAACCTCTCATGTCTAACCCTAAAAAGCCGTCAAGTAAACGTTCCAATCTCACACTATGATTACAAACACCGCTTTTTTTTACCATTAATTAGTTTATTAATTATTCAAATTTGTATGCGAATTCGCGATGCTTTATGCGATTAGTCGTATCGAGATTTTACGGCCGATAATGTTGGGGTTCAAGTCTTGAGATGTAGCGATAATTCTATGAAGGAGAATGATTGTGGTGTTGTGACAGCGATAAACAGTGGATGGCGCGAGTTTTATTTGAGATTGTGGTGGTCATAAAAGTTTTTCTTTTCATTTCTAGGATATTTTACTATTTATATGGAAGAGTAGCAAGTCGATGAATACATCCTGGCATCCTGCAATATTTTATATCATCAAAGTAGCAGGATTTAAGTTGGCTGGCTGGTCTAGTTTGAACTTAACAGGGGAGATGTTGTGACATCACTATTTAGTATGTAATGTATGTAATTAGTATGTACACCACTAGAGATTGTCTATGCTTCCGGTGTATCATTGCCTTGGTGGCTAAGAGAATGTCATGCTCACTCAAATATCTCGCTGATGGTGGCGGGTGTGTCAGGTCATTTAATTCCCTTCAATATGGTTGAGTTGAATGGCGCCGATGTGCGCGTCATGTTCGTGAGCGGGCGCTGTCAGTTGGGACTGGTCATCTTTTGGCTGCCAGGGCTCATTTTAATTCGTTTGTTGTTAAATTGTTGTCTTTTTCTACTCTGGACGCTTTTAATGTGCACGTCTTTCTACATCGTTCTCACATATATGTATAATTTCAAAATTAATGATGTTACCAAGATTTTGTAACAATATTTTGATTCAAAAGAGTGTCCATGGAGTTTCTTGCCCGTTCTTCTCCATAGAGATCTACGCTAGGGAATGGGCAACTACAGTACTTTCTCAAGTTATTATGCCTTGTGACTGGGACTGTAGCTTTGTTTTTTATTTGTAATTTTGACATTCAAAAGTGCCGTAATGGTCTAATTGAAATAAATGCTTTGAGTTTGAGTTTGAGTTTGATTGGATTCACTGCTATGTCTAATCCTGTCTGTGATACTACTGTCTTTCTTTATTAATATTAATATAACGTGTCTATTGCCAATAAACTAAGTATACCCAACGGTATCTCTAATTTAACAAACATAACACTACAAGATTATAACGTTAAGAAGCCGTGATCGGTTCTGTTAACAATATTGACGATGCTGTGGCTATTGACTGCTGCTTCTTTCAAGGCTATTTCCTTTGAAAACAACATATTGGTATCAAACATAAAATACTCCTTCTCTCTTTCTCCTTTATTTTTCTTTTTCTCTTAAAGAAGAGGAGATGAGAAAGAAAATATGATGAAATAATACATTGTTATAGACCACTGTGGCGAGCTGATAAACATCAAACAAACTTATATCTTCAACTTAACTTCATAACTTGCATACTTTGTAGCCTCTCCTCACTATCGCTCCCGCTGCCGCTTATAACTCACACCAACCAAATGAGTGTTTGCCTTAACTAACGTCAGTTATTACTTTATTGTTGGCATACACTTAGTGTACAATGTCTAACTAAGCTCCTTTTGCACAATCACTTTGTCGACTTTTCACTTTTGTTGCGCGGTTTTTAAACTTTTTACTGACGATAAAACACGTGCCGTTTGAGGGTTAGACAGTACAATAGTGTCTAGTGATGGGACACAAGAAGTTGATGTCATCGGTGCTGATGACACATGTCACTGGTAGAATCAATGAGTAGTTTTTATGAGTTGGAAACTTTTTAGATGACGTCATGTTATGCAGTTGAATGCGGTTCTCAGCAGTTGTAGTACTGATGACGAATATTAATGCTGCTATTGTAACCTACGATTTTAATGTTATGACTTTACTTTAAATACCTCCATGAACCGTTTACTACTTAATGCATCCATCGGCACAATGTGTTGAATGCGTTACATTGAGTTTTACCGTAAAATGTGATTTTTCACCCCAAAAAAAAAAGTCGTTTCCCAGTTTTTTTTTTGGGCAGCTTTTCTCAGTTTGATTTACCTACAGAATGCTTGGTTGACGGATTCGTGAAGCGTCTGTTTACACCCTGTATAAGAACCAGAAAGTGTGCAGAAAAGAAAAAACATAGTCATTTAGCAACATTTCTGATTTCTCCGGAAAGGAACCACAAAATATCACTTGACCTAGCCTTGGGCCCACAGCCTTATCCAATGGGTCACGGGCCCACCATCCTTCACCACGACCCCAATACCACATCAGAAGCCTACGTCGCATAAAACCACACAATGTGACAAAAACAGTATTTTCACAGCCTCTCAATACTTTAACGACAATGTCATTGATTGATAAATAATAATTAATAAATGCCTAATAGCATTGTTTACAGATTCTAGGTCGACTAACTTTTTTTTTCTGAAAAGATACAACAAAGGTATTATTCAGTTTACTGTGCATCAAGACGGTGCAACTGTGTCAGCAATTAAAATGATTAGGTACTGAGGTGTGGTAGCTTTGGTAGCGGGGAGGGTAGCGGAGTAGGTTTTACTATTACCAAGCCCATGAACACAGCAAATGAAATGAAATAAGCACCTCAAAAGATCTTTCAAACTTTGAAATCAGGAGGAGAATTCTTTCTTTGATCTGTTTTTGTTAGGTACATTTTAGACAAACCATTTGTTAAAAGCTAAATTTCTTAAATAAGCATTTTGCAAAAACGGTTTCGGCTTTTTTTCGATTGCTACTGATTTGTTAAAAAACTTTTATTTCATACAATAGGTACAAAATAAAAGTTTTTTAACAAATTAGTTAGTTATTTGGAGTTTAGACTGTTTTTTTTATTGTAGACTAGCGGACGTCACGCGGTTTCACCCGCGTAGTTCCCGTTCCCGTGGGAATACGGGAATAAAATATAGCCTATGTTACTCGCTGATAATGTAGCTATTTATTGCTGAAAGAATATTTCAAATCGGTCCAGTAGTTTTTATGTTTATTCGTTACATCCAAAAATATAAATCTTTCCTCTATAAAATCAAAAATATAAATCTTTCCTCTATAAAATATTAGTATAGATTTTAAGTTAATAAACACTTCAGGTCAGCTCAATCTACGTCATCGCTGGGGTCAGATTCCAGTCTTACCGGATGCATCTGAAAACTAATCATTAACATGGAGCGACTGTCTATTAGACCCTCAATTCAGTAACTGAGTAACAAGATACCTCTTGTCAAGCCAATCATCATCATCAGTGTGTTTTTTTTTTATGAGCGAATCGCTTAACACAAAATCGCTTACTACATGACCACACCCCACCAGTCGGATGATTATGAATTATGTAAATTATAAATGTTAAACAATCCAAGAGATTGTTGATGCGATGCCATGAAAAAATACACCCTCCATGCTTCGGCTAACACTCATTAAAATAATTGCTTTTTGCAACCGAGTTCTCTCCGTCTGTCTGTCTGTGCTTGTGTGTGTTTGTGCAGATGAGTGATGCTTATATATGTTTATGTGTGTGTATAGAGTGATAAACTCGGTTTCATGCTAGAGTTGTGGCTATGGACTAGTGATAAACAACTTTTTTCGAAAGAAAAAGCTTTGAATTTAAAAAGAAATTTTATTATTTGATTTATGAGATTGTTGTGTTATGTCAAGACCCCTTCGTGTGTTGGAAAAGAAGTTGGTCGTTTCTGTAATGGAAATAGTACCTACATATAATATTATCTCCAACTTGGCGTTATCTGATACATACGTATTTAACATTTACATATGAAATATAGCTATGTGCAGCTGAATCTGCAAGAATTGGAGCAACCAACCATTCATTAAAGAAAACTTTAAAACAAAATGCCTACGTTACAAACCTACAGACTCTGTACTACTTAACTACCTAGCTTAACATAACATAACATCATATCACGCCGGTAAGCCCCAAAGGGTTAGACAGAGGTATACAGGGTGTAAAAGACCTCATCACGAAGCCGTCAACCAAGCATTCTGTACATCAAACTAAGTAACTTTACGCAAAAATGATTGCTGGGAAACTAATTTTTGTTTTGGGGTGAAAAATCATGTTTTGTGGTAGAACTCAATGTAACGCACTCAAAACATTGTGCTGATGGATGGATTGAATAGTACGGGGGTCGTGGAGGTGTTTAAAAATCTTACATTAAAAACTTGTACCTATTAAAAAAAATACTTGTCAAAAAGTTGGAACTTTGACCCCCAATATCTCCGTAACTAGAAGGTTCCCAGGTATAGTGTAGAACAAAAAAATGATCGCAATGACGGGGAGAACAAGTGCTTTTCGGCTTCGTTAAGAGGTGTTTTACATCCTATAGGTAATAATAATAATAGTAGTAATAAATAAAAATAAATAGTACACCCACATTTCGGCAGTTAAGTTTAAGTCCCATGTAATAGGGGGCGAGCCTATTGCCAACTTACTTACTTAATTAATTACTTACTACTTTCTCAAGTTAAGCTTTGTGACTGTGACTGTAGCCTTCGCTTTTTTTTTGTATTTTTGACATTCAAAAGTGCCGCAATGGTCTAATGAAATAAATGATTTGAGTTTGAGTTTGCCATCAACTTGTCTCAATTCTAGACTCCGTGGCTGCTACTAAGAAATTCCTAATGGAAAAACCCAATAACAATTTGCCCGACCCGGGATCATCTCATGCTCAGCTGCAGTCTATTAAACCAACGAGACAGTCAATACTTAGTTTTATTGGAAAAGGGATAGTATTGATAAATCTTATACCACACGGTTTTCATATAAAAATCACATTTCAAACTAACCCTTTCAACGCCACCCGTCAGCAAAAGATTTATTCCATTCTAATACCAAAAACTAATACCACTGGTATTTGTTTCAACTCATATTTTTTTTCTATTCCGAACCGATACCATTGTTTAAACTAATACCAAAACAAGTTCAAAGATATAAGGTACAGTCAGTAAAAATGCTTTGTATGTAAATATAAGACCTTTAATTGAAAAAAAAAACAGATAACTCCAAAAAAATCAAATTTTGTTAGCAAACGTCTTGTTCAATGATAAAATATCACTTAAATAATCAACTTTAATATAATTTTAGTTCCTCTCTATACCTGTATAATATTTTTTTTTGCAAAAACATCAAACAGGAAGAATTTACTTACAATCTAAAAATTACAAAATATCTCAAAAAATTAACTCTTAATTTATATTGAAATTTATCTGACATAGTTATTATTAGATAGGTACGTAATTATTCACGTCTACCTATCTCATAACAACTATGTCAGGTAAATTTTTAACAAAAATAAATCACTTTTTATCTAACAATTGTAAAATATCACAGAAAATCAACTTTTTGTATAATCTAAT
Organism: Xestia sexstrigata; assembly: GCA_941918905.2. Taxonomy (NCBI): domain Eukaryota; kingdom Metazoa; phylum Arthropoda; class Insecta; order Lepidoptera; family Noctuidae; genus Xestia; species Xestia sexstrigata. The sequence continues at coordinate 15,114,754 of OW799223.2, forward strand.
CAGTCATTCATCACCTACATAGCAATGAATCAGCATTTTTTTTTTGCAATAATATCTAATATGAAAAATTCACTTTAAATCTAACAATTATAAAATATCACAGAAAATCAACTTTTTGTATAATCAAATCAGTCATTCATCACTTACATAGCAATGAATCAACAATTTTTTTTGCAATGAATTCTAACCTTACCTAACAATTGTAAAATTTCACAGAAAATCAACTTTTTGTTTAATCAAATCAGTCATTCTTCACCTATATAGCAATGAATCAGCAATTTTTTTTTTGCAAAAACGTCATATATGAATAATTCACTTATAATCTAAGAATTATAAAATATCACAGAAAATCAACTATTAGTATAATCAGCTAAATGACGTGTAAATAATTTCTTATATTTCAACAATTAGTAGCTAAACCCTTAATTTTTCTAAGCAGTGACCTACGGAGATAAAAAATAGCAAGATGATTCACTAAAACTACTCTTACCTATGCTAACCTTTGTAAAAATATTGGAGTGAAGTGAATTTGGAAAGTTTTAAGCATTATATTACGATTACATAAAAATATTGAAAAACAAATTTACTTTGATTAGGTTTGACTGCGCTGACTGTACCAAATTCAAGTTGTTGGTATTCGTTCGTACATTAAATTAAATTATTTAAAAAGTGGTATCCGTTCGGAATAGAAAAAAAATAAGAGTTGAATCAAATACCAGTGGTATTAGTTTTTGGTATTAGAATGGAATAAATCCAGCAAAACACACAGAAATTAAAATTCCCCACAAATAAACCTACGTTCCACAATTAAAAATAAAATAAATAAATCACACATAAGGAACTAATCCGGTACATTCACCTTAATTCAATCAGCGACGTATACTAATCGAATAAGCCGCTTCAACTCTACAGGGTAAGGTTTAGGGGCGACGCATAGCGTGCGACGAAAACGCTGACTCACGCTGACTTGCAAAATGGCGGACTGTAATGCAATGTGTGCTAATTTGGTGATAATAAGCCTTTTTTAGGGTATTGTGCAATGTTTGATTGATGTGGCGAGGGTGCTGTTTTTGTGATTTCAATTACGAATTAAATTAAGAGGGTTTTTTTATTTGCTTCAAAATAATGTGATATAAAATGGTTTGTTCTTTGAGAAACCTGGCTTATGTTTAGATCTTGCACAGATTTTAATAGAAAATGCATTTATTTAAAGCCATTTAATTCGTTTCGCTTTCATCATAGCATCGTAGCCTTTTCCCAACTATGTTGGGGTCGGCTTCTAGTCTAACCGGATGCAGCTGAATGCCAGTGTTTTACATGGAGCGACTGTGTATCTGACCTCCACAAACCAGTTAGTACTGGGTAATACGATACCCCTTGGTAAGACTGGCTGTCAGACTTTCGAGCTACCGACTTCCTTGTACATGATATATGATATTAAATAAGTTGTTGTAGGTTTACCATCACTTTTTACGTAGAATTTTATTAAAAAACAATTGAAAGTTCTAAGTTTCCTGTCTGACTGAAATAAACACAAGATCATATGATCTTGTGTTTATTTATTTTTTTGCATTATTAATGAGTTTGTTGTTTCTGTAGATTTCATTATCTAAAAGTAGTTTATAATAATGTTTAATTTTGTTGCCTATTGGTATTTGCAACACTAAAAAAGCAGTTATTTGGAGTATTCCAAATAACTGCTTTTTTAGTGTTGCAAATACCAATAGGCAATGTTGTATAACTATAGAATTTTGACAAATTTTTACAGGCCTTTTTTTTCGGATGGGAAATCATCAAATGACTTCTCCCGCTCTGAGCGGAGCAGGAAAAACATCAGAAAACCCATCCATGTTCCTTCATCGCCCGTTGTGTTCCGGGGTCACGGTATCTCTTTCGAACAGTAACATTAAAAAAAGGTTTTTTTATCACCTTCAAAACTGTACAGGAAAACACATGTTCTCCCACTGTTTTTCCTCGCTGTACCTGCTAAGCCTTACCACCATAAAATGCATCGCCGACGCGCCGCCGGCAAATCCGATAGGTTTTCATTTAATAAAACCCTTTTATTGGCTTACCTAAGATTTACCGGCTTTATCGTTCGCTGGCTTAGCATTATGTGGTCTATAGGGTTTATTTGTATTGTAGCCATGGTAATTTAGAGACCCCGGTCAGAATATAAAGGGTTAATTTAATATCTTTTAATTTTGGGAAGGAGAAATAAAAGCAACTCCCGTGTTATGGGGTTTTCGCAGTCCATTTCTACATTTTGGCAAGGCTTTTTGTCATTTTTCAAATTAAATAGGGCAAAATAACAGTATATATTTTAAGTATTTACTTCGAACAATCAGTACTACGTATTACTACACAAAACGCAAGTGCGAAAATCGATGCAGCGAAGGATTACCCACATAAATATGTGTTAAAAGTCCAGTTTCTCTCAACATTGAGAAGTTCAGCCGCTTATTTACACCATATTGCAGTTTGTAACGATTAGAAAACCAGTAAAAGTTGTTTCAGCCATCTTTAAGCTGCCCTAGTGATACCTACGACTTAGCTGTCTGTATCTAAAGCTATATTTAGTACCTAATGATTAATCTACAAGTAACATTGGCTCTTATCCCAAAATATTAACGACTATTTTACCATACACTGATTTTTACATACCCTTACATAGGATCACGATTTGCTGATCTTCAGTTGCGAACAGGGCGTGGTTGTCACGTCATAGGTCAAACAGTACTAGAAAACATGAGTAAAAAACATAGGGAAAGGTGTAAAAAGTGACGCCTTTAACAAATAATTGTGTGTTTAAATAGGATTAGTGACACAATCGTGTTAGAGACCACACCTCCGCGGGCACCGGGTTAATTCAGATGACACCGTTGCTATGGAAACGGAACGCCCCGAAACATTACGAGTCTGCGCTGTAGATATATTTTACGAATGGCATTTGTGGGAGACAATCCGAAAATACTAAATATTGAACATGAAAATATTTTACAGATATCAAATAAAAACTTAAGGCAATTGTTACTAATCATTATCATTAAACAACACAAACGAAATTATGAAGAAAAGTGTTAAAATTAAACGTTCTAAACTACCCTGTGAAAATGTTCTATTCTGGGGTGTAATCGATCCAAGCAAAGCCATTATACTGACCGCATTTCCACGATCGCACTCGCAGGGTTAGGTCGAATAACACACAATTTTGTATCGGCATGTAGACAATTTCAATGTACGCAAACCTACTGTTATAGGTATGTGAAGCGTTTAACGTTCAATAAAATACTATTTTATAAATAGGGATGATAAAGTTTTCGCTATTAAAGAGGTTCAACTCATACAGAGGAATTTAGACCGTAAATGATTTTGAAGCAATGAACACTTGCTTTTGGCGTGTTGACGGTTTTAAACCAGTCAGTACGTTTATGTTTCCTTGTAGTTACATAGTGTACTATTTTTTGGTAGACTTTTATGTAAGTAAAACATAATTTCTTTTTCATCTCTTTTACACAATGGCGTGTCCTTTATGTCGCTCGTATGCGACATGAATAACATAACCTCAAAAATTTAGATGTTCCATATTGTTTGTAGTTGAATCTAAAATTAACGAAAGTAAGTATTCAATTTGTTATGACGCTTAACAGAAAGCAAAATACTAAAGGATACGGATGATAATTTGATTTCCCTAAGAGATTTAAACTTAGCTTTGCTAAATTAAGAATAATAAAATAAATAAATAAAACAATAAAGGTTCGACTGGGGAAACTTGAAATACCCATTAAACGTCCTGTTGAATGTTCAACTTTCGTCGCTAAACTGAACGTCGCATATCCATGGTCCATGCATTTGGTCATTTGAAAATTTTCCACAGTCGCTTTATCATAAAAGTTGTTCAGGTTTTGACAGGATATCTACCTAGTTACGTACAACATTATGTAAACATAACATAATGTTATGTACAACATAATCCATAAGGGTTATCAGGATTGTATATATATAGTATACAATACTAGATACATACAATCCTTAAGAAAATGTCTAACTTCCCAACTAACTTCTTACTATGTCATAACGAAATACTTAAAATGAACTTATATTGTCACTTACGGGATATCTTCCGTGATTGGTAATAGTTTTGAGCTCCCGATATTTCGACGCTGTTGCAAGCGCCATGATCGCGGGTCGACTGGAGAATGCGGGTGGATGGAAAAAGTTCATAAATCGGTCAAACGAAGCGAACCATCTGATGCCGCATCAAGGAACACATAAAGGCTGTGAAAAACAAGCATGAGCAAAAATCTGCCAAAGCTGAGCATCTACTGCAGTCAGGGACCACTGGATCGAATTTCATAAGCCACGTATTTAGTCTAGGGACAAACATTACTTACCTAGGCTGACAAGAGAAGCAATTGAAATAAGAAAACATAAAAATTTCAATCGAGAAATGACTTCAAATTTTCTAGTACGTGGAATCCAGTTTTGAGTATGCTCAAAAGTAGCAGCCGGCATCATAATAAGGACTCCACAAAACCTGGTGATACTGTGAGTGTGTTTTGTCGTGACTTAGTGGCGAGTTCCAATAGTGCGCTTAGCAAAAGACAAAGAAAGGGGGTAGACAGATTTGTCTGCTTCTAACAATTTATTTTCCATCCACCCGCATTCGCCAGTCAACCCGCGATGATGGCGCTTGCAACAGCGTCGAAATATCGGGAGCTCAAAACAATTACCAATCACGGAAGATATTCCGTAAGCGACAATATAAGTTTAGTTGTAAACCGTGAAAGCTTAAAGCAGTATTTAAAACGAACCTTTCATGTTTTAAAAAAATAATGGCATTATAATGAAAATAATTTTATTCTAACTTAGAAAAAACTCTGTCCTGTTTTTCTTATTTTTCGTTATGTTATGTCATTATTGTCGCAAATTAGCGATGCTTTCTCTAGTTATTATATCTCTAGTCAGCGGCATCTTCAAAAGTAGCCTTGTAATGCCTTGTTTTTCAATCTCATATAATTTATTATCGCGCTAGTTCTGTGAGAACAATAACGTATGAGATAAAACTTCCTCGTACTACTGCTCTACTTAACCTGTAGTATAGACAAATACCGCGATACGTCGCAACTTAAAATGAAGCAAAAAAAATAGACCATTAACATTATATTATTTCAGTATCGGTTCTATCGAAAAAGTGCACCATTTTATTATGATTTAGAGCGAAATGTTCACTCGAGCAAAATTTATTCGTAGAATGCCAACAATTTTATTGTTAGGGACCATTCAGAATGCTTGGCGGACCGCTGCGATTGTTTGTGACGTTAAAATAAGCTGAAGCTGTATTTCAAAATAATGTGCTAATTATTTTACTCATTTAAACTTTTCTCTTAGGGATCACATCTGGAACAAGGTGATCCGACAGAGAACCAGAGTTGTCGACATAGCTCACAGAAACAGTAAGCTGAAGTGGCACTGGGCCGGCCCTATTAGCCGTGGAACCGATGACCGTTGGGGTCTCCCCAACAGTCATCGGTTCTATAGGTTCCACTCACTAGAATACTACTCTTTTAGTACTAGAGTACTAAAATACCTAAATAAAAATAAATAGGGCTGGTTAATAGGCCGCAAATCGGCAAGCATAAGTGGGACGCCTTCAGGTTCAGGGAAGCGACAATGAGATTGAAGAGGCCTATGTCCAGCAATGGACTGTTGTAGGCTGACAAAGATGAAACTTTTCGCACACTAAAAAAGTTCAAAGGCAGCGTTGGCGTCGACTATTTTGGAATTCGTGTTATAGATTTTAAACAATACCTAAATACATATTATACTGTGCTGGCTGACAATAAAATCCTTTCTTTTATAAAAGAGAAAAATTGATCTTGAGCCAGTCTGACAGCAAAACTGTTACCTAGGGTTATTAAAATGACCATCAAAGTAGACAGCCGAGATAAATGTTTAAGCAGAAAGTCCATAATAGAAGACAAAAAGAATAACACCTGTTAGACTTTATCAAAACACACATTGATACTTTTTACAGGTGAAAAACTTAATCAAAAAATTAACACCTTCCATTTACCACACATCTTAACCCCACAACCAAAACGTTTAATTTTAAAATCCAATTTCACTGCGGGCGTGTAGTGTGCAATCTCTCCAATATATCTGCATATCGAGTTGCTCTGTCCGACTACTGTTTTGCCCCGGCTGGACTCGAGCCGGTCCGTCTCGAGGTTTTTTTGCCTGTATCGCAAATCGAGCGTTACGGTATGTCTTCGTTTTGTGGCCGCCATTTTGTTTTTTGTCTTTTGTTTTTAGTATTTCGTCTTCGCGCGAAATTGAGGATTAATTAAGCTATAGGATTTTAAATGTTTTTTGTAGAGTCGTTGTATGAATTGTTTTATTTTTAGCCAGAAGATTTTGTGACCAAGTCCCATTTTTTTTTTCTATTTTTCGAAAACTTAATTAGCAATTAAGTCTTGGAAGGTGGGTAAGGAGGCATTTGCCCAACAGTGGGACAAAACGGGCATGTTTTTGATGACCCAATTTCTTCATTTGCAGATCTTTGACCGTCGTTACAGGTAGTCAATGACCCAAAAATCACACAACCAGTCTTACTAACTGGATTGTAGAGATCAAAAAGCCTGTCGTCTATGTAAATTACTGGTATTCAGCTGCATCTGGTAAGACTGGAAGCCGACCTCAATACAGTTGGGAAAAGGCTAGGCAGATGATGTTTTAAAATTGATTAGTGCTTGCAACCGTCGCGCATCGTGGAGTCGAATTCTTATAAACTACACAAATTAAAATACAATAACCAAACCTGTATGAATAATAACCTAGTTCTTCCATTGAATTATGAGAGAAAGACTAAAGGTGAACAAGATTCACTCGGAAATCGGAAACACTAATTTAAAGTGTAATCAACACCGTCAATTGCATACATTCATCGAGCCAGTAAAATTATGCAAACGGCCCACCACCTCTTTATTTTAGAAAATTATACAACACTAACATAAGTAGTACCATATCAAAAGATAAGTTAACAATACTAAATTGTATTTTAAGATAAGTTTGACTACACTAAAGTGTGTGAAAAGATAGGTAGAACATCACTATATCAAAAGATAATAGTGACAGCTCTAGTGGTCATGTCAAATGTCTCTTGTCAAACATAGCTATACTAGACACTACAATAAATGGTCATGGTACAAAATGTCAACTGCACCGAATGTTAGGAACAGGTAATAACAGGAGCAAAGACACATTGTTTTACATGACATTCATTTGTAACTGAAGAACTTCATCATTTGCCTAGCCTTCTCTCCCAGTCTAACCGGATGCAGCTGAATACCAGCATTTTGCATGGAGTGACTGCCTATCTGACCTTCACAACCCAGCTAGTACTGGGTAATGACAACCAGGACCAATGGCTTGACGTGCTCTCCGAGGCACGGACGTAACTCGGTATGTTATCGGTGATCAACCATGCACGGACCAACTTAGGGAAGCACAGCTTAACCTAAAAAGCCAGATATTCTTGCCGATATTTTCATTTCTTAGACATGTTTTTTGCATCAACACTTGTAGTGCGACAATGCTTGTGCACCAGTAGTTCGACACTACCTAAGTGCTACTAACGCTTTGCGACATATTGCTATCTATACTGGGTTTAAAAAGACCCTTTACAAACCATCAACGAAGCATTCTGTACCACAAACTAAGTAACACTGCGGAACACTGGGTACACATGAATGCACTAACAAGATACTCGTTTGTCGATTTTTAGTTTGTCGCACTTGCGTGCATTCGAACTATGGTGAGGCGCAGTTTGACCTTACGTAGTGCACTCATTTACTATCATGAATAAAGTCTCATATTCCAAGCTACCACAGCGCTAAGATGACAGAACATATTAAGTAAACTCACGGATAGACGGTCGGGGATGTCGGCGGCGTCGAGCTCGGAGATAATGTGAATCAATCGTAGTTATAATGAAAATAGTTGAGATAAACTTAAGTATTATGATACGTAACCGACAAAACTATTATCAGCGATCGGTGATAGAAACGTCAAATAAGATATTGTATTATGCTTTTCTTCAAAATGATTCGTACTTACTAATCATTTTGAAGTACGAAGCATTTTCCACTCGTGTAGGCTTTCCGGTTTAGTATAATGTTCCCATTAAAAAGCGTGTGACAATATTAATAATTATCATGCAGTGGCCGCGCTCCCATTAATAATTTATTTGTTCTTAACACCTTTCTGCGTCCGATACTATCATAGTCACAGGCTTTTATTGTTAAGAACTTGTTTACAACCACAACCATATTAGGACATGTCCTCATAAAAAGATAATATTAATTAGACCTCAAGTTTTTGCCACTTCACTACAAATAAAGTATTAGTATAAATTATTTGATCGTCGCGATAAAAAGGAACGTTTTGTCAAAGAAGTATTTAGCATTTTATTTCTCATAGTTTTCTCTTTTTAAATTATTTAAGGCAAATGAAATATACAGAAAAAATACTGGCAATTAAGAAAAAAAAGTTTCTGTGAAGTACTTTTTACTTTTTTTATTGTTATTTTTTTTCTTTCTTTTTGAATTATTTATTTTTCTCTTTGTTCGTTCTCAAATCTAATATATCAAGTCGTAATGCGTGTTTTAATGACTACTTTATCGCATTAATCTAGGGAGAACCTGTTTCAGACACCTTTTGGTATAATTCGTGAGTAATGGCGTATTATTTGCGGTGTAGAGCTAAATACCGTTAAATTTACTTTTTTATTTTCATCAAATTAATCAATGGTTAAAATATTATAACCTTTTAGTTGTATTGCGTTTGTATACTTCATGCAGTTTTGAATGCGAAACAAAATATTTTCACGTTGAAACCAAGCTAAGCAGATACAAATATAAACTAACGCTTCTTTCCCATGTGGGGTGGTAGAAACACCACCTGCTAAGGTCTGTCGTCCACATGCACACATCTAATCATACACGCATGGCGTTTAAACATAAAAAAAAAATATTTTTGATTCCATCTAGATCATAATTATTGCTTTGTCTGATGGCAACCGAATGAGAGTACCCAAAGGATCAATCTACCAAAATAATTGTAATAGGCTGATGATCATGACAAACCACCATTATTATTATTATGGGCCTTTTGTGTCCCACTGTGGGGCAAAGGCCTCGCTTCCTTTTTCCATTCTTCTCTGTTTAGAGCTATTTTAGCCCAGTCTTATAAGTAGCAGTCCAGCACATCACGCCATACCCTTCTGTGCCTGCCGCGTCGCCGATTCCTGTTGTACGGTTCGGAACCCGACCCGTAGATGTTTTCACGCAATAGCGTATTACATCCATTTTTGAAAAAAGTCTCAATTAGATTCTATAGTGCTAATGAACCACTAAAAAAATCACAAAAATTTTATTTAATCGTTATGTGCCATAAAAATGCATTTAAATTTTGCATTTTCAAATTAACGCTGAAAACGCTGGACGCAGTGGACGCCATATTGCTCTGTGGTCATGACGTCAGTTAGCTGTGTAAACAAATGCAGTGATATTTGAAGGTGACAGTTGACACTTCTAAGTTTACATAGCCGTATGACGTAATAACATTCCTTCCTTTTCCGACTGCTTTTTGCCTAAGCTATCTCAATAATATATTTTTAGATTTTTTCTCTTAGAGAGTAAAATACCCTATTCTGATGCGACATGCGGCGTATTTGGCCTGCCCAGTCTCATATTTATTTGGCGGCTGTGTTGCCTACGTCTGCAATTTGTTTTGGAACGAAGTATACTGTTCCTTATACGGTCAGTAATTTTGACTCCATCCAGAACACCAGAACTTTTAAGAAATCTTCTACCAGATCTGAATTCATCTGCTTCTCATAAACTCGAAGTACAAACCTACAATCTCTCTTTCACAACGTAACAAAAGCACATACGGATATCAAACTCCTCACTACACCAAACCCATATCCATTAGCGAAAAACCAAAATCGTACGATTACCAGTCTAACCCTCCAAACGCCCGGCACTTAAAGGGTATTAGTTCCGCTCGTGTGGCCTCACAGACCGTATTGTCCGATCACAATGACGCTGTGGGGGTTATTTGGCTTACCTGTTAAATGATCGCTGTGGTTAATGGGGCTTAGTTTACTTTCAATTGGGTTTTTAAATCGTATTTGTGATTGGGGTTAAAGTCACCAGGGTGTGTGATCAAATGAATGTTCGTTACGATGCTGAGTCTTTTCTGTTATAATCATTTTGCCTAGCCTTTTCCCAAATATGTTGTGGTCAACTTCTAGTCTTAACGGATAGTGGACCTCCACAATCCACTTACTGGATATAGGCCCATGTATGCGACTACTCGAGTAGGTCGTGGCTAAATAATAACAGCCGCTCGGGTCGATCTTAAGGTTAAGCCGTGCTTGCCTAGGTTGATCTGTGAATGGGTGACCACCCTTACATAGGTACCGAATTTCCTCCGTGCCTCGGAAGCACGTTAAGCTATTGGTCCCGGCTGTCATTTGTGGATCTTTGACAGTCGTTACAGGTAGTCAGTGGCCCAAAAAGTCTGACAACCAGTCTTACCGGGTATCGTATTACCCAGTACTAACTGGGTTGTGCAGGTCAGATAGGCAGTTGCTCTACGTAAAATACTGGTACGCAGCTGCATCCGGTTAGACTGGAAGCCGATCCCAACATAGTTTTGAAAAGGCTAGGCAGAAGATGTATCCGACTACCCGTAATGACTGAATACTCTTCTGTCAATTTTATCTAAATTGACACCGTATTGCGAATATAATAAGCTTTTGGTCTTTTCATGAGGTTAGAACATCGTCATCAACCCAGATTTGTCTTTTCCTCAATGTAGTCTTGTTCCAGTAAACCGATTTGAACTGGCCAATTTGGTCCTAAGAAACGTAATAAAAAGCCTACATTTATGGCAATCATCTTTATTGTGTGGTTAGTGCCTAACCTGGTGTTAGAGTGTTTTATGCCACCCATAAGCCTCCGACTTGGCTTTAAATGCCGTCAAGACATAGCTCTTAGGCATGGTGGTTTCCTCACGATATTTTCCTTCACCGAAGCAAGTGATAACTATACAATACGCACATGAATCCGAAAAAGCAGAAGTGCGTGCCTTGGTTTAAACTAGACTATGCACTACTACGACTATGCTATGACTTGGCAGTCCGACGGTTGTATCACCTATATCTAGCTTAAAATACACATTGTTTCTTCTTTGTCGTCTTTCCACGATAAGTTCAAATACACTTGACAAAATCATTATTCTCAATACACCCCAAAACCTCCATAACGACAAGAAATGTTCACAAAAACACTAGTAATAGATATATTTGTGAGATGGCCGTGATTTGGACAATGTTTGATGATGTACCATTAGGGATCGTAAGCCTGGAGCTCACTTAATATAGTTTTAATAGCACTGTTAGCTCCTCCAGTGCGCAGCTTGAGTATCTACCCATTTTTATCGAACTCGTTTTGGATGTTAGTCGTTTGGGTAACAAAGAAACTTTCTTTGTTCAATCTTAGTTTTTAACCGACTTCAAAAAGGAGGAGGTACTCAATTCGATTGGTATTTTTATTTTAATTTTTTATTTGGTATTTTTAATTTATTTGAAATGTATTGTTTTCTTCGAACTCCTTTGCCAAAAATATTATATAAATCTCAGACAAGAGTCGGATTCAACGCTATACCAAACCAACTGACTATACATTTGTAAACAAAATCTTCGAAGTTAGGTTTCACCCACTTTCCGGTTTCCGATTAAGTTGAAATTTGGCATACTTACATTATCTATTTTGGATGACAAAGCATGATTAGATAAGTGACGTCATTCTAAATCAAATATGGCGGAGTAGGTTTTTTTTGTGCATTACCATGATATTATGGGTATCAAATGAAAGGGTTTGTTGAGAAAGCGTGTATTTTTTGTATTTAAAAAAATATTTGTCAATAGATTTGCCAGTCTGTGTAACTGGAATTCTGCGTTTGACACCACAAGACCACTCTGCAAGAAGACCTTCCACCAGTTCAGCACATAAATCACCTGTCCACTAATAAGCATTATGAAATATAGCAGGTATTTTCTCAGTTATTAAAAGTAACTGTTCCTATGTTCTCAGTGACTACTTTTATCGTCCATAAAGATATATTCCGCTTGTGTGGGATGAAACGGTGAGCTAAACTAAGTTTTAGTGGCTAATAATTTCCTAGATGTGATTATTTTACGTAAAGTGAATGTTAGAGATATTATAAAGTTATCGATGTTGGCATATTGTGTTTCGACTTTTCGAGGATCATGGGTATTAGTATATTAATATCGCTTTATGTAACGAGAGACTGTGTGTTTGTTTGTGTTGGTGGTGCTGTTAACGTGACGTCTCGAAAACGACCAGACTGAATTGGGAACTGCATTTACTGTTGTTAGCTATTGTTTTGTTTTTTATTTTCTGTTACTTATGATTATGAATCAGTATTCATGTAATGAATTAGTAAGGCAATGGTAGTTTATTGCCCAGGCAAAGCCCGGGGTAAAAAGCGTAATAAATCATAGTTTCGTAATGTTATTTTTATTATTTCTTTGTTATAAGTTTTCTAGTACAGTTTCATGTGTAAAGATTTCCAAGGAACGCATAATTTTATTCAATAAAATAACGTAATTTCGCTTTCATGTATTAACGTGCATTTTTTAAAACTTCCCTAATAAAACTGTCTCAGAATATCGCAAAATAATCCTTGCAATACATTAACCATTACCCCATTATAGGTATATAAATAACCAGCAATAATCCGATTTTCACGCCCAACCCTCTAATGCGATCAATTCCTTTTCATGCAACCCTCGTATAATGTCTGGGGACAAAGAGACCCCGCTTTGTATTTTGACAGGAGTTAATGTCGTGGGGTCCTGACATCTCTACCTGACGGGGATGGTACAATAGACCCCCTGTTAGGGACGTGTGCCGTATTGTCTGCATTTGCAGGGTTAGATAAATTGTAAGTGCACTTGTTAAATTGGAAGGTTAATAGTGAATGTACATTTTGATGGTGTGTAGTGTTTTTGTAAATTGTAGAAGTGATGAACTTCTAATTTATGATTCAAACTGTCCAAAGATGAGGCATTTGTTGTTTATTCAGGATTTCAGCTGTTATAGTCGCTATACAGGTTGTAAAATTATAATCGCAACACCTTTCGTGACCAAATGTCGTTCTCGTGAGACACCAGTCTCAGACCTCGTTGTTCCTGGGATCGATTCCCAGGTCGGGCAAAGCGTTATTGGATTTCTTAGCCATGGAGTTTGTATTTGCGCCCGGTTGATGCATTCACACATACAAGTGCATTGATTCCCACTAGGTTTATGATTTAGGACATTTGTAGAACATTTTCAAATGAATGCGATTTTTTTTTTTCGACAATAATATTTAAAATGCACGTTTAGTTTGATGAAACATTTAAATATTAAGATCTAGATCTTAATTTTAAATTTTTGCTGGTCATTGAAAACTAACCCTACAGAGGACGTAGCAAAAAAAGTCCAATCCACTTCAATAATAAAAATTCCCGCTAACCACGTAACAAATTCCTATCAAATTCAAAGTGAACCGTTATCTATTAGCCACAAATGTCAGTAATAACAAATCTGTTTACATAGTTAGCCTGGACTCGTATGGTAGGCCACTTCAATTGTCCATCCAATTACGATGATTTGCGGCAATCATGGTGGGCTGCTATGTCAACTTACTATGGAGATTCTATGTAGATTTGCGATAGTAATATTAGATTTGATATAAAGGGTATCGGTTTCTTTATTTGCTTGTTTCGTATGGGTCTACCTTCAGGTTAAGATGGGTGACCATCCATTACCAACCGAGTTTCTTCCATGCCTCGGAAAACTCGTTAATTCGTTGGTCCCGGTTGTAATTTGTAGATCTTTGATCCAGTCTCACCAAGCGGTATCGATGTATGCAATCAGTACTAACTGGGTTGTGGAGGGCGCTCCATGTAAAAACATTCAGCTGCATCCGGTTAGACTGAAATCTGACCTAAATCGCAAACCTAACGCGTATGAAGTCGCTGGTAACAGATATAGTTGATGCCAGTTAAGATGAGAATAGCGGTCATTGCCCTTTCCCTAATATCTTTTTGTACGAACCAAAACAAATAAACCACGTATCGTTTTTTATTACAAAAATGTTGAAGATCACGATAGATGACGATTCTAGACTTGAACAGGATTATTTTTGGTTTTCAAAGTTAAGAAGTTTAATAAATGTAGGTGGGTCAATGACCGCTATTCTCATCTTGACCGGAACCAACTATAGTTAATAAATAAAGATTTTATAACCAGGTTTGCCCCTTTTTGAAAGAGCTTGAGAATGATGGGGATGATTGAAGAATTATTTTAATGAAGGAACATTTTCCACTAGCTTTTGCACGCGGCTTTGCCTGTGGTGAAGTCAGAAATTATCCCGGGGACGTACTGTACTACCGGAATGAAAAGTACTCTGTCCTAACCCAAATCGTGGTCTACACGTATACCAAAATTGCAGCGAAATACGTTGAGTCAGCAACGTAAAAGTTTATATACCTACAGACAAATTAATATGAGGTCGAAATCCTTTACCACATTCCTGCACACCAATCATTCGTTTAACCTTGTCGCGACCAACAGTTAGGCTTCCCATCCTGGCCTTGACAGAAATAGAAAAACATACCACTGGTATTACGAGAAAAATCGTAGGAAAACGCTCATTTCGACGAAGGCTGTACGCAATCATGCGCGAACTATGGTATTGGCATACTTAATTTTGCTTGGCATACATGCTCATCCGACTTTAACATACTACCTACTGCCAAAGAAAATCTGACCCTATCATCTTTTGCTGAAGACTGAAATTCAACTACAGATCCGCACGCACTTACAACTCTTTGCCTGTAAAATATTTGATTGTACTAAAAGTCGTATGTGTATATTTGAATTTAGTGATTTCTGATTTAAAGCTAAAATATTAAAGTTGAATTTCGTTTGTGCACGTCCAAAGATAAGTATTACTGTTTATACGTCCTAAATCTCTTGTCGATTATTCAATTATAAATATGTCCGTTTGTTGTGCGAAAAAATCTTTTTTACGTTTTCATATTCAAGTAGTGATTGTTGAGAAAAATAAGCACTTAACGTAGGAATAAGATTTTTTATAGATGTATTTTATAGATGATAATTGATGTCAATTATTTCTTATTGTGTTTAAGATGATAATAGTGTTAATCTATCTAAGCTACCTATTGAGGAGTCAGCCTATGATTTATTCTTTTTAGTGGTCAGACCGGTGTAATCTTATAGTAATCAACGGGAACAATGTAGATAGATAAGAACTGAGAAGAGATAATCGATTTTGCTTTGACAGATAAACAAAATGATTAATTTTTCTTATTCCCTATTACGAATTTTTTCTCCTTTTTACTTTCTTGGGTGGTGTACACAAGATTTCTTTTTATAGGTTTATGCTTATCCTCTATGATACGGTCTTACTTAACCTGCTTGTACACGAAATATTTTACCGCTAATTGAATTTTAAACATTCATTTCTGTCAATTATTGTTTGAAATTGATTGACACAGAATAAAGTTTTAAAAATTTTGCGCTGATCATATTCAGCACTAATGTAGGATACTTAGTGATTTGTGATATGTTTTTCTATCAGGAATTTCTCGCTCTTTTCGAGAGAGAAATTCCTGAGCGAAGAGCGAGAAGAGCGAGAAATTAGGGAGGGAAACTGAAATTAGGGTAGTGAGCGCCCTACATGGGAATTAAACAGGCGTTATGTTATGTTATTTCATGATTTGTATAAGGCAAAATTATCCAGCTTCACAAGCAAATTGGTTCTGAAGCGGTTTCAAGATTATAATAAAACCGTACAATAATCTTAACACTACAAAAGCTACCTCGAACTTTAAACTTACACTCGCGGACAAAAAAAAGTGGTCGTTCTTAAAACAAAGCCACATTCGGCCTTAACCCGTCCAACGACCTTTCTAATATATTTATAATTATAGTCCACAACACTCCACATTTGTAAACATGGATGTGACGTAACAATCTATTATTTTTTATTGTTATTTTTATTTTAAACTAAGCTTTAGCGCGGCTGCGCTTGGGCAAGTTTCGTTTTTACGTAAATTTGACAGCTGTCAAAATTTAATGAATGACAGATGTAGGTTTTGTTTACAGCTGCTTGTCAACAGTGTGTTAACAACATGATAATTAATATTTATTAAATAACTTTGTTTTGACTGTAATTGCCAACATACTATCAGTAGGACCAAGTATTTAAAAGACCATCAAAAAACGGCGAGATATTTTTTTCCATCAGAATAGGCATGACGACAGTATCAAAAAATTGCAAATCTATTTAGTCCGTCAGTTAGAGTATTGGAAATTAATGGATACGTATTTTTTGTTTTTGTAAATCAATTAATATTGACAAAGATAAAACGCATCAAACTCGGGAGTTGGAGGCTCGTGACGTCAGAACTAGCTAAAATTTATACCTAGGCGTGACGTATTGAGAATTTAAAAGCGTCGTATCTTCGACAATTTTGATTTATGTAACAAAAGAAAAAACACGGTTCAAATATTTTCTGTTAATCTAACTGACGGACTAATTGGTTTTTTTTGCCGTCTCGCCTACACTAATGGATTGACCCAAATTTGTTTGGACCCAGGAAACCAGAAACTTGAAGAATATAATGCAAATCTCATCATCCTCCTAAAAATATCTACCTAAAAAATTAACATACAGAGTACAAACCCATATTCAGGTACTTATGAGCATAAAAGAGAGAGACAAAAGAGTATTTTAATGTCCGGTTGACGCATACCACACAAGATTATGGGTGTCCGAATTTGAAAGTATAAAATTAAATTATGTGCTATTAAAATTAGATTAATGTAAATTAGTATCTGATTATTAGGTGTGTGGAATGAAAAAGGTCATATCATGATAAATTATGATACAATTGAACAAATAAATTAGACTGAGTGAGTAACAAAAGCTGGCCGAACAATTTTTTGTCATTTAGAGAATAACTAAAGAAGATTCAGAGTGCCTTTTTGTGTGCGCATAGTTTAAATAAATAAATTTAGTCCCAGGCATTACTCCTCCATAAAATCATCAAAAGACAACCATACTATGACGTCAAATGACGTCAGAACAATTACGCAAGTGTACGGCCAAGAAAACGGTAACAGTAGGGACATCTAGGTGAATGAGTCGTCGCGTTACGTGTTGACATGCGAGCGAGTGTCACGCATCAAATGAAAACGATACTCGCGGGTCACGTGATACGCCGCTATTTTTAGAGGTTAGTGTCTTTGTTGTGGGGTCAGCAGGGAAAGTGGTACTTACGTTTTATAAACGATTTTGTGGACTTTAATGGGTGGGATTTTGGGAAGCCCCATAGTCTAGAAAAGTACAGCGAGGAAGAAGCGTTGATACTTGAAGGCGGTCTTAACCTAACATTACCCATCGCCATTTTAAATCTATAATGCATTTCAAATCATTTATACTGAAAACATGATTATGTGTAACGTAGATAGAGTACCATGTTACCAAAATCACAAAATAACGAGTGCATAGTATTTAACTTCTGTTTACATTAACAACAAACTTAAGAAGGTTATCGATTAACTTCTTATTGTTTTCATTTTCTTGTTAGCGCAGTGAGAGGTCAATAGACTATAAAACCATTTAACTTCACAAACGAGAATTATATTCTAGAGCCATTACCCCCTTTTCACACATGAGAAGTCAGCAGACAGGCACCCAAACCACCCAAACTAAAATTGCTTCTATCCCATTTCAAAAAAGTTAAATTGTTATAAACAAAAGTATAAGAAACGATTTCACATGTTTAAGTGTAATTCTCCGGCTTTGGGCTAACGATCGTTTAATAGTCAGCTGTTTTGACGCACTTTAGTTATTTCACTTGTAGAAATATTTGGAAACGTGCTTTCGTTTTTTTTAAAAGACTACTGATTTCAGACCTTAATTGGAAATATTTAGAACATAATTTGAGGTGAGGCAATGTAAAATGAACATAATATTAGACGCTAGTACGAAGTTGCGAACGAGTACGTTTATGTCACGTAAATTCGTCTGATTTTAGAATCAAAAATACAATATCACGGGATATTGTATTCAATCAAGTTGCAAGGCAATCATATTTTAAGGATCCTGAAAATTCACCGTATACGAGGTTTATGCGACATTGACGCACAAATTGTGAACTGTATTAGGTATACAGTTCACAATTTGTGCGTCAATGTACAGTCTCTGGCCAAATTATTAGACGCTCTATAAGATTTTGTGTAAAATGTAAATTTTCCGGTTAAAGGTACTATAGAGCTTTATTGTTTTTACTAGATGCAATGTATATTTTTTTAGTATCCACTTAATTATCTGTTTTTAACACAAATAAAACAAAATTATCATTGAAAACAAAAATGTATTTATTATGTCTTTCTTTGCAGCTGTTAACTTGGGCATCCTGGCGCGATGGCGCGGCGGCAGGACTTAAAATCTAATCCTTTTAATTTGCTTCGAACAGTGCGCTCAGAAGCATTCACATTTAGCATCTTGGAGTTGCGATATTAGCAGTTTACCACAAAACTGCTAATATCGCAACTCCAAGCAAATGTATTTTCCAGACAAATTTCTTTTTTTTTAATATCTTTCTGACCTTGGAGTGAAAACATTTTTTTTCTAAAATTATAATGTTTTATTTGTGTTAAAAAATAGATCATAAAAAATATACATTGTATCTAGTAAAAACAATAAAGCTCAATTCACCTGAAATAACAATTTTCATAAAATCTTATAGTTCGTCTAATAATTTGGCCAGGGACTGTATTTGTAATGAAATAATTTCAAATATCATGTACTGGGATGCACTAACTAAGCCTTCACGGTATTTTTTCTCAGATTTGTATATAATACAATTCGTCAATTCGTCGAAATCTTTTATTAACTAGATATCATATTTTGACTCTTGTAAGTATTGCATACCAACAAGAGCGTAGACAAAAGAACCATAGGTAAATCAACTTATTTTGGGTTGGTCTCTGGAACTATCTGGAAAGCAATCTCATTATATTACAGGTTTCAATAGTCAGGTTGTGAACCCCAAAACCTTGACGAAACAATAATGAAGAAAATAACAAAAATAAATGTGAGAAAATATAACTCCTTGTTTACGCAAATTATAAAATTTCACCGGAGGCCAATCGCGAAGCAAATTGACGTTAATTTATAATTAAACGAAAATCACGAACCGTATAAAGTACAAGTAAATATCACAAATAGACAAATATCTTTACTTTTTTTTCTGGTAATAGATACTTTTTATTTTCTTCTAATTGAATACGTAAATCCATTGTCTATGGTTATGCTACGCTCATGATTTCGCAATGAAATTTTTAATCACATGGCTGTTTCAGTTTTTGATATAAAAGTTTCTCAATTATGTATTCGATACGATATGTCTAAGTGTTTCGTATAATTTGTATGGTTCCCATGGTCCATCAATTTGGAGATAACTGTTGTGTCAATAAAATCATGGTTTAGTGATGGGTTGTATTGTTCTTAGGTTCATGGGCTTAGCCATTTAGCGTGTTTATTACCATGGTTGTTGTAGTTTTTTTTTTTTTTTATGTATGGCATCTCGCAGTTCAGTCTAGGAGACTGGTTACTGCTTAACCGGGCTAGTCCTGTAGATGCCTTGAATTTAAGGCCTCCAGCGAGGGGCATAACTAAAAACTAAGTGACCACGCACTAAGGGCACCCCCTGTGGGGTACGAACCTCGGCTTAGGGCTTCGCTGGGGGGGGCAGCGAGGGGACAGGCTGGATCTAAGTTAAATTAATTAGGGGCTGGTTTGATACTACTGGCTCAGCATCGCGGGCTGGCTCCATAGTTGTTGTAGTAACAACAACCACGGTAATAAACAAAGTGCCTGATTAATCGACTGAGGCTTTGGGTTTAATTCCCGGGTAAGGAAAATTGTTATTAGGTTTTTCTATCAGGAATTTTTCAGTAGTAGCCAACGGAGTCTAGAGCTGTGACCAGTTCATGGCAATAGGCGCTAGATCTGTGACCAGTTGATGGCAATAGGCTCTAGATCTGTGACCAGTTGATGGCAATAGGCTCTAGAGCTGTGACCAGTTGATGGCAATATGCTCTAGATCTGTGACCAGTTTGGAATGGAATGGAATTGAAATTGGATTTTTCTTAAGGAATTTCCCAGCAGCAGCCACTGACTCTGAATTTGTGCCCGGTTGTTGGCAATAAGCTCGCCCCCTATTACAAGCGACTTTAACATAACTGGTGAAATGTGAGAGTACTATTAGGTACACCTCTGCCTAACCCTTCGGGGATTACAGGCGTGATGTTATGTTCTTCTAATTTCCCAACCCTTCTCACATAAACCTCGTTACAATTTGTCAACACAAAATTATCGAAACCTTACAAAAAGTGAAAGAATGTTACAAAAATAAATATACCATCGATAATAACGATACCTACCTATCACAATCGCCAATCGATTATAACTTAATCGAGTTACGATTTATAGAAATAATCGGTCTTGATTTATATGGGACTTGCACTTTGATACCACATTAAAAAACCAACCTTACAATCTCCAATGAAAGTACAATTTTGAATGATAAGTTCGTGGTGTACGAATACAATTTGTATGAACTTTCCCACCTAGAGTTAAAGTTCAATTTTGAGTAATAAGTTGATGGTGTATGAATACAAATTGTATGGTAGTAATATCAAAGAGTTGCGCGTGCGCCGTTTGATACTAACGTTTGAATAAATCAACAAAAACGACGGGCGGCGATGACTAATGTACTATTTATAATTTGTGCTGGACAGGGAAATGGTTGGAATCGTCTGAACTGTTTTATTTGATAGAAATATTATAATGTATTGAGGAATCTATGTAAAATGAATTAAAATTATCATAGTCGAATAACGGAAAAGAAACTGTAGATTAGTTCGTTATTACTACAAACATATTATCCTTCAACCATCATGACTACAGGCTTGGAAAATACGAGCAGTTGGTTCTCCGAATGTCCGATGTAAAGTTACTGACAACTCTTGTCAAAAAAGTTGATAGCTACAGCAACATAAATCATTATCATAATTAAACATTAACAATTTACTTGTTCTTCTAGATCGGTTTTAATTTCTTGAGAAAAAAAAAATACTGAAATAAGAAAAGAAAACCCATCGACATGTGCATCCTGCAGTCCTAACCTACGGTGCGCAAAGTTGGTTACTTACTGAACAACAGAAGTCCAAACTCAAGACTTGCCAGCGGGCAATGGAACGCAGCATAATAGGTGTGAGGCGTACAGATTGCGTATAAAACACCACACTACGTTCCATAACTAAGGTTACAGATGTCGGAGAAAAAACAGCCAAGCTAAAGTGGGAGTGGGCTGACCACGTAGCGCGAATGCACCCAGAGAGGTAGGCAAATATCGTCACTCACTGGACGCCTGACGGAGGGAATCGCCGTCGAGGTAGACCGCGGCGATGGTGGTGTGACGATCTGATCTTGTACTGAAATCAATACTTTGAACAAAAAGAAAACTTGTTAACTGTCGTAAATCCAAGTGATATGTATTATTTTTATTTTTTTCTTTTGTGAGTACCTACCTATTTGAAAGAAAAAAATATTTTCTTGTTAATTAAATATTTTTTTTTCCTGTGCGAGATAAACAAATAATACATTTTACTTCTTTTTTTTAAAATAAAAATCTAAATCATTTTAATAATAAAAAGTCGTCTCCACATTTTTCCCTGTTCGACTAATTTAAGTTAACCTAATACGAGCGAGCCTCATAAACAAATTATAGAAAAACAAACAGAACAACAAAATAACATATAACGCATCAACAATGCGGTAATTTAAATAAATTACACCGTAATTAATAATTCTACCTGATGATCTTTTAAATTAAAACAAATATTATATTATTTATTATAGAGCACAATTTAGTGGTGTAGTTTCTAACGGATAATGTTATTAATCAAAGAAATATGTACTTAGTAGTGTACAAGTAAGTACATGGTACCTTGTCAAGAACCTAACCAACAACATCATCATATGCTTAGCATTTTCCCATCTTCCTTGGAGTCGGCTTCCAGTCTAACCGGATGCAGCTGAATATCAGTATTTTACATGGAGCGACTGCCTATCTGACCTGAATCCAGCTACTTCTGGGTAATACGATACCCCTTGGTAATACTTTGTTGTCAGACTTTCGTACCACTGACTACCAACGACGGTCAAAGGCTTCTTGTGCTTCCCGAGGCACGGAGGAAACTCGGTACGTAATGGGTGGTCACCCATCCACAGATCAACCTAGGCAAACACAGCTTAACCTGAAGATTGATCCGAGCGGCTGTTATTATTTACCCATGAGATCCCGGTGGCAAGTCACCTAATATAGCAAAGAATCCTCTCTGGAAGGAAGTACATATCTTTATCTGCTAGCTACCCGCCCCGGCTTCCCATGAGATCCCGGTGGCAAGTCACCTAATATAGCAAAGAATCCTCTCTGGAAGGAAGTACATATCTTTATCTGCTAGCTACCCGCCCCGGCTTCCCATGAGATCCCGGTGGCAAGTCACCTAATATAGCAAAGAATCCTCTCTGGAAGGAAGTACATATCTTTATCTGCTAGCTACCCGCCCCGGCTTCCCATGAGATCCCGGTGGCAAGTCACCTAATATAGCAAAGAATCCTCTCTGGAAGGAAGTACATATCTTTATCTGCTAGCTACCCGCCCCGGCTTCCCATGAGATCCCGGTGGCAAGTCACATAATATAGCAAAGAATCCTCTCTGGAAGGAAGTACATATCTTTATCTGCTAGCTACCCGCCCCGGCTTCCCATGAGATCCCGGTGGCAAGTCACCTACATAGCAAATAATCCTCTCTGGAAGGAAGTACATATCATTATCTGCTAGCTACCCGCCCCGGCTTCGCGCTGGTGCAATATAAACTTTCCTCAAGAATCACTCTACCTATTGGTGAAAACTGCATTACAATCCGTTGCACAGTTCAAAAGATCTAAGCGTACAAACAGCGGGAACAACATTACGAGCAACTTTGTTTTAAACTATGTAAAGATTACAGCTGCAGTAGTTACATAAATACTACGCGTTTCAAAGAATTCTTCGTAATAAGTAGTTATGTCAGTAAATGCAGATGATTGGTCTTCATCAATATTTCATATTATTGAGACTTTTTCGTTGGCTGGCTTCTATGTTACTTTGTAGTAAGAAATGAGAACTTGAAATACAACTCACTTAACATACCATGAGCAGCGGTGGCCTAGTGGTGGCGGCTCCGACTTATGAACTCAGTCGCAGGTTCGAACCCATGCAGGTATATTACTTTGTTTAATTAATTTCATGACCACTGCTCTCAAAACGGTGAATGAAAACATCGTGAGGAAACCGGCATGTCCTAGAACCAAAAATTCGAAGACATGTGGGCCACGTGGAGCCCATCCCTCTCATAGAAGGGAGGCCTGTGTCCCAGCAGTGGGACGGAACAGTATATGCTGATTATGCTTCCGCTATTATAACATGGTAAGCCTGTGCAAATTCTTGAAGGGTTAAGCTGGTTAGCACTAGGTTGTTCGACCCAAGAATTGAACTCAGAAACCTTAGCTCAGCAGTCAAGCTGGTAACCATAACCAACAAAGCAGAGATTTCTATGTATTTTTTTTATGATGTCGGTTACTGGTACACCTAGATTCATGACCGATTTTTAGCATGGCAGTATGGTTGGTATTTTTGTAAACCTAACCATTTCGTGACGTTTATTGTAGAGTTTGAAGGGAATGGAAGAAAAAACCCTATTGCGACGACACCAAATACATGGGACAAGGGCAGAAAGGTGATAATAGCCGAGTTTAGCTCAAGTTGGTATCCTAAAACGTGTTAACATACCCAGACTACATCATTATTATGTTAGTGGCTAGGGTTTCTATTAAAAACATTGTAAAAGACAACATAACATATGCGCCCGATATGAGAAAAGCTACTGACTTCTAACAAAGCAACCAATTTCAATGAATTTCTAATGTCTACTACGAACTAATGTTGCTAACTTCCTAGCGTTTGCAATAGGTGGATTGACATTTGATAAATTGCACTTCACTAAGAAGAACAACTTGCTAAACTGTCTTACATTTTTCACACGTTTTTCTTAGAAAAATAATCCCTAAGTGCAATCAGTTAAGACTCATTTTGTAAACTAAAAAAACAATGCTTACAAACAATCCACTTTTAGTTCGTCGAATACACATAAAATGGCTACTCTTTCTTTGTTTCCTACAATACTATTTGATTAATACACTGTAAGAATGTGTAACATATTAAGCAGTTGGTCTCGGTTGTCATTGGTAAATCTTTGACAGTCGTTACAGGTAGTCAGTGGCCCAAAAAGTCTGTCAGTATTCAGCTGCATCCGGTTAGACTGGAAGCCGACCCCAATATAGTTGGGAACAGGCTAGGCAGATGATGAAGAATGTGTAACATATGAATCACAAAAACATGTAGATATTATTATGATAACGTCGAATCGAAAGTTCACATTACCTATTCTTAGGCTTTTTAACCCAAACACCCACACTTAGGCACTTTCTACGAAATATGCGACAACTACAGTATGGTCGATAAAATATTATGTTCCTTCGTTTAGTTTTTAAAATATGTCATCTAATTTTAAAATATTAACCAAAAAAATTACGTATAATTTATCATAGCACCTACATCTACTTAAACAATTAAACTAACAATTTTATTTCTTTTATAATAGCATGCCTGAGAGATATTTCTCGACGGCAAAACTGACTCTGAAGCCTCTGACTTGGCCAGCCAAGTCAGAGGCCCATGGGCGGCATAAAAACTCTAACACCAGGTTAGGCACTAACCACATGAGTAAGAAAGAAGATTTATGTAGCGTTTTTCTTCAAACACAAAACCTCTTAGCAGCTGTATAATGATTGGTGGTGATTTCTATATCTCTCAACAGAAAATCAGCATCATCATCATCATCATTTCAGCCGAAAGACGTCCACTGCTGGACATAGGCGACACTTGGGGAAGCCCAAGTGTCGCCACATTGACCGGTCCCGTGCGACTCATATCCAGCGGATTCCCGCAACCTTCACCAGGTCATCGGTCCACCTATTGGGAGGCCTTCCAACGCAACGTCTTCCGGTTCGCGGTCGCCACTCCAATGGAGAGGGCTATGCTCGGAGTTTCCTTGCGTGATCGAATCAGAAATGAAGACATCCAAGAGAACCAGGGTCACCGACGTAACCCGAAGAATTGTCAAACTTAAGTGGCAGTGGGCAGGGCACATTGCTCGCAGAACGGATGGCCGATGGGGCCGAAAAGTTCTGAAGTGGCGACCGTGAACCGGAACCGGAAAATCAGCATAGGTACATTTTTTCTAAATTAGGCTGTTAGATTAGTTGAAAAATGTGTGAATTATATTTTCAACCATAATTAAAATAAATTGGTCAACCACAACTAAATATTACAATCGCACTTATCAAACATTTTCCCCCATTCCTTTGTTTCAACAAAAACAACACACAATTAAAAACAAAACCGCGAACGTAACATCAAAAAGCCGCCGCCAACTTCAAAGTAAAGTAAAAAACTAAGCGCAATTTCGTTAAAAAACTCAGCACAATAATGCAGTGAGCTTACCCCTTATCCGTCCGCATAAGTTATGCTAACAAGTTGGTTTGCGTGACCCGGGCCTCGTTAGCCCAGGCAGGCCGAATGCTACCGTTACACCGTCGGGTAATGTGATGTGTCATTTTAAATAGCCTCTTAGAAATGAATGATCCGAAATAAAATGGTGTTATAAGCGAATGGTGTAGGGTGGCTGTGAGTTTGGTCGGATAGTTTTTGGGCTTGGTTTTCTGGCCTTAGTTTTTTTTACTTATGCTATGTACAAAATACAACCCCTGTTAGATTCATCCAAAAGTTTCGAACCTTCTCCATATTGAAACTCGTCACACCGTCAAAGAAATTTTCCTAATTTCATGTTTTCACAGTTGTGGGCTATGTGTTGTTTTTCCGTAAGTAATATCAAAATTAAATGTATTTCGATGTGTAGGTTATATTATTATGAAACGACTCTTCCATTAACTGATTGTTTTTAATTACAGAAATAAATAGTTCGAAGTAAAAAAAACTTCATAATACTAAGCTTAAGGCTACAAGCCACAATTGCATGATTGTTAGTTTAGCAATTATAAATTGTTAGAAGAAAAATGAATACCTACTTACTAATAACAATAATAAATGACAATAAGTGGTTAAGCACAAGTTCTGTTCTTACTGTAGCTGCTGCATGTTTGTTAAATATGTTTTTAGCTGAAAAAGTTTTCAGTATATTTTCTGTCCCGCAGTTCGGTCACGATATGGTCGAAAAACATCCCATGGAAACATTTTAAATATATGCATATGACACTTAAGAATAATGTAGCACCACATTAGTGACAGAATAGGCTAGTTTCCACCATCAATTAATTGCAAATCTTTTTAGTCCGTCAGTAACAGTATTGGAAAATAATGGACACGTATTTTTTGTTTTTGTAATTTAATGAATATTGACAAAGACAAAACGCATCGAAACTCGGGAGTGGGGGCTTGTGACGTCACAACGCACTAAAAATTATACCACGGCGTGACGTATTGAGAATTTTAAAAGCGTCGTATTTTCGACAATTTTGGTTTACATAATAAAAGAAAAAAATACGTGTTCAATATTTTTTGGAAATCTATTTGACGGACTAATTAGATTTTTTAGTCATCTACACTATTTTTTAAATCAGACCGGTAGTTCTAAGCTTACTTATCACTCCTCGTAACTCCAAAGGGTTAGACAAAGGTGTACCTAACAAGTACATCAACATTTCGCCTCTTATTTTTTAAGTTCCATGTATTATGGGGCGAGCCTATTGCCATCATCATGAACCCAGACTCCGTGGCTGCTACTGAGAATAACACTTTGCCCAACCTGGGAATCGAACCCGGGACCTCATGCTCAGCAGTCGCGCTTGCGATCACTAGACTAACGAAGCAGTCAAACATACAAAATTTATTAATATATATTATATTGTATAGATTTACATTTGCGAATTGCTCCAAAAAAAAAAAGACACGTTAAACTCCTCCTAAAAAATCAAAAGATTTATGATACTACTACGGTCGTATCCCTAAAAGAAGATTAGTTTAAACGAAAATTTTAATTATTTTTTAAACAGCAAAGCATAATACTTTACTCATGAACCCAATACGTTACCTCCGGCCTCAAGTTCCCAAAGGAATTCATAGTACTAACTGTAATGTAATGATAGTATTACGTCCAACATTATCTATATGAACGGACAAGCCTATCACATTAACTGGACATTACGAGTAGTTACTTTTTATTTTCAATTACTTATAAAAGTTTTTAACCCCAATTTATAAATAGTTACGAGTAGTTTACAGTTTAGTATTACGACTACGACATAAATACTGTCATGTTTTTTCTTCGTCTGGGATTAATGTAATATTAGAATTTCCTCAATCAGCAGTTCTAACAACTTGCTGTGATCATAAATGGATTTTCTCGAGACCTTAGCTACTTCCTGGTCAGCATATGATTCAGAATCTCTTTACAATCTCAAAATCACCTTGAACCTAACCATCTAACATCAGTTCAAAGACATTGATTTCTGACCTACTTTGAGTATCAACGTTTGACTACAGAAGCTAGCTAGCTAAAAATTAAAAAAAAATAAAGTATCTGTTGTCCACGCCACAAGCCTCGTTGCTTAGTGTGGTGTGGCGCGTATGTAATGTCCAGTGATATTTATTTATTTATTTGTTCAAACGTTGTCTAAATCTACAGGAACTCTATTCCATCAATGGACATAAATTAACCTAATAAATAATGTTTTTCACACTCCTCCTCCATTCTAT
The DNA here is from genome assembly GCA_941918905.2 of Xestia sexstrigata. Classification (NCBI taxonomy): domain Eukaryota; kingdom Metazoa; phylum Arthropoda; class Insecta; order Lepidoptera; family Noctuidae; genus Xestia; species Xestia sexstrigata. The sequence goes on from OW799223.2 coordinate 15,142,873, forward strand.
TCTGATATATTCGTTGCGGGATCCAAGAATTTCTTCTGGGATTTCGTCGAGCCACATTGTCTCGGCGCTTTTCGGGTGGTCGCCACTGTTGATTCCGGCTTCAGGAGTTGCAGTGGTTTGGAGATAGTGTGGCTTGTCCCAAAATAAGTTTTGTTTACTAGGTTTAGATAATAGTTTAAGCCTTTATTGTTATTTAATATCGAAGCTTTCTTGGAACATAAATCTAATCTCCAACCTTATTTTTTTCCAGCATCAAACCCCCATCAAAAGACGGCGTCACCAAAAGCAACCCGAGCAAGCGGCACAGGGAGCGCCTCAACGCTGAACTGGACACACTGGCTTCCCTCCTGCCTTTCGAGCAGAACATCCTCAGCAAGCTTGACAGGCTGTCCATCCTGCGGCTGTCAGTCAGCTACCTTCGGACCAAGAGTTACTTCCAAGGTTAGTGGGTGTTTCAGCATCGTATCGTGTTGTGCGACTAATATGCGTTTGAGCGTGCTACGATGGTACCTTACTGAAGGTTCATTGATTCAAAGTGTATTTTAGTGTTTTTTTTTTTCAGAAATAAATAGGCTTAAAGCCCGGGCCAATTTTATTGCCATTTTAATGATTTTTTTAATAAGAATCTACAGATAACAAAAAATACACAACATAATTTCTTATGAAAAACAAATCACAGCGTTCCAAAAACATATTTTATTTATTTTCGTGAACATAGAAAAGTGCACAATATTGTCCAATATTTTTCCACAAAAGTGTACGCACAGTAGTCCAAAATAGGGTTGCCCTAAATAATTCGGTAGAGATTGGTTTTGAAATAAGTTGCTTGAGTTTCAGGAAGAAGTGCGGAAGTTTTATTAGTTTTCGTTACCTATTGTTGTGTAAAGCTTAGTCCACAGTCGTGATTCGTTTCGTAGGATATTTATACAAGGCATACAAATCATTACTATTTTGGCGGAGATAATTTTGTGAGAGTTCCGGAGAGCCAATTTTGATTACAATAATTTTATTAAGATCAACCCTCACCAGGGATCTCCCGCTACGCAAAAAAGGAACCAGAATTTCCAACTGTATGTTAGCTGGATAGTTAACCTTACAACATAGGTGTTTCAGGTTTCTCTGTGTTCAAATAAATTTATTTTTTTATGTGATATCCAAATGTCATCATAGATGCAAAACAAAAAATATGTATTATAGAAGATAAATTACCTAACCAAATGCCATGGGTAATTGTAATCACCGCACAAGCTTCCCCGACTAAATGAAAAACATGAAAATTGGACTAGTAATCACAGAGAAATCGGAGGACGTTTGTAGTACATTAAAAAAAAATATGCTGCTGTCATACACAACCGCCTTTTAATTCGGTTAAAAAGAAACAATATTTAGCTAATCTTCCCCACATACCTACTATCTACCTTCCTCTTATAAGTGATACCTTATCAATTAAAAAAAAACACTGGTCTGCTAACAATTGGCGCCAGAACAATGAAAAACAAAAGCCTCCACTATAAACCCACAAACAACGGATCTATTCTCATTTTAAACCCAACACCTGGCTTAAATTTTAATAAATCGAGTCTTAGAATCGGTTGCATACCGATGTATCGATTACTTATAAATGCCTTTCCCGGCACTTATTTAACGCTGTCAGCCAATTTTATTGCAGACTACAACGTATTAATATATGTGCCGTCTCGCTGTGTTCTCGATTCGCTGGAATCGATACCTGCATTCGATTTTGATGTAATCAATGTTGTTTAGATGTACTTTGGAGTAATCTAGTACAGGTCGACTTTAGCAGTACTTTTAATGGGAGGTTAAGTTTGAAATGTGATAGCTGGTTTCTGTATTTTAGAGCTGGTTTTGCATATTTTAAAGATTAAAACGATATTTAATTGATGTTTCTCTGACATAAAGTTACATGGTATTATGGGTATGAAAAAAATGGATTTAAGAATCCCACATAGAATTCTGACTATCTCATAATTTGTAAATCAATGACTTGCACCTTTGCCAGCAAATCAAAACATAGTCGTGAACTTATCTTCCAAACTTTCCAAACATGTATTTTGATAATGCGATCAAGTAGTGAATAAGTACCAACATTTTTTTCAGTGCATAAATTCATTCTTCTCTTCTTTTATTATCAGTTGAATATTGACTGCAAACTGTCAGAATTTATACTGATTCCAATTCAGATCTAATTATGCGAGATTCATGAATGACCAAGTCTCATAAAAAAAAACAGACCTTTGAAGGTAAATATCACAAGCAAATATAGAAGCATTGGTTTGCAATTCCCTACCCAATCATAATTCAAGAGACATTTCAGCAGCCCACAATGATCTATCGCCGTACACTTCAAGCCAAACACACCAACCCACTTTAAAATCAACGATAAAAACCAAAACCAATACACAATACCGCTTGTTAATTGGACTCGTAAATCTTAACAAAAAGCCTTCCCGCTACCGACATATGCATATATCAGCGCGTAAATTATGAATACTGCATATAATTTTATTCAGTACCGATGAGATATAAAAATCAGTAGGGGGCGGGTGGGTCTGTTTTATTGTAAACTGTCGTATGTGTAAGGGATTGACGACGTGTATAGTATGTTGCGAGGCTGTACTGTTGAGGACAAAGGTGCATGTTATGTGTTGAAAAAGGAAGCCGTAAAGGTAAAATTCAAAGCTGTGAAACCGCAGCGGCAAAGCAACAGACCGCAACGTCATTACTAATTTCTATGTAACTCTATGAATTTGACACAGTAAAACATTACGCTTATAATCCCTGTAGGTTTAGACAGAAGTGTACCTATTAGAACACCAATATTTCGCCAGTCATATTAAAGTCCCATGTAATGGAGAGCGAGCTTATGGCCATCAAACGGACACAAATCCAGACTCCATGGCTGCTACAGCGAAATTCCTAATAAAAAAACCCAATTACACTTTCGAACCCAAAACTTCATGTTCAACAATCGCGCTTGCGACGACTAGACGAACGAGGCAAGAATTTCTCAGTAGCAGCTAGCCCGTCGGTTGATGTCAATAGACTTGCCCCTATTATACATATACCTCATCATCTGCCTAGCCTTTTCCCAACTGTGTTGGAGTCGGCTTCCAATCTAACCGGATGGTATGGTGGATATACCAGTCTTTGACATGGAGCGACTGCCTATCTGACTTCCACAACCCAGTTAATACTAGGTAATACGATATACCCATTGGTAAGACTGGTTGTCAGACTTTTTGGCCCACTATAACGACTGTTAAAGATCTACAGATGACAGCCGGGACCAACGGCCTAACGTGCTTTCCGAGGCACGGAGGAAACCCGGTATGTAAGGGTGGTCACCCATCCACAGACCAACCTAGGCAAGCCCGGCTTAACCTAACAATCGACCCTAATGGCTGTTATTATTTAGCCACGAGCTCCTCAATTATACATACCTATACCTTACCTGGTGACATGTGGGTGTACTATTAGATACCTCTGCATAACCCTTCGGGGTTCACAAGCGTGATGTCAGTCGTGATGTTGTATGTATGTCGATGAAAATGAATGTATGCGGCACTGTCATGTCACCATCTATTTTACGGACATCCAAAGTTGCACTGCCGTCTGTCGTAGTGATTGGGCAGTATTGGCCGCTGCGGTTCACGTCGCTTTCAGAATTATATTGTCCCTCATTCATTTTAATAAAAATCATAGAATGCTAAACAAAAAATGTAGTGAATTTTTCTGTTCAATTTTATTACTATTGACAATGACTGTCTTGCACGAAGACTTATTAAAATGACTTAAATGCAAAAAAAAAAGTATGACATCAATGTATTTCTGTCAATTGACAGAGACAATACTATGAAGTTTTAATTACCTATATTATATCTACTTAGGAGGAGTTTATGGCTAAATAACCCCCCCCCCCTGGTTGGAGCAAATGTTTATGATGAGCATGGACATTTGTTTCCAAGTCATGGATGTTTATATCTATAATAAGTATGTATTTACAGACAAAAAGTATCTATGTAGTAGATCAACTATCTGGTGTCCACGACACAAGCCTCGTTGCTTAGTGTGGCACTAGATGGCGCTGTGTGTTAATGTCCAGTGATATTTATTTATTTTATTTATTAAATAACAGCCGCACAGTCAGATCTCCAATGTTAAGCCGTGCTTGTTTAGGTCGGTCTGTGGATGGGTTTCCTCCGTGTCTTGGAAAGCACTGTAAGCCATTCGTTTCGGCGCCCACTCATTTCTTAAAGGAGGTCAGATAGGCAGCCGCTCCATGAAAAATACTGGTATTCAGCTGCATCCGGTAAGACTGGAAGCCGACCCCAATAGTTCGGAAACGGCTGAGCAGATGACAATGATTTAGCTCTACTTATGTTACTAAGACTGGTGGTGTGAGCCAGAGAAAATCCAACATGGATTTTAGTTCGGTTGATGACAATAAGCCTATCGTCCCCCTTATTACATGGGACTTAAACGAAACTGTCGAAACATAGGTGAACTAATGGCTACACCACTGCCTAGCCCTTTGGGGATTACAGGCGTCAAAGATGTAATTCCTATCACCCATAATATTGTACTTAATAACACAATAAAACACATTATTTGCTACACAAACAAGCAAGCTATAAGAATCACTAGGAAATGGTTTACATAATTTTCGTGGAAATGCCTTCACGAAGTTCACGTGTTTCATATTATTACGAGTATATAGGTGTATTTAAACTTGACACGTTATGACTGCGGGCTTAGGCGGTGCCAAGACAGCTTGGTTCCATTTCCTAAAATTATACAGGTATGCACACGTTACATTCTTAGAAAAACTATGTAGTTCTTTAGATGAAATCTATTTAGAAGTTAGAAAGAAAAGACTCACTATAGATCGAGACGTTTGAGATGACGAGGTAGAGGGCGGCCACACGATGCGTTGACGGTTCGGTGCGGCGCCAGAGCGGTGCCGCAACAATACATACAAATGTACAAATCACACGATGCGTTGGGCCACCGTGCGGCGTCGCGCTTGTGACCGCTGCGAGACGAGGCGGGGAGGGGTGATGCGTTACGGCGCCGTAGGGGAGGGGTGATGCGTTACGGCGCCGTAGTGACAATGTGCCGCCACTGCAGGTATTATTAGTGTATCGAACGTGTTTCGCGGCGCGCCGCAGCGTTGTACTGCGGTGCCGCACCGCCCATGTGGCACCCTATAGCTCGAAATACTTAGCTCTAATAGAGAAGTATGGAAGAAGAAGACAAGTTGCGCCGACCAAAATAAGCTCGGATAAGGGTATGCTCTTAGTATGATGATGCAAGGCAAGAAAGAGGATGACTACTGAAATAACGATTAGAATACAGAAGTATGGAAGAAGATTATAGATAAATAAGAAGAATATGTGGAAGTTGGGATGCGGGTAGGAGAATCACGTTAAAAACAAGACTGTAGTGTAGACCAAGAAGACAAAGCAATATTTATTCTTCGTTCGTCCCGAAGTTAGCAAACCGTTTATTATTGTTCTGTTTTTTTTTTTAGCTGAGCTAAGCATTTGATTTTTAGTCTAAATCGTAAGCGCATCCTACGTATATGGAAATAAATTATATTATGTTTTTAAATTAAACGAAAATTCGTTGAAAAAATTACACACACACATGTCACATGATTATTTTATTCCCAACACTATTGACCGCAACGGTACGTTAAAAAAGTACCGATAATTCTAATTAAATCGATTGTTGAAGCATCGATTACAACGGTTATTCCGATTCGAAACGATTTCGGCCTACACCACGGGGTACTTCAACTATAGGACAAAAAAAAAGTTCAGCTCAGTACCGGTAGCATGTAAATTATCGATGTATTCTTAGTACCGATCATAATGCTTGATTAATGTTTTCGAAAAGTTAATTTTTCATGTAACTTTATATCGGGATATCCATCTTGCTTTCTCTCGGAATACGAAGGGTTAAAAAATGTGAATTTGAGTTATTTAAGGGTTTGGTTTTTGAGTCTTTTGTTTTTGGAGTTATCTTCGGAAGGCATAGTAGAACCTAATACAGCTGTACTTAATACCATTCGTAAATGTAAAGATTGTTCGAATTGTTGAAATTCGGTTTCAGTCGAGAATTGTAACAATTCTAAAATGTATTAGCTAAACCTTCTGTAAATTCGAGTAACGACTTGACCATAGGACTCTGTTAGTATTCAGATTAATAATAATAATAAATTTTATTTTCTCCCACAAAGTAAAGTTACAATATAGAGGTATTACAATTAAATATTGGAGGTACAAAGGTTTGTGGGAGTCAGGAGTTCAAACTAGGATGATACCCTGTGCTATGGACTCCTGGCCCCCCTCGCCGAGATTGGCATTATGACAATTTTAGAGAGACATGTCATTGTAGGACTATTTTAAAAAAGAATTACAAGAAAAACTACTAATGTAATAAAACAAAAACTAAAAATGCGTGTGTGTTTGTGTTTGAAGTGTGAGTGTGAAGTGGAAGGTGTCATATGTGGTGTGGTGTAGTGTGTGTGTATGTGTGTGAGACAGCGAGAGTAAGATAGTGTAATGGGTGTGTACGTTCATAGATGGATGTGGATGATGGATGGATGATTGAAGCCCAAAACCTCTGTTTCAAACTCATCTTTGCAACTATCAGATATAACAACTGTCTAATAGTCAAAGAAGCATTCAATAGGTATAATGAAGACATTCGATGAGCTTTTCTCGAGGTAATGTTGAGTATGAATATACATAGATGGGTAGAGAGACTTTATGAGTAGAGAAAGACCAAAGAAACGATAGATGAACTGTGTAAAGGATGATATGGCTAGAAAGGAGATGACTGCTCAGATGACGAGTAATAGAGAAGTATGGAAGAAGAAGACATGCTGCGCCGACCCCAAATTAATTGGGAAATAAATTAATTGATTTTTATTTGTTTCTTTGCTATTCCAAAACTAAACAACAATCATCTTCAACCCCATACTACAAGCCTACACTATTTACACTCACATCTAAAACTCTTCCACCACAATACATAAACCCACAATATATTCAACCAAAGTAAACATTGGCCCCTCGCCGTGCCTGCTACCGACCTACACGGCCCGGAAGAGAATATCGATCTGATGCTAATTTAACACCGTTACAGCACTTTATTGATGGGAAATCGCTCCTATTGCTTCCATAAAAGCCGCCATTAAATAAAAAAGTCGCTGGATTTCGAGGTTAGGAGGATATTTTGGATTTATTGGTTTAGGGTTATAGGTAAAGGTTTATGTGTACCTAACTTAAATTTATTTTAAAAGAAAATACGTTTCCACAAAAATATTTACGTCAGAAAAATTATTTTGTAAACAAGTTTACCTATAAGTATTTTACAAAAACAAAAAGATTTATCTTGTAAAGAAAATAACATCACCCTCGTAATAGTTATGCAAAGGTGTGGGTTTCGTCATTTTAATATGAAAAGAAAATATCTTAAACAAAAACAATGAAATAAGTAAACTCGTACTTCACCAAAAACTTTATTCTACAAAACTCGTTCCTCAAAAAAAAATACTGAAACAAGTTTTTCAACGTATTTTTTCTATCTATAATTAAATTTGTTAGCCATTTCCAAGAACGCGGTAAGTAACATTTTCTAGCCAAGTTCATTAGTTGGGGCAAAAGTGTGGCTCGTTCACAGGAATTACTGGGCTGGGCAAAAATCCAGGCACGGATTTATCGAGAACTAGGTACGTAAAGTGTGGTTTGAGATTAGGGAATTTAGTTCGTTTGGGATTTCTGGCAAGCTAACGGCATTTTCAGCTGTTATTTATAGTTTGTAAAATGCTGTTTACTTTGTTGTGTTTTATATGAAAATAAATCTTTTAAAAAAAAGAAAAGAATATTTTTAATTCTCTCATATTTTAAGTCAAATGATGACTTCAAAAATTCAACTGAATTTTGTTACTCAACGTTTTACTCGGAGGAATATTTCATTTTCGAGGAAAGGCCTACCTAAGAATAGGTCAGTTTTAAATGATTTAAAGTATGTTATACATAGTTGTAACTGTAAAAGCCCGATCGACGGTAATTCCTAAGATTTTTCAGTAAATCCTCAGATTTACCGACTCTTAATGGTAAAAGTCCGAACCGTTCTAGGATCATCGTTTATTTAGAACTTTTTCGACCATTCGCTTGGTAAATCTTAGGATTTGCCTCAAAGGCACGGTAAATGTTGAAATAAACATGTCAAAACGTGTTCGGTGTATAGTCTCGTACTCGTGGCAGTCTGCAGCCCTCCGCTACCCGTTCCATCTTTCTCTACCGTCTCTGCTCGCCTTAGTCAATCGCTTGACATGTTCGTAGGAACGCGCACGTTAATTCGATTTCTGTTTGTGTTTTCGATGTGTAAAAGTAATTTATGAATCTAAAGTGAGATAATTTTAATTTTTACTGTTCAAGAAGTTTTTAAAACTTATTTTAAACTACTAGTTATTTAAACTGTTTAAATAAAAACTCCAAAAAAAAAAACAAAAGTAGGTAAGGATTTGGCTAATTAGTAACATAAGTGATTAAAAATGACTCTTCTATCTTCTTCTTCGTCGTCACACTCTTGGCAGAGTGGTCATGGTCGTCACATCAGGGGTGGTGGCAAGCTTCACAATCCGTCGCCATTCCTCTCGTACTGTGGCTTTTCTTGTGCATTCGTGGAGTGGACCATTGAGTGCAGTTTTGACTTGGTCGGTCCAACGCATTGGTGGACTGCCGCGCGCACTTGTGCCTTCAACCTTTCCCCGCACTACAAGTCGCTCCACAGATGTGTCTTCTTGACGTGTGATATACCCAAAGAAAGTGAGGATTGATATTGGACGATGGAAGAAAGACGCTGTTTGATTCGAAGTTCCTGGAGTCCAGATTATGCCAAGCATTCTCCTCCAGCACCACATTTCAAGGGCGTCTATCTTCTTTTTCTCGCTTTTTCTTAAAGTCCATGTTTCAGCACCTTATAGAAATATGGGAAACTGATAAGTCTCACTTTAGTTGCCTTTGTGATGTTTCTGCTTCTCCATATTTTTCCAAGCCGATCCATGGAGAACCTGATAATAGCCATGCGCCGTCTGATCTCTTCCGCTCTCATATAGGACACTAAAAATATGTAAGGTTTTGATTGATAGTTAATTGAAATAAATGATTAAGAACTCATTGTTCTATTCCCAAAACCAACATTTACCAACCATCACTGGTAAAACCTAGTATGTACTTAATTCTAATCGTAAAAGCCCGAAAACATCGTTCCTTTTTACAAATTCTTACATTTACCAACTCGTGGTGGTAATAAGATTGACTGGTAAAACCTAAGATTAACCAATATTCGGGCTTTTACAGTAACATAGTCACTAATACGGTAAAGGACAAATACAAATACCAAAGCAGAGCGCTACTGTAAACGCGGCCACTATACAGGAGAACTTCCTAGTGAAGGACATAGTCTAAAAAAATGTGGCAACTCGAATACTTGGAAAATTCAAGGCAATTTTCTAACACAACAATCAAACATTAGGTTTTAAATTAAAACACTTACTTGTTAAACATAATTATATTATTCAAATTAGAACTTTAAGCAGTCACTTTTTTTCCTTTCAAACCTACCCGATTTCACTAAGACAACGCGACATCAAAAGGAACGCCTAAACAAAAACGTGATAATGAATATTCAAAGCTTACTCCAGTGCATAGAGTTGAAATTCCAATACCGTAACAATATTTAGGCAGTCATTTTGCTGTCGCTGAGTACAGCCGGCATTTCTTTTCTTGCCTTAAAGCCTTACTTTTTTCCTCACCCACCATTTTCCGTCACCACATTAAAATACAAGCTCATAAAGCAAATTAACCTTTATAAGAAACAAATTAAAATCTAATTTGGCGTGCACCGAGTTGAAGGTTGCTTGGTCCTAACGATGTATATAATTGATCTGAAAAAAGTAAGCTAAAAACCTTTGGTTTTGTTTAGTCACAATATTTTGTTCTTTACTTTGATTTTCTTTTAAATTGTCCTCTAGTAATATTCTTACGGGGTGTAATTACTGTGATAGATAGTTTTGAGAAAAACAATTGCGTAGCAGCTTACATTTTGCATATCAACAATAATTAGGCATTTCGTTATTTAATTTGTAGAACAGATAATTTTTTCAAACGTATGAAGCAATGTATTAAGAATTTCTTTCTTTTTACAATATCAGACATTACAACATGATCCACTTAAGTTTGCCAATACATTTTTGACTTTAGTTTTGACAGTCAAAATTGACTGAACTGTTGGTAATCATTCTCAGAAGATCCATTGGCCAGATTCATCATGGATCTAGTGAGAATTGTTTTTCTCATTCTGGCAAAACAATTGAATGTGGACTTGTACCAAAAACTTGTAATAATTGTAAACGATGTTATGGGTGTTTAGTCTGAACGGACCGCTGTCAATTCATTTTGGTCCGTTCAGACGTTGACAAAAAATGTTTACGTCCGAACGGACCGGTGTCAAAAAAAACAAATGAATAAACAATAATAAATTTAAAGGGACAGTCGCATACATTGTTGTTGTTGTCATTGCTCACGCATGTTGTCCGTACTGTCACTAAAAATTGATTGTTGATTGAAGCTAAAAATTATGTCTCACGCATATCATAATACAGGTGCCTGTGTATGATGACACGCGTGCGATACGAAATATAGCGACAGTCAATACGGGTAGCGGTAGCTATCGTTTACAATTGCGAGTTTTTGGTACAAGTTTACATTCAATTGCTTATTCAAAGCGATTTGTCTACAACCACTTGCAGTCTTCCTAAAAATACTGTTTACCAGCGGATTCTTATCACTCCGTTCAACCTAACAAAATTAACTACTTTTCGGACATCAGCCTTCAGTTGAACCAACATAGTTTTTTTCAGGCAATTATGTCTAAGCAAGCAAAGACAACCAACCCAGGCGGCCATGATGTCATTCTATGCAAACTTTGTGACGTCACGACAAGCAAACTCTTGGGGCAGACTAACAAAGTAGGTAATGAAAGAATTTAGGTATTTTCTTTCACTATGAGTTACTTTGGAGGTCAAATGTTGATGGATGGAGATGGAGAAGAAGACCAAGGAAATGATGGATGGATTGTGTGAAGAATACGAAAAAATCGGCAGCACACCGAGGGTTCCGCACAAACTTTATTGAATGAAAGGTAAATTGCGGTTTACGAAAAACTACTTACTAGATTTCGTTCAAAACAATTTTTGGTGGAAGTTTACATGGTAATTAATGTACATCATCATTTTATTTTAGTTTTATCATTCTCTTATTTTAGAAGTTACAGGGCCCCCCCCCTGTAACTTCTACACACAGTAGAAAAAAAAAAAAGGACACAGTTTAGAAAAAAAAAAAATTAGAAACCTCAATATCATTTTTGAAGACCTATCCATAGATACCCCACACGTATGGGTTTGATGAAAAAAAATTGTTGAGTTTCAGTTCTAAGTAGGTAGGTATGGGGAAACCCCCAAAATATTTTATATTTTTTTCTATTTTTGTGTGAAAATCTTAATGCGGTTCACAGAATACATCTACTTACCAAGTTTCAACAACATAGTTCTTATTTTTTCGAAAAAAGTGGCTGTAACATACGGACGGACAGACAGACATGACGCATCCATAAGGGTTCCATTTTTTTACCATTTAGCTACGGAACCCTAAAAAAGGAGTATATGATAGCGTGACGGTTGACAGGGTAGAATGTAAGAAAAAAACGTTTTGCGTCGACCCCAAGTAACATGGGATAAGGGCAGTAAGATCATGACGAATGTGAATTACTTCTTCATAAAATAGTCATTCAATGGTATTAAATGAACTTAGAAGGTTGTATTTAAGATTATTTTTATTTATTAAATAAATAAAAATCTCTGATCTCCAACAAAAGATATACACAAAGCATTATTAGTTAATGGAAGACACAAGGTATTAGGTAGGTGTACTCCTTCACTAATAGGAGACCACAACATGCACATAAAATTTAATAAATTAAGCCCCTAATAATTAAAATTAAAATCAATTAAATTATGTCAGTTTAAGAATGATAAAAAAAAATACAAATAATTTAGGTAGAATTTGGAAACATAGAAAAATAAATATTATGATTAACATTGACATAAATTGTAATGATACAAATAAAAATTAAAAATTAAAAAAATAATCTTATTTAAAACGGATCTAAATTAAAAAATAAAATATATCATTTCAATTCAAGTCAATTCCTGACATTAACATAATCATAACATAAATTCTTGAGATGTTTTACAATAAATTTATTTTGCAAGGTGAGCATACAGGAAGAAATAAAAATGAGAAATGGAATATTTAATATTTTTTGGAATATTTATTATAATGATATAAATAAGAATGATGTAAAAAGTGATATAAATAGAATATGATGTTACGGTCGCAAATCATATTTTGTTCAACATACGGCTGAACACTGACCTGCAAATTGCAAAAAACGTAAGAAAAATTACCCTGGCACTTCCCTCTTAATACAGACATTTACTAAATCCTGAATAGGATTAACTAGAAAAAAGGTAGCCTATTAATCTTTTGTTGAACATAAAAGCTAATTCATCATCTGCCTAGCCTTTTCCCAACTACGTTGGGGTCGACTTCCAGTCTAACAGATGCAGCTGAATACCAGTATTTCACATGGAGCGGTTGCCTATCTGACTTCCACAGCGTAATACGGTACACCTTGGTGAGACTGGTTGTCGGACTTTCGGGCCTTTGACTACATGCAACGACTGTCAAAGATCTACAAATGACAGCCGGGACCAACGGCTTAACGTGCTTTCCTAGGCACGGACTAAACACGGTATGTAATGGGGACCCATCCACGGATCAATCAAGGAAACATGGAAGCTAATTAAGTTAAAAAAATCCTGCCATCATTAACCACATTATAACAGTAGGAACACCATATACCGACCCATAATTACACTACCCGTCTTAAAGAAATCAGAGTCACAACATTTATTAAGTCCTACCACAAATTAATTTCTTATCAAGATTTTTATATTTTCGAAATCAATTACGGCACGATAACCGTGCCTTTCGATGTGACAAATTAGCCTTTTTTCCTATGGAGTGGAGTGTTTTATGAAAAACAATGATCTGTGATAAGGAAGGCTAATCAATCATGCGCGGAATAAAGGTAATGTTAGGAAAATGTACCTCCACCTTAATATGATGTTGATGGTGCAGTTTTTGTTGTGAGCCTTGTTTTTATGTGAGGAAAGTTTTCTTTTGCTATGCATAAAAAAACTGGTTAAATTCTTTCATTCACTGACATGCAACATTCAGGAGGAGCTCATGGCACGGGTCGATCTTCGAGGTTAAACAGTGATTGCAAAGGTCGGCCTGTGGATGGGTGAACATCATTAGATTTCTCGGAAAGCACTTTAAACCGTTGCGTTGGTCCCGGCTGTCCTTTGTTGATCTATGACAGTCGTTACAAGTGGTCAGTGGCCCGAAAGTCTGACCACCAGCCTTACCAAGGGGTACCGTAATACCTAGTACCAACTGGGTTGTGGAGGTCAGATAGGCAGTCGCTTCATGTAAAATACTGGTATTCAACTGCATCAGGTTAGACTGGAAGCCGATTCCAATAAATTTGGTAAAAGGCTAGACAGATGATGACAGACAACAGTCTGTTTAATCAACCGGGTCTAAAAGTTACTTTAAAAACGGAAAGATGTTTGTGCACTAACAAAGGTTCTTAAAAAATCATCCTCTAAAAGTTTATACAGAAATTCATATTTTTTTTCGATCAAAAAACGCATTTTTACACATCATCATCATCATCATTTCAGCCGAAAGACGTCCACCGCTGGACATAGGCCTCCCCCAAGTGTCGCCACATTGACCGGTCCCGTGCGACTCGCATCCAGCGGATTCCCGCAACCTTCACCAGGTCATCGGTCCACCTAGTGGGAGGCCTTCCAACGCTACGTCTTCCGGTTCGCGGTCGCCACTCCAGAACTTTTCGGCCCCATCGGCCATCCGTTCTGCGAGCAATGTGCCCTGCCCACTGCCACTTAAGTTTGGCAATTCTTCGGGCTACGTCGGTGACCCTGGTTCTCTTGCGGATGTCTTCATTTCTGATTCGATCACGCAAGGAAACTCCGAGCATAGCCCTCTCCATTGCCCTTTGGGTGACTTTAAGCCTTCTGATGAGGCCCATTGTGAGCGACCACGTTTCGGTCCCGTATGTAATCACTGGTCATCATTGGATCATTGGAATCATTTTTACACAGTTTATCATAAAATAATTTACGTGGAGCTTTTTTCGTTTCGTAAAGTGAAAATAGCACTTTTACTTCCCTAAATACAAAAAAAAACACTAAAAATGAAATATTTAAATATCGATAAAAAAATCAGGCTCCATAGTTATATTTCTTCTGTTAAAAACATAATTATTTCAGCATTAATCTACAGATTTTAATCTTAAAATAAACCCTAATAACAATAGTGGGTAAGCACTTAAAGTTTACACAAAGTAAGCCAGTTTTAATGTTTTATAGTAGTTACATTTACTTCATGTACCTAATCTTTACTCTTAATCTCTTGATATTGTTCAGCGTTTTTAAGGCTACTAAAAACTTAATGCGTTTAGCCGTTTCTGAGGAAACGGGTCTTGATGAACTGACAGATCGACGTAATGTAATTTTGTATAAAAAGGTTTTTCACTGGAAGTCGTAAAACCCTGAAACGAAGGAAAACCATCTATGAAATTTTCATGAATCATAAAAATGTCATGCGTCTAGAAGTATGACACTAAGAACAAGAGATTCTTATTCTGAAAATTCATTCTCTTAAGCTGAACGCAGACCGGGACGGCATGCAAAGGATTTTAATGTTTGCCAATGGACATACAAACGTATTGATATAGAAATACGACTGTGGCGCGTCTTTCAATACAAATCCCTTTCGATGCCACGGGATAATTTTAAAGCATAGCCGTTTATGTCGTTGGAGGAGCTCGTGGCTAAATAATAACAGCCGCTCGGGTCGATCTTTATGTTAAGCCGGGCTTGCCTAGGTTGGTCTGTGGATGGGTGACCACCCATTATATACCCAGTTTCCTCCGTGCCTCGGAAAGCACGTTAAGCAGTTGGTCCCGGCTGTCAATTGAAGATCTTTGACAGTCGTTACAGGTAGTCAGTGGCCTAAAAAGTCTGACAACCAGTCTTACCAAGGGGTATCGTATTACCCAGTACTAATGGGGTTGAGGAGGTCAGATAGGCAGTCGCTCCATGTAAAACACTGACTACACTGGTTAGACTGGAAGCCGACCCCAACATAGTTGGGAAAAGGCTAAGCAGATAATGATAAGCCATTTATGTCGTGTATCTATATCAATACGTTTGAATGTCCATTGGCAATAATTTAAATCCCTTGTCATGCCGTCCCGGTCTGCGTTCAGCTTTTTTTTAATCTTACTACTGTTATAAATGCGGAAGCTTGTGAGGATGTATAGTTGTTTGTTACTCTTTCACGCAAAAAGTACTGAACGGATTAGAATATAATTTGGCACATAGGTGGTGTAAAACCTATGGGATAACACATAGGATACTTTTATTCCGGAAGTACGATCCTATGGAGCAATTACCGAACTCCACGCGGGCGTAGCCGCGGGCATATTGCTAGTGTTAATAAAAAGAAATTAATGTTTGTTCATCGAATTCTACATAGCTAGTAAAAATATATTACCTCGTTAAAGTATAAACACTAAAAAACAAATTTATGCCAGACATCACTATAATGGGAAAAGTGGAAATAATTTTCAATATCCAGAACTTTTCACAAAAAGCTTTTCGCTATTATTAAAACCTCTATTCTGAAAGTAGTTCGTAGGTCTCGAGTTCGAACTCATGACAAGCACCTCCAATTTTTCGGATTCATGTAATAATTATCACTTGCTTCGGTGAGGGAAAACATCTTGACGAAAAAAAACCCAGCATGCCAGATAGATATTTCTCGACGGCATGTAAAGCCAAGTCAAAGGCCCATGAGCGGTATGAAAACTCTGACACCTGGATAGGCACTAACCACACGAAAAAACAAGTCTACTACCTACCTTCAAAACCATTGAAAGACCTTAAACACCAAATAAAAATACGACTGTGACCAAAAAAAGCCCAAAGAAACCTTACTTAACTCGTACATAATAATGAAATTAAAAAGCACTTTGTATGAAACCTAGTAAACAGTTAACGAGTTGAAATAACTCGTAAAACGTTGCTATGGGGAGCACGCACACTGGTGTACAGTCGGGGATTATAAACACTATGGGTACAGGGTGTTGGGAAAACGGTTGTAGGAAAGAAAGAAATAGTTAATTTTTTTTTTTTTTTTTAATTATAATTGTATTTATATCTGTGAAAAATGAATGTCGTATTATTATTAAAAAAAAAACAGTTAGTTTATATTCTCCCGGATATTTTTTTTATAAATCATACTTATACATCACGCATGAATTATTATTATAATTTGTTAAATCTTTTAAGAATATTGTTTACCTTTTTATTTTATTTTAACTTCTTTTCATTAAGTTGGCCCTGATACAGTTACAGTTAACGTTTGCTAACAGCTTGTTTTTTATTGTATAATATAGTAATCTGTGGAAAATGTTGTGGGTAGTATATTCGTTAAGTTTTATTTTAAGACATAATTGTTTATGCTTAATACACTACTGTTTGTTTTCCCAAATGTAATAAATAAATAAATAAATTATACAGGGTCGAATATCATTGACGCACAAACGGTTACCCGTTTATTTATAAGACCAACTGGACTTGAGGGTTGAAAGGTTGGAATCGCGCCACAACATCAACTTTAAGTCATTCGCAGTACGAGTTCCAACCCACCAACCGAGGACGGTTACGCGACACCTCTTAGCGAAACACGACGCCGACAACGCGCAACGTAACGCAATGCGCAACGCGTTTCAAAGGGTTTAAAAACCAGCTGCTTCATGATGTACTGAACACATGGTAACCGTTTGTCGCAATTGCGTCGATGTCCAAAAAACAACAGAAAATGTAGTAAAAACAAAAAAGATACAATGTATTTTCAAAACCACACTTAAAATAGAACTCTGCAAAAAAAATAACACCCCATACTGCGTAGGGCGGCGACGGGCCCGCCCGCCCTGCTCTTCGCACTTATAAAATATAAATAAGCCTACATTGTACACAATCTATGCATCGATGCTCGCTCACCGCGCCAAAGGAAATTGTTGCCTTGAAGGGCGGCCATAAGTACCTAGAGCCCAGCTATAAGTACCTATACAACTGATGGAAAACCTTCGATGTTGGATTGGAAGTGTTGTAATAGGTTCGTAGTTTTAGTGTGAAAATCGAATGAAAATTCGTGAAAATAATACAAAGAGATTTAAAAGAATTATAGAGCGGACATCTATATCTATACTAACATTATAAAGAGGAAAGATTTGTATTTTTGTATGTTTGTAATGAATAAACTCAAAAACTACTGGTCCGATTCCAAAAATTATTTCACCATTAGAATGCTACATTATCCCTGAGTAACATAAGCACCCGTGCGAAGCCGGGACGGGCCACTAGTTAATATTGAAAAGAGATAAAATATGTTCGTATGTAGGGGTAAAGGTAATCTCAGAAACTAATAATCCAATTCTTCTTTCACTGGCAGTCAGCAAAGTTACAGTATTCATGGATGGTATAGGTTATATTGTTTTTAGTCGGGATAAGGGTCAGGCAGAAGGAAGAATTTCATTACCACAAAAAGGTGAAGGAAAACATTGTGAGACCGTATAAGAAACTGGCATGTCCTGGAACCGAAAACCAAAAGGCAATAAAGGTTGTAAATAGACCCTTAACGAAGCCCTAAGTTACTTATTCTCCTCGTCACTGCGATCATTATTTTGTTGTAGACCATACCTGGGAACCTTCTAGTTACGGAGATATTGGGGGTTAAAGTTCCAACTTTTTCACAAGTTTTTTTTTTTAACATGTTCTAATGTTATAACTTTACTTTAAATACCTCCATGACATGTTTACTACTCAATGCATCCATCAGCACAGTGTGTTGAATGCATTACATTGAGTTTTAACGTAATTTGTGATTTTTCACCCCAAAAAAAAAGTAGTAGCAATAATTTTTGCGCAGAGTTACTCAGTATGATGTACAGAATGTTTGGAGGACGGCTTCGTGATGGGTCTGTTTACACCCTGTATGTGATATCTACAGCGTATTGTACCAACAAGTTTTGGTCATACATATTTCAGGGTGTTATTGAAACCATCAAACTGAATAACTTTCTCCATGGGACCACAAAACTCAAACGTTGATACTCGTATTACGATTAATACGAGTATCAAAGTTTGAGTTTAAAGGCCACGACTTATAATAATCTATTTTAAGGCTATGCACAATAAGAGTTTTTAAACGTTTTTTTGTCCCATCCTCCCATTTAACTTGTTCAATATGCGCAGCGCGTATTCGTTCATCGACGGTGTGTTCAAACATTTCGGCTCTAAACTTGTGTGAACTGCATTGAATTTTTCAGCAATCGCGTTATCGTTAGCTGCGAGAGGTAATTAAGAGCCCAAAATTAGACTTCAATTTAAAAAGAAGTCTGAAATTAAACCTTAGTATTTTTTTTTACTTTGTGCCTGACATTGTTTGACCTACGATGAACTTGCAGATTAGATTAATTCACCTTTCACAGCAGACATAAATTTATAATCATTGGAATTGTAGAATGCAATCTTTAAAATATCTGAGACTGAGTTCAGGGTTCATACTTTTAAGTATTCTAAGCCCAGAGCGTAGAAACGGATCCCTTGGTTCAAGATCCAAATATCATCATCGTCCAGAAACTGAATGACTTCTCCCATTGCTGGAACTTTTCTTTGTTTGTGTGTCTATCTCCAAGCTGTTTTTTTCAATTTTTATTAAGCGGTGCAAAATGCCTGACGCAGACCGAACCGTCCGCGGAAAAGGCTTGGTTATGTAGGGCTTGCACCACTGAAAGACAACGCCGTGAGCTTAGTGTCACCTTGGTGGATGAGCCAAGAGAAGTGCTTACGCATGACGTTCGCTACCCATCAAGCGCAACCCACCTCCGGGCACCAAACTCCTATGGCGGTGTCCGGGCTCACCTGAGACATCGGTATCTCTTCATTAGGGCCGTGCATATGCGACGAAGATATAATCCCTAGATCTATCGCCCGCTGGCATTATCACCGAGCTCCTGGGCTAGCCTCATCCAGTTTTTATCTATGGTGGCAACAATGTGGTCTGCCTATTTCGCTGCTATCGAATTTTGTACCCAAAATCTCCTAATATCCTTCATCATGTTTTCTACATATCTTAAGTATACTTCCTATCTACATACGACCATCCCAAAAATCACCATCATTAAAAATCACGACAGTAAAACTGCATACCATAAAAAAATCCTTATGGAATCCTCGTCCAATGGGGGTCGCATAAAAAGCAGCCCCTTACGGGGGCGCCCTTATATAGCTACGAAATTACGGCGGGTAGTTTGTAAAATTTGCCGACTGCTCGGGGGGTGAAGGGCGGGGGGCGAAGAGGGGTGGAAACAACCCTTAATGGCGGAATTGCGTGACAGAATTTCGGCAGTGACCCGAGTTGGCCTGTGAAAGTGAAAATATCTGTTTAGAGTTGATAATACCGGGGTGTTTTTAAATAAAATTTGCATTTTGTGTTTTTTTTTTCGGTGCGTGATTATGGTTTTTAATGGCTTAATCGTAGTTCGTTACTATGCAAATCAGATGTTGTTAAATGCAAACCAACTCATTACTCTTTCTTATAGATTCTACAATGAATGCAGAAAAGCTACTGTAAATATGAACACCTACCTATAAAATATCTTTACATTTTTTTTTTCTAAGAAATTATATAAATACTCAATCATACTTCATAGGAACACCGCTCTTTTATTACCAGTAATAATCAATTTATCGTATTTTAATACAATACCTCATCATTTTGCCACCCATCGCAAACGTTATTTTCACTTGAGAACCGTTTTTACTATCAATTTTTAATTAAATTCTCGTTGTATAAACAATCTTACTAATTATTACTTACGAGAACCGTCAATGGAAATTGACGGCTGGAACGATTTCAATGAAACGATTAAAAATTAATAGACCATCGCTCTGTTTTATGACAGACAATTAACATAGCCTTTGCATAATTAACAAATTTGTTTAACATTGAAGACTGAGACTATTATTTAAGCAAGTATTTAGCCAAGTGGGCTGTAGGTGGTCAAAATTTATGACTTTTTGGGTCCTTAAGGGTCGGAAATTAAAGATGATGTAAGGATCACCGTAGCGTACAGCGCCAGTATATCAAGCTACCCGAAACTTTTCCCGAAATTTTCGCAATCAACCGTGAACCTAAAAAAAGACCCCATCCCCCGCCTCCCACCTTAGCTTTTGCGATAAAGTTGAAAATCTGTTATAGAAATTTGACAAATTGTATTACCTAGATGTGCAGGCGTCTGTACCTTACCATTTTGCGTTTTATATCTCTCAGACGAGAGATATAAAACGCAAAATGGATGGAGATCTTCCCCCCTTTAATACTCTATCCATTATGTTACATTTCTTTCTCTGACCTTCTGTATCCACATTCATACTCAATACATTTATCTATTATTATAAGCTAGTTAATATCAGATTAGGTATAGGAACAGCGTGCTTCAGAATATCGGTTAAAATTAAACTCAAGCAGTAAGAATAAAAAAACAAATGAGAAAACAACATTTTATTTTCCTGAATACAGTAACACTAACATAACAAAATCGGAACGGTATCAACAGCTCTATACAAACCCCGAACATTTCAGCGCGCCGTGGTAAATTTTATTATAACCAAATTGTGAACAATATTTTCGTAAATATTTTGGAACGGGACCAGTTTGTGTACAATACACAAACCAACGTAAATACTTTATTTATGGATAGATAACGTTGAAACGTTAATTTATAAGATAATTTGCGAGTAAAAGAAACTTGCTTTTTGTTTAACTTAATTTTTTTTTTAATAATTTACGGTTTATATCGTTAGTTAGAAAATATAATACTAGATTTTCTACTTTTACAGTAGGTATAATGCCGTACAGTTTTACTAAGCAACACCTAAATTAATGCCATGAGATTTTGAACACCCGGCTCAGGGCTAAAAGTTCAATCGAACAAAATCATGTTTCGTTGAGCTCCTTGAGTTATAAGTCGAGCTACACGATAACTGACAAATGCTTGCACTGACTGGACAGGTCCACTCAAATCTGTGTGGTTCTTTCTTCAAAAGACCATCTCAGTCACTATTCTCATGTGAATTGAGCAAAATTATGTCTGGACTTCAAAAGAGACTATGACCTCTGAGTTTGTTTCGGCTGTGAGTAGTCAGGTACGAAACACCGGCCCCATCTAGTTTAAAAAAAAAAGGACGTGTAAAAGTGTTTGTAAAAACCTACTTGCAAAATAAACATCATTTATCATTCATTTATCAATTTCCAACAGAGCAGAGATATTTGGGTATAATAAGGAAATTCGTCAAACTAAAAAATGCAAACCAATAGGTATTTTTCTATTTTAATACCCTGTATTTTTGTAGTAGTTATTAAATGTTATTTAAAAGCCACTAGTTATGTAGGTACTTAACTACTGCCAAAAAAAAAACAATTTTCATGCATTCAATACAGCAATAAAATGTCTAATTCCTAGCTAATCATACCGTGATTTCATGCACCTACAATATTAGTTACAACCCCGGAATCGAACCCACATTCCCCACGCAACTGTCACCGATTAATCTATAACAGAAAACTCCCGGAAACGTAGAAACTAAAACAAGGAGTTATTAAAACATCATTGATTCGAATCAGTCGATTTTGTACGTAAATATGTAAATTTAGTCGGAATGTGAATATTTTGTTGGCAAAGCAATAAATCATTGTACATCGTTTGCTAATTTATGAACTTCGTTTGCATAATTATGGCATTTATTTTTGTATGTTTGGATTTATTGTTGAGTGTCTAATGCCGGTTTCCACTAACATTGGGCGATATCTAAAAGCCCTCTGTTGAATTTTCAACTTTAAACGCTGATCAGAGAGTAGAAAACACAACACCGTGCTTTTATTTAGGTCTCATTTAGTAGTAGTATACTGTAGTTATGTAGTAAGTTAGGAGTGTGTAAATAAACCTTCACGCCGTCAACAAGGCTTTCTGTACAACTATTCTTCTTCATTTATCATTTGAGTTAAAATATTGTGCACTCCACACTTTAGAGTTGCATCTAGAGCGAATATGAATTATTATTCATAATCGCTTATGATAAGGGTTGGATCCATACAGTTTTCAACAGAAACATAAACATATTCAGCCTGTACCATTCACGATTTTGGACCACCAGCGAACTTCTGTGATGGGCTTTCACAAAAAAGCCTTTTACGGGTCCAACGCAGGTGGTACACAATATCTTTCAATTTTTGTCTGTAGGACATAAATTAATAAATATCGCTGGACATTAACACACAGCAACGAAGCTTGTGTCGTGGACACCAGATAGACACGCGCTCACGCTCCCGCGCACGTGGACATGCTGACAAAACCAAAGACCAGAGGTCTACATTAGCCCTGGATCGAAACCATTGGAAGTCACGGGGAGAGGACTTTGCCCTGCGGTGGTATGACGCAGGCTAACAGTATCGGTAGTATCAGGACGTGTTGGTTTCCTCACTATGTTTTCCGATAAGCCATAGCTCTTACCCAATGGCTCTTAATAGGAAAAGTTAGCGTATCAAAATTAACTACCATAAATTAATTCTTTTTAGACGGGTGTATACTAAGTTGCTACATAAATACTTTTTATAGCCGCATCACCCCAAAAGTACGAAATAAAAAAAACTATAATCTAAAACATTAAATGATAACCTACAAAACAAACTGGCACATAAAAATACACTCCCTAGAGGGCGCTGGCCACGGTTTTATTACAATTATAACATATTTTTATGTAATTTATAACATACTGCTCCTAATGACTTTATGCTAATCGTAACTGACACCATGTTTGTTGATAATAAATTAGATGTCTTATGGCGCAGCCCTGAAAATGGAAAATTATTTTTCTGAAATGTTCAACCCTGTTTCAAGTAGAATTTAATAAATGCTAACTTCTGCGTGGATTTTGATAATAGGCATGACGACAGTATCAAAAAATTGCAAATCTATTTAGTCCGTCAGTTAGAGTGTTGGAAAATAATGGACACGTAATTTTTGTTTTTGTCACTAAAATTATACCAAGGCGTGACGTATTGAGAATTTTAAAAGCGTCGTATCTTCGTTAATTTTGGTTTACGTTTCAAAAGAAAAAATACGGGTCATATATTTTTTGATAATCTAACTGACGGACTAAATAGATTGTTTTTTGTTGTCGTCTACCCTATTATCCGATGTTAAAGTACTAGTGGGATAATAGTAACCGATGTCCTAGTCAAAAGTCTGAATTCTTTCATCGAAATCCAATCGTAACGGTCAGATTTACTCTCGCATTTCCTTCTCCTGGTCCAAGGTTTCACTCAGACTCAGGCGAACTACTTTACTTTTTAATTTATAATGTTTGTATAGATTAAATTGCTTCTAGCAATCAATGACGTTCTTAGCTAAATATAACAGCCACTCGGATCGATCTTCAGGTTAAGCCATGCTTGCCTTGTGCGTGGATGGGTGACCACCCATTACATACATAAGTGAAGCCGTTGATTCCAGCTGTCAATTGTTGATCTTTGACAGTCGTTAAGTATTCAGTGGATCGAAAGTCTGACAATCTTACGTCTTACCAATGTATTACCCAATACTGACAGGGTTGTAAAGTCAGATAGGCAGTCACTCCATGTTAAATACTGGTATTCAGCTGCACCCGGTTAGACTGGAAGCCGACCCCAACATGTTTGAGAAAAGGCTAGGCAGATGATGTTGAATCAAGACTGAATCTTAAGAATCTAGTGCCTCCGAAGAATTATTGGTTCTTCTACAAAACTTTATGTTTTGGTCCTTAAAGGCTTGGCTTACTCTTAATTTTTATAGTACCATGTCCAAAGTATTGTGGCTAAAAAGTTATCACACGCAAGATCTTTATCTCAACTCTCAAAACATAAACAGAAGCAACGTTAGCAACATTTAATTTCGTCACCAATAACTCTCATATATTTACGAGCAACGTCACAGCATATAACATATATATAGTAATAAATAACGCACTACGCGCTCGCCGAAGTGTGATAAATGTGCTCTTAGCCTTAAATAATTAACTCGAGGTTATATGCGGTCAGAACGGGGGTAAAAAGGCTTTTTGTATGTGTGTTGACTTTCCGGCGGCTCCTTTGTAGGGTAGAGTTAACTGTTTAAAAAACTGGTTCAATTGTAACTGTTATTGGTCTATGATAGCGGAAAGGTGTGTTGTTTCTACAAACGAAGAGAGTTCGCCCTTTATAAAAAGAAAGAAAGAAAAAAAAAGTTGACGTCAGACACACAATGATAAAAAAAGATAAAAAATAAGGAGGAAAACATAGTATATGTTGTGTTCCTCACGGCTGCGCCAAAAAGGTCAATTTCAGCATTCATGTGACAGACAGGTAATGCTATCTGACGCTGGTCTTCCATGAACCTTGAGGGGGTTTATGAGTGTTTAAAGGTGGGTAAGGATTGACAATAAAAATGTCTAAAATTCTTGCTAGAATCTGATTATTACAAGTCACTCATAAACCCAAAACAACATAACAGCAAGCCTGTAATCCCCAAAGGTTTAAGCAGAGGTGTACCCACCTAATAGTACACACACATTTCGCCAGTTATGATTTAAGCCCCATGTAATAGGGGGCGAGGCTACTGCCATCAAACGAGCACAAATCCAGACTCCGTGGCTGAAAAACCCGATGACAATTTCCCCGACTCGGGAATTAAACCCAGGACCTCATGCTCACCAGTCCCAATTGCGATCACTCGAACAATGAGGCCTTTAAATTAACTTCGAAAAAATACCAGTTTCATGTATGTATGTATACACAAACTAAGGACATAATGTATTGAACTAGTACCTAGTGGTTCGGATCTCGTCCACGCCCAGTGAGTAGGTTTGCGACAAAACTAGTTGGTATTTCTCGTGACTTGCATATGAAGTTAACTTAAATATCATTTAGCTGACTAACTGATAATCCACTCCATGGAGTTTCTTGCCGGTTCTTCTCCATGGAAACGACCGACCCGAACCGTGCACCTTTTCGACGTTTTATAAGTGCCCATGTAGGCCTATGTGAAATGAAATATTTTGATTGACTTCGCTTTGCCAATAAGTCAAGGGGTCTGCTTCTGCAAGGGGACTTTTCACATTTATCTTCAAAACCAGATGAATGTGAAAAGTCATCTGACCGCCTTTACCCAATCATCATCATCTGCCTAGCCTTTTCCTAACTATGTTGGGGTCGACTTCCAGTCCAACCGGATAAAGCTGAATACCTATGTTTTACATGGAGCCATTGCCTACTTGACCTCCACAACCCAGTTACTACTGGGTAATACGTTAGCCCTAGGTAAGACTTTCAGGCTACTGACTACCTGTAACACTTGTCAAAGATCTACGAATGACAGCCGGGACCAACGGCTTAACGCTTTCCGAGACACGAAGAATGGGTATGCGATTTACAAACCAACTTTTAGGCAAGTACGGCTTAACCTGAAGATTAATCCGAGAGGCTGAAATTTTTTAGCCACAAGCTCTTTTAACCATAGTCTAGTGGTGTGACCGAGACTATGGTTAAAAGTACCCGCGTTCGAACCCAAGACATGTACCTCTGATTTTTCGGATTCATGAGCGTATTGTACAATGATCACTTCTTCAGTGAAGTAAAACATCGTGAGGAAATCAGCATGCCTGAGAGATATTTCTCGACGATATGTCAAGCCAAGTCAGTGGCCCATGGGCGGCATAAAAACTCTGATACCAGGTTAGCCACTAACCACACGATAAAGAAGTCCCAATATGTTGCTGAATAAATATTGAATAATGATCCATCATATCCAAATACAAAGTATACACTGCCAACTATACTTTGTACCACACTGCAATTATCCAATGCTTGCTGTGTCAAGGAGGTTGCTAATAGTAACAATTTTACGCAGGCCGGCCACGGTAACCGGGTATCGTATAACCCACTACCACACATAGATGTGGTATCTTTACGCTCTTTTTCCGTTATAAGATAGGCAGAACTGGGTAAATACTTTGTGTCTATAGAAAGTTCACTGAGTTTAGTGTTTATTTGGAATTGGACTTCTTAGTTTCGAGTTTTATCGTTTTTTTTTTTTATTTTACATTATTAGGAAACCCCGAAGGGTTAGACAGAGTTGTATCTAATTTTAAATGGTACACCCATATTTCGCCAGTTATGTTTAAGTTTGTTGTAATAGGGGAAGAGTATATTGCCATCAACCGGGCACAAATCCAGACTCCATGGCTACCACTGCGAAATTCCTGATGGAAAAACCCAATAATGATTTGCCTGATCTGGGAATAGAATGGCAATGGAGCGACTGCTTATCTGACCTCCACAACCCGGTTAGAACTGAGTAATACTATTCCCCTTGGTAAGACTGGTTGTCAGACTTTCGGGTCACTACCTGTAACGACTGTCAAAGTTGACCAACGGCTTAGCGTGCTTTCCGAGGCACGAAGATAACTCGATATATAATGGGCGGTCACCCATCCTGGGACCAACCTAGGCAAGCGCGGCTTAACCTGATGATCAATCCGAACGGCTGTTATTATTTAGCTACGAGTTCCTCCACTGCCACATGGATGATAAAATTATAAAGAAGAAACCATCTTTTTCAGCAACATTGGCTCTCAGTATAACCGTAAACATAGCTTAAGTAGGTACCTGGCAAGTCCAATCCCCTCACCAACAAACATTAATTGCAAGTTAATTACATAATTGTCGTAGCATCTGCAAAACGTAGTGTTTTCTCTTCCAGCGCTGTTTTATGCTTTCTAACATACTCGTAATTATTGTACGCAAAGTAATGTTCATCGCTGCAGCGGCTAGAAAATGAAAGTCGTTGAAAAAGCAAAGAAATGTCTTGCTGTAATGAGATCGATTTCAGTAATTAGATGTAAAATGATTGATGTTCGCTTGAACGCTTGAAGTTCTTTGTCGAAAGCGGCTTTCTGGCTAATTGGTAATAGGACCGAAAAAGTGTTGGGTGATACTTATCGCTTGGATTTCAGTTTTCGAAGACGTGGTGACATTTTAATTATCTTGCGTTATCCAATCCTGTCAGTAAAATAACATATACAGGGTGGAATTTTGTAATGCCACCTGGAGGGAAAGTACTCTTAATACTGCAGATAGAAAATTTTACTCAAAGGAAACATTCCTTTATTTTTGAATAGAAAGCAAATTGCATTCAAAGCTTTTCGAAAATTCTCTTCTCTTGTTATTTAAAAAATAAGGTGCCATTAAATCAAACTGTTCTTGATAAGCCATTTTCACCGTGAGACAAAATGTGAAATAAGTTGTAAAAACAATCAAATGTGAATAACAACTGTGACAATCTAATTTTCAAATTATAATCTAACATTCCATATTTAAATTACCTCATACACGCAGCTACGAGTATGTCGCAAAGGAGTCTGCATTACAAAAGATGGATGTTAGTTACTTCAAATTTCCTGGTTTTCCTTTCATTTAATTTATCATGTTTGTAAGAGAGATTTCATCCTTATTCGACCCTAACGATCGATGCAATAAAAGTACAGGGTATAATTTTTTCAGATTTTAGCCGGTTCGATTCCCGGGTGTGGGAGAAGATATTTTCGAAAATCTTTGAATGCAGTTTGCTTTCTATTCAAAAATAAAGAAATCTTTCCTTTGAGTAAAATTTTCTATCTGCAGTATTAAGAGTACTTTCCCTCCAGGTGGCATTACAAAATTCCACCCTGTGTATTCGTCAATTGTTTTAAGACTTTCTGTAACTAATAAAGATGGCCAAAATAACGGGGAAACACAGTCTTAGTTGAACCACATTCGCAAATGGATCGTCATCACGACTGCAGCTGAGCTGTTCCTCCTCACAAAAGACAAGAGCAAATGTTCGGAGTTGATGACCTTCCGTAATTCAAGAGGTACCAAAAGAAGAAAAATGGGATAAGGTTGGCCATTATTATATTCAGGTAGCATCATATTTGCTTCTCTAGCAATTAAAAAATATATATTATTAGTATTTAATTTACAATATACCGCTACGTTTTGGATTGTCATGTTTTACAAAAAAATCTTACTTTTTTCTGATAGCTGAATTAATGAAATAACTATATCCATTATATTTTGAAGCGTGTCCCATAATCTGATAAACGACACTACTTAAAACATTCCCTAATTATTCAAAAGACATTACTCCTAATAACTAAAAAAACAATTTAAATAATTATCAAAATAAACACTCAATGTCTTTCCTCTCAATATTTACCGTGCATACGTATGGGGCGTGAGCTATAAATCGGTGCGCCGGCGCAGCCGTCGATCACAATCGGTCGCATTCAAATGAGCTGCCGGCCGAATTTATGACTTCGGCACCCGATGAGTAAGACATTCTGGTGTAGAGTCAGGAAGTGGATAGACAGTTTTAATATTTATTTCCTTATTTTAATTTATCATGTGAAAAAGCGGAGCGGCGAATCCAACGGGGATATACCCAGCAAAATGAAATACCATGGAGAAATTTTAAAAGCTAGAGTAATTGTATCTTTTTTTTTCCAAATCACAGTTTTTCAGGCGATTGACAGTTGCAATAAAACCCTCTTGTTCAGCACAAATAAAGGGTGTAAAAAACCTCTTAACGAATCCAAAAGGCACTTATTCTCCCCGTCATTGCGATAATTTTTTTGTTCAACACCATACCTGGGAACCTTCTAGTTACGGAGATATTCGGGGTCAAAATTCCAACTTTTTGACAAGTATTTCTTTTTAAATACAAGATTTTCTTTAAAACACCTCCACGACCCCCGTACTAATTAATCCATCCACCAGCGCAATGTTTTGAGTGCGTTACATTGAGTTCTACCACAAAACATGATTTTTCACCCCAAAAAAAAGACGTTAAGTACACAACCACAACCCATCCAGCAATAATTTTTGCGTAAAGTTACTTAGTTTGATGTACAGAATGCTTGGTTGACGGCTTCGTAATGAAGTCTTTTACACCCTGTTTAACACGTTTTTAAAATATCGTCGTCATCATTATCTTACCCTTATACCAATTCATTAGTGGTCGGCGCAGCATGTCTCCTTCTTCCATACTTCTCTATTACTCGTCATCTCGCCAGACACCTCTTTTCTAGCCATTTCATCCTTCACATAGTACATCTATCGTGTCTTTGGTCTTAAACATCTCTCAGTCTCTTAAACATGAAGATGTTTAAGAAGAGGAAGATCACAGCAGGATACAGCATAAGGTTTTAGTTATTTAAGAACTCGTGTGAAAAATAAGAAAGACGAACAACTGTTAGCATAAAAGAACATGGAGGTACTTAGTTGTTTGGCATTCGATTTATAGAGGTAGAACAAAACCTTACTTAAATAAACTCACGCCTTGAAAAGAGTGTCTGTGGAATTACTTGCCCATTCTTCTCAATAGAGATCTACGCTTTGGAATGTGCAACTATAGTACTTTCTCAAGTTATTATGCCTTGTGACTGTGACTGTAGCTTAGCTTTTTGTTGTTGTTTTTTTTTTCTTTTTTTGACATTCAAAAGTGCCGTAATGGTCTAATTGAAATAATTGCTTTGAGTTTGAGTTTCGCCTTATTTCCATGGGGGTTGGCAGAAACTACAAAAGACTACCTACTTCTTCTTACGTAGTATTTTATATTTATTCAATTTTGGTTTACAAAATTCTCAAAAAAAGGCTTATTCCAATTCTACACCATTCGTAACTCTACGCGCACTCGAAGTTGAACCGAATCCCATATTTAACAGGTAGCCGCGTGGACATTGTAGCCGATATCTGGAATTAAACACAGCCACACCACTGTGCACTGTGACGAAATAAAACAAACCAAGAGTTAATGTTATATGAAGTTGACGTACTTTGTGTGTTGATGGAAAACGGGAATGGCAATTACGACTCCTAGGTCGGGTACAAACTGTTATTGGGTTTTTCCGTCAGGAATTTCTCAGTAGCAGCCACGGACTCTGGATTTGTGCGCATTGATGGCAATAGGCTTGCCCCCTATTACATGAGACTTAAACATTACTGATGAAATGTGGCTGTACAATAGCACAGATTTTATGTTACGTTAAACATCTTGAGGAAATCAAATCAGAAATGAAGTAGATTTCAGTACATTATTCTTCTAACTACTAGTGAAGCTGGTAAAAAGTCATCCACCCGTCGTGGTACTAATATTGTCTGATAATACGAGTATAAGTGGATGACACTAGCCCTGAAGACCATTTTAGGCAAATAAAAATATCCATGGGCCAGATTATCATTTCAGCCGAAAGACGTCCAGTGCTGTAATTTTACCATAATTGCCACGCTTGGCAGGCGGGTTGGCGATCGCAGTACGGTTGTTACAAAAGCACAGAGAACGCTGCTGCCCACTCTCGGTAAGAGAGACATCTCTGGCTTCTCTGGGTCTCATGGGCTTAGCTAAGTGTTTATGTAGATCCAATAGTGTCATGAATGACTAAGGTGGTCTACCTTCTAATTAGGTTCTAGAAATGATTTCCACGTCTACAAATGAGTCAATATTTTTCTGTTAAGAATACTCAGATAGAAAAACAGCCAATTGTCATCGACAATGAGGTAAATCATAAGATTGTATTGTTTCGAATTCATTGATCGTTAAGATTACGTCATCAATAAACGTTTACTGGAAAACCGTTTCGTTTACGAGGTCGAGAATACGAGGTCTAAAATCAGTCGGTAACCTACTACATTTCAGGAAGTGGTACTAAAGTACAAATTCCTGAAATGTAGTAGGTTATCAGACAATTAATATACCTAAATAAGTAGTTCCAAAAGATATTGGGTTTTTCCATCAGGATTTTTTCAGTAGCAGACACGGAATAGGCTTACCCATTACATGAGACTTAAATATAACTGGCGAAATGTGGCTAGACTATTTAGGTGCAACTCTGCCTAAGATTTCGTGGAATGCAGTCGTAATATTATGTAATATAGTTCCAAACTTTTAAGGAAATTCAGGGCAGATACTTAGATTCTTATTTTTTTTTGTTATTTGAGCAGATAAAATGCGACTTACGTTCTACTTTACAGGTACGGTAACTTGATGAAGCTGTAAGGTACAAATGCTCTACAATATTCGCGAAATATTACGAAATCAGAGCAGCTTTAACAAAAAGACATCAAAAGCAAAAGCCATTCACACTTTCACGCTTCTGCATCAAATCTGTCCCCGTATTTTATAAGTAAAGGCTTCTCACTCCTTAATGCATCATTAAGGCGAACACCGATAACCACCAGAATCCCGTGTTTCACACCGAACAAAACAAAGTTACAGCACGACTCACGAACTCGCTATATTAGTGACAAAATGTTTTTAACGCCTGACTTTTTGTTCCAACCCGTTTTTTGTTTGGACCTCTGTTCTGTTCCAACCCGTTTTTTGTTTTATTGAGATTTAATTAAGTTTTAATTTTATCTCGCGGCTCCCGTTGTTTTAATTGAGTATTTTTTGGGATGTTGAAAGAATTATGGGTATGTGTAATATTTTTAATTGTTGAACAAGCGTGCGGGGTGAATGTCGATCTTGACTAATGTCCTGAGATTGTTCTGCGATAATTTGAGGATGAGAATTTCGTATAGGATACCTTGTTTTGTTTGGATTCATGAATGAACTTATCGGTGGACGGTCCTGGTTCACTGATTCGTTCCAAAAGCAATTTTACGGTCAAAAATGTTGGTCGAATCACGATTCATTACGATTAAAAGTGATATCTTTGAGCTTGCTGCAGGCCATAACTCGTAATATTATAAATCGGCGTTGAAGTTATAATACGACGTAGGTAAATAAAAAATAGCAACTTTACAGGAGTTTTTTACGACTTGAAAAAAACTGCATAATTATACCATGTAATGGTACACTACCATTTTATATAATTTGCATTAACTTCAAATAATTAAAGACGATGTTTTTTCTGATTGGCTGAAACAACGCGTCTTCCAATTCTGTAGCAAACGGCATCAAAAATCAATACCTATGTCAAAACCGCCTAAAATGACTAACACACATCAAAAAAAGGTTTGTGATCACTAGCATAACCTGTTTTTTTTTTAAATTGAACTTTATCAGAAAAAATCTTTGTTGTGTGTTTTCTATAGAAATACCCTGTTTGAAATTAAAAAATAAACACAATAATTAAAAATAACAATAAGAAGAAATCATAATATAATCTACCGTTACAAAAAAGATTTCGATTTTTCAAAGTGATCGCTAACTTTACGTGGTGTTAGAACTTCAACAGTTACTTTGTCTGTTGGTGTGTCCGTCTTTTCGTGACATATTTTATCGACTGAACGGATTTCGATGACATTTGACACATGGGTAAACCATGACTTGGGTTAGGACATAGGATCAAATTGATTCCGGTAATACGCTCCTATAGATTAATTTCCGCAGTTAACGTGGATAAAAGCTAATTATTATATACTTAATTTATTTTGCTTACCGTAAATAAATTAAAAAAAAATGTATAAAAACAAAACTAAATATGTAGGTACAAAAAAAGAGACAAATTTGCTTATAATGCGACTTTTTATGACATTTACTTCTGAAGTTTAAACGTAACAAATTCGTATCCTTTGATCACGTCGTCCTATAATTGGTACCGCCCTTTTCTATTAGGCTGATGTTATTTAAAGTCACGTTAACCAATTATTATGTGTTTTATTAAAAGTTTATTATTAACTGGTGTCATAATTACCCACTTAATATAAAATTACCTTATTCGAGCAATTTGTATTTATAAAATAAACGTGTTAAGTTCTGATCTGTATTTTTCAAAGGCCAAACGAATTAGGAGCGCAGGTAATTAATTGTCATAAGAAAAATATATTTTTTATTTTTGTTAGCCTGTCACGTGTCTCACTGCTGGGAAAAGGCTTCCCCTTTCTTCTTTCAAACGTCAATATCTTGTGCGATATCTGGCCATGTAAACATTAGAAATATTTAGAATATTATTTAAAAATACAATAATATTTATTTTATCTCAAAACATTGTAAAAAAAAAAGAAAATAAATTTATTGGCACAAAAAACCTTTATATAAATTATAGCAATACGTTCCACATAGGTACATTTAATTTTAGGAAAAGGCTGTACAAATAGTTAAAAACCCTGCCTCCTAAACTAGGGGGACCCTGTGACCTAGGAGTCAGTGTTCTGTAACTTCATGTACAAAATAAACCTTTATTTGTGTGATAATAAACCTATATGACCTGGTTTAATATTATGCTATGAATGTGTGTAAATTGTGGCATATTTAAACTGAGGCAGCCCCAGTAAGTTACAATAGTACTTGTGTCGGGGTTGTCTCATTGATATGGTGGTAAGATACCACCATACCAGTGATAGCAGTTATATTTGAAAGCAAGAAAACTGAAAATGAAACCTAGCTGTGAAATTTTAATTTCGATGACGCTATATTCTATGACAGAAATAAAATACATATTTCATTTACAAAATCTTTTCTGAAATGACGAAGCACCTGGAACATTTTTCAAAATGGCTTTCTGAACATACTGTCCTAAAGATGCGAATAAGATAAGTAAATTTCCACGAAACTAATTAGTTACTAACGAATAACAATACCTAATTGATTGGTACAGCGTTACGCTTCTAATTACAGTTATTACCACTAAATAGTGACGGGCGTTGCATAAAGCACTCTAATTATATAGATAATTAACTATTCGTATCAATTACACATTTTTATCCGAAACATTTTTTTTCGCAGCTAAAGCAATTTTCGTATACGTACGTTCGCAATTAAAATACGTAGTAATGATGAATACGGTTATAATGAGTGTTGTTACGACCGAACTGATTGATGAAAAGTGAAATCGGCATGATTGCAAACGTTTTTTCTTTTCTCTCTACATTACAATAGATAACTTCGGACTTCACAACGTATTTTCTCTCCGAATGGCATGAATGCTTTATTAAGAACACCTTGTATAGTGTTCACGAATTATCTCTGTGTTGGTAGTCATGTTTTGCCCGAGGATAACTCGAAATCATAAACCATCGATGTTTATAAAACAAGGCACCACTTTAAACCAGCAAGTTATATTCTTAAATGAAATACAATAAAAATTAACTGATAACAAAATATTAATTTACTCTAAAGTCAATAAACAGTAGCATATTTTCTTTCATAATTCTTTTGAAACAAAAGTTATGTTTACTTGCCAGCCATACAAATAAGAGTCAGGCGGTATATCTAATAAACACAAATAGTTATAATAGTTTTTAATTACAAACGTGCAATGTAAATTAACATCGCATATTTCTTCATATAAGGATGACATATCGTTTCTGGTCGCCATAACTATGAACCAACGCCATGTGTTCGTGAAATAAATACAAAACAAATACCTTTCTTATAGACTGGTGTCGACAATCTATAATCGACATTGTATGCAAATAAACCATGATAACACTACGAAAAACTGGTAGGCGTAAGCAATAATGCTTTTAAGGAATCGAATAAAGAACAGTAATTATTTTATAATTATAGGTTTTTGAATTTAAATAATCGAATAATGGACACGTCGAGCTGTTGAATTTAATCATTAATTTGAAGTTCGAATGCGAAGTATGAAATGAAGAAATTGTTTAAAAATAGAATTGAGTATTTTTAATTGCAGGTTTTGTAGTAGGACAGCGCTATAAAATTTTCATTATGGCTATTTAGAAGTTGTCAAACCTTTTAAAGGTAGCAAAGTGCAACTTTGTGTTTGATTAATCTTTTGATGGCTTTTTTTCATCTCTAGAAGCGTTATAATAGCAGACAATAATGGCTTGTCTATATTTTAATATATTGCTTCATCAACTTTAGAAGCTTGCAGTTTAGAGCCCGCAAAACCTATTGATTAATCGTTTATTCTTGCATCGATGGACGATAACATTATGATGGACGTTAATTTAGAAAAGTTGCGTCGTGCATAGCAAAAGAACCATTAAAAAGTGTGAAATTATTTGCAGCTACATCATTTTAAAACAGATCCGTCACCGGTTCGTTATTAAAATTTTTACGAACAAGTTAATGAGAGCATTTGAGAAAAGCTTAGAACATAATTATTGTTGTTATAAAGACCAAAATTCGAATAGGATAATCCTTTCAAGGCTACAGTCTATTATATTTCTTTGAGCATCTTTTTTGTGCAGAATAAATCTATCTTTCTTTCTTTTCTTTTCTTTCCTTCAAAAGTGACAGCTGTCAACATTACTTACCATATCGACTTGAAAACATACACTTATGAAGCGAAAAAACTGGTGAAAGACCCAATTATGCGTACAGGTGCACGCGCAAAAATAAAAGAAAGTCTTATCTGTAGGGACGAGGTAATTATAAACGCTTGTAATTAGCAATAAGGATTTGCAAACACCGGGCTTCTAATGAATATTTTGAGACAGTGTTGATATGTGCTTAGACTGTTGTTCTGCACCTGGAGTTTTCAATTCCAGTTTGTATTTTTTTTCATATTTTGGTAAAGAAAGAAAGACAGAGGCCACGAAGGTTTTTACTAATTATTAAGGATAGCTTCCTCGCGAATTGCCGAGAAGAAGTACACCATTGTAAGAAGTGGAAGGAATGGGGGGAAGCCTTTGCTCAGGAGTGGGACAATACGGGATAAACAAAAAAATTGGAGGCAAATGCAAAATTTCGTTGGAAGGGTAGATAACAGCTAATAGAGGACTAATACAGAAAAAAATTGACACCTCATGAGGCGGATTTTAACAAATAGAGTTGTTTTTATTATTTTTTTTTATGCTTTTCAATCAAGATAGAAATAACAAAGTTTTTCGGCTCAAACCACCAAAATAAAGATTCCTTTTTTAATTTTATTTTCCCCCCTCTTGATCGATTCTTACTTTAAATACACGACATTTATAAAGATCGATACAATAAACAATTTCCGACACATGTAGAAAATCGAATTACTATTCTAACGGCTAATTAAAGTATTAATTACGAAGGTGCTAATGAAGTCACAAGCAAATACTTTTCCCACGGTAAAAGCAATTGTGAAACAGTCCACTGCAAAAAGTATAGTATTATCAGTTTCATATGTTTCCACTGCAAATATAAGCCAATAATTAAGCAATAACATTTTCTGCAGTGGCCAATCTGGCAATCTCTTAACCGTTTACAGGCCCAGGTTGGCCCCTATAGAAATAATCTGACCAAATGGGGTGTCATCGATCCGTTTCAAAAACAATGCGAGTGTGGAACCCCTCTACAGGATATGCCCCACGTCCTTTCTTGCCCGACCTGCACCTTCCAAGATTAAAACGAAGCCCACGAATTAGCTGTGCAGGTGCCTGTATGTATACTGGTTGGGTATTATTTGAAGAAGACTGGGACATGGGCCTGCTCTTGGAAAGAGGGAATAGACCATAATCCATCATGCGCCCTGTGTGCGTTTTCAGATGTTACATATTTGAATTTTTGTTTCTAGAACATGCCCGATTCTTTGAAAAAGTACTGTCAACACAAATAACAAGTTCTATGTGTATGCTATTTAATTTTTTGATGAGAATTTACTTTGTAAGCTTTATGTAGTTTGAAGGACAAAGAAAGTAACACAAACACAAAGGATATAGACAAGGTGCAAATAAATGTATTTATTCTTTCTTTCTTTGGTGTGTTATGCCGTATGAATTTTAATATTCGTTACTGTACTTTAAATTGTAGATTTGTAGATGCATTTTAACGACAACAAGGAAACCTTGACTTTTGTTGCGAATAAATTTAAAACAGGCGATGCTACAGTTTGACTACAAATCCTTGCTGTATGGTTCTGCAGTGCGTGATGGATAAAATTACATATATATATATTAATATAATGAGTCTGTAATTTGTTTGTTTGAACGCGCTTGTCTCTGGAACAACTAAATTAAAACTAATCTCTGGTTATCAAATGAAAAGTGCAAAAAATATATTTTAAATTTGATAGCCTAATGCTTGAATATGCAGTCTTACCAAAGGGTATCGTATTACCCGGTGCTAACTGGGTTGTGTAGGTCAGATAGGCAGTCGCTCCATGTAAAATACTGGTATTCAGCTGCATCCGGTTAGACTGGAAGCCGATCCCAACATAGTAAAAGAACATTACCTATCCATTTCTCCATAATTGCATAAGTATTTATTATT
This sequence comes from Xestia sexstrigata, assembly GCA_941918905.2. NCBI lineage: Eukaryota > Metazoa > Arthropoda > Insecta > Lepidoptera > Noctuidae > Xestia > Xestia sexstrigata. Next base: position 15,180,454 of record OW799223.2, read on the forward strand.
AGTTATTGTATTGTATTAATAGTATTGTTATATGTTTTTCTTTGTATTTATGAGTAGGTATGTATGTATTGTATATTATATATAAAATAGATATCTGTTTTATGTGCTCCATTTTCTTTTCTTTTTATTAACACACTATGTCTACATCTCTTTTTTAGTATCTCCTTTCGCAGGTATGCTGGAAGAGATTTCTTTAGAAATAAGCATCACCTTTGTACTATTTTCTGTTCCTTTCTACTTTTCTTTATATTTAGTGTGTACATAAATTGTTAAATAAATAAATAAATAGTTGAGAAAAGGCTAGGGAGATGATGAGCCTAATGCTTGAGGAACATTATAGGCTATTTAACATTACGCTAGGACCCATAAGAGTCGAGTAAAAAGAGAGTACCATTTGGTTGTAAGCTTTAAAATACAGAACCGCAATAATATTTAAGAAGCTTTGAGGGAACTGTTACTTAATGGTCTTTGAAACGCGAAAGATTGCAAACTTAAACTTTTATGATACCAATTGCACCGTGTAGAAAAAGTTTCAATTGCCAGCCTTCAAGTCTTGCACTCCAATCTCATTTCACAATTTATCGATAATGAGTACCCAACCACGTGCACACACTGGCCATCAGAAACATAAACAAACACGTACAATCAGGCGCAAAATGATTTAAGCGTCGCGAGTACCCGTGAGCGCACACGATTTATGCTTTCTCGCGAGCAATCAATGAACCAGGTACTTTGACGTTTCATTAAACCACTCGACATCTTCATATCTTGCTCACAGTTATTTATGTGCTCGACTGTACCTTTAGGCTCTTTACACAATATCGCCTTCTTTGCTCAACTGTTTCATTCAACTTTAGTCTCTATTTTTGTGAGAAGTAAGAAAGAAAATTGCTTGAAAAGATTTTTATGTGAAATGAGACATAAATTGAGCATAGCACGATTAATTTTCTCAAGTATCTATAAAATTGTGACCATAATTTTTGTTCGGACATTAAATTGTTAAATTAAATTATAATATTTAAAATGTGCAACCTATTAAGAACATTAACTTAACGATGTTTTTGTATGGAAATCGAGAGAATTTCAATTATGAAATAAATTGAAAATAATTTAAAAATGATGTAGAATCGTTTACAATGTTTATAAATAGTAAAAGGTGGTTCTTAGTATGCAGACATATTCATTAAAATTAAATCAAAACAAATTGAAGTAAGGTTAATTTATTTTAGTTTACTTAATATTACGCCTCGATAATGCTCGATAGTTACTTTTCAGTTTTCCACAAGGCAAGAGTTATGCAACCATTTCCTTTAAAGGTTACCGTACTAGATCATTTTATAATATTGCGGAACATCAATTCACTTCATGGGTTTGAGCAGTTTAGGGTTGAAACGCTAGGTTTCAAACACATAAATTGTCATGGGGTGGTCATGGGGATAGAGCGCCCACCTAGTCTTTTGAGACATCGCCAAGCCATTGGCGATGTCTCTTCAATTGACCACCGGGCTAGCCTTTTTTTGGCCTAAGAATCATCATTGTCATAAAATGTGGCAATACTGTCAGCATCCTTGGCACTTTTGCCGTAGACAGCGATGCGGACGAAGTTTTCGAGGTCCTGTTATTCTCTTCCCCTTTTACTATTTGTACATTTGTTTTATTATTATTTTAAGTCTATTTTATAGGTTTCCAAATATATCATATCTCTGCTGGTTTTCTACATATATGTTTCATAGACAATATTCATGAAAACCTACTTGATATTTTTTAATCGACCTTTTTAAAATTCAGCATTCTGTTTGACATGTCTCGCGTAAATAGTGTTGTGCTTTTTATTCGAAGTTGCGACGACAATATCGATGCCTAATTAGTATAGATGAATTTTAAAATCGATTCCTATCAGTATCGATAAAGGCTTACATGATAGATAGTGTATTGTAATTATAATAATAGGATGTATATAATTAAATTCAGGACAAAAGCTATCGGAAAATGTAAACATCATTTTAATATTAAATGGTTTTATTATGGAAGTGGTGATGGTATTTACTTTGGCACTTAATTTTTGCTACATCAAAAATGGGCATGTTATACCGATAGTTTTTATGAGCGGAAGCAGAAAACTGCTAATTTTTAATAAACTAGAAAATATTTTTTCTTGGTTTCCCATGAAATTAAAACAATTATTTGGCCATTTTTTCGCACAAAAGGAGCAGAATAGATTTTGAAGAACTAGTCGCCTCGTTTTTTTTTTATGTACCTACTGTATTACCAAGGAATACCAAACAAGCGATGGATGGTCTGCGTGAAGAATGATAGGGCTAAAAACGAGTTGACTGCTGAGATAACGAGTTGTAGAGAAGTATGGAAGAAGAAGACATGCTGCGCCGACACCAATTAAATTGGGATAAGTTCAGGTGAACGATGATTTTTTACTAATGAAAATCATAACTTTCATAAATAAGCCACCCAATCAACAATTAACAATTGTTTTCAAAGTTGTAACTTTATTTTAACAAACCAATAACACCATTTACTTAATTTAAACAAAACTGAAAAGCTTAACCCCAAAAAAAATCGCCAAGTTTTTTTAACTCACCGAGTCGACGATATAAATAAAATTTACAGCTGCGGTGTTTCGCATCATTACCGATTACGATCGATTAAAACGATATCGATCATAATTGATCGGCGCATGCGCACTCGATTCTCACAAAATACCGTAACCGTCGTAATGGCCAGTGTTGCCGTATCATTGAGGAGTTATTTTTGTTGGCAACTTATCTGGAATGTATAACGAGTGTATGATCTGCTTTTGTTAAGTAAACGGCCTCCGGGTATCAGCTGCTTGAAACGTTTTTTTTTTATTAAGAATATGGAGTCATAATAAAAAATTAAGACAAAACTTTACAATTTTGAACTAAGTTAGAGATGTCAAACTAGTTTATGCCTTGCACTTCACAGTGTTTTTAGTCGACATGTTTTTACGTGCAAATAAAAAAAAGTGAATAATGATTGATGTGGTCTGGAAATATTAGTTCCAACTAAATTTGACAGCTCTAAATTACGTCCGTCTCTTTCTCGTTTTATTAGAGAGAAAAATATAGCAATAGCCTAAATTAAGTTTAGTTTGTGCACAACAGAATCGACACCAATCAGTCTTTAATCGGATTGCCAAACTTAACAGGTTTTTAACACGTTATTTCAAAGAAAAAAACTGCACTTTACCAACGCTAATCAAAATCATAAATCCAACTAAATCATTCGCATTCCCCAACAATGTCGAGACGATACAATCAAAATATCGATGTTAATAGCCGAAAGTCGATTAAAATTACGACCGTATCGTATATAAAGTGAGCGTTACTCTCCGGTACACATAACTGGTGTTTTATGATCAAGTATATAGAGCGAAGTATACAAAAACTACTCTTTTAACTGGCCGCCTTTACTTTCCCCTATTCTCCTCATAATTTTCTCAGTGGGGTAGATCCGGGAAATAGTGAGCAGTCTAGATGCATATTGTGAAGATTTTAATGTTACTGAACATCCGTCTTCATAATAAATGCAATCAAGACTTTTATAAGCCGTTGCTAAGTATCAACAACAGCAAGGGTCCATTTTCAAAGATAAGCAACGTTTGTTGAGGTAAACCTGTGGATGGATGATCTTATTACATACAGCCTCAGAAAGTACGATCAGCTAATGGTCCCGGTTGTCATTTGCAGATCTTTGACATTCGTTATGGGTCAGTGTCCTAAAATTCTGACAACCAGCCTCACCAAGGGGTATCGTATTACCCAGTACTAACTGGGTTGTAAAGGTCAAATAGGCAGGCACTCCATGTAAATTACTGGTATTCAGCTTCATCTGGTTAGACTGGAAGCCGGCCCCAACATAGTTGTGAAAAGGTTAGCAGATTATGATCCGGGTATCCTTATCAGCAAGAAGTTAACAAGATAACTATCTGAAAATATTATCATCATCATTTCAGTCGAAAGACGTCCACTGCTGGACATAGGCCTGCCCCAAGTGTCACCACATTGACCGGTGCCGTGTGTCTCGCATCCAGCGGATCCCCGCAACTTTCACCAGGTCATCGGTCCACCTAGTGGACGGCCTTCCAATCGAAAACCGGCCTTTCCTTCTGGAAATGTACAGCAATAATAAATAAACAATGACTTCAGTCTGAATTCAAACAATTCTCACATTGACAGTGTGACCGATTTATCTTCAGGGGAACAATATTAAAACCGATGATAATTGCCACAAAGAATGGGATGTTGAAAACGTTTAAAATACCTTTACTGTATCGCCAAATCCGATGAGCGATCATTACTGATTCCAGGTTTAAATTATATCGGTTATAATACATATATACCGGATGACTTTTTTATCACTTTCCAAAAAAATTGAAAAAAAAAAATAAAAAAAAAATTGAACGTAGTAGAAGCTTATGGCATACCTAGTTTTCGAGTAAACTTTTCATATTAGAACAAAGAAAGAGATATTTTTTTAAAAAAAAAGGTAATATATCGAATTTCAAATCCTAAGCCATACGCGTATGATTTGAAATAAAAAAATAAAACTACGTATGCCATTTGCTTCTACTCCGTTTACTTAATATACCCCTTTTTTTTTGCAAAGTTATAAAAAGTCATCCTGTATACGGCTAGGGTGACAACGAAGTGTAAGCAAAATTATCATAGGTTGGATACAGTATCTAGTTCACAGTAAACACATGTATTAATTAATTTTATAATTTTTAGAGGACTTTTTCTTTTTAAGTACGTTTTTTGTTAGCCCAAAAGAAACAAGCCAGTCTTACCAAGGGTTTTCGTGATTAAAGGCAGTCGCTTCTTGTATTGAACTGGGAATCAGCTGCAATTGGTTAGACTGGAAGCTGTTTCTTAGCTGGGAAAAGGCTAGACAGATGATTGTGTTGAAGGAACAAACAACTAACACCATCTTCCTGCGCTTGTCCCAGTCTACTTGGGGTCGGCAACGTTGTCTTCTTCCATTCTCCCCTGTTAGACGCATCATTTACTGATTTTTCTTTCATCTCACTCCTCACCAAATCCATCTATCATCCATCTTTTCTTTGGCCTAGTTGAAGAAACAAAAATAAATAGTTAAATATTAGGAATATTTAAATCGTTCACACGAAAAACTAAACGAGTCGTCCTAGTTTAAATTTCCAAAGCCACGCTCTCTAGAGTTTCATGTCTACCTTTTTCACCCTATACTGTACAGCACATATCTGTAGCGAAATAAATGACACTCAGCTCTGACTACATCAGATAGTAAACTTTTAATTGAGCTACACTCTTCTTTCTGATTTATGTGGAGACCACGCCAAAACTTATTCCCATTTTGTTGGTTGTTGCTGATTTTTACGAACGAGTTGGTTGGCTAGACTTTTACGCATTTGTAGATAAGTTGCATTGGTTGTTTTGTAAATACATTTTTCGGGTTGCGTACCCGAAGGGTAACCAACGGGATTCTACTACTAAGCCTCCGCTGTTCGTCTCTCCGTCCGTCTTCAGCGGGCTGTATCTCATGATCCGTAATAGGTAGACAGTTGAGATTTTATCAGAATGTGTATTTCTGATGCCGCTATACTTAAGAACAAATAAAAATAAAAATAAATTCAAAGTTAAAGAGGGTACTACGATGTTACGGAACTCTGTATGCGCTTCTCTGGTAAATATTGTTTGACTTAAACAGTCTGCCATAATTCTCGATTCTTTTCATTTTTTTATCTCTGTTGGCACTAAACACAAAACATGTTAAATTAGCCAGGTGTCAGTCCATTTCTCAATAGCAGCCCAAAGTTGGTTGACGGCAATAGGCCAGTCCTTTATTATATAACATAAGATTACGCCTGTAATCTAATGGTACACCCACATATTCCCAGTTATGCTTAAGTCTCATGTAATAGGGGTAGCGTCTATTGCCATCAATCGGGCACAAATCCAGACTACAAGGTTGCTATTAAAAAACCCAATAACACTTTGCCCGACCTACAATCGAACCTACCAACGAGGCAGCCTTCTATTAATTCAAAATCAGGTTGCACTATAGGGTACACAACTGCTTAACCCCTCGGGGACTACAGCCGTGACAATGTTCAGTTTATTTCAGTTTCAACACCCCGCTCGTCCACTTATCCATCCGTATGTCCAAAAGATCTCCACATCGATACACTCCGGTAACCACGACCCCTTAGTCAGTTTTATCCTTCATTTTAACGTCCAAAATAAAATATTATTTCCATCTCGATTGAATTTTCATCACCTTATAGATCAGTCGTGATGTTATTATAAGTTGATGACAGATTATAAATATCCTTCGATGAATATAGAGTGTAAATTAAACTATAAAATGGGTATTCAGTGCTGGGCGAAGGATAAAGTACAGTCATTTGTTATCGAGTTGACTGGGCACGTACGCTGAGGATTGTGTCCATTGCTCTTTGTGGTTCTGGTTTGAAGGACCGCTTTTGTACTAGTGCAGGAATGGAGGTTAAATCTGTGCATTGGTTAGTATATGGAGAAGAAACTTACACCCGTATCTAATAAAATGTCAACGTGAGTTGAGTAAAAGTAATTACTTAGTTACGGTTTTTATTCTGTAAAAGTTAGAATTCTGAGTTTTGCTTTCTTACTTCATTCAAATTCTTGTCTATTGCATAAAAATATTTGCTTAAAGTTATTACTTGGCTATAGTTATGAGTTTTAGAGTGCAATCTTCCGGAAGAATTTAAAAGGGCTCTAAACCAAATATTACTTGAGAAATGTTATTACAAAAATTATTTATCTAACACTTCAAGCACAAAGTACAGAGGCGGACTTAATGCCATAGGCATTTTCTACCAGTCAACCTTCTTGACGACTTCCTTAATGATAAATCGCTGTACTGATTAACAAACTATTATTATGATTGACATACAGTAACTATTCTGACATTTTATATTTTTATCCTTCTTATTGACAAGTATCATTCCGATTGACACTATTGATTTTTTACATTTAATTTTGTGTTTGTAATTCCTATTGTAATTCTAATGATTTGACATCTTAATTTCTTCGGTACATACAATTCTTTGATTTTAGAATTGAATATTTGCATGCATAAGCGACGGTAGATTAAGGAGGACTATATTATATAACAAAACATCTATGTACCAATTACCCTTGTTTGCAAAGAAATCAATGATTTGATTTGAAGATAGTAATTACTTAAATTTGACTATACATAATACTCGTAGAGTATTAGAGTGCAACCTGTCGGAATATTTAAAATAATAAAACCTTCTTTTAATGAAGATTTAAATGATTTTAGCCTATATTGATAGATCAAGACATATGTGGCGCCAAGCCAGGTCAAGAAACCAAGAAGACACAATACACAGTCCATACATCAGTTCTTTAGTCTTCCCTACACTTATTAGACATCCACGTTCACTCACAACTTTCCACGAGACATTTTCTTTTACTTAAATAAAAATAACTTAATTAAGGTCTTTAAAGTATGTCATCCATAAAACATAAATTTAAGCATGAAGTGCACATTAATGCAATTTGTAGTTTATGACATTTCCATACTCTTATGGAAGCAAATACTACTTATGCATGAATTATTTTATCGACTAACCCTCTTTGAACAAAAACTTGTCATCCATAAATGTAACATAAGTCTCTTCTACACTTGTCTTTTTCTAAACAAAAGAACGAGATAGCAATACAGGGTTTTAGAAATAAGTTTTATTTATGAAAGAGGTAGACGTATTCGTTAAATTAGTACTGGCTGTTGCATATTTTGTTATGTATTTATTTCTCATGTTTATTCGTTCGGTTAATTGAATTTTCTTTGATATTCGTAAAGAGGAGTTCTGCAAACATGAATTTTATTGTTCTTAATAATTAGTCCATAGATGTCCAATTTAAATGAGGTTTTCTTTAATAAATAATTTATTGTTCTTCACTTTTTGTTTCTAATACTAAAATAAAGTGAATTGTAAAGCAATAAGAATATATTTATATACTTACGGTCTATACATAAAGTTCACGCCTTCCCATTAAATCTAGGAGAAATTAATGGAGTTGGAATAACACCACTAAGATAATTAATTAATTGAAAAATAATTGAAATTTCTTTTACAATATTTGTACTTATCCAGGATACATAATGTGATTCAAATCAAATAACTTAAAAAATCCAGAAAACTCGAACTTGCCATGTTATATTTTTCTAATTAATTTTTATTAGTATAAGGTTTATATAAACTAAGAAATATGCATATTTTTGCATACCTACATCGCTTACTCAGTCCGACCAAATACCTGGTAGACTTCAGCATATTATTATAGGTCAAGGGGCTAACAAAACATTGTTTTTTTTTATTACTTCTGTGTGTTTACACAGAAGTAATAAAAAAAAAAAACAATATTTTGCTTCAGTTAAGTTTTATACTAATTATGGCATCTATTTATATTACTCAATAAATTGATGCGAATTATAAAATAAATTCACTGAGCATGATGTATGATACTTATTTTTCTAGTCCATCATTTTATACATAAAACAAGTAATTTATGTACACTTTAAATGCGTTAATGCAACCTTTATAAGAGATTTATCATTCTTAAGCTGCCTTCTCGTGTTGGATAGCAAACGCCGATGAGTTTTAGCAATTTCATTAAGAACTACTATTTTGATGTTGTACTTGTAGTTTTATGAAAGAATTTATTCATGTCTATGGATGATACTGATTTGGCTTTGATGTTTATGATAAAATGCTATAGGATAATTGTACTTTCGATTTAAAAATCAACCGAAACCAAATTATGCGTCTTACACTACGAGTTTGACACATAATTTGCTATCATTTGGTCAAAAATCAAACGTTTCGTTTTTTTTTTATTAGTTACTTTAAAAAGTGCCTTCAATTTGACTGTTTTTTGTTATTTCTGCCAAAAAAAATATGTTAAAGAAACCAAATCAAACGGCACCAATATTTTAAAGAAGCTATTACAATAAACCCCTATAACAGGACTCCAAAATCACACAACTACAAATCCTACCTACCCTTTCCCATTAAAACACCGTAATCCCGCATTTAAACGAATCAAAAGCATATTAAATAAGCAATAATACAAACGCGTTTTATAAATGTGGACGCACAAAGCCGTGGACATGCCGAGATGTGATAATATGGTCCTTTTTTTGGTTCTTCGAGCATCGTGACCAGTAGGCTCCCGAGCACGCGACCGGCTCACATGCCGGAGATTATAAAGATATTTAACATGTATTTTTAGTGTTTTGATTAAAATTATTATGAATTAAATATGTTGTGATATTGTTATTTTGAGGTTACAAAAAATCAAATTAAATGAGAGTTATGACTCTCTTTTAATTTTAATTCTTCTCTCTTTTTGTTTCTAATGAGAAACATCTTTTTAAATTGCAAAATTGGAAAAAAACTTTAGAACTTAATCGAAATATGAAATATGGGGGGGGGGGTCACCGATCAAAACAACATTATTTTAAGATGTCATGGTAGAACCATCACATATTGCCAGAATTGTGGGTTTGGTAGTTATTAAACGGGGGCAACCCTATTGCCATCAGCCGACTACAAATGCAGACTCCGCAACTACTGAAAAATATCATATTATTAAGGGGAACTCAAAAACACTTAGTCAACCTTGGAATCGAAGCGATTTCATACTTCTCGTGCTAAGAATAACTGGCAAAGTGTCAAAAAAAGAAAGAAAGAAATAGTAATAATAGTCCGCACAGGACAAAATACACAAAAAAAGGCTGGGTAGGTTTGTCCGTACTGTATGTGTAGCCTGACCTCTTTCTAATCCTTCGGGGATTACGGGCTTTATGGTTACGTTATAAATACTCTGTTATCTATGGTCTTAACAAGAAACCTTAAATTGTTTTACCAAACATCCACTAAATCTATTCAACGACAAATTAAAACCGTCCACCATGTAAACTCTCAACACACGAGTGTGAAATCAGTATATTGATAAGCTAACGACCGACGGACCGGGATTCTCGGGCGGCTGTATCAATTAAATGGACGGAGCAATCTCAACACTTTTAAATTTAAACCAGAGCGAAATTGGTACGCTCCCGTTACGGGTAGTTTAATTAATTAGCTTGTGATCGATGGGACGGACATAGGTGTCCGAGACGGATTAAAAATCCGTAAAAATGTTGCCGTGTTCTTGATGCTAAGGACCGATTTCAGCGATGGGTTTAAACACGATCAGCACACCTGAACCGCGTTTTAGAGACGTGAAAGAAAGAAAAAGTACTTATAAGACTCACAAAAGACGAAACAAAAAAAAATTGTTGAATCACTACATATTATATAACAAAGTCCCCCGCCGCGTCTGTCGGTCTGTCCCTATGTATGGTTAGATCTTTAAAACTACGCAACGGATTTTGATGCGGGTTTTTTTAATAGACAGTGATTCAAGAGGAAGGTTTTCGTATATAATTTGCGGGCGGGAAAAACTGTGGGCATCAGCTAGTCAACTATAAAACAAAATTGTATAAAAAGTAAACATAAGAAAAAGATAAAACAATGAAATTAGAATTTGAATATAACGACAATGACAGTTTTGCTCTTGGAAGGCCTCCCACTGGGTGGACCGATGACCTGGTGAAGGTTACGGTGATTCGCTGGAAGCAAGACACATGGGACCGGTCAATGTGACGACACTTGAGGAGGCCCATGTCCAGCAATGGACATTTTTCAGCTGAAATGATGATGAAGCTCTTAGATGTGGTTGAGATGTGCTGTTCGTGTTTTTAGTTGAAATTAGCCTTAAGTGTATCGAATTAAGGTATTTTTGTATGTCATGGTTTTGTTTTTACTAAATTGGGTAGTAAACTAGTAGTATCAACTTAGATGTAATAATTGTAATGTACAGTAATTTGTAACTGTTCACTTCATTGCAACGTAGTCAACCAAAACTCAAACAAGCATCTATAACATGGAAGTCAAAAAACAAATCACTTAAATTCCAAAAATAAACACTACATAATAAAGACAATGCATACAAAAACGTGTCTAAAATGCACTGCCAATTTCAATATCACATTCCCCCAACATAAACCCATTGAACGCCACACGTCTACTCAGCGTGACACTCACATATCAAATGAGCCAATCTCGCGATTACCGTGCCCATGACGTTTCGTTTCACGCAACTGTCCTGACAGTTGGCTGCATAGATAATGTGCCAACGGTTTTAATTGTTGTTTTGGACTTATGAATATTGATTTTGTCGTGTTATATAGTGGAATGGTTTTTTGTGATTTTATTATGGTATATTAGTTGTAATGTAGATTGTTAGTGGTAAATTGTAACGTAGAGATTTATGTATAGTTGAATAATTTTGTGTGAATGCGTTCTTTTGTTTGATCCTAAAGTACCTACTATTATAAGCGTGAAAGTGAGTTTGCTTCTTTGTATGTTTCACGTTTTAAAGGCTAAAGCAATTTCACACGGTTTTCGATGAAAACTTACATAAATACGTATAGATCTTGGATCTGGGGAGCAGTGATAGCTTAGTGGACTACCAAGTCATAGGTCTCAAGGTCAAACCCAAGACACGCACCTCTGATTTTTCGGATTTATGTGCGTATTATAAAATTCCCTCCTTGTGAGTTCATCCTCCGGCAAAACTTGGTACAAAAGTGAATTAATTTATTACCAGGAAAATGAGTTTTGGTTCAGGTTTTCCTCCCATATAGACAAAAATATTTTAAATTCTGAAGACTGTTCAGTGAACGACTGCATTTTAGTATTTAAGTCAATGCAGTTCAACAATACATCGTACCGAACACCATTTGCTTCCCTTCAAAGACCATTAACCTTTAACCATAAAGTCATATTTGGGCCAGCTTTTTTTTTTCTTCCGCCCAAGAGACCCATAACGAGTACACAAGATTTAAAATATTCGAAGCATTTACAAAATTGTAATTTTAAATTTAGAATAAAGGGTCTTATAACTCTTCGGGATTCCCACAGGGAGCGTCGACGGCAAATGATTTAAAACCATTTGCTCCTTAATTAATACGAAATGTGGTATTGTTGGCTGTCTCTTTCTTTCGTACTGGTTTAAGAAGGGTTGGTATGTCTGTCTCTTTTCTGCCAACTGTGAAATTACTTTGTAGTATATTGAGACATCTTGGTTTGTCGTGATTTATTGTAAGTCGGCAAGAAATTTTATCAATATGTTTACTTTAAGAATTAGTGGTAACTACGTCACGACTGGCGATTTATGTTACTATGTTAATTCAGTATTGATATCACACTTTATGTTTGTAGTTTTAAAAGCTTTAGGAAACCCTTTTTTAGGCTACTTTCTATTGTATTTGTAATAGGCCATGTTATTTAGGAGCCGGCTTGCACTTTGATTTTTATGTTGATTTAATGTCCATGGTTTTTATTTGTAATGGGATTAACATTTGACATGCCTTAAATATCTTTACTATTGGCATAACATTGTTGTAGGAAGAAGTGTTCCAGAGGGACTCCACTAGTAGTAATCGTATGTAATGTTTCGTATTTCTATCACAAGTTTCAATAGGATTGCTTGCTTTTCAGTAGGTTATGTTAATCCAATAAGTTTTTAACTTCACCGTCATCATTTAACATTATCGCTGACTGGGTGTTACTTTGTCTACCCTCTTCATAAAGCTGAATTGTCCCACTTGTTAGCAAAGGACTAGCCATCAAGTCTAGGCCCATAGGAGCTAAAAAAATTAACTAGCTCCTACACTTAGACATGACAACTACTTTACAACTGGACTAAAATGAAAGTAGAAAGACAAAGTCCAGGCAACCCCTTAGATGGCCAGTCAAACTCAATAAGTAAATACACACAGCTAAAGTTCCTTGAATATTGGCGTGACATTATTATAATAAGAAGCGTGTCACGCGAGCAGGCGCGTGACGACGTCCGGCACTGAAGGGTTAAGATTTCTAAACGATTCTCTGTTTATTTGCACGTTTATGTTTGTTTTGATGGCTGTACACTTTGTGGTTTACATTTAGACATAACGACTTCGAGAAAATATAGTTTTTTTGCTAGGCACTTCTCGATTAAATATACTTATACACACATCAAAAGTATCTAGGGATCAACATATATTTTTGCAATAACTTTTCTCCTGATTGATATTAATTAAAATTTTCTTTAAGGATTCATCAAATAAAGTGTTTTCGTTTGTCACAGTAACGATAAACCAAGTCACCTTTGCATTAATAAAGAAATTTGCCATTTTCCTAATAAAGGGATTTTTGACATTTGAACCACTAACATTAAAGTTCGAAAAAAAGACTGAAATAACAGTTTTCTTTAAAATTTTATTGGGTAACTTAAACAATTAATAATCCGTGTTTCTACCGCGAACACTAACAACACAAGAACATCGGTTTGGCATACTCAAAATGAGTTCATCCAAATCACGCTGTGGAATGGCCGCCCATGTTCGTTGCAACAACAAAAAAAGGTCTTCTTGCGACTGGATACCCTCCATATTCGGCAGAGCTCTTCTCTGTAGCATATCCCATGCATGCTCAATCGGGTTCAAGTCTGGCGACTGAGCAGGCCAGGGCAGGACATTGATGTTAGCTGCGGCGAGAGTCTGTCTTACAACTCTTGCGGTGTGCGGTCGTGCATTATCATGCATTAACTGAAATAAGGGACCGATTTGCACTTGTAGAGGAACGATGACGTCTGATACAATCGTCTCAGCATAAATTTGAGCGTTGAGGTTGCCTCTGATCCAAATCAACTCAGTTCTTCCGCCGATCCAAATACCCGCCCATACCATGATGGTTCCACCACTATAAGGATGGACTTCCTGGCAGGATTTTAATCGCTGTTGGCGTCCAGGGGTTCTCCAGTGTCGTATACGTCTTGTATCCGGTCTCATACCAAAACGAGACTCATCAGAAAAGCACACGAAACGCCATTGTTCTTCTGCCCAATTTCTGTGTTCAAGAGCCCATTGATATCGAATCCTACGATTGTGCATTGCTATAGGTGGTACCCGTAGCGGTCTTCGGGAATGAAGGTTCACTTCATGCAAGCGGTTTCTGACTGTTTGGTCGCTAATTAAGTTCCCTGAAGAGTGATGAAGCCTCACGGCTAGCATCATGGCGGTTATTGTTGGAGCTCTTCGAGTTAAGATTTGAATGTATCGGTCTTGTCTCCGTGTGGTGCAGCGATACCGTCCTCCATGGCGCTCAGCCACGGTACCAGTGCTTCGGTAACGTGTCCAAAGTCGACTGATAACACTCTGACTTGTATTCAGAGCTAAAGCTACAGTACGTTGCCGGGAACCAGCTTCTATCATTCCCACGGCTCTGAGCATTTCTTCCCTGCTTAAATGACGTCGCCGCTCCATAATAACGTTGGTTTTAATCAGTAGTAGGGAAACAGTAGCACTAATAATGTCTTCAATGCGTTGTATGTTTTTATAGGGAAAATATTGACAGCTTATTTTCATCTTTTACTCGAATTTGATTGAGAGTTCCTGATTCAAATTATGAAATGCACCAAAAAGGATCCATATAAATTTATAAAATCATAAATTTATTACAAAGCCACATCTCAATCTCAAGAAATCCGCATAAAAATGCTTGATCCCTAGACATTTTTGATGTGTGTATTTTCCAATCGACTAAGGGATGTAGTTTTCTAACCGTTTTCCCCACTAATTCAATTAATTACTATTTCATATCGTGTTTTTTTTTGTATCAGTATTGATCAACAGCTTTACTAAGTGGTATCACAGTTACCATTATAGGAAGCGTACATTTCTGGTCTATTGCTCCGCGCGCCAAAGGACCAAGTTCCTTTCTCTCCTAAACAATAACACCAGACCCCAGCTAACACAAGGACCAGTATTTTTACCTCAACGTACACCCATAAGGTATCCTCCACATGTCCAGTCATTAAGAGGTCACGGTGCGGTACCCCCGGTGTGGGGTTCGACCACGTGCCATACTGTGAAACGGTTACAACAGATGTGCGGACTAAATTATACGTTTCTAATTGTTTTCCGTGAATTATGATGTGTTGTGTTTTTTGTTATTTTTTTGGTGAATTTTGTTGGTTCGGGTGTCTATTGGCATGGTTCATTTTCATAGACATATTAGTGAACTGCCGGTAGACGGGATAACATTTAATGAGGAGGGATGAAACGCATGTGACTAAAATATTGATGGACATGAATGTTGAAGAATGGAGAGGAAGAGGAAGACCAAAGAAAAGATGGATGGGCAGTTCAAAGAATGATATGGCAAGAAAGCAGGCGTCTGATGAGATGACGAGTAATAGGGAAGTATGGAAGAAGAAGACATGCTGCGTCGACCCCAAAGGAATTGGGATTAAGGCAAGAGAATGATGAATGTTGAGATCGTATTTCGCAGACTAAGGGATGATCTCACCGATAAACCTAAGTGCAATCAGCTCATCCAAACAATATTCAAGAGCAGTCGGTCAGTGTCGTAACTACGAGTGACTAAGCTAAGGTAACTTCTGAATGCTATTTAAATGTACTAAACGCGTTCAGATGCAACGGTGAAATCCGTTTTAAATTGTGATTCACGTGAATAGCATGCAGTATGGAAGATAAAGCAAAAAGCTTCCTATAGCAAAAAAAAAAAGCCGTCTTGAGCAAGCGTGGTGATCAAGAAGAGGCCTTTGCCCAGCAGTGGGACAGTAATAGGCTGGTATTATTATGTCATTTATTTATTTACATTCTTATCTAATTACATTTTTGAGTATTTCCTAAAATAAAACGATACAAAAAAAACACTTAAAAATATAAAAAATAGAGGTCCACCGGTGTTGGGAGCAGGGTCCAAGCCACCGGGTCGGGAGCAGGGTCTAAGCCACCGGCGGTTAGGGCTGCAGAGACAGGAACCTCCTCACAATGCGAGTCGTATCGAAGAGTACTGCCTTTTTTTTTTCGGATGGGAAATCATCAAATGACTTCTCCCGCTCTGGGCGGAGCAGGAGGGAGTGTCAGACTTTTACTGACTAAAACCCATCCATGTTCCTTCATCGTCCTTTGTGTTCCGGGGCCACGGTATCTCTTTCGAACAGTCCCGCGACCCCGGTGATCCAACCGCCTAAAGAGAACTTCGATAGATGGTCATCGAAGCTCTTGGCCATAAGGCCATTGGCCGTCACAACAATCGGCACAATGAAAGCTTCACATTCCACATGTCGCGAACCTCGTGTGCCAAGTCCAGATATTTTACTTGTTTCTCTTTCTCAGCTTTCACGAGGTTCTCGTCATGCGGAATGGTAACATCGATTATCATTACGCGGCGCGCTGATCGGTCTATCATCACTATGTCAGGCTTATTGGCGACAATAGTCCTGTCAGTAATGATAGACTGATCCCAGTACAGCATGACATGGTCATGTATTATTATTATTATGAAAGATAAAGACATGCTGCGCCGATCCCAAATGAATTGGGATATGGTCAAGACAATGTCCATGATGGCAACTGGTCATTGCTCGCTACTTTGATTCCAATGTAACATGTTAAATTGGCAATTGTGCCATTTTGGTTCAAGGCATTACTGAGACCTAATATCACTTTTTTTCTATGACATTTCTTCTGATATCTATGTATAAAATCTGAAATATCTTTTACAAAGTTAGGTGACTAGCATTCAGTATTGTACTGTTTTTAGAGCTGGCGAAGATCGAAGCCATCTACTTTCACCATGATCAACCTTAAATGTTTCCAGTGCTGGGACAGGCCTCAACACTGGGAGAGGCAGTGAAATTTTGAGACTAGCTTATTCCCACGGCTTCACCTGAGTTGAGTTCGGTAATAGGCATGACGACAGTATCAAAAAATTGCAAATCTATTTAGTAACAAAAGAAAAAACACGGGTCAAATATTTTTTGATAATCTAACTGACGGACTAATTAGATTTTTTTGTCGTCTCGCCTATTATACCACGGGATGGTACGGGATGGTACTACCGAGATAAAAAGTACCCTGAGTTATTTCAGGTTATAAACTATCTGTCTTATCTGTGTGCTAAATTTCATCCTAATCCGTTAGGTAGTTTTTGCGTGAAAGAGTAACAGACATCCATCCATCCATACAAAATTTCGTATGTTTTTTGGTCCTTTGGAACAACCAATTATTTAATAATAATAATAAATATCGCTGGACATTAACACACAGCGCCATCTAGTGCCACACTAAGCAACGACGCTTGTGTCGTGGACACCAGATAGTTGATATACTACATAGATACTTTTTGTTTGTAAATCTTATTATACATATAAACATCCATGACTCGGAAACAAATGTCCATGCTCATCACACAAACATTTGCTCAAACCGGGATTGGAACCCGGGACCCTTTTTTTTTTTTTTTTTTTTTCGGATGGGAAATCATCAAATGACTTCTCCCGCTCTGGGCGGAGCGGGAGGGAGTGTCAGACTTTTACTGACTAAAACCCATCCATGTTCCTTCATCGCCCTTTGTGTTCCGGGGCCACGGTATCTCTTTCGAACAGTCCCGCAACCCGAACCCGGGACCCTAAGAACGTAAGGCAGCCTCACTACCGCTGCGCCATTCGGGTAGGTCACTTTTACTGGACTTTTATTTGGACGCTTTTATTACCTTACTTTTTAATTAATCGCCTTTTTTACACTAAATCAAAAATTTTACTTTAGCCACACAAAAATATTGTAAACCCAAGTTCTAAAATCACGTTACTACAAGGCTATAATGTAACGCAAACCGCTCTTGATCCGGTTAACTTTAACTTGAGTTTATGGTGGTTAAACACGAACCGCTTGTTATGGTCACTGTAACCTAACTATTGTTAGTTCAAAATTAACATACATTTTACTTTGACAAAATATTCCTTCTTTAGTTTAAAGTTTTAAACAGCGAATTTTGGTTTAGAAAGTTAAGTTATATTTTGATATACATATGCAGCGACAACCAAAGCGCTATAAAACTCACTACTAATGATTGTAACCTGCCGAGGTCTAAACATATAGACATTAGACATCATTTTTTAAAGGAACATGTAAATAATTTAAAATTAAAATTTTGTTATGTAAAGGATGAAGAGAATGTTTCTTATGTGTTAAACTAAAGGTGTAACTACAGATAAACATCTGTTTTGTGTATTTAATATGGGTTTGCGTTCTGGGGTGGGTGATAGAAATGTAACGCAACCATAAACTTAAGTTTTTATTCTTTTTTGTTGTGTGACTCATTTTCGAAGCAATTGCCTGTGAAGTTTACCTTTAAAATAAATTTCCAATTGAATATTATAAATACTTGCTTTATTACCAATATTCCTACAATTTCGTATGAAAAATACACCACATTATAATTATCTTAACTAACCCAATCAAG
This sequence comes from Xestia sexstrigata, assembly GCA_941918905.2. NCBI lineage: Eukaryota > Metazoa > Arthropoda > Insecta > Lepidoptera > Noctuidae > Xestia > Xestia sexstrigata. Next base: position 15,198,905 of record OW799223.2, read on the forward strand.
TCTGGGAACTCCTTGTCCCTATTACATGGGACTTAAACATAAATGTGGGCATACTATTAGGTACTAACCTTTCAGGGACAACAGGCGTGATGTTATGTTATTTACCTGCATGACTTCTCACATTTCAGGTTCCAGGCAATTGTCTTATCATAGAAGAAATTATAACTTCTATCAAAGAAATACGATATTTTTAATTTAAGGATTAAATTAAATTGAATTTCTCATTAGCATCTACGGAGTTTTGATTTGAGCTCGAGCTCGCCCCCTATTACAAGGGACTTAAACATAACTGGCGAAATATGGCTGTACTATTAGGTATACCTCTGCCTTACCCTTCGAGAATTACAGGCGTGATTATGTTATATAATTCAACGATGTGACGATGACGATGTGAATTTTATGACTTCCTTTTATCACGAATCTACGTAATAGCTATATAAAGACACTGCAAAAAAATGGGATTGGAATTGTAGGCTTTTGGCGGTATTTTTGGGCAAAACCTCGCATCTCTCTATGATTTTTCATTCGAGTATACACAAGCTTGAACTCCTTGACTGACTTCTAAAAAGGGTTCTGTTACCGCATAACTCCGTGATTACTTTTCACATGGTATTGGAACTGGAAGCTTGCGCGGTGGTTCCATATGAATTTCATTCACATTGATTTTGCAGTTTATGAGTTCTTTAACATATATTTTTTTCTTCTATGTCTATGTGGATGATCTGGTGATAACTTTTAGTAACAATGGAATATTGATACTCGACAAGGTTTTTTGTAAGATAGCTTATATCTTATCACAACATTTTTTTTTGCAAAAATGTCTTTTTTTACCCGACTATGTTCCTCCGTAGCGCCTAAACTATCCATTCGATTTTGATGAATAAGGTGTCAATCAATTTTTTATTATAGCCCGGGTAACATAGGCTATATTTTAACCGACTTCAACAATAGGAGGATTTGATTTTAGCCTGTAAGCCCCGATTTGAATTAGAACCTGATTTTAGTCTGGTTTTTTAGTTGAAATATACCACACAAATTCTTGTTTGCCTTTTCCAGCTACATTTTAACCGACTTCAACAATAGGAGGATTTGAGTTTAGCCTGTAAGCCCCGATATTTGAATTAGAGCCTGATTTTTCAGTAGTCTAGTTTTTTAGTTGAAGACACCACACAATTTCTTGTTTGCCTTTTCCATCAACTACGGATAAAGAACTGTCACAATCATGCGTAAACGGAGTAGCTGTCGCATCATAATTTTCTAAATGCGTACGTCATCATCATCATCATCAGCCTATTAGTGTTCCCACTGCTGGGACACAGGCCTTCTCTCTGTGAGAGGGAATGGGCTATAAGCCAACACGCGTGCCCAGTGCGGATTGGTAGATGTCACATGTCTTTTTTGGTTCTAGGACATGCCGGTTAGCGCGTACGTAATTTACCATAATACAAGGAGCTCGTGGCTAAATAATAACAGCCGCTCGGGCCGATCTTTAGATTAAGCCGTGCTTGCCTAGGTTGGTCTGTGGATGGGTGACCACCCTTACATACCGAGTTTCCTCCGTGCCTCGGAAAGCACGTTAAGCTGTTGGTCCCGGCTGTCATTTGTAGATCTTTTATATTCGTTACAGGTAGTCAGTGACCCAAAAAGTCTGACAACCGACTGGTTGTCAGACTTTTTGGGCCACTGACTACTACCGGGTAATACGATACCCCTTGGTAAGACTTTACCAAGGGTTATCGTATTACCCGGTACTAACTGGGTTGTGGAGGTCAGATAGGCAGTCGCTCCATGTAAAATACTGGTATTCAGCTGCGTCCGGTTAGACTGGAAGCCGACCCCAACATAGTTGGGAAAAGGCTAGGCAGATGATGATGACTAGTACATGCCTAAAATCGCAATAATAAGGACGACATACGCAATTACAACAGTGTTACGCTATCTCCGTTATGGTAATTAGCTGGGAACACATTTGCGTTGCACCTTTGCCTTCGTATGAATATTCATACTTATGGTAAAAATACTCGGTTGTATAGTCACGAGCCTTAATTAAGAAGTTAAATAAATTTGTTTGTAGTATTTATTAAAATAAATAATAAATATTTTAGTGACAAAAGTAATAATCATGCGAGGCAAGTAGCTACCTGGTATCCAATAAATAAAAAAGTTATGTCAAACTGGCAGGCTTGTGTCAATTCATCGCAATAGTCGTAGTTAAAGACATAATTAAGCTAATACCAGTATTTTACATGGACCGAATGTCTATCTGACTTCCACAACCCAGTTAGTACCGGGTAATACGATACCCCTTGGTAAGACTGGTTGTCAGACTTTTCGGGCCACTGACTACCTGTAACGAATGTCAAACATCTACAAAGATCTACTTTACTGCTTTCAGAGGCACGAAGGAAAATAAGTATTTTAAGGATGGTCACCCATCCAATGACTAACCTAGCTAAGCGCGGCTTAACAACATAAAGATCGACCCGAGTGGCTGTTATAATTTAGCCACGAGTTCCTCTAGCTAAAGACAATTAAGTATTGAGAAGAATGGTAACGCAGTCCCAATCCTATAGAAGGAAGGCCGTGTTCCAGGAATTGGAAAATCTAAAACTGTTTATAATTGTATTCATTATGTTGTAAACATAATTTTGTTTTGGGTTTCAATTGCGATAAGTTTAGTTCAATTTTGTAGATTTTTTTCAATACGAGTATCTTGTTTCTGTGAAATCTAAATTGATTACAAGGGCAAAAATACCTATGCGATCAATTTCGATTTGATTTCATTAAAAAGTTTTTCGAATATATAATATTTATTTATCATTATATAATTTAATTTAAAGATGATCGAATGGGACCATAAAAAATATTAGTGATTTTTACTCAAACGCTTTCTTTGCAGTTGGGTAAAAATAAAGACAAGTGGCCATTCTATATCAAAAAAGTGATTGTCGTGGTTTTGAATCAGGCGCTACAAAATGTTGTGAATGTTTTTAATGAAACTGAAAAACAGTTTTTTTTTAATAAGCCAATAAAACTGCTAATAATTAACTAAACACTGATATCCAATTGTCCATATATCGTAAATCAATGCAAAATAATGCGTCTAATGAAAACGTATGACAAATTGTGCGCACGCGACGTTAAGTATGAATTCCATTGCGTTTCCGTACATTATTAGTTTTTCTAACAAACGCTTTAATATGGCAGGAGAGTGATAGTTGGAACTTCTTCTTCCGGGGTAAGCAGACTTAGATCATGTATTGGTGTCGATTCTGTTGTGCAGAAACTAAACTTAATTTAGGCTATTGCTATATTTTACTAAAAGACCGTGCAAGAAAAGGACGGCTATAGCTATGAACTAAGTTAGAGATGTCAAACTAGTTTATGCCTTGCGCTTCATCGTGTTTTTAGTCGACATGTTTTTACGTGCACCCTTCACTTGTATAGAAATATTAGTTCCAACTAAATTTGACAGCTCTAAATTACGTCGGTCTCTTTCTCGTTTTATTAGAGAGAAAAAGATAGCAATAGTATAAATTAAGTTTAGTTTGTGCACAACAGAATCGACACCAATACTTATTTAAAAGGTTTAACAGTTTTTGTTGGAAATCTTAATACTTTTTGTAGCAGTCGTTGATTCAAGGGAATGAGACAAACAATCAAAGTTGTTGATATAGCTCGCTGAAGGAATAAGCAAGCTGAAGTAGCAATGGGCTGGCCACATTACCCGTAAAACCGATAACCTTGGGGTAGACGTGTTCTTGAGTGGAGTTGAGTGTTCGGCAAGCGTTAGGTGAGAGAGGCCCTCAGGCTAGGTCTAGCGACGATCTCTGCAGGATGACTGGTATCAGCTGGAAGATAGTTGCCGAGAATCGATCTGAGTGACCTGCAATTGGCGATGCCTATGTCCAGCAGTGGAGCCAGTGGACTGCTCCAGGATTATGATGGTAATGGTGAAACGTAAATTTAGCTACCGACACAAAGGTTTCCGTTAATGAAATAGTTTTAATATCATCATGTTACAGCTTAATTATAGAAAACACCCTACATAGACATAAAATAAATACTATTATTATCGTCCTATCTCTAAAGTGCTAAAATACAAAATTAACGAGTTTCGCCAAAGCTACGGCCTACTGTCATCAATGTTCGTTTTCAATTTATAACAAAAACAAAAAAAAAGTAACCCCCGATAGTGTAATGACGATTATAGAGGGTGATAAACCACCGCGCATTCGATTAGTGACGTACCCATAGACATTATCGATAAATCGGTAAATCCATTCGATTGCCGGCCAACGCTATCTTGATCTGTGAGCCGCAAAACAATAACTTTGCCTTTTTTTATTAAAAAGTTAAAATGTTGTGCAAAGAAAAGTAATGAAGGCTGTTTTGTGAAATAATTGCGATTGTTTTTATACAGAGTGTACGGCTTAATGTTGTGGTGTTTAAAATATTATGTGGGGTATTGAAATGTTGTTATATTTATTTAAATGAGTCGTTTGTTCAAGAGGATTGGCAGAAATAATTGCAATGACGGCTTTCGTGCTTTTATATTGCTATTAATAAATGTATTACTAACAACAATAAAAGTTTTGTTTAACATTATTTTTATTGTTCGTCTTTTGTGGTCAAGTCGCCTGCTATTACATCGATAAATGCTGTTTTTGGTATTATTTTATTTTTTTAAGTATTTTTTTTTATTCCAATGTAGTAAGTATTCATATAAACTAAGCCCCACAAAACCACTGCAATGGTTTAACTGTGGGGTCGGTGAGTCTCTAGACATTCATACTTCGAAACTTTTCTCAAAAAATTTAAACTTACACTTATCATATTTCTAAATACTATCGTATTAGGCTAACTATCTTTTACAGACTGATATAGATGTGAGTATTATTTAAAATCCGAACGAGGAACGAGGATCGAGGTCAAGAGCAGGCCCATATTGTAATAAAAATATTGCTTGAAGCGGACTGGCCTAGTAGTTTAGACAAAATAATTATTTTTGTATCCAGTGACAGTTACAGTAGTAGAAACAGAGAAAATTTTACATTAAATACTTATCATGACTAATGCCAGTTGGTTTTGATAATAACAAACAGTAGGACGCTGCTACCTCTTCGATGACTAAAAATCTTGTTATAGGTTTATACGTACTAAAGGGAAATTAATGAATAACCGATTGTGTCTACGTTCCTTGACAAAACAATGCTTTATTTACTATTGATTTGCAAAAACTCGGTCATATTCAATTTTGTAAGTTTTCAAAATAAAAAACCAAAAGCACCTTACACCAGACACGGTCAATAATAACTCCCAGCCAATTGAAAAGGCCGTCGATAAACTATGATCTATCGACATAAATCTATCGATAGTATCACATCACTGGCTTACACATGGTGTCTCCCAGGCAGTAATTGGCTAGGCTGGTCGTAAAGTGTACCGTACCGTTTGTCGGTGACAATGCCAGTGTTGCCAGTGTTGTGGGAATTATTATTATTTATTTTATATTTATTGGGTGTATTATGGTTTTCATAGTTCAGGTTTCTATAGTATTGTTTTACAATGTTTTGTAATGCAAACAATAGGTTCCGTACCTTTCAACAAGATTAGGTGTCAAATCGAAAGCTCCTCTGCAAGTTTTAGTTTTTATTTAAAAACAAATTTTGTTGATTCGATGAATAACACTAGACTAAAAAAAAAAAAAAAGTGCAGTCAATAATTTGATGATTCAGGTTTAATTACGATAGGTTTTCGGCTGCAAACATAGAACGATTTGTGAAAAATAATCTTTATTAACTAGAACAATGATTTTTAATGTTATGTATCAAACTAGAGTTTCCTGCGTGCCTCGGAGAGCACGCTGAGCCATTAACGGCTGTCAATTGTAGATCTTTGACAATCTGTACAGTTATTCAGTGGCCCGAAAGTCAGACAACTGTTCTTACCAAGGGGTATCGTATTACCCAGTACTAACTGGGTTGTGGAGGTCAGATAGGCAGTCGCTCCATGTAAAATACTGGTATTCAGCTGCATACGGTTAGACTGGAAGCCGACCCCAATATAGTTAAGAAAAGGCTAGGCAGGTGATGCAAATAGGAACATAACAAAAATTGTTCTTTGCAAATCACTCTCTCTTGGAATCATAATGACATTAGACATTAAGGCCGATGAATAATAGCCTACAACACCTACTATTACAGTGTCACATCCAAGACTTAGCAAGAATTTCTTACTAACTATCATCGATACTGTATCATTAACTGAACGATCAAATGTTAACTGTAATTAGAAGAGGTTAACCTTTCGCGTTGAACTTTTAATAAATAGTTCTCAAACTTAAGTCAGTGTGTGACCCCAACTAGGTCCTGTTTAGATAATCAAATGCCTAATTAAAAAAACACATCATTATGCCTGTGATCCTCAAAAGATTAGGCAGAGGTGTATATAATAGTGAAACCAAATTTCGCCAGTTACGTTTTTAAGTCTCATGTATTAGGGTGCGAGCTGTTTGCCATCAACCGAGCACCAATTCCGACTCCGAAGCTGCTACAGAGAAATTCATGATGAAAAAAATTAGTAAGCTTTTGAATCGAATCGGATCTAATGCTTATTTGTAGCGTTTGCGACAGAAAGCACTCATTAAAAATACATTAATTTTAAGGGAGACTATGTTATGTATACCACATATCCTGCTATTCACACACTACACTACACATTGGTGCTTAAATATACCACTTTTCGTTATTTCGATATCCTGGCTCAAGAAAAAAGTTTGAGAAACTGCACATTTTGATTAAAAGAACTAACACATAAAAATGCATAAGCATAAAACCTATTATTTTTAGTACTCATTGAAAGAAAGAAAATAGGTTTATTTGGCAAATGCCTCAAGTGCACACAACATTAAAAAAGAATACAAAAAAAAAACAAAATTTCTCATATCTCGTCTTTATATCATTGTCCTTTAAATATATATATTTGGGAACATAGATATTCTGTAATCCAATCGAAATAAATACACACTGCCATAAGAATATGTTTGATTTACAAATTATTTTATTAGTTCTCATAGTCGTAACCTCCGAGCTTCAAAGAATCTACTCCTCCAAATTCCTCTACACCGTACAGGCTTCATGTCAAATTCTTACGCTATCTCTACTATAAAGCTCTGGAACGCGCTACCTTTTGGCATTAAAAAAGCTGAAAAGAAATTCACTTTCAAAAGAAAAGTTCGTAACTACTATTTAAGTCAGAACAGAGCTCTCAATTTGAAGTCGTCATAATAATTATTATTAGGTTTCTTGATATTGTCTTTTTAATTTTTGGTGTTTGTTAAAATATCTATTAGTTTATTTTATCTGTATATGTGTATTAGTATCAATCTAAATCTGAACTCTCGTTAGTAAAAAGTTTTTTTTTTTAGACATTACTTTGTACCCTATCACTATGTTTCCCTATTTAACCCAAAGGTTGACTGGTAGAGAATGCCTTGTGGCATTAAGTCCACCTATGTACCACTATTGTACATGAAGTTTAAATAAATAAATAAATATTTTGGTATTACGTTTGTATGAACAACGCATGCTCCGCGCCGCGCGCCGGCCCCTTAAGTTTAACACAAATATAAAAATAAAATGTGTGTCTCACGGCTGCGCCAAATAGGCCCAGCTGGCCCAAATGCCGGGCAACTAGTGCCTAACGATGGTTTTCATTGATACCTAGCTCACCTATAAAGTTCCTATTACATTAATTCAACAATATTATTTCACTGCAACTTTAAATGCTTTAAAACTCAATTTCCTCCTGTATTGTGTAACGGGCTAGTGTCCGCAACTCAACGTCAAAGCGCACATTTTGCGCACAGTTTTATAGTCCTACAAGAATGAATAAGAATGTATAAATAAGAAATAGGAAAGTATGAAAAATAAATTATTAAACAAGTATTATAAATGACCTACATAAAATAGTGTTGTTAATTTTTTAAGTATTTACTAAATAAAAACATACTCTAGTCACACTTGCAAGATACGATAATTAACAACAAAGTAATGCTTCTGTGATTAAATTAAAATATCAATTTCGAATCAAAGTTTGAAGTAGTTATCTGCCAAACTGATCTCTATGGACAAATTTCGCATACGACTGCGGGCACTGACTTCCGTTTCAGTAAGTATTTTGATGGAGGTGTCCAAGTTCTCTGTCCTTTAGGATTAGCAGTACGAGCCTAAATGGAGCTAGCTACGTGCATACTTACGTATTTTGGTTATTGTACCTATTTATTTTCATCCATATGTTCTTGACTGCTTCGTTGGTCTGGTGGTAGCAAACGCGATTGCTCTAGTCAGGGGCCCGAAATCCAACTGCATCCAGTTAGACTGGAAGCCATTCCCAACGTTGTTGAGAAAAGGCTAGGTATGTGCCTCGTTTCATTTGAGTATAAATAACTTACACAATTATGAAATGTGCTTTCTAGGGTGCTTTTAAAACAGTAAATGAGATAGATACCATAACATCATCTGGCTAGCCTTTTCCCAACTATATTGGGGTTGGCTTCCAGTCTAACCGGATGCAACTAAATACCAGTATTTTACATGGAGCGACTGCCTGTCTGACCTCCACAACCCAGTTAGTACTGGGTAATACGATACCCCTTGGTAAGACTGGTTGTCAGAGTTTTTGGGCTACTGACTACCTCTTACAACTGTCAAAGATCTACAAATAACAGCCGGGACCAACTGCTTTACGTGCTATCCGAGGCACGGAGGAAACTCGGTATGTCAGGGTGGTCACGCATCCACAGACCAACGTAGGCAAGCACGGCTTAAGGCGATTCCCCGAGCAAAATTAGCAACTCTATTTGTGGTGGTTCAAACTTCGTTTGAAATACTGTTAGAATAAAGTTCTAATCAGCTTGCACTACAAAGTGATTGTTACGTCAGTCACTGCAGGCCGAATAGTGCGAAATGAGTGGTTTTTATTCTTTATAAAATAAAAGTTACGTCTTTTGGAAAAAATAAAACACAATTATGTTCATTATTAAATTCTCTATCCATTAGTATAAGTAGCAAATCAAAATAATGGTTACTTTACGAAGAGTAGCATTTTATAAATCATAATTTCTCATTTCTGTGGTTTCGTTGTGAGGGGATTTATTAAACATTAAGCTACTTAAAAAACAAAATGAAACGACAATTTTGGAGTCAAGAATATGTAGTAATTTAATGTATTTTATATTAGTTGGTATTTCCTTTGGATAAAGAGGAGTAGGCTCCAAAAAACTGCTCGTTCAAGGTCATTTGCTCGGGGAGGCGCCTTAACCTAATAAAGATCGACCACAGCGGCTGTTATTATTTAGCCACGAGCTTCTCCATAAGACATAATAAGGCGTTTTTTATTCGGAAATATTCGCCATAATAATAAATTCTGTATTCCTCTAATGACAGCTCAGGCAAAGGTTTACCCCTCACACAATTCAATATTTTAACAATGCTTATTTTCCCACACCAAAAACACACAAAACGTCCCTCTCCCAGCATCCCCTGCCAGTAGGTACTACAGTACAGTAGTACTCTCTGATTTGTCGCGCAAACCACGCCCCCTCGTTTACTCGCGCTGGTAGCGATAAATATAGATATTTAGTATTATAGTACTATATATAGGGTGTAAAAACCTCTTAACGAAGCCGAAAGGCACTTGTTTTCCCCGTCATTGCGATATTTTTTTTTGTTCTACACCATACTGGAACCTTCTAGTTACGGAGATACTGGTTATACAATGTTCCAACTTTTTGACAATTTTTTTTTTATATAAGTTTTTAATGTAAGATTTTTACTTTAAACACCTCCGCGACCCCCGTACTATTCAATCCATCCATCAGCACAATGTTTTGAGTGCGATACATTGCAATGGAGTTCTACCACGAAACATGATTTTTCATCCCAAAAATAAAAGGCGTTTCCCAGCAATCATTTTTGCGTAAAGTTACTTAGTTTGATGTACTGAATGCTTGGTTGACGGCTTCGTGATGAGGTTGTTTACAACTTGTATATTAATCTACTATTGATAAGCATGATAAGTTTGCTCCGAGTTTATCCCGCTCTCACTTGCAAACCGACGATTGAGGCATTACATAAAGGTAGATTACTTGGGGCGCCTAATTCTGTTCTTGTTGTGATTTTACTGATTCATCTGCGTATAGTATAATTATCACTAGCTTCGGTGAAGGAAAACATCGTGAGAAAACCAAACATGCCTGAGAGATATTTCTTGACGCGGCATGTAAAACCAAGTCAGAGGCTCATGGGCGGCATAAAAACTCTGACACCAGGTTAGGCACTAACCACATGATTAAGAAAGAAGTGTGTGTATTTTCATTTTGAAATGATATTCTGCATTTAGTTGGACTATAGGTACCCAGGTGGTATCTTTTGAGAGGTGTCTTTTTGACGTGATGGTGTAAGCAATGATATGAGGGAAAAAGAAGTAAGTAAATGATTACGTGACGGTTGACAGAGGAGAATTGAAGAAAAAATTGTGTTGCGCCGATCCCAAGTAACTTGGGATGAGGGCTGGGATAAGAAAGATGATGATACGCATCTGAAAACGGTTTAAGGTATTATTAGGTCATCCACCGATGTTAAAACAACAGTTACAAAATTAACTACGCAGACGTAATGAGTTTATGAACAGGTTATGTTCATTTTACAAACTCATCGCGCCACGTTTTTGATATCTTGGGTGTTGAGCGGGCATATGGATTACTACAATATTCTACGATGATGATATAATGTAAGATGGTTCACACAAAACTTTATTTTACATAGCTTAATGGTGTCTTTTTAAATGACGCATAAACTTAAGTGTTCATTATATACCAATTGATGTTTACACAACCATTTTAACTGCTTTTTGATTATCGAAAAAAGAGCCAAATAAATTTGATTTAAAAGAGCAAGCACAAGCAGGCTGAATTAAAAATACATTGTATTTACTTTTATATAGTTTTCTTATGATTTCATTTCATATCCCAGATATTATCATTTCTCGTGCAGAGCAGGTGACAACGCAGCGTCCTAACTAATGCCCATTATGACCTGTATCCAGCAATTAAAAACATATAATTATTTATTTTAATTACTGAACAAAATACTACATATAATGTGATATTTACAGAGTCTCACAACAGTTGATATTAAGAATGCGATGGCAATTAACACGTAAAGGTGGTAGACGTAAAGATAACATTTAAATTGCAATTATATAGAATTTTAATTATGATTATTATAAATACCTGTCTAGGCTGATAGAGTCCAATAAAGTTGGACATGCTGTTTTAAATAGAAGCATAATAATCGGCGTATTCTGTCTTTTATGGAGCTCACCAGATCCAGCAACAAATTTTCTATTAATCATTAATCGTTTTTAAATACCTCATTGAGCTGTTATTGCAAGTAAAATTGCCGAATAACACAAGTGTCATGAGTTGATTTTCCACACGGATTTTCTTAATAATGCCAGCTTGCAGTCTTTTGTGCAGGGTTGATGGCAATGGGCTTCCCTCATTGACATGGGTACTTACAGATTTGGCAAAACGTTACTGTGATTTTGCCTACCCATTTTAACAACAGTGTGTATTAAGCTAAATTAATTATCAACTGCCTCGTGGGTGTAGTGGTCGAGTCAAGTGTGACTGCTGAGAAATAAGTCCTTGGTTTGATTCCCAGGTCGGGTAAAGTGTTATTGGGTTTTTCCATCAGGAATTTATCAGTAGCAGCCTCGGAGTCTAGATTTATTTCTTACCCCTATTACATGGCAAATGTGGGTGTATATTATTACCCTTCTGCCTAACCCTCCGAGGATTACAGGCGTGGTATGTTTTTAATAATCACTTAAAATTATTTTTCTGTATTGTTCCAGTGGTCATGCACAAAGAAAAAGAAGACATTCATGGACATCGGAGAGAACACTCACCGTACGACCACGTCATGCCGGATGGAGAGATGTTCTTACAAGTAAGTGTTGTTCATCATCATCATCATCGTCATCATCATCATCATCATCATCAATATAATCATCATCATCATCATCATCATCATTTCAGCCGAAAGACGTCCACTGCTGGACATAGGCCTCCCCCAAGTGTCGCCACATTGGCCGGTCCCGTGCGTCTCGCATCCAGCAGATTCCCGCTACCTTCATCAGGTCATCGGAAGACATTGCCTTGGAAGACCTGCCACCAGGTGGAGTGTCGTTCACACCAATTTATTTCGGCTGGTACAGAATTTTTGCGTGGCCTTTATTTTGGAAATAAAATAAAACGGCGGAAGCACCGTAGATAAGCCAAACTATTAATGGCCCTTTTGAAATCCCTATAAGAGACATTTGCTATCTTTTTCGTCTGGCGATCCAATTTTGCTATCCATGCGAAACACAAGTCTTGTCCAATCCAATAGTTTTCCTTAGCTATAGAGTTGTGGACAAAGGGGCTTTAGAACTGCTGAATCTATTGTTCGCTATGTGTCAGAAAAATGCAGTCCGGTCGGAACTACTTAGTGAAATTAGTGCAGATATGATATGCCAATAAGTGCAGATATGATATGTCTTTTCCCAACTATGTTGGGGTCGGCTTCGAGTCTAACCGAATGCAGCTGAATACCTGTATTTTTCATGGAGCGACTACCTATTTGACACACTAAATAGTGAAGGCAAAGTAAAAATAAACCAACAGTAATAAACAATACATTACTATTTAATTCCGATCCAGAAAATACAAATAAAAAACCATAACGGATTCGTCATATATTATGATATCTACGACAAATATAAATATTGACTCCAGGGCTGACACTAAACTATTTTCTATTATCATAACATCATAGTATTAACGCCTAACCTTCGAATTCAAGGTTACAAAATAACAGAACCTTGAACAAAGCTTATGTTTTCACTTTTATCAACTTTTTTGATTTATTCTATGCAATATTGTTTATGGAAGAAAATTGGTGACTGTGTAACTTTTTTGTGATTTGAAAACAAGAATTTGTGTGGTATAACTACAACTGAAAAACCCGACTACTGAAAAATCACGCTTTAGTTAAATTCGGGGTTTACAAGGTAAAATCGTCTCCTCCTATTGTTGAAGTCGGTTAATGTAGCCTATGTTACCCGGCCTTTAATAACGAATCAATTGATACCTTATTCATCATAATCAAATGAATAGTTTAGGCGCTACAGAGGAACTTCAGTAAATACAGATATTCATAGATTGCGAAAATCATAACCCTTTCTTTTGGTTTCGCCGTAGTCGGGTAAAAAAAAGAAATGAAAGAGGGTTTCATCACTGACACAATGTTTATAAAATACAAAGCCTCTGCCAAACTGCAAGGCATCTATCTATCATGGGCTTTAGGTTTCCGGACCGGTTGGTTCTTAAAGTGGATCATTGTGCGTGAGCCATGGTGGCCGATTACTCTAACCAGCCCACCTCCCTCTAGAAGCAGATTAAACTTCCCGGTCTCCTCAGGGCATCCGCAAGGGATCTTGGTGTTCCCAGGGTCTCCTCACGAATCTTGGTAACGCCGGTGTACTCGTACTCAAGGAGCACATGCACCACCGTTTCTTCCGCCTCCATGCATGCTCTGCAAGGCATTTGTTGGCAGACGTAACCATTGCTTGTTTTTAATAGCTATCCTTGGTCGAGTGGTCATAAGTACTACTGCTGAGCATGTTGATCCTTAGTTCAATTCCCCGGCAAAGTGCTTTATCCATCAGCAATTTCTCAGTAGCACTCTGAAGTCTGGACTTGTGTCCGGTTTGTGGCAATAGGCTCTCCTTCTGTTACGTGGGACTTTAACATAACTGGCAAAATGTAGTTACACCCTTGGTTTATCCTTTGGAGTTTCAGACTTGTTAGTTATGCTTGAGGACTTCAAACGATATTAAAATCAAGATTATGGCTCCTTTTTCCTGAAAATTCTATGTGCCTAGTACATGATTTCATCCTACACAATAGTAAAGCCTAAAAATCTTTGTTTTTTAACTCTGCAGTTCTTGCAATAACTATAGTCCCATAGAGTCGACATGACACAGTTATAAATTATGAATAGTTAGTCCGTAACAAAATAAATCAATGGAAGTATCGACGCCATAAATAAATCAGTACTATGAGCTTATTTTACGTTTGCTAGTTAGCTTTGTGAGTTTTCAATGTCATACGATACGATTTTTGTGACGATGCGGGAATATTTCCGCATCGTCACAACGTATTTTTAAATTCATGACGTCCTGGGTTCGATTCCCAGGGCGGGCATAGTCTTATTGAGTTTTTCCCATCAGAAATTTCTCAGTAGTAGCCACGGAGTCTGGATTTGTGCCCGGATAATGTCAATAAACTCGCCCTCTATTACATAGTATTTAAAAATTTCTGGCGAAATGTGGGTGTACTGAATTGCTGTTGGCATTTTCTGCAAGCCAATGGAAATGCGTCCCCACATTTCTACGTCCAACTTGGCTCGTAACTCAGCCTTGTGTCTGGACGAGGAAATAGCTACGAAAGCCAACGAAAAACTTGGCTAAAGTCTTTATTGTCGTCGACAGAATAATTTCGGTCCCCCACCGTTTGAGCGGGTTTCAGTCCGAAAAACTTTTCGTTTTTGTTTGAATTCGTGGATCGGCTTCGGAAAAGTTCGTTTTATTTATTCGGGTAAAGTTTTCTCTGCGTATAGGTTTTGATAGGTTATGCCTATGCTGTTGTTATATGTGAAGTTGTGTAGCGTAGGGTGGAATGAATTGCTTTATTTGCAACATGGAATCTGCCTCAATACTTGACACAAAAGCTATCCAAGTAGGTACCTACTACCCAATCTACCTACTTCTTCTTCCTTCTTTTTCGTGGGGTTCGTGCCTAACCTGGTGTCAGAGTTTCTATGCAGCCCATGGGCCTCTGACTTGGCTTTACATGCCGTCGAGAAATATCCCTCATGCATGCTGGTTTGGTTTCCTTACGACATTTTCTTTCACCGAAGCAAGTGATCATTTATTATACAATACGCACATGCATCCGAGAAATCAGAGGTGTCTTGGGTTTGAACTCAAGACCTATGACTTGGCAGCCCAGCGGTCACACCACTAAGCTATCGCTGCTATCAATCTACTTACTAAGGACCTCCTATATAAATAAATAAATATCGCTGGACAATACACACAGTGCCATCTAGTGCCACACTAAGCAACGAGGCTTGTGTCGTGGACACCAGATAGTTGATATACTACATAGATACTTTTTGTTTGTAAATACATATTAACATCCATGACTCGGAAACAAATGTCCATGCTCATCATACAAATATTTGCTCCTACCGGAATTCCACTTTCTACCCGGGACCCTAAGAACGTAAGGCAGCCTTACTACCGCTGCGCCATTCGGGTCGTCAAATAATCAAAAATGTTAAATAAATGCGTGATAAAATGAAAAAATGTGTACCCGTAGTGCTCCTCGATCGTAATCCTGCTGTCTCCATTTCAATTTAATTGGGGTTGGTGCAGCAAGTATTTTTTTTCCCCACATCTTTCAACCGTCTTAATGTGCAGTTTCTGACAATTGTGTATGTCAATTGTATGACCACTTTAACTGTGCAGTTTAAATTGGCGCTGCTTGTCAAGAAAAAATATCAAACTTGGAATTCTATTCATTCTATTTTATTTCATCTTGACATTTACTTTAGTTCTGTGTTTTCCCGCCTGCACAGATAAGTTGGTTGAAGTGTAAGACACACGTAAAGACGTTGCGTTGGAAGGACCGATGACCTAGTGAAGGTTGCGGGGATCCGCTGGATGCGAGTCGCACGGGACCGGTCAATGTGGCGACACTTGGGGGAGGCCTATGTCCAGCAGTGGACGTCTTTCGGCTGAAATGATGATGATGATGATCAACAGACATTATTCGCACAGTCTTTCACTGATTCTAACATGACTTATTGTTCTATTGCAGGCACTCAACGGTTTCCTGATGATCCTGACGTGTGAGGGTGAGGTCTTCTTCGCCACACACAGCATCGAAAGTTACTTAGGCTTCCATCAGGTATAGTACAGCATATTTCGCAATCTACCTAAGTAACCCGTCTGCAGGTACCCCATTAATAAACTAAGGGGTGCCATAAAATTATTCAGCTAGGCTTCATTCGGTTTAGCTGGTCGGAAAAAAATATATGGTGGGAGATGAGAGCTGGCTCGAACATGATTCAATGATGCCAAACAGATGCCGAATAAAATCCAAGTATGTTTAGTAATTGCGTCGACTCGGTTTTTATTTCAAACTGATACTTCTGAATTGAATGTGCACAAATTTACTATACTCAAATGCAATGGCATTTGAGTATAGTAAATTTGTGCACATTCAATTCAGAAGTATAAAGAAAGAAGTATGTAGAAAGTTTCGAACCACGCAATAACCGAGCCTAAAACAGGCGAAAAACAAAATTCTCCTCGTTCAACGACAATTTTTACCCACAAATTCACTTTAATTAATTACATTATTTCCATATAAAAATTACCGTATTTTCTTTATGAAAGGCCGCATTAACCTTATTAATCACTTAGCCAGAATAAGATAAGGCTTAGACCAAAATTTAATTAATCATAAAATATTTAAAGTGTGCTATAAAAATATTAATTAAAGCGCGATAAGTAAGCTTAGTACCGTTAGTGCCAGTGTAGTGTTATCGGTAGCACTTTTTTATCGGAGTTTCAACGAATGGCTTTGTAATCTCTAGAGTATTTACAGTATTTACATATTTTCACGTTTTAGTAGGTACTTTTTTTGGGGGACTAAGTTTAATGTGGGGGGAATTATTTAGGTACCACCCCCTTGGGGAAAGTGGTTAAGTGTGTTGCTATGTGAGTAGTTACGTATGTAATAACACGTTGAAAAATAGCTGGTAATAAAAACACCCGTTTAAACCATATTTAGAGTTTTAAAAATAAATAACTATTTTTTTCTTATTTTTGTTCTCGTTTTTAAATAGTGATAAACTGCACCATATCGTTTCATCACACCGTAAAATAAATAACTAGCGACCTGCCCCGGATTTGCACGGGTGCAATGTAGCATTCATATAAACTTTTTTCTTGAATCACTCTATCTATTGCTGAAAACTGCATTAAAATCCGATGCGTAGTTTAAAAGATCTAGGTAAGCCTACAAACAGCGGGAGCGACTGTGTTTTACACTATGTAAAGATATCTCAGATAATGTCAAAACCTATGTAACAATGGATAAGCTACAATAACACATGCCATTCGAATACAGGTCCCTATTTTTTTTTCTGTAATACATTTTTCATTGCACATAGAACGGGTAACTCAGTAGGTAGTTCCAACCCCCACAATTGTTACATGGCTTACAAAATATTACAAAAGCATATTATTATGTATCTCCATAATTTAATAGCTTCCGCCCCATCCTTAGTTTTCCTCAAACAATAACTCACCAAACATCCTCATACTGTAACCAAATAAATCATTTTCATATCCCAATACGTTTCAAACCACAAAAAAAAATAACTAAACCGCGGTAACCAAAAAAAAAAATCTTTAAAAACAAAAGACTGCGACGTATATGTATATTAAAATCGCTCGTTAACAAATGCCCTCCGCATTACAGCTAATAAAGTCCCCGATGAAATATTGCTATTAGAATGTAAAAACCCCGGTTTTCGACCCCCTTTCGACCCCCGTACGACCCCCGCTATAAAACTTTCAGTTGGCAGTGATCGTATGCGTATAAATTTTACGTCCAAACCCCCCCTTTCTCCTCTTTGTTTTGTTTATGCTCAAAGCGAGCGAGTAATTCGGTTACCTGAGTTACTTTAGTGAGACAAAGATTATTGGGCAGAGTCGATAGGTTGAATGGTTCATGTGTTAAACTATTGCGGGAACATTATACCTACCTACCTACCTCTTAAGAAACTCTACGTTGGAATGATTCTTTCAAGTTCTATGGACGTACAGTATGTGGATCTTTCAGAAGAAATTAATTAAAAGCTGTCTGCATGTCTTATAACTTCTATTAATAAACCACTTCGAAGCATTACAAATGCTGCTGCAACAAAAAAGTGCCTACTTTAGGTATAAGAAAAAAATAATCGTGTAACATAAATCGTAGATTCTTCGAATCTTAGTAATATGCTAGTGCTTTCTTGAATCTTCTGTAATTTTACGCATAACAGTCTGTGTTTTCTACCTACTTTCGCATCTACAGCCTAATCCATGCCGATCAAAGTGCGTAGGGTGGGTCGCGATTAAAACAAATCGATTTATAAATCATTAAATCGGTCCGGGTACTTGCCACTTCCTGGCATACTGCGTGCCACGTGGCAAACTAAGCCATGCTTAAATGAGGGCGATTATACGCAGTAGAGATTGCCAGAGTAAATAATACTGTGGACGTTAAATCCGATTATTAGCATACAATTTAGGTGAAAACTCAGTAATAGGTAAGGTTGTTAAAAATTAAGTCTGAAATGTTTTTGGAGAAAGTAATAAAGAAATTCGTATTGATTGTGAAATGAGAAGTTAGGAACAGTGTTGGCCCAGTAATAACGGCCTTGGCTTATAAATTGTTGATCGTGATTTCGAAACCAGGCACTTAAGGTTTCACCCTGGTCTAGAAGGTGTGCTTTGAAATTTGAATGAGATGAAAGCAAAGAAACGCAAGATTGCGTTGATAACTAACAAAAATACAGTAAGATAAATCATTTGTGACAATGTGTCATGCAACAACTTAAAGATACGAGGGTAAAACATACAATATAACCAGTTCACACAAAAGGTATGCTATGCTATTTTTATAAGCAGACTTTTAAACTAGATGTAGAATCTTTATAAAAATTACTCATCAATAAGAAAAAATAAAGTCCAAAGTCACAATCGTAAATTCAATTATACTAAAGCACTTTTTCAAATTAAACAAAAACTCAAATTCCAAATGCATCTTTATTCGGAGGGGTGGTCTGAATAGGAACATTAACTTCAATCCGCACCAGGTGGGTGCCGAGCAGTATCGATCGCTAATGGTCTGAGCTTCATCGTAAATGGCTCCGACTGCCACCAAGATCATTTTTATTATTCCATTTTGTTTTAATTTCTGCTGTTTGAGTTTTTCGTTTTTGTGTACCTTGGATTGAGTCATTATTTTATTCGTGTGGGACTGTCTGTATTTTGTTTCAACTTTGTGATGTAAATGTCTAGAACTTTCAGTGGTTAACTTAACACAATACGTAGTAGTTAAATCGGGATTTTAAATTGAAAAAAAAATACATAAACTCATAACCATAATCTGCCAGAAGTTTTTAAAAAACTATTTTAATCATTTCATAAACAATAATAATAATTCAATCAAATTTATTCATCAAGATAAAAAATGGGACCCTAAAGTTAAGTCACAGTTAATCAAAACTTTCTATCTCCCCCATGAAAACTAGTAGAGACAAATTACAGCTATATTTTCCAAAACGTGCTTACAATGATATCATCCATCAATACAAAACCATGACGAAAAATTGCCAAAACAAAGGTCTATCAACAAAACATGATGGCACACCATAGCAACCCCCTACCCCAATGAGAACAAAAAGCAATTACCCAACAAATCATCTTTTGACGTTTAATGCCAACGCAATATGTTGTTACTCATACCAGCCCTATACATATTTTACAAATTCATTTATATGTTTAGAGAGGGGCCGAAGTTCGTGCCTTGGGTTACCCCATTGATTATCAATTAGTTTTGTACTAGCATCATATGCTGTTGCATTATCTACACTATTTATACGGTTTATTGTTGAGTGACGTGTGGCAAAATAAATTAGAAATCAACCCAAAGAATTTTAGAACATATTCTAAGGTGGTTAAGGCAGTCATTAGCTTGTCATAGGTCCGGAATTAACACGTCCATCTTCGTTACAGATGATTCCTTAATGATTGAGCTTCGAATCGATTTCTAGGGCTCGCTCGCTGTGGTTTATTGATTTACGGTTTGATTGTGACTTGCTCTTTTTACTGTTGTTGAGCTTGTATTTGTTGATTAAATTATCTTGTTATCTTTTGGTTTATTGAATCTTATTAGGAGCCCACTAGAATAAAGATTTAAATAATTCAATGGCGTTTAACTCTTAGAATTGTTGAAATTTAAAATTTTTACTCGTACTATTTTGCACGTTTAAAATAACCTTTTCAAATTTTTTAACTCAATTAAGTCTACGGCTGTGGGCTGTGGGCTGTGATGGGGTCAGTCGAACTATGTTATCTTTTATGATTGAGAACTTAATTCCAATTATTACTTACATCATCAATTCATCTCTGCAGACTGGTGTGTTTCCTGAAATGTGGCGTAAGGCTTACATTATTCCTCTCACTAAAATTTTCAACCCTAGTTTAGTTCATAAATAATGGCCTGTAGAATTCGAGATTAACGGTCTTGGTCCTAATAGATTTTTCCATTGCTTTTAACACCGTTGATCACGACATTCTTCTGGCCATACTGTTCCAAATTTGGGGTTTCTGTTAACGTTCCCGACGTTAACAGAAACCCCAAATTGTCAGGCCATCCTCATTGGTAGTTCATACTATTTGAGAAATGTGAACACTAGCCAACTTTTGCCACTGATGTTCGAAAACTCCGTCATCTCTCTTTCACCTTACGTAAAAGACTTGGATCTGTACATTGACGACAGTTTAAGCTGGAATAAACATGTGGCTCAGGTAAGCCTAAAAGTCTCATTCTCACTACGGTCTCTATAGATTAGATTCAAGCATTTCCTCCCATCTAGCACCAAACTCACTTTGGTCCAGTCACTTGTGCTTCCCATTATAGATTATGCTGATGTTTGTTGCTCTGATCTTTCCCAAGACTTCTAAATAAATTGGATCGACTTCTCAACAATTGTATTCAGTTTGTTTTTGGCCTTCGTAAATACGATCACAATTTTTACCTTTCGTTCTCAGCTTAAATGGCTGCCTATCAGACTTAAGAAGTCCCTCAGATCTCTCTGCATGCTTTTCACCATTATGAACGATCCATATGCTCCCGATTATTTAAAGATATATTTCAAAGTGTTGGGCAGTTCTCATAGTCGTAACCATCGAGCTTCAAAGAATCTACTCCTCCAAATTCCTTCACACCGTACAGGCTTTATGTCAATTTCTTACGCTATCTCTACTATAAAGCTCTGGAACGCGCTACCTTTTGGCATTAAAAAGGCTGAAAGATAATTCACTTTCAAAAAAAAAGTTCGTAACTACTATTTAAGTCAAACTAAATAGCTCTCAATTTGAAATCTAGTCATAATAATTATTATTAGGTTACTCGTTACTTTCCTTTTAGGTAATTTTGGTATTTGATACAATATATATTATTTTATTTTATCTGTTTAAATGTGTATTAGTATCAATATAAGTATATAAATTCTCGTTAACAAGTTAGTTTTTTAGACATTACTTTGTACCCTATCACTATGTTTTCCTATTTAACCCAAAGGTTGACTGGTAGAGAATGCCTTGTGGCATTAAGTCCGCCTATGTACCACTATTGTACATGAGGTTTAAATAAATAAAGCTTAAAACTCAAAACAGACAGAAAACAATGCTTGCAGCTCGCTCAGTATTTTTTTACTGGACTAAAAAATCAATCAAACTGCATTTGCCTAACTATTAGAAAACAAGAAAACTGACCTTTTATCCGTATAAATCCTTTCATCAATAACCTAATAACAAAATTCTCGTTTCTTATTTCCAGTCGGACATAGTCCACCAGTCAGTTTACGAGCTCGTCCACTCCGAAGACCGGGAAGAGTTGCAGCGTCAGATCCTGTGGAACTCCTTCCTTCCTCCCGAGGTCAGCAACCTGACACTACAGGATGTCTTAAGACCTGACAGGGCGCATCTCTTAGAAAGAAGCTTTACTGTCAGATTTAGATGTTTGCTTGATAATACTTCTGGGTTCTTAGTAAGTATTGACTGTGTTTTATTTTTAGAGCTAACTTATCTTTTTAAACATAAAAAATAACTGCCTTTGAAATAAAACCTTTTTGCAAAAAAATAAAACCGACCTTTGTTTGATTCATTTAGGTTATTTTGTCACCGGCTTCTGAAGCTAAAGTTATTTTTTTTTTGTGTTTTGTGTTTTTTGAAGTCGGTTTTTTTTTTTTTGCCAAAAGTTTTTTTTATTTTTCCATTTTTTGTTGTAATATCTTATACAAATATTTGCTATGCATTTATTTTACATTGTTAACAATACATATCATGGTAATAGGCTTATCCCAATAAATGGAACTTAACATACCTAAACTGTCGAAATTTGGGTGTATTGTACACATCTGCGAGCATATAGGCGTGATGTTACGTCATGATGTTGTATAAACAATTGCAGCAATCACGACCGATTTACCGTCTAGTTTTGAAGAGTTCCATTGTATATATCACCGAAGATCAGCATCAGATCTTCACCAAATTTAAATGCGACCATCTCAGGAGTAAACTCTTTCAAATAAAAAAAAGGATTTTGAGAATCGCTTCACAAATGGAGGAGAAATCGGTAAACATACATGAAATTATACCACACGACTGAAAATGTTCATAAAATGAAAACTACTGGGCCAAACTATGTTACATTTTATGGGACCAAATGGCAACTATTCCGCATCGAACTAAAGAACACGACGACAGAATCAATTTGATCATAAATCTCAGCGCAATCGGTGTACATACATAAAAAAAAAAAACAATCGGATTGAGAACCTCCTCCTTTTTGAAGTCGGTTAAAAATAATTGATGCTAACTATATTTTTGTAACTTTAATTCAAGAAAATGTATCTTAGATTGTAATTTAAGAATGGGACTTCATTATTATTTTTTTGTTTACTTTATACTTTTGGAAAACTGTGTAAAATTAACCGAGTCAGCAATGAATCATTATGCTAATTTCTTACTTTTGATTTCCACAGAGGCTTGACATCCGAGGTCGAATCAAAGTCCTCCACGGGCAAAACAAGAAAACAGAAGAGCCACCTCTAGCATTGTTCGCAATATGTGCGCCCTTTGGACCTCCCAGCCTTCTGGAAATCCCGCAGAAGGAAGTCATGTTCAAGAGCAAACACAAACTCGACCTGTCTCTAGTCTCTATGGATCAACGGTAAGGAAAATGTTGAACTAAAAAAAAAAAACTGGAAATGAACTAATGAACACGACTTATTGTAATTATACAATAAGTCGTGTTCATTAGTTATGCACATTAGTACGTAGTGATAGAAATAATTATTGTGTAAAAGATAAAAATATCTGTTATTTTTTCCCGGCTAGCGTGACTATGACGACTGAGAGATCAATGCAACTAACCTGCTAAAATAACCCACAAACAGTCATGACATAGGCAGTGACAGGCTACACTTTCTTTTTTTCCAAAAAAAAAACCTTTACTTTTACTGGTAAAAATAGAAATGCCAACATTGTTAGGATACACAACCGTTTAGAAAAAGAAATTCTCACGAAGCCAACAGTTATTTCAAGTTTAGTGTGACAACATTAATCTATACAATAAAAAGCAAATATTTAAACTTTTAACGAGTTTAGAGTACACAATGCATCGTTTGTTATAATTAATACTTAGTTCAAACTAAAAGTTACCACGACGAGGTACTGTGAAAAGTTATTTTAAGCAAAAACAGTAACAATAAAAGATCACCAATGATCAGAAGTATTTTATAAACCATAATAAATTGGTAATTGACACTCGAATAGTGCTGGAACAATGGTTGGCTTAATTAATGGAATGCCGCAAGGTTGAGGCAAAAAATAGATTTTTAGACAATGGCTTTACATCTATGGTTGAGGAAGTCGTGAGTTCAAATTCAACTCTGATGCACTATAGTGAATTGTAGTTCAATTGCTTGTTCTGCCGGGTAGATTGGTGACCCCTGACATTAAATGAAACACACGTTAAAACAAATTCACCTAATTATTATTTTTTTACTTTGCAAGGTTTAAAACCAACGTAAACTTTCTTTTTGTTTCCTTGGTTACTGTTCAGAAAAATAATTTAACAAATGAAATCATTTTTGTAAGGCTTGATGAGCTAAATTGCAACCCTGATATTCAATGGAATTAAGATTTGCGAACTGATTTATTTCACGATGTCCCCTCACCTCATAATTCTATAGTCCTTTAAAACACAATTTCTGGTTCCAGGGGTAAAATGCTACTAGGTTATACAGATGCTGAACTGGCGAATATGGGAGGCTACGATCTTGTACATTACGATGATCTAGCCTATGTCGCTAGCGCACATCAAGAATGTAAGTACTTGGATTTTAGATAAAGATCACATTAAAATATCACTAACTACACACGTACGCACGTACGCACGTATGGTCGAACAAGCTATTTGGTTTACATTTTACAATGTAATTTGTTGGCTAAACTGTAAACCAAATAGCTTTTCCGACCGAAAAGCAAAAAAAAAAAAAACCGAAAATCCGAAAATGAAAATACATATAACGATAGTGATACGTACGTATCACTATCGTTATATGTATTTTCATTTTATCTACGTGTGGAGGCTTGTAATTAGCGATTTGGAAATACTACACTTGTTTATCATTTTTTGCTTGTAAAATAAATAAACAATGGTTGGAAATATACAATTTCTGAAAAAATTTACAATGCTACACACCATTTAATTTCACGATCATTGCAATTTGATTGAACTAAACTTTTGTTACAGTATTAAAAACAGGTGCTTCCGGAATGATCGCTTACCGCTTCCAAACAAAGGATGGTCAGTGGCAGTGGCTACAGACCTCTTCTAGACTAGTCTACAAGAATTCTAAACCTGATTTTGTTATCAGCACGCATCGACCGCTCATGTAAGTCGTTATTATTTTATTTTTCTGTGACTATAAGACTTGAATTCCTGTTACGCTGATGTCGGTCGCGTACGTCGGTTGCGGTTACGAGTATACATTGTGTTCTATATAGCACCATACTGCGACGCTGACGACAGCGGCGCGTACTTTGCTACTGTATTTCTCGCTGACGTACGCGACCGACATTAGCGTAACAGGAATTCAGGCCTTATAATTAGAACTAGTCTATTGTTTTTGTAACTGATTTCTTTTACAAATTATCCTAAACTAAGTTTCTCTTTGTTGATTTCAGGGAAGAAGAAGGCAGAGACTTACTCGGGAAAAGAACAATGGACTTCAAAGTGAGCTACCTTGACACCGGTCTAACGAGCCTATACTTTTCAGAGTCGGAACAGCTCTCTGGTTGCGAGACCAACGTCACCACTCCTCCAAGAACAGCCAGAAGATACAAAACACAACTGCGGGACTTCCTATCAACTTGTAGGAATAAGAGAAGAGCCCCTACCACCCCAGCACCACCTCCTGTGGATTACTTAGCAGCGGATGCAGTAGCGGCAGCGTACACGAATTTAAATGGTGCCTACACAGCTCCTTACGGAGAATATCCTCCAGCCCCAACCTTACACTACGCCCCGCCACCTCTAGACGACAGATTCTTAACGGCGGACAATCTCTTCCATCAATATAAGCCTCTATCTTATCATTATACTCCTTACGCGCCGAATGGCTTCCTTGAACCAGCTCCTCCACCTGGGTATGAGGTGGCACCGACGTATCATCGACCACCTTCGAGAGAGTATACCTATGTGGACAGTACTGGGAGGTACATGAGTCCCGTGACTGGACAGGAGAGGAGGTCGCCTTCCGTTGTGCCGGGACCAAGTCCTGCGGGGTCGAGTAACTCGGAGCAGGAGCGAATGCAGCAGCCACAGGCGTCGGAGATGCCGCGCCAGACTGTGCTCATGTGGGGCGCTGGAGGGGCCGCTCAAGAAGTCCCCGTCGAGTACTCCCCTCCTCAGGTTTGGCGTTACCATCCATCACACTATCATACCGCTGAAGCCACTCAATGAACTTAATTTTATATTTTTGACTTCCCCAAACATGATCATTGAAAATTTTTAAACTGGATGTTCAATCCTGTTAGATTATTTGTTAAAATTCTTACATAGACGATCGTTTATGCTTAGGAAAATATTGCAATCTTTGTTACCAAGACTTTATTTTCTTATACCTCGCTCAGTGGTTAGACCGAATCGGTCTTTAGGTCTTTTATTAGACTTAAACAGGGTCCTTCCAGTATCTCCTTGTAGATACGTCTTTGATGTATATTTATAATTCGAGAATTTTATCCAAATATATTAAGAGATAGTCGTTTTGTAGAATAAATGGTACGAATCACGCGACGCATTGTTACACACGATAGGTTTAGTGACTACTTTGTAAATATTTTTTTATTTTTATATTACATGGCTTGCTTGGAATGAGAGTTTATCTAAATATTGGTTTATGAGTCTTTGATAGATTTGAGCGAAGTAAATTATCTACAATTTAATAAAAGTTCTAATGTATTCGAATATTCTGGCTTACTTTTTGAATTACCTTGTTTCTAAGAGGGTCCTAAATCAATCAATCTTTACAGTTTTTTAAGATTTGAAAATTGTTACGATTATTTGATTGTGTGGGTGTATCATTTTCTCTGCGTTCTTAATGATATTGTCATAAATGCTTTTTGTATAATCAAATGAATGTCTTTACTATTTGTGGCTTTAGCGAATATTTCTTTAATTTCATTTTTCATCATGGGAATTCTTATCGACTGATGCCAAATCTGAAATGAAAATGAATTCATTACTACATGTTTGTTAGGTACTAACACTTGTGTTAATATTGCAGGCACTTCACAGTACTTTAAGTTACGCGGCAAGCCTCGTATAAACAAGGTACATATCAATATTTTCTATAACAATTTCGCTCAGTTTCAAATTCAGAGTAAAATGTTTTTGCAATACATATCATTATAATTTAAGCACGCAATATTATGATCACAATATCACTAAATTATGCAGTCGACCCAGTATGTTATGAGCCTTTTTACTTCTAAGCTCTATGATAGTAAAATGTATGGCTATATTTTTACAAAATTGAAATCGAAAACTATTTTTACCTTGTCCACTAACCTAAGTCATAAAAAGTTTTGGATCTGTCTTTACTGTATTCAAAAAAAGTCTTCTCGTATTAAAATTTGCTGTTTTAAAAAACAATCTTGCAACTACAGCTATATTTATTGCAAGTTCATTGCCCAATTTGTACACATTATAACTAATGTTGGACACATTTCAATCTTGTTTACTTCATTATTGTCCTCGTGCTCTTATTTCCATTTATTTTTTACATATTTTTCTTTTCTTCCTTGTATATCTAACAACTGTTTTGATCAGCCATTAGTGGTGTTTGATATGTGTCCATCATTAGCCTTTTGGTCTTGCTTATGCACCATGTCTCCAAGCTCAGGGTCGACTGCTGCACCGCCGAACCAACGCCACGTAGTATTGTAAATACACTCGTCGTGCCTTTCACTATGTGCTTCTATTATTTTTTTATTGTACACGCTGAAATTTTGGCGGTTTTGGAACCTTGCTTTTCACAAGAAATATTTCCCTCCTGAAGAAGGTCTAAGTAACTAAATTAGCAAAACAACCATGTAGCAAAACGTCCAACTATCAGATGGTCTACTGGTACTAGGATGTGAAATTAAGCGGTGGTTTGATTGCTTCAATGTGATAGGTTAAAAAAACAGTTGGTTTTTCAGGCCCTTAGAATTCTTTTCTGCTAACTACAAAACTAAACATTCGGTTTTACCGACTACTGTTGGTAATAATTGCAATAGCCAAGGTTTACAGTTACTTGATAAAGTATTTTGAGACACTGTATTGTCTTCTTTCTACAACACTATTTGTTAGTCGTTTTAATTACTTTAAAGGCGTCTAGTACACATAAAATGAACAACTTTTGCTATGGGACCGACTATGAAATCTCGAAAAAAAAACAGCTGCTTCATACATTATTGGTTGCGTAACTCGAAAAAATGTAGGCAGCAACTGATTTTTTTTTCGAGATTTCAGTCGGTCCTATAGTAAAAGTTGTTCATTTTCATGAGACTAGACGCCCTTAAACAAATCTTGAGTAAAGACATATTACTCTAGTTTTATTTTCTCCTCGATCAAACTCCATGTACAGACCAAGCACAGCTTTTTTCTAAAACCAAAAAGAATTTCAGCCAGTATTTATTTAATACTTCATTGTGCTACAGTGACCGACGTTGGTACGGCATCGGTGACCTTGCGTTCAAATGACTCTTCCGCCGTCGACTTAGAATTTAAGATAGCTTAAATTTTGATGGGTCGTTGCGTGACACTGAATTTTGGTCGTAAAAAATTTGGAAAAAGAAACAGTCGAATGTTTTTGAGCAATTAGAACTCCTGTTTCAAAAACATTGTTCCTTTTCTAGCTAGAATTTATGTAACTGAAGCCATTAGAAAATTCCGTTCAAGTTTTTAAATTAATCTAATTTGTAAATGTCCAAAATAAATTAGAAGAAAATAACAATTTTGAGGAATTCTGTTTTTAAGAAGAAACACAGTTGAAATCTATGTAAATATTATTTGTAGTATACAAAACAAGTTATTATGAATAGCAGGTATTTTCTAGTAGCAGAAATTTTATATTTTTAACTTAAAATTCAGTGTTATTCGCAACAGAACCAGTATCAAAAAATATTTCGTCTTCTTATTGTATAAAAAAATAGTTTTGTCGATACGGGTCGTTCGACTATAGGTTTTGTATTGTATCGAGTCTTATTGAAATAATCTTCCATTGTGTGACTTTTATTTCCAATATTAATTAATTATTATAAAAATAAAACATTGTAAATTCACATTTTAAGGGCAAGTTACAATTACATATCAAAGTTTTGGAATACTTACTTACTACTTTATTTTCTTTGAATAATAATATTGTCAATTCAAAATTATTTTTTGTAAATATTTTTGATTGACAATTTTTTGTATAGTTTTATTCAGACTTTTAAACGTTCTGATTAGTCAATATGCAAAAAAAATCGCATCACATTTTAAAGTTTAAATTACAGAATTTAGTGTGTTATTATAAATTAAACAGTCATAAAAGTCTGTCACTTATTGCTCATTATGATTAAACACGAATAAAACACATTCTTTTTGTAAAACTTCTTTAAAAAAGGAAGAGGTCTTTAACATTAACAGGGATTTCTAGACAGCCGTCTTTAGCAGACATTAATTTAATATAACGTTCTAAGTAAATGATTCTACATAACAAAATTTAGAACATCAATAAGATATTTTGCATAGCTTTGAATAAAAACTGTAAGTGGTGTCTTATGTCCAATTTGGACAAAAAAAAAATGTCAATAAAGACGGCAATACTTAAATGAAAAGTGTGTTCAGCCAACTATTTTCCATGAATTAAAAATCACCATAATTTTACTCTAATTTATTAATTAAATTGTAAATAAATAATTAGGTTTAGAAGCTTAACCGTGTATTATTGAATTAATTATAATTATTCATAATTATTTAAATGAACATAATTATAAATAAGATAAAGTTATCCGAACAATTTCTGTATTTATTTTAGCATATCGTACTAAATAATGTAATTAAAAGAAAATCAAATAAATTTTTCATGCCACTGATATGATTTTTTATTCAATAATTTTATTAACTAAAAACAGATAATAACCACAATTAGTATTAGTATTTTGTGTGTACATAAATAAATAAATAATCACTTCCCTACCTACTTTTTCATTCCATATGAAATTAGATCATCAGTCAAACTTTCGGATCAAAATCAAAATCAGAAAAAATGACCTACTACATAACATAACATCGCACCTGTAATCTCCGAAGACCTATGCAGAGATGTACCTAATAGTACATCCACATTTCGCCAGTTATGTTCAAGTTCCATGTTCTAAGTAGAAAACGGGATTGGGCAAGCCTTATGCCATCCATCGGAAAAAAATCCAGACTCCGTGTTTACTACCTACTGAGAAATTTCTAATGGAAAAACCCAATAACACTTTGCCCGA
The DNA here is from genome assembly GCA_941918905.2 of Xestia sexstrigata. Lineage (NCBI taxonomy): Eukaryota > Metazoa > Arthropoda > Insecta > Lepidoptera > Noctuidae > Xestia > Xestia sexstrigata. The sequence goes on from OW799223.2 coordinate 15,228,953, forward strand.
CCTGGAAATCGAACCCAGGACCTCAAACTAACTAACTACAATCTTTAAAAATAAATCTTTTAAAAAAATAAGTGAGTAACATTTTAAGGGTCACACCTGATTATAAAATAATCTTGGACCAAGAAAAGCAATTTTGAAAAAATATGTCAGATCTACATTGCAATCTTATTTTATATCCCTTAAAGAACGACCTTCACCGAGCTGGTTAATGGATGAAAAATATTTTATATCAAATTAAAACCTAACGTTTTCATATTCTTTATGCTTCATACTTACATATTCTGTTCTTCCGTGGGGTGGGGACCTGGTGATTTGTAATATAGGCATTTTACGCCTAACTCAGACACCAGCTCCGCACATTGCCAAAAAAAACAAATAATAATGTGAAACCTAGACTAAGTTTGTCATTGTGAGGAGAATTAAAGAACTATTATTATTATAATGATAATTAGTTAAGTATTAAATACTTTCAATTTCGATGGTATGGAATTTGTCTATTACCAAACTAGTGGAAGGTTAAAAAAATATATAAGTATATAAATTGTTAATTAATCATACTCTGGGCTGAAATTTTTTAGTCAACCCATTTGCAATATATATTTATTGACATAATTTAATGTGTTATAAAATACTTTTCATCCAGTAACCAGCTCGGTCAAGGTCGTTCTTTAAGTGATCCTATACCATTACAACTCCTTGGCTCTGAAAGCATGCCATATAATGTAGGTATTGCTTTTCTTTACGATCAGCGCCACCTTAACAACATCATCAGCCTATAATGTTCACACTGCTGGGACACGGCCTCCGCTCAATGAGAGGGAATTGGCTATAATCCACTACGCGGGCCCAGTGCGGATTGGTAGATGTCACATGTGTTCGAATTTTTGGTTCTAGGACATGCCGGTTTCCTCGCGATGTTTTCCTTCACTGTTTTGAGAGCAGTGGTGATGAAATAAATTACACAAAGTAATGCGTCTGTCTGGGTTCGAACCCACGACTTACTGTTCGTAAGTTGGGGCCGCCACCACTGGGCCACCGCTGCTCTCAGCGCCACCTGGTAACAACTTATCGAACTATTGACGTAGTGGTGTTCCATGGATAGGTCTTAGTTTCAAACGTTTTACATAGATGGCGTAGTAGACAGAATTAAAACAGTAAAACTGTTGCTCTTTCTGGGACTCCACGTACCAGCACTTTAATTTAATTTGGAAGAGAATAAAATAGAACAGTAAATTATACTTTTTAACACCCTTGCTCGTAAAGCTGATGTAATTCCACCGGTTTTAAATATGTAAAGCGGGTCATAAAAAACGCGTGTGTTACCAAAGCAAATAGTTAAGTTATAGTCCATACAAATTCCATAACAGTATTATTTGCCATTTCAAATATGGAACTGATCGCCGCCGCACGACTCCAGCTAGTGAGCAGCGTGCAGCGCGCTGTTGCTATTCAAATTTCGAATTAATCGCCGCGCGGCCAGTCAGTAGGCAGCGCTAGCGCGCTGTTAAAATGGCGGGAAAGCAACAGTGTGCATTCACAGATTGAGTTTATTTAAAATAAAAATAAAACAGTTTATTCGGTAATTTAAAAACTTGGCTGCATGCTCTAGCGTCTTTGCCAACATTTTCACGCAGCCACGGCAGAAAATAATCCTCGCGCCATTTTTCTCAAATTTTCTTTTCTTTGTACTTGTATTGTGAATATCTTTTTCTGTTTCCTCGCAAATGTGTTAAAAAACGTCGTACGATATACGTGCGTATTGGTTATAATATGCTCATATGCATGAATGATTATGATTCAATATTGCCTTTCACGGGACCTACACCAGCTGTGACTACAGGTCGGGGAGTAGGTATGTTTGTTAAACTACGTTTACCCGCGCAATTTTCTATCACTGTTCAATAATTAATAAACCAGAGTAGAATTATAAGTTTATTATAGAATAAAACAATATTTTAATTCCAGCTTTGCTGAGCGTGGTAGTCAAGAAGAAGTATTTTCCTGAAACTCAGTGTTGCCAGGCAGATGACCAAAAAAGAAGACAAAATGTTGTCATTTAATTAAACTATAATGCTACCATGTTCTATCATGTGTTGAACATAGTTGGGCGGGGGGGCCAAAGGTAATTTTCTTATTTTTTACATACACAATTTTACAATATCTAGGTAACTATGACTTGGGCAGAGCTAAAGGTAAGTCTAAACAATTTTATAGTATCAAATGCTGAAGGTTGCGATGGCATTACCATTGATATGATATTTCTGACACTGCCGGTGACTTTAGACGTCGTTACCGCCTTAGTGAATGCATCTATCATAGCCATTAAAAAAACTAAACACCTACAAAGGTCCAGGGCCTGACGGCCTACCGCCGCATTTTATAAGGCAATGTGCCAAATATTTATCATTACCGCTCAAACTTATTTTTAATAAGTCCCTTATGTCTTCTAAGTTTCCCACGCAGTGGAAAATCGCACACGTAGTTCCAATATTTAAAAAAGGGGAGCCTAATGATGTTAAAAATTATCGCCCCATATCTCTTCTTTCAATTTTCTCGAAACTGTTCGAATCATTAGTTTGTCCTGTATTAACTTCGCTCATTAAAACTCAATTGGCTACGCAACAGCACGGTTTCTGTTCCAATAAATCCACTACCACCAACTTAGTTCACTACATTAATGATATTAGCAGATCCGTAGACTCCGGTGTGCAAGTGGACTCAATTTACACTGACTTCAGTAGCGCGTTCGACAAAGTAAATCATGTTCTTCTACTTCAAAAACTCGAGAACTATGGTGTGCATGGTATTTTGCTGCGCTGGTTTGAATCATATCTTTCAGAACGACAACAGAGAGTTATAATAAAGGGTTACCAGTCGCCACTTTATTACTCAACATCTGGGGTGCCACAGGGATCGCATCTTGGTCCTATTCTTTTCCTGGTATTTGTGAACGACATCATACACTCCATTAAAAACTCAAAATGCTCTATGTTTGCGGATGATCTAAAACTATACAACAAAAAAAGAATCAAATACCGACATTGCTTTGCTTCAGAAAGACTTGGACGCAATTCATGAGTGGTGTCATAGTAACATGATGACTCTCAATGCCGTAAAATGTTATCATATAACATTTACACGGAAAAAGTTGATACAGCCTTCTGCATATCATTTAAACGGCATAACTCTTCAGAAAGTCGATACCATTCGTGATTTGGGAGTCCAACTTGATAGTCAACTATCCTTTACAAATCACTTTGACACTATTGTTGCCAAAGCAAATAAAATGTCGGGATTTGTAAAAAGAACTTGCAAGGAATTCCGGTCAAGTGGCACCCTTAAGGTTCTCTATAACTCTCTGGTGAGGAGTATACTGGAATATGCATCTCCTGTATGGAATCCCGTGTATCGTGTTCACATTGACAGAATAGAGTGCATCCAAAAAAAGTTTACGAGATACCTCCGCTACAGATCACAGACTTGTGATCGCGAAGCTGATTATCCTCAAAGGCTCTGTCATTTCAAGATGAGCTCCTTGGAGCAACGAAGAAGTTGCTCAGATTTAATTTTCCTTTATAAGACCCTCCACAATTTGGCGAATGTACCGGAGTTGGTTTCGGAGATCAGTCTAAATGTGTCTCGCCGTACCTCATACAGATCCAATTTTAAAACAGAAACATTTCAAATGCCTAAAAATAGAACTAATCTTGGTCGTTCAGCTCCTTTATACCGGTTTTTGTCTAGCTACAATAAGCTGAGCACGCGTACTAACAACTTGGATATATTTTCGAACAGTCTGAATGAATTCAGACGAAACGTCCTCAGTTCTTGATCGATTTGTTTGTTTATTTCTTTTACAAAATGTTAATTTGTGTATTTGTGTGGCTCCATTCAATGTGTTTAATAGGTACTGTACAATTTAATTTAATTTAATTTTTGAACTCAAATTTTAATCCATTCTATTTGTGTGTATGTCCTAATTTATTTGTTATTTTTATAGTTTTAATTTATAATTGTTTTCTATTCCAATTTAATTTATGTTTTTTTTTTAATTATACTGTAATTTAATTTACAATAACTACTAGACATTCTAAATTCAATGTAAATTTTGTAAATTTTAATTTTGTTATCATCATATATTTCCGTTTCAATTATTATTATTGATTATACAAGTGCTGTGCACACCTATAAGTGACGAATTCACCGCAAAGCTGTTGAAATAGAAACTAATCAATGTAAATGATTTAGTGAATAAGTCGTCGGTGTGTCAATAAATAAATAAATAAATAAATAGCCTCATCTTTCCCTAACCCATGGAAAATTGCTAAAGTGCTCCCATTGCCGAAGACTCTAAATGCATCGGACATGAAGGACCTTAGACCTGTTAGTATACTGCCAGTACTTTCTAAAGTTTTAGAGAAAGTAGTATGTGCGCAGTTAATTGATTTTTTAGAGTTTCTAAAATTCTCCCCGATGTCAAGTCAGGGTTTAGGAAGGGCCGTAGTACGGCCACAGCTTTGTTGGATGTGACTGACAATATCTTGTCAGCTCAAGATAATGGGATGTGCACACTCTTGGTTTTGCTTGATTTTTGACGCGCATTTGACTGTATTAACGTTCCTTTATTATTATCAAAGATGGTTTTCTATGGATTTGACGAGGCCACAGTAAAATGGTTTGATAGCTATCTTAGTGATCGAACGCAATTCGTTGAAATACGGGCTATCGGATCTACAGTTGTTTCTAGTCGTTGCTCAGTAGGAAGGGGGGTTCCGCAGGGCTCTATCCTTGGACCAGTATTGTTTATCTTATACTGTGCAGATTTGATTAGAGTTATTAATAAATGTAAGTATCATATTTATGCCGATGACACAGAAGTTTACATTTCATTTAAGCCGGAAAACTACGAACAAGCATTAAAGGATCTTAATGCAGATCTTGAGAGCATAGTACAGTGGTCTAATTCCAACACGCTTGCGTTGAATCCTACAAAAACTAAATTTATGCTTTTTGGTACAGTCAACCAGATAAGTAAAATTAAACCCTGTGCCAGCTGTGTAACAATTATGGGTCAGCCTATCGAACGGGTGATCTGGGTCTTATAATGGACGCGGAACTCCGAAATTTCCAAATATCAGCAGAAGAGGAAGAAGCTATATTATCTAGAATGTGCGGCGTGACGGCTTCTCTCAAAAACTGAAAGAATGATCCAAAGACTCCAAAACACCTGTGCACGCTTCTGCTTTAAAGTTCCTTTTAGGGGACATATTACACCCTTCTTAAATGAGCATAACATTCTAAAAATGAAAGCTAGACGAAAACTGCACCTAGCAACCCTACTTTTTGGAGTTATCAAGTCTCACTCTCCTTCTTATCTATATGATAGGCTGTTATGGACTAGTAGACACAAAATCGGTGAGGGAAGAAAATGTTGCCAACAGCTTTCCATTCCCCAGCATAAGTCGGCAGCCTTTAGAGGCAGTTTTCGTTACGCAGCTACCAAATGTTGGAACAATATCCCGCCTCCCATAAAATTTAGTAAAAGTTGCTCGACATTCAAGTCAAAATTAAAGTTATTTTTATTAAATCATCAAAATGAATTTCAAGATGTTCGAGCCGACATTTCAGCCATTTGAAACAAAACAATTATTTTATATATTTTTATCAACTCGATTTACGCATATCAAGTATTTATTATTTTATGCATTTTTAATTTTTAGCACTGTTATAAATTTTACACATTTTAAATTTTATCAATTTTATACTTTAATCAATTTTACCCATGTTATTAATTTTTACACATTCCTCCATTTTTACTTTTTGTTACTGATTCTTAGTGTATGTCATAAAATTTATTTTTGCTATCAATTTTATAAAATTATCTATTTTATCTTTTATGCTTTTTATTATTATTGCCTTTTTGTTGTTTTTATTAATGGACACAGTATTTTATAAATATATATTCTACCAATGTTATTAATTTTATACATTCTATTATTTTTACTTTTATTATTGAATCCTATTGTATGTCCTCAATTTTATTATGGTTATCAGTTTTATACATTTCTCGATTTTGTCATATTTGCTGTTTATGAATGTCTTTTTGTTCTTTTTTATGAATGGAAACAGTATTTATAAATTTTATAAGTTATAAAAAAAAACAATGTTTGTTATTTTATACCTTTCATCATTTTTGCTTTTTGTTATTGTTTTTTTAATGTATTTATAATATAACATTTTATTTTTAGTTGGTATTTGTGCAAAAATTTTTGACTTTATTAAGTGTTTGTTTAAGTTGTCGAGCGTATGGCACTCGTGGGCTGCCGCTGAAAATCAGCGTCAGGTGGTACACTTTGTGTTGCCATCTGGCATTATGCTGAGCTGAGGCCCTTTTGGCATTATTAGTTTTGTTTATTTATTTTGTGAAATTTTGTAATGTTTATAATGCCAAATAAACACTATTTTCTTTCTAGTATTTAGTAAGTAAATTTTTATTTTAGTTGCTTATTTTGTATATATTATTGGATGGATTAACTAATGAATTATACAGAATTATTTTTCTGACAGCTTTTTGAAATTTAACTTTTTACATTGAATATTAAATAATTATAAATGTATTAGTACTAAGTGAAAGTGTGTAGTTAATGACAGCAGATCTGACTTTACTAAGCCCAAATATTAAATAATTATAAATGTATTAGTACTAAGTGTCACTAGTTAATGACAGCAGATCTGACTTTACCAAGCCCAAGGTAAGTATTTTACATAACAAAATAACCTTGTTTTAGATACAAAAATTAAATTAACATTTTCATACTTCTTTAGTACTTCTTTACATAAGGAATGAGATGAAATTAAACTTTTATACTTAATAATAAAAAATCACGAATTTTCATTGATTGGCAGTGGACATAATTTAGAGTATGAGCGTAGAAACACTTTGCCTGAATCAGCCATCTTTATTTCTGCGATTCTTACTTTTCCATCTGCACCAGGTATGAGCTTTATCAATACGGGCCGTGGGCCACTCAAGAGGTGGTCTTGGTGGTCTCACTCAATGGTCTGACAGACCGAAAACTTGGCACTCAGTTTCGGGCTAATTACCTATGTGCTCTGGGAAGTAGTACGTATCTACTACGAAGCAAAAATGATAATTTACCAACACTACGAGTGATAGCTTTTTACTCTATTCTCTGAAAAATTTTTAGCTAAGCAATGAAACTGTTTGCTTCTCACAAAGTAACAAACCAACAGAGATAATTTTAGGCATGGGTTTCATATAATATTTTAAATTTCAGTACAAAATCACAGACGAAAAATTTTATAACACATATACCCGCGTCGCGGCGTCGGACTTTCGACTTGCCTGATTAATGATTTTATTGACCAATCATCACACTCCTGTCGTTATCCCAATTTATTTGGGGTCGGCGCAGCATGTCGTCTTCTTCCATACTTCTCTATTACTAGTCATCTTTACAGTCACTTCCTTCATATCATTCTTCACACAGTCCGTCCATCGTGTCTTTGATCAATTTTAGTACAATGTCAATTCATAATTTTTCTAGAGGAAGTCTGCTGATGGAACATTATGTACTTATGTATAAAGTCCTTCTTTTTTAGAAGTCAGTTAAAAACTTATTCAATTTGAGTCGTTTATTTCGAAGACATTGTTTATAAAGATAATAAATAAACAAAGTTGATGTGAGAGTTGCGCGTGCATTCATTTCTTGAAGAATGATCTATCTAGAGTTGTTGAAACACCCGCATGAATGTTGAATTTTTTTTTTCTGGGATTTTCTACAAATAGCAGATATAAGAGGATCTAAAAGATTATTTGGTAAAGGAAAAAAACAGTGTTCTTCTGTTTGATTCTAACAACTTATTGCCACTGAAGATTCGTCGACGGTTAGCAGCTGTAATATAATAAAGGGTGTAAAACACCTCTTAACGAAGCCGAAAGGCAGTTGTTCTCCTCGTCATTGCGATCATTTTTTTGTTCTACACTATACCTGGGAAACTTCTAGTTATGGTTCTTATATTGGGGGACAAATTTCCAATTTCTTGACAAGTTTTTTTTTTTAATACAAGTTTTTAATGTAAGATTTTTACTTTAAACACCGCCACAACCCCCGTACTATTCAATCCATCCACCAGCACAATGTTTTGAGTGCGTTACATTGAGTTCTACCACAAAACATGATTTTTCACCCCAAAAAAAACTCGTTTCCCACCAATAATTTTTGCGTAAAGTTTTAGTTTGATGTACAGAATACTTGGTTGACGGCTTCGTGATGAGGTCTTTTACACCCTGTATGATTGACCGAAGGTTGACTGGTAGAAAATGCCTCTGGCATTAAGTCCGCCTCTGTACTTTGTGTTTTTGCTTGTGGTCTAAGAACCTTATTATTCTTCATCAAGAAGTAACAATAATTCACTTACTGAGAAACTAAAGGACCATGGGCAAAAAAGTATGAAGCCTGGGCTTATCCACCAACAGAGATGAGAACACTTTGGACATACTTGTGCAACACTAAATATATACAAACTCTATATAAACATCTATATAAACTTATTTTTGTGAAGAATCCGTGGGGTTTTTTTGCTATAAATATTTTTCTCCTACCATAAGCTATAATCTTGCAAAGTAATGCTGTTTTGACATTGTAGTTTTTGTTGTTTTACATCTTATACTAGTTTTAATTCCTTAAAGAGCTCGTGGCAAAATAATAACAGCCGCTCAGGTCGATCTTTAGGTTAAGCCGTGCTTGCAAGGTTGGTCTGTGGATGGGTGACCTCTCAGTACATACCGAGTTTCCCGGCTGTTATTTGTAGATCTTTGACAGTCGTTACAGTTAGTCAGGGGGCCAAAAGGCCTGACAACCAGTCATACCAAGGGGCGATACCCCTTGGTATGACTGGTTGTATATCCAGTACTAACTGGGTTGTGGAGGTCAGATAGGCAGTCGCTCCATGTAAAATACTAGTATTGGTTAGACTGGAAGTCCCAACATAGTTGGGAAAAGGCTAGGCAGATTATGAGTAGTTTTCATTTCAGGTGCCAAAAATACATAATATTGCGATTGAGCGGAAGGGGCTCCAAGGTATTTACAAGAGATCTGGCTATTGGGCAGAGCCAGCTCACGAAACTGAAGACCGATGATTGATCTTATCCGCCAAACCGGAGCTTCTCAGGGAAATCGAGAGTTTCTATGGGTAGCTGTACACGCAAACCAGTAAATCCGTTGTAGATCTAGCAAACGACCCAAGAGCTAGACTGGCACGACACTATACCGAAGACATCCCGGACGTCAGCCTGTACGAGATTTAGATGGCTCTGAAACAGCTTAAAAACAACAGGGCATCGGGTGATGACGGAATTACAGCCGAACTCCTGAAGGCGGGTGGAAAACCGATACTTGAGGCCCTTCAGAAGCTGTTTAATTCCGTCATATTCGAGGAGAAAACGCCACAGGCATGGTGCAGGGTTGTGGTGGTGATTCTTCAAGAAGGGTGACGATGCCTGGCTAAAGAATTATAGGCTCATCTCATTAAATCTAATCCATATCTAAAAGATGTTTTCAAGAGTCATCACGAAACGTCTCGCGAGCAGCTTTGACGATTTTCAGCCTCCCGAACAAGCCAGTTTCAGAAAAGGCTTTAGCACCGTGGACCACATACATATGCTGCGGCAGGTTATACAGAGCCTCGCCTCGCCTCGCGTCTCTCTCTGTTTAGCGTTTGTGGACTACGAGAAAGCCTTCGATTCGATCAAGATTTGGGCTGTACTGCAGTCTCTTCAACGGTACCAAATCGATTATCGGTACATCGAGGTGTTGAAGTGATTTTATAAATACGCCATCATGTCTGTCCGACTTCGGGCCTCGGAACCTATCCTTTAGCGAGGTGTGAGACAGGGAGACGTCATATCTTCGAGACTATTCACCGCTGCACTGGAGGATGTCTTCAATGTTCTGGACTGGCGAGGGCAAGGTAACAATGTCTGGACTCGGCTGGGCAGCGTTCGGGAAGCTGCGCGGTATCTTCTCGTCCAACTTACCGCAGTATCTCAAGACGAAAGTCTATGCCCAGTGTGTGTTGCCAGTGATTACATACGGGACCGAAACGTGCTCGCTCACAATGGGCCTCATCAGAAGGCTTAAAGTCACCCAAAGAGCAATGGAGAGGGCTATTCTCGGAGTTTCAAACATAACCAAGGTTACCAACGTAGCCCGAAGAATTGCCAAACTTAAGTGGCAGTGGGCAGAGCACGTTGCTCACGGAACGGATGGCCGATGGGGCCAAAAAGTTCTGGAGTGGCGGCCGCGAACCGGAAGACGTTGCGTTGGATGGCCTCCCACTAGTTGGACCGGGAATCCGCTGGATGCGAATCGCACGAGACCAGTCAATGTGGCTACACTTGGGGGAGGCCTATGTCCAGCAGTGGACGTCTTTCAGCCGAAATGATGATGATGATGATGATGACGACATTTATTGTTTACCATTATTTCAAAGCATTTATTGTTTGTAATAACAGTTTTATGACTACCAATTGTCTTTTTCTACAAAACCTATTTAGGTGTATTTCTATTAAAATTTGAAGTACGAACAAAATCCTTTACAATGGCATATGCCATAACTCTGGTGGACACTGAGCCCAATTTGACTCATGGTCCTTTAAATACAATGTCTACGAGCGTACAGAATCTACGTTCATTGTAAAATATAACAAATATGAGGCTAAGCGATCACAACAACAAAAAACAAAAGTATTTAGTAGCTAATCACCAACCAAGCAAACACGGATCTAAACTAAAAGTAAGTAGTTGTACAAGACGTAGCAATACATGGCAACAAAGTTTTTATTTTTATTGTTTTAATTTGCTCAATAAGTATGATTTCAGCATTTTTTTTAAAACAAGACATACTTTTAGCTTCTTTTATAACCATCGGTATTTTATTGTACATGTTAACACCTTCAAATTCAATATTATATTTACCGTAATTAACCGTTCTGGGAGGACGCGTTACTATGTGATTGTGGTTTCGAAGTTTAATTTTTTGTACCTGATGTTTTTTTGGTGAAATTTAGTGTTGAATGAATCTCTTTAGGTAATATTCTACGAATAAGTATACACGTGTAGGACATATAATTATGTTAGTGAAATGTTCATTATTTTTGTATCTTTGTACATGTCTTGAATAAATAATCAACGAATAGTTTCTAAACGGTAGTGTTCTTTTCCGTTTTTTATTTTTATGTTAAAATAATAACTTAAAATTTATGTTCCTAAATAAGGTACAGATGGTTGGTAAATTGTTTGAAATTGTTTTCTTATTCTGCCTTTAATTTAGGCGTGCAAATATAAGCTAAAGTTACATATTTTTTTATTAATTTAAATTAATTATAGATCAGAATCATGCAATCATTAAGCAGATAATCCCATTAAAATTGTATTATTGAATTAAATAATTAATGTCAAAATAAGAATAAAAAAAGTAATATTCATAAATGTCAATAATAATCATTTCAATAATAGGAGAGATTCGCCATCCCAATACTATAACAAAAATAATTTACTTACAATTTATAACCTAAAAGCTCATGTACACTTTTTTTTTTTTTTCTAGCCTGCTCTGTCCCACTCCTGGGCAAAGGCCTCCCTCCAATCCTTCCGCTTCTTGCGAAACCGCGAGTCCTCCTTCCAGCTCTAACGGAACCTGTCAAGTTGGTCCCGCCATTTCCTTCGTGGCCTGCCGCGACACCGCCTTACTGTGTCAGGGCACCAGTTTCCTGTTATTTTGGCCCACAGTCGGTCCGCCATACGGCAGACATGTCCTGCTCAGTCCCATTTGAGTTAGGCAGCCTTTTGAACCACGTCAGCTATATTCATTTTGGAGCGCTGTATTGTGTTTCGAACTCGATCCGTTAATTTAACACCTAGTATACTGCGCTCCATTGCTCGTTGGCAAACCTTGAGTTTGGACTTCTGGATGTTTGTCATAGAACAAGTCTGTGCACCATAGGTTTTGTATATTGTATAACGGGCTGGTGTCCGCAACTCCACGTCAAAGCGCGTATTTTGCTTATGGGCTATAATCCACCACGCGGGCCCAGTACGGATCGGTAGATGTCACATGTCTTCGAATTTTTGGTTCTAGGATATCCGGTTTCCTCACGATGTTTTCCTTCACCGTTTTGAGAGCAGTGGTGATGAAATAAGTTACACAAAGTAATGCCGCCTGCCTGGGTTTGAACCCACGACTTACTGTTCGTAAGTCGGGGCCGCCACCACTGGGCCACCGCTGCTTTCACCAAAGGTTTTATTTTTGTTATTAATTTATTGATCATAATTATGCAGTCATGAAACAGATAATCCAATTCAAATTGTATTATCATCATCATTTCAGCCAAAAGACGTCCACTGCAGGACATAGGCCTCCTCCAAGTGTCGCCCATTGACCGGTCCCGTGCGATTCGCATCCAGCGGATTCCCGCAACCTTCACCAGGTCATCGGTCCACCTAGTGGGAGGTCTTCCAACGCAACGCTTCCGGTTCGCGGTCGCCACTCCAGAACTTTTCGGCCCCATCGGGCATTCGTTCTGCGAGCAATGTGCCCCGCCCAATGGCAAAAAAAAATCAAAAAAATATTATTAGAATTAAATAAATATCTATACAGGGTGTAAAAAACCACTTAACGAAGCCGAAAGGTATTTGTTCTCCTCGTCATTGCGATCATTATTTTGTTCTACACCATACCTGGGAACCTTCTAGTTACGGAGGTATATTAAGGGTCAAAGTTCCGACTTTTTGACAAGTATTTTTTTTTATACAAGATTTTATTGTAAGATTTTTACTTTAGACACCCCCACGACCCCCGTACTATCCATCCATCAGCACAATGTTTTTTAAAGTTACTTAGTTTGATGTACATAATGCTTGGTTGACGGCTTCGTGATGAGGTTGTTTACACCCTATATAATAATGAAAAACTAATAAGCATTAAAATAAAATCATATAAAATAATTCATATTTAATTATGAATATATATATATTTTTTTAATTAACAATAATTGTTGACAAAAAAAAAACAATCTTTAAACAGCTGGTTGTCACCAAACATAGCATAATCAGCGTATACTGTTCCCACTGCTAGGAAACAGGCTTCCTTTTTTGTGAAGGAGTAGGCCTTATTTCACTATAATTGATAAAAGATAAAGGTTGGAAAGGACAATAATATGTATATCAGTATATATCATTCTGAACCGACATAGAAAAACTTCATCGGTAACTTAAAAAAATAATCAGCTGTTTACAAAGCTGCTTCACGGTAAAAATTGTATGCAATAGTTTATATTACTGCATAACTGCTCGTAGGAACTCCCTCTTAATTCAATCTAATCTATTGTAGTTGACAAATCAAAACAAATCATGGCAATCACTCTATTGCAGAACAAAAGATTAACAAAAAAAACAAATGCACGTTGTACCATCCTCTCTATGCTATTCGTCACAGTTGGATACTCCGCTGTAATCCAACGTCGCTCAGCCATTCTTTGACGGGCTTTCGACTCCGACGCATGAGTCCATTCTAGTACTGTCGCAGCGAAAAGTATCAGTGTTGTGAACATGCAGTTATCTGATGTTTTGTGTTATATAGTTTTGACGGTGAGTGTACTTTATACTATTTTATTTACATTTTTTTTATAAATTAGGTCTATTTAACTTTAAGGTGGAAACACCAGGATAGCTATCTTGGCGCTTCCACGTTAAGAGGGCCCTTCCCGGCTCGTCTATCGTCAACGCGAGCTTGGTCGAAAAGCTTGTTCTTTCATCCAGAGCAACAGCGGTAGTATTCTTTCAACTCCCCTGTCTTACCTAGCCCCGACCCCGCACTACTCGTCACACGCGCATCTCATACCGCCTAACGCGAGGACATTGAACGCAAAATAGTGTTCGAAAATTTATAAAACTTGTTCCAGGAAATACGTGTTTTTGAATTAGTCTTACAAGTTTTTGAAATAAATATTTGTCATTTAGAATCTCCACTACATTTGCAAGGCTTTTATCAGGATATTTTCTTTACTTTTACAATTTATGAGTACTTTATGAACGGCCAAAGTTGAGGAAAAATTGTGCAAAACGGCAATTTTTGGAGGTTTACACCGAATTTGTTTTTACAAATTTTTATTTTTTGTTTCGATAGAAGCCTAGATATAGTGCACAAGATACCTATCAGTGCAAAAAAATTAAAGATATATGTGTAACAACGGCATAATCACGCACGAGCGTTTGTCAAAATTCTCGCGAAATGTATGGCGGGTTGGCCGCTCTTAAGGGTTCTACTTAAAAATAATTACAAAAATAATCCTAAGTTTTTTGCCATTTCTTCTCAGGGGTAGTCGTTTACTAAATATCAAATACATCATACAGCTTATCTTGTTTAAAAAAAACATGCGGTTTGATCCTATATTATAAATGCAAAAGTTTGTGAGAATGTGTGATGTCTCCAATTAAAATATTTGCTTGTTACTTGTGCACAGACTTCTTGGACCTAAGTCAACTGTAAATCGCATGACAACTATAAAAGTATACTACTGAAAAACTTTAAACTTGATCAGTCAATCATTGTACACCTATATTATATCTATATTATATAAAAACGGAAGATCAGTGATATAATGCTACGCTAGTGACAAGTGCCATCGAAGATTATTTTTATACTAAAACACGCGGACAAATCACAGAAAACCAGTATACGTTATACTATTGAAGAAACATTATGTCTCCCACTGAACAATAGTTCAGCGTATAATGTTCCCACTGCTGAGAATGGGCAAAACTCACCACATGGGCCCCGTGCAGGCAGATGCCATAGAATATTTGGTTTTTGGACATGCCTGCAGTTTTCTTACAATGTTTTCCTGCACCGTAAAGTAACGTGCTTGCCTGTGTTGGAACCCACGACCTATACTCGTAAGTCAGGGCCACCACTGACCGTATAGAAATTGTGAAATTTTCAGGGCCAAATGAGTTTTCAACACTGGGATGGGAATAATAATATTTTGTGATTTTCTTCATGTTTTTCGCACATGTCAAGGCAGTGTAAAAACCTCTGGTTACCTGTCCCACCGCAGATGTGAATGCGACTAAGGATGCGTTTCCATATGAGATTTATGAGGATGCCTTTTTCCCGCGCTCGTGTTATGATAGGAAATCAAAACAACTCTCGGGACCCATTTTTATACAAAAATAGGTCCCGAGCCAATTCTTCTTCTTTCGTGTCTATGGTACGACTTGTTTACACCGATATTTCAACGTTGTTGCAAGCGTTGCTGTTGTAATCGTGGGATCGGGAGCTCAGAAGCACAGAAGATATCCCGTAAGTGACAGCGTAAGTTTAAATAAATAACTCTAAACTCTTCCGTAACTATAATAAGATCCATTTATAGATAGCAATCAAAAAGTGTCAATGATCTAAAATTGTTTACCAATCTTCGTAGCTGAATAAACAATTCTTCAGATCCACGTAAACAGAGTCGGTATATTAAAAGTCTAATAAATTACTCGATTGTCAGTTGAAAAAACATTGTAAAAAGCGAAGATGTTTTTGGTTATGATATAAAATACGAAACACGATAATACCAATCAACCAGGGTATCTTGAAACGGAACGAAACGGAGAGCTTTAAACATACTAACGTTAAGTGTGTTTCTTCATTTCATAACGTCACGTATTCCTCGAGTGGATAGGCAGAGGTGTACCTACCTAATCCACCCACTTTTCTTCTGTTATATTTAAGTCCCATGTAATAGGGGACTAGGCTTTAACTATCAACTATGCATTTGTCCAGATTCTTTATGGGCTACTATTGGGTTACACTTTGCCCGACCTGGGAATCGAACCCAATAACTGCTCATACTCAACAGTGCGACGCAATCCATATTATCATAAATTCCATGACATTATCCGAATTTATTCATTAGTGGTCGGCGCAGCATGTCCTCTTCTTCCAAACCTCTCTATTACTCGTCATCTCAGCAGTCACCTCCTTTCTAGCCATATCATCCTTCACACGCCCGTCCATCTAATGGCGGCTATCGTTTTTGAGCTCACCAGATGGCGCCACTGTCGAGTAAGGTCTTGTCAATAATTCTATGTTATACTTTAAAGTACAAATAACGTCATAAAAAGTTTATTTTATTACGTAAAACCACATAGTGTAAACTTCAGATACAAATTTACAATATTCTCCCTAAAATTAGCAAGCATGAAACATTTAAAAATCATTCTACCTCCAAGTACTAACAAATAGGATCCTAAGTTGCTACTTAAAATCTTCAAGTCATAATAAATCACAGATGACTCAGTCTAGAACAAAATTGTGAGTAAAAGTAGAAATACGTGATAAAAAAGCACGCAACGCGCGAACACTGTATGACATCTGACATTTCGGAAGACTTTAGTCTACACGAACGCCCCTAGCGGCGAATTCAGACACCGTA
Source organism: Xestia sexstrigata (assembly GCA_941918905.2). NCBI lineage: Eukaryota > Metazoa > Arthropoda > Insecta > Lepidoptera > Noctuidae > Xestia > Xestia sexstrigata. The sequence goes on from OW799223.2 coordinate 15,245,460, forward strand.
TAAAGAAAAGGAGATTTTAAAATTAACACACTATGATTGCTTTTTGATCTGACAAGTATTACCACTTCGGGTGACAAACTGAAGTGGTTATTGTACTATTTGTCGTGTACGCACGATGTGTTTGACCAATACATATTATGTGCATAAATAATCGGTATAATTTGATTCTGATATCGATTCGTATCGGATAATCGGCTTTGTTTGAAGTGGCGAAATCGGATGGCATTATGGCTCTCTATTCTGTATGGTTTTAAATATCTTAATGTTTAGATTCTTTGATTTATACTGGGTGATTTTTAATAGTTTTAAATATTTCAAGGGCGTGTAGGACTCATGAAAATCGTTTACTATGGGACCGACCATGAAATCGCAAAAAAAACTCCAGATATCACTAGTCGCATAACTCGAAAATGTAGGCACTACTAACTATGTTAGATAGAAGAGTTAATATAAGACAAAATTATTGTAGTATATAAAATAGCTTTTCAGACCTACGTTATCACCAACCCAGTATCTGGCCAATACGATATCCCATGGTAAGACTTTCGGCTTCTGACTACGTGTAACGACTGTCAAATATTATATCTACAAATGACAGCCAGGACCAACAGCTTAACGTGCTTTCCGAGGCACGGAGGAAACTCGGTATGTAATGGGTGGTCACCCATCCACATACCAACCTTAGCAAGCACTGCTTAACCTTGAAGATCGATCTGTGCGGGTGTTATTATATAGCAATGATTCAACATGAGTGTGAATATTTTCTCAGACCAAACAAAATTTAAATGTAGTCCGAATTCGTCATAAATTCATAAAAACCGTCCCATGATGAGAATATTCTAAACACTTATCACGTTTCAAACCGGTTTTGAGACTTTTGAAAGTTTTTTCTTATAAAAGACTTGCTGTTTTATTTTGAGATAATTGGTTTAGAAACGTGGATATACCGTAACATAGCTTAAAACAAACATGAGCCTAGTGGAATGCTGTATTACTAACCACCTATACAAATAAATAAAATTGAAGTGTCTGTTTGTAATTTCAAAATAACGGCATTTTACTGAATGCATATGAAAGCACACACATTTTGCCAGTTATGATTTTTTAAGTCACATGTAATAAGGGGTGATCCTATTGCCATCTGCCGGGGCTGCGGGACTGTTCGAAAGAGATACCGCGGCCCTGGAACACAAAGGGCTAAGAAGGAACATGGATGGGTTTTAGTAAGTAAAAGTGTGACTCCCTTCCGCTCAGAGCGGGAGGGGTCATTTGATGATTTCCCATCCGAAAACAAAAAAAAAAAGCCTATTGCCATCAACCGGACCGGGTATGTCCCAATGCCTACTATAGTCTGCGCCAGATAAGTAGGAATTAAAGGTCATTCCTTAATGTCTCTTCATAGGTACCCCGACAATACATTATGAATTGTTTTTTATTACTAGAAAAAGTCAAGGATCACGATAAAGGTAGTTTCGGGACAAGTTTATGTCATTATTTCTGCTTTCGGAATTATGTATTTGAATAAATGTACGCGGGTTAATGACCTTTATTCCTTACTTTTCTGGCGCAGACTATAAATACTTTTATCATATATTATAATTAATCGCTATCCCAATTCATGCAGTTAATATTCAGTGAGTCTGTCCTTTACCCGTTCTTATATCAACTGTCATTAGAGGCAGATCCCACAGGTATCTATTCATTAAATAACTTCTCTATATAACCAATTAGGCAAAACCCGATCCATCTAGTTTTCTTTGGTAGGTACTGCATCTTTTGTAACAGCCATCCACATTACCGGCAGGATGCATAATTATCTTTCACTAACTGTTCCCCGCGACATTCGTACGCGTGAAATAGGAAAAAAAAAAAGAAATAATATTTTTCCCGTTTTTGCAACATTTTTCATTGATGCTCCACTCTTATTAGTCATAGCATGATATTGCCTGCTGCAGCGGTGGCCCAGTGGTGGCGGCCCCGACTTACGAATGGTCGTGTCCTAGAACCAAAAAAATTTAAGACATGTGACATCTACCAATCCGCACTGGGCCCGCGTGGTGGATTATAGCCCATTCCCCCTCATTGAGAGGAGGCCGTGTCCCAGCAGTGCGAACATTATAGGCTGATGATGATGATGATGATGATTATGATGATGATGTAGCCTTTCTCGATAAATGGGCTATCCAAAACTAAATGAGTTTTTCAAATCGCACCAGTAGTTCCTTAGATTAGCGCGTTCAACCAAACAAACTCTTCAGCTTTATAATATTAGTTTAGATTTGGAGTATCACAAAGAACGAACAGGTCACTAAGCACTTCTTATTACCATAATAAATCTATCTTGACTTCATACTTAGAATCTAGGCTAGTCATCTGATACGGCGGACACTTGCTTGTGTTAATTTTCACCTTTGCTACTTGATACCAACTATGAGAAAATTATGAATGCACCGATCAATTTTCACTGGGCTTTGTACTAGAGAATTAGGTCAGCCGGATTATGCTCAGATACTGGGTAAGACAGATTATGATGGTGATCAACAGAATCTAGGGATACCTTAATCCTAAATTATTTACGAATTTTTAGTTAAAAATCTTTTTAGTTTTCATAAAAAGTTTAAATACAGATTGAAATCTCATTTATTCTATTTTCAAAATTTAAAAAAAATATATTAAAAAAAAAGAAAAAACAAAATACGGCGGCAAAATTGTTAGTAATTCGTTACGTTAAGGAAAATTAAAATTGTTTTATTAATATTAATTAATGAAAAGGGATTAGATTGTTATTCTTTTTTAATTTAACGTGCCGTGTGAGCTTTAGGAGTCATGTCACGTCGTCATTTGAGTCGAGATGAAATGTTACGAGCCGTGGGCATGCTAGAAAATGGTGCTATTCAACGCGTCGTTGCTGAGGCCCTACACACCAGCCAAAACGTGATATCAAGGTTGTGGTTACGTTATCGCAGTATTGGGGATGTAGCTGAACGGCACACGGGTAGATATCGCGTTACTACGCAGAGACAGGATCAATTTCTCCAAATGACCGCTAGAAGACAACCCAACATCACAGCGATGCAACTAGTACAAAGGCTCCAGGAGGACCACCAGCTGCTGGTAAGCGACCAAACCGTGCGTAGGAGGTTGCATGAAGTTGGTCTTTATGCTCGAAGACCGTTACGTGTTCCAGCATTGCGACGTGGCAATCGCGGTCGGCGGCTTTCGTGGGCTCGGGAGCATTTACCATGGAGTGACAAACAATGGTCTTTGGTGCTGTTCACCGACGAGTCCCGGTTTGGCTTTCATCTGGATTCACGAAGAACACGCATTTGGAGAACTCCAGGGACAGTTAGCCGTCTACGGCACCTTCAGGAGGTCCACTCATACCAAGGCGGGACAATCATGGTGTGGGCAGGAATTCGTCTTGGCGGACGAACCCAGCTCATTTGGATCCAAGGTAGCATGATTGCACAAAAATACCACGAGGAGGTAGTAGAGCCTGTTATTGTCCCACACAGAATCCAAATGGCCAGGAATTTCTACTCATGCACGATAATGCTCCTTCCCATACGGCGCGGCTGGTGTCGGCCGCTCTCCAAGACCACAATATTCAAGTTTTGGATTGGCCTGCACAGTCGCCGACTTAAATCCTATCGAGCATGCCTGGGACATGTTACAACGAAAAGCTTTGAGAGATTTCCCGCCAAATTTGACGATAGAACAACAAATTTACGAACACTTGCAAAGAACATGGGACCTCATACCGCAGCAAGACATTGACAATCTAATTTTAAGCATGAACAATCGATGTCGATGTGTAATTAATGTAAGTGGTGGCAACACTGATTATTAATAATTAGATTTTATAAGATTTTTTCAATTTTCATTAAAATTAATAGCTTTATAAGAAGAAATGAAGTTTTTTACCATATTAACTTGCTATGGCGATTAAAAATATAAACATTTTTATTTAAAACAAAAAAATCACGAAATGTTTTTTATTTTTTACTATAGACCTTAAATTAACCTATCATTCGTCCATTTACTATATCAGAAAATTCTTCATAGATTTTTAGATATTTGATGAAATATAAAATATCCCTAGATTCTGTTGATGTGTGTATTTGTGAAGCTGATATATAGTAGAAATGATAGGTGCATCGGACATGTAGGATTCACTACATGTCATCATCTGCCTAGCCTCTTCCCGACTATGTTGGGGTTTAGGTCGGCTTCCAGTCTTACCTGATGCAGCTGAATACCAATATTACATGGAGCGGCTGCCCATCTGATCTTCACAAAACAGATAGTACAGAATAATACGATACCCCTTGGTAAGAGTGGACAGGCTTTTTTGTAACGACTATCACAGATGTAATTACCGTACATTAACGTACTTTCCGAGCCACGGAAAAAACCCGGTATGTAATGGATGGTCACCTATCCACAGACCAACCTTGGCCAGCGCGGCTTAACCTAGAAGATCGATCCGAGCGGCTAATTATTGAGTCACCTGTTTATTTGTACTGTATTGGTTTTAAAATGTTCGTTATATTGCCTGCCACCAAGCGTCTATACAGGGTGTAAACCACCTTATCACGAAGCCGTCAACAAAGCATTCTGTACATCAAACTAAGAAACTTTACGCAAAAAATATTGCTGGGAAACGATTCTTTTTTTGGGGTGAACATTACTTTTTTGTGGTAGAATTCAATGTAACGCGCTCAAAACATTGTGCTGATGAATGGATTGAATAGTACGGGGGTCGCGAAGGTGTTTAAAGTAAAAATCTTACATTAAAAACTTGTATTAAAAAAAAAACTTGTCAAAAAGTTGGAACTTTGACCCCCAATATCTCCGTAACTAGAAGGTTCCCAGGTATGGTGTAGAGCAAAAAAATGATCGCAATAACGGGGAGAACAAGTGCCTTTCGGCTTCGTTAAGAGGTGTTTTACACCCTATAATAGCCAATTCGCTTGTCAATCAGGTCATAAATTTCCACCATACTTACAACAAAGAAAATGGCACATAATGATGTCAAATCAAATCACCACCATGATTTCGAAACACTTTTCTACCAGCATACTTCACCGCAAGCACTTTCACTACACGACATCTAAAGTGTTTTCATTGCCAGGCCTTCTATGACTTTAATTATATAATTTTTAATCCGTTTACCGTATGGATATTATCTTTCTGTGAAGTAGGTTAAGAGTATACAATTACTCTATATATCATAATAAGTGGTTTAGTTAGTTTACTTGTGTTTATTAGTCTTACTTTGGTCTTTATGCAAATTAGCAAATAGTGACTTCTGTGGGATGTGACATAACATCACGCCTGTAATTCCCGAAGTGTTAGACAGAGGTGTACCTAACAGTACACCCAAATTTCGCCAGTTTTGTATGTATTAGGGGGCGAGCCTAGTGCCATCAACTGGACACAAATCTAGATTTCGTGACTGCTACTGAGAAATTCCTGATAGAAAAACTCAATAACAATTTAAGATTGCGACCACTAAACCAACGACCCAGTCAGTCTGTGAGGTATACTCGTACTACCTAAATAATGATATAATATAAAAAATTATGGGGGAGTTTTAACCGCCAATATTAACATCTCATCTTGCGCCTCCGTAGACCAGAGAATGGGCAGCAGCGTTTTCTGTTAGTCTTTCATCACTGCGATCTGCAATCCGCCTGCCAAGCGTGGAGATTACGGCAAATTCCTCCCATCATGGGAGAGGCTTATGTCCATCAGTGGACGTTATGGGCTGTTGTTGATTAACATCTACTGCGGTTCAGAATGTACACCGGATATCATAAAACCACTAAGAGAGCACACCGGACAGAATGTCCTGTTTACGTAAAACGATATGTAAGATTTACGTTTCCGGTTCTGAATGTAGAAAAGTATAAATTTGTTATCGCATTAAAACTTTTACTTCTGTATGAGCAATTAATGGCCAAATTTTATACATTAATTGCTACTCCAAAACCAATAAACAAGTAGGTATCATGGTCTATGCCTTACACGATCGAGCCTGTATGTTTATAATTATACTAGGTGTTACCCGCGACGTCGCCCGCTTGGAATTTAATAAAATAAACTAAAATAAGGGCTAGCTAAGTTACTCCTTATAACATCAGCTACCAGCCTATGCCAGTAAAAGTCCCGGTAAAATCGGTCCAGCTGTTTTTGAGATTAGCCGGAAAAACTGACAAACAAAAAAAACCCGACTATTATTACTAAATATTTTTTTTTATTTGGCACTTGTTAGATACTTTTATATACCATTTTAAAATCCTCATGATGAGCCCTTTATTGAGCCGTTCAGGCTGCAGAGCGTGCCAAACATTTGAATTTGGCGCAAAAATCCGTCATTTTGTTTTTTTTTACTATTTTGATATACCCATTGTCACTCTCACAGTAAATACGAATCTAACGACACCTCTCAAGCTAAAATCCATCGAGCCGTTCAGGCCACAGAACGTGCCAAACAATTATACATACATACATACATACATACTCTCGAAAAACATAACCGTCCTTCTAGCGCAGTCGGGTAAAATCACAAACATTTAAAAAAAAAATGACAAGTACCTGAGTAGTACTTTCATATTATTATGAATTCAGTAAAAAGCTGTTGTTTTCAAATCATTTATGTCAAAGTCAAAACATTTGTTTGCCAAAACAGACACTTCAATTTTATTAATTTGGATTAATCACCATTAGCGCTAAGTGTTTTGCAGGTACCATGCTTTTGCCTATCAACTATCAATTAAAAAATGACCGCTACTTGATCAGTTCCACTTTCGTTTAGTGAAACCGATACCATTTCACGCTGTTTGGTCTAGTAACATATGTTTAGTCTTTGGTTCATTAGGTTGGCTAATTGAACCACCAGCGGCGCTAATCATTGACCATGCCATGTTACAGTTACCTTGTACGGAAAAAGCTACTCATCTTCACCAAGAGTGGAGAGGACTTTGCAGATAATATGCCAAGAGGATTGTCCACATGGCAGCTTTCTTAAGAAACTAGTCTAGCTGAACTAGGACGATTTACAGGTCGGGCAAAGTTTTATTGGATTTTTCCATTAGGGTTATCTAAGTAACAGTCCCGAGTTTGGAAGTTGGTAGTGTGACATTACCGTGCCTTATTTATTTATTTATTATAAGGCTTCTCAACAATGAGTACACTGTTACATTATAATTTGTACAATTCAAACTAAAGTCTAAGCGCCTCATCACTTACAGAAAAGCACAGCATGCACTACTTTATGCGCAGAAAAATATACAATTAAATCATTAATTTTATTGACACGAGAATATTTTGGAAAAATATGCAGATTACACTTAATTACTTAAATTAAAATAAATAACATAGATTAAATTAAATTAGAATATATTAAATTAGAATAAATTAAAATAGAATTTATTAAATTAGACTAAATTATATTAAATTAGAATTGATTAAATTATTTTATTATAGATTTTAAAAAAAATGTTGTATAAGATTAGGTAAATATTTGACTAGAGTAGGTAGAGATCCATTAAATGGCAAGGGCGACCTTTTTTAGAGCAAGTAACGAAGAGTTAAATAGATCAATGTCCCCTTCGTGCTCTTTGTATGCAGCATACATCCTTGATAGTGGGCAGAATTGCCTCAAGTTGGTGTGACATCTTGGCATACAGAAAAGTCTCCTATTAGAACTTCTTGGCAGATTACGTGGCACATGGAATAAGACCCTGCTGAGCAAATCGGGACAGTTCAAAGAGCCCGTTACTAGCTTCTTCAGGAAAACTAAATAAAGCATCGTCCTGCGTTTCTCCAGCGATACCATCCCAAAATACTCCAGCCGCTCTTGGTACGAGTTGAGCTTTTTTCCCATATTATTCGTATAGGTAAGATGCCACAAGAACCGTTTTTGCAGCCGTTCAATACGCTTGATGTGGACCTTATACTCAGGTGACCAGACCACACTGCAATACTCGAGGTGGCTTCTGACCAACGAATTATACATAATTTTTTTAATGCTGGGTTTTTTGAAATTTTTGCACTCTCTCATAACGAAGCCAAGCATCTTAGAAGATTTCAATATAATTTTGTCCATATGTTCAACAAAACTTAACTTTTTATCGAACTGAACACCTAGGTCACGTATTGTTTCAACTTCCTCAAGCCGCTCACCATTCAATTTGTAAACTGACTGCTTTATATTTTTCTTTTTTGTGAATTTGATATGATGGCATTTTTTCACGTTCAGAGACATTTTGTTGTGCTCACACCACATAGTCAGCCGATCCAAGTCACTTTGGAATAGTACCGAGTCCGCAGGATTCCTTTTTGACTTAAAGGCTTTGAGGTCATCAGCGAATAAGAATATGTTTGAGTTCGGGAAGCATTTATGTATGTCGTTTATGAAAAGAGTGAACATAGGCGGACCTAAATGAGACCCCTGAGGGATTCCCGACGTTGCAATGTACGAATCAGAAGAGCAGCCATTAACTACAACTTTGAGCATCCGACCAGACAAATATGATTGAAACCAACTTAAGAGAGGGTCCGAAACGCCATACATTTTAAGCTTTTTGACGAGTATGTCATGGTTTACTGTGTCAAAAGCCTTGCTGAAGTCGGTATAGACTGCGTCAACCTGGACACGGGCATCAACCGCCTCAACAATGCTCTCAACATAGGTCACCAGATTGGTAGCTGTCGATTTCCCCTTCATAAAGCCATATTGGCTGTCTATTATTAGCTGTGATAAATGCCTAGCTAGCAGAGGGCATATGAGCGCTTCAAATACCTTTGCGAGTATGGAAAGAATAGCGATGGGCCTGTAGTTGCACACATCGGCCTGATCCCCGGCTTTGTAAATAGGCATCATTTTGGTCTCCTTCCAGATGGTTGGAAAAGTACCCCGAAGCACAGAATGATTAAATATAATACTTAATGGCAGTGATAGAACATCTGCCAGCCTACTTAAAAACAAAGCAGGTACATTATCAGGGCCAGCTCCTTTGTAGACGTCTAGTTTTTTTAGTTCTTTGCGGATCTAATCTGGTGATATAGTTATATGGCCTAACATGGTATTGCTTATGCAGCTATCCGTGTCGCATGCGATCGCATGCATACCATTCCTATCACTAGTATACACCTTAGAGAAATGGGACGCGAAATAGTTACTTATATCATTTATATTATCAGAGGTGTTTATACCATCTGTCATGGAACTAGGGTAGTTACTGGTACCGCCTCTTTTCATTTTTAAGTAACTCCAGAAATATTTTGGGTTCGAAGCAATTTTACCCTCTATATCGGCAATGTGAGCATTATAACAAGTCGTAGCCATACGGTCACATCTTTTCCCAAGTAAATCCAATGCAATAATTTCTAAAGGGTTATTGTACTTTTTAACTCTTAGTCGTAGGCGGTTCTTTTCGTTAAGTCTTTTGATGAGCTGTCTAGAGAACCAATACGGATATTTGGTATCCTTTATTGGTACTTGTGGAACGTAGCGCTTAATTAACCCATACAATATGTTATAAAAAAAGTCTACCATCTGATCTACAGTCATGCAAGGATCAAGCTCAGATGACCAATTGACCTGCTCAAGTGCTGCATTAATTGCCACGTAATCTGCCTTAAAATAATTTAACCTTGTTCTATTATTACAATTTTGTGGCTTTTTAAAACGGGTAAATGCGAGCTCACACAGTATAGGTGGATGGTGCACATCAATTTGAGAAAGTACATCTACTGGTGCACTAACCACAACAAGATCTAAGTTGGTTAGGACTAAATCAAGAATTCTGTTATTTTGATTACATAAATAATTACATTGTCTTAAGTTGTTAAGCAAGACAAAATCACAAAAAGTCTGTTCTAAACCTGTGCAAGTATGTTGTGGAGCTCCTATCACATCGCCACTTGTCCCAAGCCAGTTAATACTTTTCATATTAAAGTCACCAATAATCAAGCATTCAGTGGTATGTTCTAAGACATTGTTTGTGTTATCAATAAAGTGTTCCAGTACTCTGGGCTGTATCGGCGACCGTAAGTATACAGTGCAAATATAAATTACTTTAGCTTTCTTACCCCCTTTAAGTGACAACTTGACCCAGAGATCATCGCAAGAACTCTCAAATTTGATCAATCTCTGTGACTCTAGTTTTGTGGATACAGCGATAAGAACGCCACCACCGTCGGTTTTATTATTCAAAATATTATTTGATCTATCCCGCCTATAGATAACGTAACGCCCATCCATGATTTCTGAGTCAAAGACACCATCCAACAGCCAAGTTTCAGTAAACATTATAACATCGTATGAACAGCATGCAACTTTCTGGTAAATGTCACTCAGTTTTGTCCTCATTCCCCTTACCGTGCCTTGGCGCGTGCACGTTAAGCCGTTGGTCACCCCTCACTCGTGTCGGATTTCCGTCACATCGAATTATGAGAGTGCAGGAACTGAGAGTGCACCGATTTACGCAAACACTAATACAGTATACTTCTGCGAGATTGATTAAAATTGGTCAAGAGGATATCACTTTCACATTCTTTTTTTAAGAGCGGCCAACCCGCCATTTTTTTCGCGAGAATTTTGACGTGATTATTGTATTACGTTGTTACACATATATCTTTGAATTTTTTGAACTCATTGGTATCTTGTGCACTATATCTAAGCTTCTATCAAAGCAAAAAATAAAAATTTGTAGAAACAAATCCAGTAAAAGCCTTCAAAAATTGCTGTTTTGCACAAATTTTACCTCAACTTTGGCCGTTCATAATGTACTCATTAATTCTAAAAGAAAGGAAAGCATCCTGATATAAGTCTGGCAAATGTAGTGAAGATTCTAAATGACAAACATTTATTTACAAACTCGTAAGACTTATTCAAAAACACGTATTTCCTGGAACAAGTTTTATAAATTTTCGAACACTATTTTTCGGTCAATGTCCTCGCGTTAGGCGGTATGAGGTGCGCGGGAGACGAGTACTGCGAGGTCGGGGCTAGGTAAGACAGGGGAAAGACAGTTGAAAGAATACCGCCGCTGTGGCTCTGGATGAAACAACAAGGTTTTCGACGTTGCTCGCGTTGACGATAGACGGGCCGGGAAGGACAGAGGGTCCTTTCCGGCCCGTCCGTAAATGGTTTCGATGGCAATCAGAGTTGAAACCCACTAAGAACTTCTCGTGTATCTTGATTGCGTTAACAAACATATAAACTCACATAAAACAGCCGGACCCGGAACAACTACCTGTTAGGCCATACAAATATTTATTCCGTGCGGGAATCGAACCCGCGACACACAGCGCAAAAGGACTAGTTCTCAAAATGACCAATTAGCAAAAGGACTAATTCTTAAAATGCCCAATTCGCAAAACGATATATTCTTAAAATACCCAATTCGCCAAAGGACTAATTCTTAAAATGTCCAATTCTCAAAATGGCTAATTATTAAAATGGCAAATTCTCAACTGAGATAACTAAATTTAATGCATCAGGAATATTTTCCATGAATATTAAATCATTATATATTAACCATTTTCATCATTAATACGCATCACACATAAGACTTTCTCGTTTATCCAGACCTTATTTCCAATTATTGGGGTCGTCACTAAAGAAGAGACCCATGCTTTTTTTTGTTTTAATGAGTTTTTTTTATAATGTTTACTTTAAAATACAGGGAGTAGCAAAACCACGAACGAAGCTGTCAACCAAGCATTATGTACATCATACTAAGTAACTTTCTCATTTTTCTCTGCTTTCAGATTGAGAATTGAGCTGATTTTTGATATTTTAAAATAAAAAATATGACTAATTTTTTTGACCATAATATCTCAACTTATTAAATTTTGGCCCACTGTTGTCCATCTCCTTTGTCATTTTGATAATTGGGCATTTTAAGAATTAGTCCTTTTGCGAATTGGGTATTTTAAGAATTAGTAATTTTGCGAATTGGGCATTTTAAGAATTAGTCCTTATCCGAATTAGCCATTTTGAAAACTAGTCCTTTTGCGACTCTGTTGCCATTTTGAGAATTAGACATTTTGCGCCTAAACAAATTAATCGTTTGATAAGTCATGATGTTTGATATTGGTTACATACACACACACACTTACGAACAGTAAGTCGTTGGTTCGAACCCAGGCGGGCGCATTCTTTGTGTAATTTATTTCATCACCGCTGCTCTCAAAACGGTGAAGGAAAACATCGTAAGGAAACCATCATGTCCTAGAACCAAAAAAAATTGAAGACATGTGACATCTACCAATCCGCACTGAGCCCGCGTGGTAGATTATAGCCCATTCTCTCTCATAGAGAGGAGGCCGTGTCCCAGCAGTGGGAACATTAATAGGCTGATGATGATGATAGCCTTGCTTTCCATAGATTTCCCGTGCAATGATATATCCACATAAACTGGTTTGTATAGCTTAATTGACCGCTATGTGTACGATACTAAGATTTATTGATGCCTTTTGAGTAAGTTCGTGATACAACTCATGAATGCGCTATGTAAACGTGATTCGTTCGGCTCATCTCGTTTACTTTCGATTTTCATTCGCATGCTATTCTAGTATTGTTTGATTTCAGTAGTATTGTTAGATAACTTTTGAGAGAAAGATTATTGTCTTTTCTTAATAAGCCTTAATTCAATAGCTGTCAAAGCTTGTTTCCTTTTGTACCACAAATCGCTAAGGCTTGAATTTCTCCTGCGTTGATGTCGGTCGCGTGCGTCGGACGCGCGTACATTGTGTTCTGCGACGCTGACGTCAGCGGCGCGTATTTGCTACTGTTTTTCTCGCTGACGTACGCGACCGACCGTGCGCGACCGACGACGTCAGGGTGGCGGGAATTCAGGCGGCAGGCCTAAACGAATTTAGAACCTCGCTGTATTTCTGACTAGCTTATGTCCGCGTGAAGTTCGATAATTGTCCCACAGGATCATACTAGCGGGATAAAAAGTATCCTATGTGTGCAAAATTTCATCCAAATCCGTTCAGTAGTTTTTGCGTGAAAGAGTAACAAACATCAGTCCATCCATCCTCACAAACATTCGCATTTATTATGTTAGTAGGAAGTAAGATAGTCGTTTTAATAAACTCTGATACCCAAGATACACCAAATTAAAATTCCTCTTAATTTATTTTTTATTTCATTTATTTCAAATTTATTTTACAATACTAATTTACTTTTTTTTTTTTATGGAATGTTGACAGATACAGAGTGATGTTTTAAATACACATATTCCCGAAGGATTGTACTAGTATACCAAATAAAACACTCACATTTCTCAAATTATGTTAAAGCCCCATTTAAATAGGGGGGTGAATCTATTGCCATCAACCGGCCTCAAACCCAGATCCTGTGGCTGCTACAGAGAAATTCCTGATGGAAAACACAATTTCCTGGGAATCGAACCGGGACCAGGATATTTATTATGTGTTTAGTGATTTGTGGTACAAGTGGGTCTTAAAACTGAATTAGAATCAGACAGAAACCTTGTACAAGTACACAGTGCATTTCTGGTTATATTTTTCTTGTAATAGAAAAACCAGCCCAGTGCGACTGTTGGACACACAGTTGGACTCGCGTTTCTGAAAATCGTAGTATACCTTTAATTTTTATTATGTGTTGCTATAGTGACAACAGAAATACACATTCTGTGAAAAATTGAACTGTCTACCTGTTAAGGATCATGAGATACAGTCTGCTAACAGACTGTTTACGGACGGACGGACGGACAGCGGAGGCTTAATAGAGGCGTTGAATCCTAAAAAGAAAAAAGCTACGGGTCGTCCTTTGACTATTGGTTGGTAGCAAAGACATTCAAATATATGACAATCGCTTTCGTTGGTAGACTCTTCACGTCATGCTGTAATTAAATTAAATAGCCCAATAATACAAAATAACTAGTACATAAAAATCACAGATAAGAACACAAACATAAATGGTTTTCTAATAATCATCGTGAGTAGGAAGTAACTTATTTTGAACAATACATGTCTTCCGGTAGCTGTGATGAAATTATGAATGATTTATGTCGACGATTACATTATGGCATTTTAGGTAATGCTCTGTTTAACTATGTCTATGCATAATAACTATAAAACGACATTGTTATATAATAGAATTCAATCTGGGACGATACATATTATTGTTATGATATATTATATAATATCTGCTGGATGCGAGTCCCACGGGACCGGTCAATGTGGCGACACTTGGGGGAGTTCTATGTCCAGCAGTGGACGTCTTTCGGTTGAAAAGATGATGATGATATTATAATACTAGTTTTTGCCCGCAGCTTCGCTCGCTTTAATTTAGAATTTGAAAATCAATTTGGTTTGTACTCTGCTTGTAATCATATAATTCTATCATGATTCGAACGACATGTGTGACGCCATCTATTATCATAAGAACGTTATTGTTGTTTTCTTCGGGAACAGTATTCTTTCCCGGATGAAAGGTACCCTATGTTCATTTCTATACACCTGACAACGTTATATACATATATGCAAAATTTCAGGATGATCGGTTTAGTGGTTTAGACGTGAAAAGGTAGCAAACAAATAACAAAGTTACTTTCACATTTATAATATTCATCATCATCATCAGCCTATTAATGTTCCCACTGCTGGGACACAGGCCTCCTGCCTATGAGAGGGAATGGGCTATAATCCACCACGCGGGCCCCCGTGCGGATTGGTAGATGTCACATGTCTTCGAATTTTGGACATGCCGGTTTCCTCACGATGTTTTCCTTCGCCGTTTTGAGAGCAGTGGTGATGAAATAAATTACACCCCGCCTGTCTGGGTTCGAACCCAGGACTTACTTAAAATAATGTAAAGAAAGAGAACAAGCTACTACACAGGGTGTAAACGGACCCTTAATTATGTACTTCAAACTAAGTAACTATACGCAAAAAATATTAATGGGAAACGACTTTTTTTTTGGGGGTGTGAAATCACGTTTTACCCTAGGACTCAATGTAACGCACCTAAAACATTGTGCTGATGGATGTATTGAATAGTACGGGGGTCGTGTAGGTTTTTACCTAAATCAAAAACATAATTATATGTAGGTAGATATGTTAAAAAAACTTGTGAAAAAATTGGATCTTTGACCCCCAATATCTCCGTAACTAAAAGGTTCCCAGGTATGGTCTAGGAGAATAAAAATATCGCAATGACGGGGAGATCAAGTGTCTTTCGGCTTCATTAAGGGTCATGTTACACCCTTTATAGGTTGGTAGGTACATACATACTTGTAATTGTAACATCCGAAACCCCCTGGGTAGTGAGCACCGCTACCAACCAGCTGACGAGTTGGTCCAGTTTTTTACGATAAAGAGAGCCAAGTGCAAACAAAGGAGCTCGTGGCTAAATAATAGCAGCCGGTTAGGTCGATCTTTAGGTAAAGCGGCGCTTGCCTAGGTTAGTCCGTGGATGGGTGACCACTCATTACATACCGAGTTTCTTCTATGCCTCGGAAAGCACGTTAAGCCGTTGGTCCCGGCTGTCATTTGTTGATCTTTTGATCTTTGACAGTTGTAACGGGTAGTCAGTGGCCTGAAAATATGAAAACCAGTTTTACCAAGGGATTCTGTATAACCCAGTATTAACTGGGTTGTGTAGATCAGATAGGCAGTCGCTCCATGTGAAATACTGGTATTCAGCTTCATCCGGTAAGACTGGATGCCGACCCCAATAAAGTTGGGAAAAGGCTAGGCAGATAATGAGAGTCAATGGCAAACACCTGTTCCTTTTGATATGGTTTTTGTTAATATTTCTGTAAGATTCTAGATTACATTGTCTTTACATCATATTTTATTTTTGATGAGACTGTCTTATTGGTGTAGTGGTTGCAAGCGCGACTGCTGCGCATGAGGTCCTGGGTTCGATTCCCAGGTCGGGCAAAGTATTATTGGGTTTTTCCATCAAGAATATCTTAGTAGCCACCACGGAGTCTGGATTTGTGTCCGGTTGATGGCATTAGGGTCGCCCCCTAGTAAATGGGTCTATATTCATGACACAGCGTTCTTGCTCTTGAAGAGCCTCGGGTGCGTTTTCCTCTGCGCAATCACGATCGCTAACCAATAGCAATTTATTTTTACCCGACTACGGCGAAATCAAAAAGAAGGGTTATGATTTTAGCAGTCAATGTATGTTTGTATTTACGTATGTTCCTCCATAGCGCCTAAACTATTCATCCGATTTTGATGAATAAGGTATCAATCGATTTGTTATTTAAGCCCGGGTTGATATTTTTACCTTGTAAACCCCGAATTTAATGATGTTTTTTAGTTTCTAACCAAAAGCAGTTTATTTTTCATATCAGATAATAATCTTTGTCGTAAAATCTCCCACATCTAGTTATTCGAAATGCAGTACTAACCTTTAACTTAACCAACCAGTTATCTGTTTACATTTATAACAAGAAAATCGCCAAGATTTTCCATCATTAATTAAGACGGAATGAAGGACAAACTTACATGTTCATTTTCACTTGTATTAGTAACAAATTACCGATAAATTAATACACTCAGACCACCACAGTTCCACTGCTTGACTGTCACCATCGCTTGAAAGATTAAATTAACGACCATTTTTAACATCTTACTAGCCGGTTTCGGTAGGTTGCTTTCTGTGTCTGTTTGACATTTTGCTTACTGGACGGTTAGAAACAAAACATCACAGAAAATCTTTCTTTGATTTTTTATATGAATCAAGTGACAGGTAGGTGACACGGATAGGATATTCTTTGTTTATTGAAACACCGATGGCTACGGAAGAAGGCATATTAACCAACAGTTTTATGTAAGTTATAGAAAACAACCGTAAGTGTTTGTAGATAAACCCGTAGATAGATAAAAAATATGTTTCGCAGTATCCAGATAAGTACAGACGCCAGCAAGCTTCCTGAAACTGTATTTTTTTCCCAATCAACCTTGAACATAATGCTTTGGTAATAAAGTTGAAAATGTATTAAAGAAATTTGACAGATTGTACTAACTTGCTGTGCTGGCGTCTAAACTATCTTCATGATGTACCAAAACGCACTGGACCCACATTATTTATTACGTCTCATTCTCTCTGAGCTTGTATTCAAGCAGCAGTAGACAGCAGCGACTACTTATCACTTAAACTTATATTGTCACTTACGGGATATCTTCCGTTCCGTATCTTCCGATTTGTCTGCTCTTAACAATTTATTTTCCATCTACCCGCACTCTCCAGTCAACCCGCGATCATGGCACTTGCAACAGCGTCGAAATATCGTGAGCTCAAAACAATTACCAATCACGGAAGATATCCCGTAAGTGATATATTGTCGCTTACGGGATATCTTCCGTTAGTAAGTTAGTTTAGTTGTAAACCGTGAAAGCTTAAAACAGTACTTATCACTTGCTTCGGTAAAGGAAAACATTGTAAGGAAACCAAACCAGCATGCCTGAGTGACATTTCTCAGCAGCTGTCACGATGACGTCTGGATTTGTGCCCGGTTGATGGCAATAGACTCGCCCCCTATTACAAAGTTACATAACAGGCGAAATGTGGGTGTCTATAATGAGTTTCACCTCTGCCTAACCCTTCGAGGATTACAAGCGTGATGTTATGTTAGGTACATGGTGCACCTCGAGCAGACAGTCGCCTCGACTTAAGGCCGTTTTCTGTATCTTACTTACCTATTAACTGTCAGTTAATATGTCCACGTCTGGTAAGCAGCTATCGGTGTTTCTATAAACAAAGTTAGCTTGAAATATCCTATCCGAGTCACCTACCTGTCACTTGATTCATAGAAAAATCAAAAAAGTTTTTCTGTGACGTTTTGTCCAAAATGCTAAATGTCAAACAGACAGAGATAGCAACTTACCGATACCTGTTAGTAAGTTATTGAAAATGGCAGTTAGCTGTCTAGCTCATCTTTTCTCTACAATATCAGCTACACTCGATAAGCGCGTGCCATCACGAACGAAGACTTGTTTACGTAAAAAATAGCTAGCCTTGGAATTAATCTACGATTTATTATTCTATCAATCTTGGAAATAACTTGCGGTTATATGCAGTGTCAATGAACTTGAGAGATCGCGCATTTCCGTCTCGTCGCGAACGGAAACTTATCTTGTTTTTAGGAACGACGCTCAATAAGTTGAACCTATAGGTTTTAATACTATTAAATGAGCAATGTTTGTATATTTATGTCGGCGTCACATTGTATAAACCGTTAGATTGTAATATGTCTAGCGAGATTGTAAACTGTCGAAATATTGTCAACTGAACATACTTCACACAATATGACGCATTATTTTTATATATTTTATTATTTGTTAAAAACAGTATTAAAAAAAAACTTTTGAAAGTGTTTGGAACTTTGACTTCCAATATTTCCGTAGCAAGAAGGTTCCCAGATAAGGTCCAGAACAAAAAACTGATCGCAATGACGGGGAGAACTATGCTTTTCGGCTTCGTTAGGGGTATTGTTACACGTATATAATGTTGTCATCTCTTTAATTTTGTGGCTCTAACGATTTCGATGAAAGTTGCAATATAAGGTTTTACGGGGCGAAAAACCGATCTAGCTATCTCATATATGCAAAAATTCGTTTTCTCTATTTTGACCCGAGCAGAGACCGGTCGCCCTGGTATCTACTGATCCCTTTTTTTTTTTCGGATGGTAAATCATCAAATGACTTCTCCCGCTCTGGGCGGAGCAGGAAGGAGTGTCAGACTCTTACTGACTAAAACACATCCATGTTCCTTCATCGCCCTTTATGTTCCGGGGCCACGGTATCTCTTTCGAACAGTCCCGCAACCCCGGCAGTCATCGGTCCTTGCTTGACCCCTTCCTTTTTGCTGACTCTCTTTGAGGCGCGCGTGGAACACGAACGCGCCGTCGCGTCGACACGACCTGTCGTCATGAGACGGACGGACGGTGAGCTAGCCCATAGCCCACCGGCCACAGGCCCGCGCCTACGGTGGCCGGGGGCCACGTGGTGGCCCCCGACGCCCGGGGTGTCTCCCGCGGCGGATCTACTGATCCCTTATGTCTGATCTAATAATGTTAAGTTCCTTATGTCTTATCTTGTTTTTGCACATCATGGAGTTTCTTGCCGGTTCTTTTCCATGAAAACGACCAACCCGAACCGTGCATCTTTTTCGACGTTTTATAAGTGCCCATTTAGGCTTATGTGAAATAAAAAATTTTGATTTTGAAATATTTTTAGTTCCCAAACAAACATATTATTTTGTTTGTTTGTATGTTTATTAATCAGTTATTTATGACACATCTACAATGACAATGATCTAACGTCGTTATCCGAAAAATGTGAAGATTGTCACATTGTTTAATTTTTATTTGTAAGTATTTTATCGGAAGTCAGTAAGTAAACCAACGACTTGTTAGACAGTTTTGCGTTAATTATTAATTGTTGATGTAGACAATTAATGACTAAGAATGTTACTGTGTTGTTATAATATTTTCTCATGAAATACTACATATTTTGTTTCCTGTACGATACACGTGTGCCGGAACTATGTATTTTTAGATTAGGCATTGTTACAAAATTGTTTGATATCGTTTTAGTAGGTACTTAGAGGGTGTAAAAAACCTCTTAACGAAGCCGAAAGGCACTTGTTCTTCTCGTCATTGCGATAATTTTTTTGCTCTACACCATACCTGGGAACCTTCTAGTTACGGAGATATGGGGGTCAAATTTCCAACTTTTTGAAAAGTTTGTTTATTTTTAATACAAGTTTTTAATGTAAGATTTTTACACCTCCACGGCCCCCGTACTATTTAATCCATCCACCAGCACAATGTTTTGAGTGCGTTACATTGAGTTCTACCACAAAACATGATTTTTCACCCCAAAAAAAAAGTCGTTTCCCAGCAATAATTTTTGCGTAAAGTTACTTAGTTTTATGTACAGAATGCTTGGTCAACCAAGCATTCTGTACATAGGCTTCGTGATAAGGTTGTATACACCCTGTATATTATTGTTATTACTTCTTTTTCATTCATATAATCATTCCTCACACAACCCATCAATCGTTTCCTTGGTCTTTTTCGCCCATCACTGTTTTAGCCTCATGCGATTCGGGTGTTATGTGATGATCATAGATAATATACACAATTATTTTTAGGTCGTTCTGAAACCGAAAGCCATAAACTCGATCATCGAACTCGGAACGATTGTGACTGTTTTTTTTAAATAACAAGAAAAAAAAATATTAAAATTTTCGTGTTTTTTTTTAATAACAAAAATAATAAAAAAAAAACGATAAACTAAATTAATAAATGTATGTATATGTAATGTGTATGTGTGTTAAATTACTAAACATAAATTTGTTTTTTTTTGTAATTTAAAAAAAAGCAGTCTATCATTCCGATTTCGATGATCGAGTTTTAGGCTTTAAATTCCAGAACGACCTAAAATTAACGGTGTATAATCTGCTTTTCATGTAGATCTGCACTGATATTGTAAAAAAATAAACTAGTTTTGTCTTGTGACAAACAACTGTTTAGTATACGTTACGACTTAAAACCGTTAAATAAATATTTAAATGATTTATACAAAAAACTTGTTTGTACCGTGAAGAATAGAATTATTTTATTCGTATAGTTTCCTTTTCACTCTTGTTTTGAAGGTCGTTCAAACACTTTCTTCGTGCGATTTTGCTGTGGAACTTTACGTGGACTAAACGTTTAACATTACATAACATCACGCTTGTTATCCCCGCAGGGTTAGGCAGAGGTGTACCTAATAGTACACGCACATTTCGCTAGTTATGTTTAATTCCCATGTAATAGGGGGCCAGTCTTTTGCCATCAAGTGGGCACAAATCCAGACTCCATGGCTGCTACTGAGAAATTCCTTACGGAAAAACCCAATATCACTTTTCCCGACCTGGGAATCGACCACTAGGCCAATGAGGTAGATACCACAAATCACTTATCGTATTTAACTTACGTGTAAGAAACAATAGATGAACTGTGTGAATGATGACATGGCTAGAAAGGACGACACGGTTGAAGGCTGTTTGTGTAATATGTGAGTTTAAATGTTTATAAACACACCCACGATACAGGAGAAATTCCTAGTGTGGGGCAACGTTTTTTCTAAAAGAAAAAAAAAAAACAAATTAGGTGACTGCTGAGATGACGAGTTTGGGGCCGCCTCCACGAGCGAGCGAATCGCGGCGATTCAACGTATTTCTATACGAAAATATCGCCGCGATTCTCTCGCTCGTGGAGACGGCCCAAAAGAGAGTGTATAGAAAAACGTGGCAAGGACGATAATATCGCCGCGATTCTCTCGCTCGTGGAGGCGGCCCTTTAGGGTAAGACCAAACGAGCGTAACCATCAACCTTTTGAAAATAGAGGCGTAATACTATGTTATTTATTTAAATATTCATTCAGTCGCGAGAGTGAAAACTGACAGTTTATATTGAGCTCGCATTGCATTGTTCTGTCTAGAGTGGAAAGTAGACAACAGTTAATTTTAATAGTATTTCTAACCTACATTGCAATGTAAATGTTTTACCAAAATTGTTAACTTTGCTACCGATAGATGGTGTTGTTAATTGAACGGCGATACCTGAATCGCGATGTTAAAATTTTGCGGCGATTGAAATGACTTTTTTTTGGGTGAGAAATCACGTTTTACGGTAAAACTCAATGTAACGCATTCAACACATTATGCTGATGGATGCATTGATCAGTAAACGGGTCATGGAGGTATTTAACGTAAAGTTATAACATTAAAAACTTGGAATTTTGACCCACAATATCTCCGTAACTAGAAGGTTCCCAAGTATGGTGTAGAACAAAAAAAATATCGCAGTGACGAGGGGAACAAGTGCCTTTCAGTTTCTTTAAGAGTCTATTTACACCCTTTATAGTGCTACAGAAGTGTCTATCTGTGAAAGTTTGTGACGCCTAAGTATCGGATTGTTCAGTAAAATATTAGTTACTAGCGGACGTCACGCGGTTTCATCCGCGTAGTTCCCGTTCCCGTGGGAGTACGGGGATAAAATATAGCCTATGTTACTCGCTGATAATGTAGCTATCCATTGCTGAAAGAATTTTTCAAATCGGTCCAGGAGTTTTTATGTTTATTCGTTAGATACAAAAATACAAATCTTTAATATTAGTATAGACCAGTATAGATGTAGATTTATGAGCGAGACAAATGTTGCACGGTGTGAGATATGACAATTTCACTCGTCTTATTTGTAAATAGAGGTTATTTACATAAAACCTTAATTAATTTCGTCATGATAAGTGTGTGTAAACAGGTAGGCATGCTCTCTCTTCTGTTTCACTCATAGTCCGATGGGACGGCAATCCGATATGTTCAGAGATATCAGGCGCAGGATTAACGGCTTGACTTGACTAGCTTTCCGAGGCAGAGTACCGCCAAGTTGCAAATTCCGGGCTACAGACATTCCTAATGAAACAAACCCAATAACACTTTACCCGACGTGTAAATCGAACTCAGGATCCCAATCTCAGTCGTCGCACTTGCGACTACGAGACCTACGGGCAGTTATACATTTCACAATCATGATACGCTCGTAATAATGGCAGTTAAAACCATTTTACTTTTCCTCGCCATTGCATCTGTAAAAACGTATGGCAAAAAAGAACTAACTGCCCACATTCTATCGCCTTTAACAAACTGCGCAAGAGTCTAAGATTTACCGACACATTAACCGTGCACGCACTAGAAAGTGACGCGGGGCATCTGTTCTTTTATGTACAGTCGAAGAAGCTACCTAGTATACAGACAATTTATTCATGTTTTCAACGCAGCCAGTATTCATTTTCAATACAGCTTAGTTGATACTGGTGTAGCCTGTAATAAATATACTGTACATCCACATTACGCGAGTTATGTTAAGTTCTAAATGTTAGAGGCCTAGCAAATTACCAACAACCGGGAACAACTTCAAGTACAATTCCAGGTAGAAAACACCAATTACACTTTACCCGCAGTGCCGTAAATTGCCTTTTCTGTGCCCTGTGCGAGCTTCTATAACTGTGCCCTTGTTTTTTAGATATAGTGCTAGAGCAATGCTATGTATAGGCCTACTTTATTTCATTCAGAGTGGTACAAACTGTGTCTCACTGAATAAAACTCTAACGAAAGATCACTAGTGCAAATGCGTTGCCCACCCTGATGCTTAAGATTTAATTTTTGGGCCACTTTGGTGTTCATACTTCTATAATAAAATAAC
Source organism: Xestia sexstrigata (assembly GCA_941918905.2). Taxonomy (NCBI): domain Eukaryota; kingdom Metazoa; phylum Arthropoda; class Insecta; order Lepidoptera; family Noctuidae; genus Xestia; species Xestia sexstrigata. Next base: position 15,268,718 of record OW799223.2, read on the forward strand.
ACCCTGCAAAGTTTCAGTAAACTGTAAATTAATTTAATTTTAAGTACTGGTATGGTAGAGTTTTTAATAAATTTTGGCCGCTTGACTCCGATAAACACTAAACACGCTCGTGCTCTGCCACAAAAATGAGCACGATGTTTAGTCTAATTTAACTGACGTTTTTGATGATACTGGCTTACTACGTAGGTACGTATGTGTTGGAATCCAGCACTAGGGGCGCACCGGCAACTTATCAGGAGCAAACCGAAAATACAATAGTCCTTCTTGGTCTTCTTGGTCTGGCCATTCTAGCACCCCCAGAATCTACGCCCTGTGCCTGGGCACCGGAGGCACCGCCCTATTTACGGCACTGTTTACCCGACTCGAGAATCGAACCCGGACGTAGTGCTTGCGATCACTAGACCAGGCAGAAATTCTTAATTTATAAAAAAAAAACCCGACGGCGTAAGTAATAACTAATAATTTTAAATAAAAACAGAAAAGAAAAAAACAAGTTCAGGAAACAGGACATATTGATTGCAACAGTCGGGACCCATATTGGATGTAATGATTTTAATCTAGATTATATAATGGACTTCTGGCGCAGTCGGGTAAAACATATTATTTTTTATGCCACTAATAGAATAATTAAGAGTGAAAACGGACAACACAGCTTTGCAAATTAGCTGGCTGTATACAAAACTGCTTGTTCTACTGTACTTTCACATTTTATATTTGTATGCTGTACTTTTCGACCTTAGGGATCAAAATTATCATAGAAAGAACTGCTAGCAGACAGTATGTGACTGACAATAAGATGGACGTCGTTTGTATGGTAATTTTTTATACAATACGTGGTTTAGTTTTGAATTCTAAGAAAGGCTTAGAAAATATTATGCGGAAGTCATTGAGCTATTGCTACTACGTATAAAGAAGACAGCGCGAACAAAATCTGTGCGCAGTGCGGAGCGCGCGGGGGGTGGCTAACCCCGTATATATAATGCTGTGGCGAGCAAGCGACTGAGTGAATTGCAGCCAGCTGACAGCATTTTAACGGAGCACAGATTTTGTTCGCGGTGTCTTCTCTATACGTAATAGTAATAACTCAATGGCGAAACTTGGTCACAAGTGGCAAAAAGTTTTTGGGGGTATGAAAAACTAGGTGTAAAATTCTTCATCCCCATAGAAAAGGGAGGATCCGCCGACCAGACGGGTGTTGGGTCTGGTGGGCCACTGCCCGACAGTTGTTGTCGGGTTATTCTATAGTCATAATATGTCGCGGATAACTTTACTAGCGCGATGTAGAATTTATATAGGTTTCGGTGTTTAAGGCGACCACAGGAGCTAAATTAGCAAATCTATTTGTGGTGGTTCAAGCTTCGAATAATGTGGCGAATATTTAGGGGGAATCCGGGACCGCGGTCCCGGTCCCAAAAGCCCCCCGACCCATAGATAAGTAGGTATGGAAAAAGAAAGCATGCTGTGCCGAACACAAATAAATTGAGATACGGGCAGCAGAATGATAAATACGGCAACTGTTGGGTATCAACGGTAAAATAACTTTACAATTTCTGTAATAAACTTGATAAGTTAATTCTATCTTTTTTTTTGCCAGATCACCGTATAAAACTAACCAGCGCAAACACATATGTACTTTCTTAAATCATTACAGTCACGTAAACACAATCATTCTACCACCATATTGGGGCTGGTTGCAATAATGAAGCAAAAACTAAGAGAAAAACATTTATAACTGTTAAGTAGACGTTTTAGATGTCTGACTGGCTAAAGTAGATGGTAAAATAATAACTGCACCTAAGTATCATATTATTATTAATTCACTTATTTCAGACCAGGTCCTTATAGAATATAAAAAATCATATAAAAAACATATCATTAAAATAATTAATGCAAAATAAAATTATAAACACATATTAGAATTATATAATCAATAAACCAAGGTCCCGTAGAATTGAAATAAATTAAATAAAAATTTAAATAATACACATCAAAACAATCAATCATCAATAACAAAATTAAAATACACAGTATTATAGTCATACACGCATCTCAAATAATACGAGGAGAGGCGCTAACATGAAGCTGCATCCACCTTTGTATCAGGGACAGGTCCCGCCCGGACAGAACCCTCAGGAAACTGTTCGATCTGCTTCGTAGGCCACTTAATAGTGAGGCTTTCTCATAATCGCGAAAAATCATATGAAGTGGCTAAATAATAACAGCTACAAGATGGGTTAGGCCAAATATTTAGTTTTTATTCCGCGAAGAAGGTCCAGGCCTAGATGCAGGATGCTGAAAAAATACGCACACAGGGGAAAAGCAACAATAATAAGCATGCCACCTTTGCCTGAATCTAAAACTAAATAATATTTTGCACAAAATTTAATGTCATGGATTTCCGCAAAGAAACGCCTGATTCTGCAATTTATCTTATTATTGCTTCATTCAATTCTCAAATCCACCTTATTTCTATTTCAGATAACAGTAACAGCATCATGCGCCAGAGCAGAAGAACAAAACAAAGAAGCAGAAGAATCACACGATGTCAAAAGAATAAGTAAAAGAGATGCAACTTTAATATACGACTTCAATGGCAACCAGATGGATAAAATATTCCAAAAGCCAAAAGTTATCTACAGGAGATTATCAAAGGCAAGATTAGAACCCAAAAAATATGGACCTCCAAAGGTACGTTATGGACCGCCAAGACCGAAACACAGGCCACATAAGTTGACAAGGAAACCAGGAAAAAAGGGCCGCACAGGGAAGCCGAAAACGTCATCTCCGAAGTATGGACCACCCGAGCCAAGAAATAAACATAAATTCTACCCAAACAAAAAGCAAAATAAATACGGTTATCGTAAGTTTAGACCTAATGGCAGACCAGGTCATGGACACGTTGTGAAAATGCCTCATTACTCCTTCTTCGTGCCTGATAAAACAGGCTTTGGTGAGCCACCAGCACACAATGATCATGGGCCTCAGAAAAGTTATTTATACGAGCCTCCCGTCGACTCTTACGGTGCACCTCTGAAACCTGGCATTGTAGACTTGTACCCAACACCTAATAGTTTTCAAGATGCATCACAACACGACGAGCTCATTGACAAGCAGGAACAACAACGGAACCATAACTACATCGATGAATTTGATAACAGTCTCGCTTTTACAAGGAAGGAGCCATCGTTCTCTAATTTCGTGACACTGAACCCCAAAGATAGCCACGTAGACTATTTGGCTCCAGTTGACAAACCAGACCATAATAAATTATCTTATAAGAAAATGAGGCCATCATATTTAAAGGACTCGAAAGTGGTGAGTAGACCGTGGAGGTCTAATAAGCAGGATAATTATGAAGATGAAATTATCGTCGGTGGACAGTATGCTGAGCCTCCGGCGAGACACGTTCGGTATTCGCCGATTATTATTGGTGACGATTTTGACGATGAACCTTTCCCTAACCTCCGCGGTGGTCACGTCGATATTGAAGGCGTGCAATCAGCCAACCAATCGCCTTACTCCAACTACAAGAACAGTAATATGGCTTTCAGTCCACAAAACCTAAACGATGCATTTAGTATAGTAGACAAATAGTTATAAGCGATTTCTGTTTCTTTTACCTTAGGCATAGAAAAAGGAGAATGGGCGTATTTGTAAATTATATATAGGGAGAGAAAAGTATGTGTGATATTTTTTACGTTTGAAAATGCAAAATATTTGATTATTTAACGAACAAGCTAATGATTGTTGGATCCTACCCCAATATCATTTGTTTTTATTACTATGATCCGTTGTTGTTCTTGTTCAAGTTAGCAGCCGTATATGCGACAAGTCGTTGTCGCAGCCGCGTATTGCACGAGGTCCTTTATCAAAGCAAACGAACAAACATACGAGTGCGCGTGTTGCCGTATCACAATATATGGCATAATGAACGAAACGATCACTTTGGCCTGGCCACTTTGTTAGCCCAATATCATATCATCTAAGTATGAATCTACAGCTAGATTATAAGTTCTATTCGACCGTACTATGCTCAGTCTTTAAGTAATGATATAAGTTTTGTATATAGTGGAGACCCATACTCACCTAATACATAAGTAAATGTGAGTTGGGATTGGAGAATCAAAGGTTATTTAAGCATTGTATGTTAATATAAGATAAAAATTATATGAATTAAATTGTAATATTAAATGGATGCGTGTTTTTATTAATGTTTTCAATAATTGGAAGCACAGTCCTTTCACGGATACTGATACCGACCAAACCAAAAGCATTTAATAATTTGGCCTACCTATCTTCCGCCATTTCATTTTATTTTCAAAATAACTGGTAAGACCCGGGCTCCACCAAAGCGGAAACGAGCGCAGATGTACAAACCGGAGAGGAGATGCGTAAAATCTAGGGTGTATCCACCGACGCTGCGCGGAAATGTGCAAAGTGGAGAGGAGAGATGTTTAGAAGCTAGGGTGTATTCACCGCATGCCGCACACCGCTCACCGCTCACCTCTCATCTCGTCAAACAATAGGCGAGACGACAAAAAAAACTAATTTGTCTGTCAGTTAGATAATCAAAAAATATATGACCCGTGTTTTTTCTTTTGTTACGTAAACCAAAATTGACGAAGATATGACTCATTTAAAATTCTCAATACGTCACGCCTAGGTATAATTTTTAGCTAGTTCTGACGTCACGAGCCCCCACTCCCGAGTTTTGATGCGTTTAATCTTTGTCAATGTTTATTGATTTACAAAAACAAAAAATACGTGTTCATTAATTTCCAATACTCCAACTGACGGACTAAATAGATTTGCAATTTTTTGATATTGTCGTCATGCCTATTACGATGCTTCTCTCTTTCCTACTCAACCGTTTCCACTAAAACTAAGCGGAGACGATAACTGTAAAACTGTTTTTAAAAAATAAATTCTAGTGGTGGTTTACAACACAGTCATCTCCTCTCCTCCTCGCCTTCGCTTCGATGGAATCCGGCGCTTTACCTGTTCGCCATACCGCCAAAGTTGTGCTGAGGGCTAACATTGTTACTTTGCACACAACATATTCTCTCAAACAATAATAGGCGAGACGACAAAAAGTAGTCCGTCAGTTAGATTATCAAAAAATATTTGACCCGTGTCTTTTCTTTTGTTACGTAAACATAAATTGACGAAGATATGACGCTTTTCAAATTCTCAATACGTCACGCTTAGGTATAATTTTTAGCTAGTTCTGACGTCACGAGCCCCCACTCCCGAGTTTTGATGCGTTTAATCTTTGTCAATTTTCATTGATTCACAAAAACAAAAAATACGTGTCCACTAATTTCCAATACTCTAACTGACGGACTAAATAGATTTGCAATTTTTTGAACTACTGTCGTCATGCCTATTGTTTGTATTGATGCCAGCTATTGATTAAAACACATGTTTGCATGCTTGCTATTTTGAAATAATATAAAATGGCGGACACGGGCACTCTTGCAAAAATCTTCAAACCCCTTTAAAACCACGAGAATAAAGATTACTGTGATGAAAATAATCTACTGTCTAAAAATCAGGATGGATTTTGGCATGGTACTTGTAAGTTCACAGAACAAGCAGTGAGCAAACTCACCAGTTCTGTTAGCACAATTTACCTAAACTGTTTAAGTACATTAAAAAATTATGTCTTTCAATATTTCTTGGTCTCGCATCTAAAAGTCGACCAAGTAACTCCTGTATGAAGGGTCGAAACAATTCTAACCTGTCCAAAGGGTGTTAAAATTTTCGGCCGTGAGTCCCGCGATAACGGAAAATCTCGAGCCGCAGTTTTTGGAGCGAGTGGTCTTGTTCCTATTCCCTGAGAAAGCTTAGTAGGAGCCACCGCCGCTGGTTCTGCCAACAGCTGCAGAGTCGGAAGTTGAAGAGAGCGAAACAGTCTCAGAGCTGACACAGCCGTGATGCGGCTCCGGGCTAAAAACACTGCTCCAAGGCCCCGGAGCAGGTCCTTGGGCTGAAGGAGCTGGAGCCCCCACTGAGGGGACTCTTTTCGAACTTCCCTATCAGGTGGAAGGCTGGTCGACTGGTCCTGCTCAGGAAGGCGGGTCGCCCGGCGGATTCGACGTCCGATATTATCGGCCCGTGCTGCTGCTGGAGAATGCTCAAATGAGTATTCGCAGATCACCTCACCCAAGTTGATGGGCGCGACGGGCGCAATTATATCATTCAAAACATTATCATTATACCTTCATGCCCGTAATCCCCGAAGGGTTACACAGGAGTGTATCATATAGTGCTACTTTCCGAGTATGAGCTATCAAAGTTAAAGTTCATTCACTGATGGCTCTTCAGCACAACTTTGATTTGATCAGGCACGCATAAAACTTATGCATCAATCGATAGCTGGCATCAATGTCTAATCTAATCATCAAAGTGTCACGATTCTGAGTTATGAGCTATCAAAGTAAAAGTCCATTCACTGATGGCTCATTCGGCACAACTTTTTTGTTATTTGCTAAGAAATTTATGGCAGGCGCATTCAGATAAAACATCTACATGTTACTGAAATTCAGTAAATATTTATCTAAAATTGTAGATGTTATCTTGATATACAATAAATATACATTTGTTTATATTATGACCTATGCATAATCAGCGTGAAATAACTTTTATTTTAAAGCTTTCCTTGGTAATATTAGAACACGATCGATTTGTTACAAAGAAAAGCTTCACAAACAAACTTATAAGTTAGCAAAACAAACAGAAACGCGATAGTTTATAGCGACATCATTTTATTATAAAACGAAATTATATAAACACTGGATGACATAGGAAATTTGCTTAGCAACAACGCTTTTTAACAGTAGATTTGATTAAGCATTTTACGATCTTTTCGCAATATATAGGTCCACCTACTATGCAGACGACTGCGATTAGTGCTGTAAGACAACTCATACAAATCATTATAAAGGTTTTTAAGAACGCACTCAAGAAAAAGGTATTCCATCCACAGTCTTGATTCCAGAAGAAACCTCAGGAGTAGAGGAAGATATTGACGAATTGCCTTCGAGTATACCTTTACCAACTACTATAGTCTTTCATGAGCATCTGTTTCACCAAATGTGATGCGGAAAGTTCCCCAATGATCTCAAAAAGTAGCAGCACTGATCAGATTAGTAGAGTGATGCAAATTGGCTCTGAAACAAAAGAGATGTAATTTAGGAAGACGACCAAAAACATAAAAACAATGTAAATGACGAACAATTTAATAAGTTTAACGAACTTAACGTAAGTGATAAGCAGGCTTCGTATTAGAAAACACAAATATAACTTTATTTTTAAGTTAACAGACAAGATAGATTAAAGAAACGAAAAATGAAACCATCAAAAGCATCGAAGATGTTATTTAAAATACAATATTCTAACATGGTTGGTAAAATGAACAATTAAAAAAAAATAAAGTAAATTAAAATAGTGTCTGACATAACTGACAAAATAACGATCTCTAGCAAGGCTGCTGTACCGCAGACCTGTGGGCCTGCGTGTCTACCAAAGCATTTAAAGTGGCTCGCCAACGCATTTGAAGTGGCTCGCCAACGCATTTAAAGTGGCTCGCCAACGCATTTGAAGTGGCTCGCCAACGCATTTGAAGTGGCCCACCGCGGTCATCTAACGAAAGTCTTTGGGAACAAATTTCATAATTCCAAACCCATCATCATTATTATCATCATTTCAGCCAAAGGACGTCCACTGCTGGACATAGGCCTCCCCAAGTGTCGCCACATTGACTGGTCCCGTGCGACTCGCATCCAGCGGATCCCGCAACCTTCACTAGGTCATCGGTCCACCTAGTGGAAGGCCTTCCAACGCAACTACTTTCGGTTCGCGGTCGCCACTCAGACTGACTGCTGTTGAAGACTAGCTGTTGTCCACGACTTCGTTTGCGTGGAAATTTTTGATGTGTATGTGTGTGCCTATGACCTATTCTCAAACCTACCAAAAAATAAAATCATAAAAATTGGTCTAGCCGTTTCAGAGGAGCGACTTTTGCGCGATTGGACTTTTGTGCGAATGGACTTTTGCGCGCATGGACACTTGCGGGAATGAAATTTTGCGTGAACGGACACTTGCGCGACTGGACTTTTGCGCGTGGGTGTCATGAGTATCGTTTTCGTGGTTTTCGACGTCGCTGATAACAAACATAACGTACGTAACAACGCTCATGACGGAAAAATCAAAAAATTTCCACCTTCCCGTAACAGGCGTGATGTTATGTTTAATATACAGAGTAAACCTCAGTGCCCATTAAGTCGCGCAAAAGTCACGTCGCGCAAGTGACCATGCGCGCAAAGTTCTTTCGTGCAAAAGTCCCGGGTTAATTAAATTTTCTCTAAAGGGATCTCCTTTAGAGAAAATTTAATTAACCCTGGACACCTTAACCTTCGTCGAATCAACGAATACGCGATAGAAAATTCATTGTCCCTTATTAACACGCGTGCCAATAACCGTGTTCGCGCTCTTGGAGGAGGCAGTTTTGTTCAGCGGGTATCGTTGTTTCGACGAATGGTTAGGTTTTGTGTATACTTTTTGATAGCGACGAGTGGTATTTCTTTGCAGTATTTTTACAATGACTTTAGAAACAATCGATATCAGATACCTACTGCGTCTTTATTGATGAAAGAGTAAAACACTAGTGCATTATAGGAATTATCTGATAGCGAAAATAGAAAATATGACTCTAAAGGCGACTCTCAAGACAAATCTTCCAACCATATCTAAATAGCCAGCTAAATTCGACGTTCAACCAAGTCATCCTCTGCCTAGTCGTTTTCCAACTGTGTTGAGGTCGGCTTCCAGTCTAACCAGATGCAGCTGAATAACAGTATTCTACATCAAGCGACTGCCTCCCTGGATCCTGCCTGGATCTCCCTTAGTTAGACTGGTTGTCAGACTTTCGGGCCAATAACTACGTTCATATAATTATATTACCATTTTTACCGCCGCAGTTTTCTCGTGGTCCTACTAGTAGGACCACAAATGAGACCATTTCTGTTCGTCCTACTATGACATATTATAGCTGTAATCATTTATTTATAATACCTGTATATAATTAATACCTTTGACACTAGTAATAAAAGGAAAAAAAAAACAATCATTTGTAACAAAATAACCGCTTGTATTTTGGCGAACTGTAATCATTATCTGACTGCCCTTCGGCGCAATACGTTTTTTCTTCCATTCTCCCCTGTCATTCGTCACGCTATCATTTACTCCTTTTTCCTTCATATCATTCCTCATACAATCCATCCATCTTTGGTCTTCCTCTCCCTCTCGAACCATCAACATTTATAGTCATCACTCTTTTAGTCACATTCCCTTTCAACTCTTCTGTAACCGGCACAACATTCAAACTTCCTCAAATATACTCATTCCGTACTTTATCCATTCTTGACACACCACACATCCACCTCAACATTCGTGTCATGCTCTGCCGCGGAGCCACTATCTTAGAAATCGATCAATTATATCTTAAAATGATGTACGTCAAACGTACATCATGTACGTATATCGTTATCGCTGTACGTGCATTAGGTAATGATAAAATAGACATTGATTGTGGCTCTGCTGGAGAGCATACTCTCTAGCAGAGCTACCCTGTACATGTGCTCCGGAAAAATAAACGCTACTGTTTTTTCATGAAAACTGTTGTACGAAAAGTGTTTATTGCGTACGTGTTGAAAAATATCATAACTAGAGAGTAAGTAACTTTACTAAAATTTTCGTAGAAAGCGCCTGTTCACTTCGTGTCAGCAAAATGTTTGGGTGTGCGTCAGGATGGCTGGTTGTCTGTATCGGACTATAGGTCCGCGTCCGGCTGGTGACCAAAAATTGCTACCTATTTGCTACCCATTGCTACGTATAGTCAATTAATTGCTACATAACTTGGAAACAAATAAAGGGACTTCAAAATGACCAGACTTTCTGATATCAGGATGGCTGGTCAATTCTCCGTTTGTGTAAACTATTCAAATTTTTGATATTATTTTAACTTGAGTAATTGCTATGCCACCGTCACGTCTATCAATGTCCACCTTGTAGCTTTAACAACCTTTTTTTTATTATAAGTTTTTAATGTAAGATTTTTACTTTAAACACCTCTACGACCCCTGTACTATTCAATCTATCCATCAACACAATGTTTTAAGTGCGTTACATTGAGTTCCACCACAAAACATATGCCCACATGCTGTTGTTGGTTAAAGAAACATTCAAGTTCTTTTTAAGTTTTGTAACTTTTCATTATAAAATGGTGCGAGATATTGATTGAACTGAAATATTGCACACACCTTTGTTTCTGATGACAATACATTTTGATGACAGACATAACTTCTTATTCCAGCAGCCAGGATCGTTTCCTCACGACAGAACTCCTCAACGATTAATAGCGCGGACATGAAACTTTGTATCCGCGTTCAATTTGGATAGATCAAGATGATTTCTAACATGCACTCATCAGGATCGTCTCCTGACGAGGGAACTCCTCAACAGTCAATAGCATGGCTACAAAAATTTGTAGACGAGTAAATATTAGTTTTAAATAATCATGTTTATCTATGATATTCTTATTTATAAACACAATTTGAATATTAAAAAATATTTACACCTTAGACGCATATGCTTTGCCAAAATCAAAAAAATAACATTCACCTCCGACTATAGGCATTGAACCAATTTGGACTACGCATAGGTATCTATAGTTATCTGTGGCAATTCTATTTAATCTAATTTTATTCGCGCACACCGTGTTGAAAAATGAAAAAAACGCACCCGTGTGAAATACATTGCATGTTGAACCTAATCGTAGTGCGATATGAACTAGTTTTCGTTCGTTAGTTGAAAGTGTATTGATAACATTGTTGTAATCGTTTGTTTCCAAGTTATGTAGCAATTAATAAAAAGACTATAGGTAGCAATGGGTAGCAAATAGGTAGCAATTTTTGGTCACTAGCCGGACGTGGACCTATAGTCCGATACAGACAACCAGCCATCCTGACGCACACCCAAACATTTTGCTGACACGAAGTGACCAGGCGCTTTCTACGAAAATTTTAGTAAAGTTACTTACTCTCTAGTTATGATATTTTTCAACACGTACGCAATAAACACTTTTCGTACAACAGTTTTCATGAAAAAACAGTAGCGTTTATTTTTCCGGAGCACATGTACAGGGTAGCTCTGCTAGAGAGTATGCTCTCCAGCAGAGCCACAATCAATGTCTATTTTATCATTACCTAATGCACGTACAGCGATAACGATATACGTACATGATGTACGTTTGACGTACATTATTTTAAGATATAATTGATCGATTTCTAAGATAGTAGCTCCGCGGCAGAGCATCACACCAACATTCGAGTCTTCTTATCTCCGCTACATGGAATCTTTTTCATCCATCTTCTTCACAGCCCAGCATTCCGATCCATACAGTACGACAAGCCTACTCACGGACTTGTACATTTTCCCCTTTAACTTGTGAACAGTGACCTGCCCGTCACACTATTCGCGAAGTCCTGAAAGCCAGAAGCAACAGTGGCACCAGAAAAGTGCCGAGACAATGAAGCTCGACGAAGTTCCAGAAAAAAAAATTAACTGTTTTTGATCCCGCAACGAAATCAATCAGAAGTATAGCGGAGGAGTAGAAAAAAACCTAAAACCCTAAAAGTTCCAGTTTCCTGTCGCTATTTCATCCATCCTGAGTTGATCCGGTGCGTTACGTCCCTGTCTACTACGCCATCCCCCTGAACAAGCGACCCGAGGTACCGAAAATCAGAGCAGATTGGTATGGGCGTTCCGGAAAGGTTTATTGGCACAGAACTGGAGAGACCACCGAAATCACAAAACAACTATTCCGTGTTGGTTTTACTATATTTCAGGCCAACATTCTCTAGTTCCTGCCATCACATTTCCAATCTGCGCTGGACATCTAGGCCACTCTCGGCAAAAATCACAACGTTGTCGGCAATCAGCATACACCAGGGAGCCTCTTCCTGGGTGTCCAACGTGAGAGCGCCCATTATCACCAGGAAGTGGTAAGGGCTTAGAGCCGTCCCTTTGGTGCATGCCAACTGCCACATTGAGGCTGCTGGTAGTGCCCGCTGTGGACCGTACTTGGATTCTACATCGACTGTAGAATGTATCAACTCGGATCAACTGCCCATACTTCCCAGGCACACCTTTCTCCTTAAGAGCCCACCACAAGACCTCACGGGGTACCCGGTCGTATGCCTTTTCAAGGTCGAAGAACACCATTGGCAACCCTGTAATGAGACATTGAAAACTGGTAATTAGTACCAGTATAAACTGGCCTCTTATTGTATCGAAACTCCTTACCCCGCTAGGCCAGTTTATATACTAATTATATTTGTTTCATATCTCATCATCATTCAACGATTATTTTCAGCTTCAGATTCAGACTCGAACAACAGCAACTCGAACATTTCAGTGAACAAGCGCACATTTTGTTCATGTTCAATTGAAAGAAACATTTGTGTGGCCCGCTGTGCGCACACCGGTGGAATCCCACCATTACGCTCGCCTCATCGAACAAGACAGTTATGTGAAATGTGTGTAATTAAAGTTTTCAAGTTGATATTGATTAAAAATAGTAATAATGTTCATGAAATAGTTTTCTAATTTTCCGAATAATCACCGTTTATGAGATGCATTTTCATAATGTCCTGCAAGGAATCCGTAGAGTTAATAATAATCCTGTATAATGTGTATTTATTTATGTAGGTCTGTAAGTATTTCCAGAAACAGACCGTTTTCGAATTGGCCATTATAAGAACTAGCCCTTTCGCAAATTGGCCATTTTAAGAATTAGCCTTTTTGCGATTTCTTTTAAGAATCGGGCGTTTGTAGAATGCTGGTTATTTTCCGAATTGGGCATTTATCCCTTTATTCGCAAAATATTAGATTCTCAAAATAGCAGATTCTCAAAATAGCAGATTCTCAAAATATTACATTCGCTAAATATTATATTCTCAAAATAGCCGAAGTACAATCAAGCACTCAAAACAATTGTTAGTCCTGTTGACCGAACTAGTGCAACTTTTCAGTAGCAGTAGTTTCATTGAAATATAGCACCGAACTACCGATACTCTTTAGTAGCAACTGGTCGGTTTGTAATATTAAGAATAAATCGACTAAGCCTCATTTTTTGCCGAACAAACTTTAGGCTAGGTTTTGCTCAGAACTTGTGTGTGCAGCCAGAAATTAGGAAGATCGATAAAATTGACAAAAAAGTACTAGGCTAGGTAGTCGAAGAGATTTTAGTCCAATAAAACAAGTTTCAGTTACTCTATTATATTTACAATAAACATTGTCTAGGACATTAACCGATTCATTGTGGCGGCCATTTTGGAAAACTTCTTGCTGTGGCGGTGAACAATTCTTTATGACAAGACTGGCGTGCCTAATGCCATAGAAGATGATGGCAAACCTATTGAGACATCAGCCGTGTGTATAAAAAAAAAACGTCGTTTTTAAGCGTTTTTTGAGAGGCTTATCTACTTGTTTTCCTTGAAATAGGTAGATGGGAAGTGACTTTACAATTCAATGTTTCAAACCTTTTGAAATATTTATTTATTTAAACTTCATGTACAAGAGTCCGCCATTTTCTTTTGTTTTTAATCACTTTAAATGGGTAGGTGTTAAAAAAAAAATTATATAAAAATTAAAAAAGTAGTAGTGCAACTTTTTAATATTTTTTTTTTAACTCCTACCCATTTAAAATGTACGTAACTGAATGAGCTATTTAAAATAAGACATCGTTATAATTTTTTTTAAATATAGTAATACTCATTAACGCTACAGGCTTGTTCTACGTGAAAAGCAATTATAGTTTTGTTTTGGGTAAACCCTTCTGAAACGAAATTTAGAGGAGATTAAAATAAAATAAATAAACTGATTCATACGCCACATGCACGTTAAAATAATTGATGACACGACTGTCGTGCCATCCGCAACGAATCGGTTAACAAACTCGACATATTATTATAAAGTAAGGTACATATCACTTCGCTTTAGATTTACTTTTCAGTATACAGCACAAGACGGTTTCGCAAATTATGGGCCCACAGACCAAAAGGCCTGCAGCCGCGAGGGCGGTGGCACAACTCATGCAAATCATTTTTGTCAGATCAATCCAATTTCTTATATCCAGATTTAAGTACCGCCACCTAATCTATAAATGGCTTCGTAACCAACCAGATAAAAATAAATCGAGGCCGGCAATTAATAAATATATCTTGTACGTAATTCCACTCAAGATGACAGTATTTCATGAAGATATATAAGCGTCTTATTCGGGCGATCAGTACAGCAAACCACAGTCAGGGCATATAGGTGATTCTGGACAGCAACATTTAGTCCTCAACAGTCTTTGCGTCCAGCAGGGTAGGCAGACGACCAGGGATAGAGCAGTAACAACACTCAGCAAAGAAATGCAAATCATCCACCAGGAAAAACGTGGGGGTTTTTCTGCAACAAAAACAGGTAGCTTTAAAAATATAACCATCAGTGATGGTAGCAACAGACGATTAATTTAAAAATACTTGCTTTATATAGTTTTAAATTAAACAATTGTGGTTTTACACTTCACGTTGCTAAGGCCGTGTCGCGTTGCATTCGTTTTAGCATTGAATAAAGCTCAGCTATCTACTGGGTCGCTTCTGCCGAGTTTGCGTTAAAATTTCGTAAAGTAATGTTAAAGTGAAGTGAAGTGAATAAAATTTATTTTGTTTAAAACAGATGATTTAACTGTGGATCAAAAAATTACTTAACTACTTAGTTGTTTTTTATTTTGTTTTAAGAGATCGTGTAATGTATTAAGGGAAGTCTTAAGACCTAACATCAGTCAGTAAAATAAAATAAAAACAAAAATCATATAAAGTGACATCAATTTATTACAATATGAAATTATACATCGTCCGACTTAAAAAATTTATTTACGCTTACTTTTGATGAAGCATTTTAAAATCTTGTCGCAGAATAAAGGCCCACATGCAATGCAGGAGGCTGCGATAAGGGCTGTAGCACAACTCATACAAATCATTATAAAAGATTTTAAAAACGCATTTAAGAAAAAAATATTTCAGTCACAGAGTTCCAGAAGAACCTTTAGAAGTAGAGGAAGATATTAATGTCTTGCATAAGCACCTGTTTTTCCAAATGCATGCGCAAAAATCCCCCAACAATCTCAAAAACTAGCAGCACTGATCAGATCAGGAGAGGGTCGCAAAGATTTGACTCTGAAACAAAAGAGATGTACATTTAGGAAGACTACAGGGAAACGTAAAAACAAGGTAAATGACAAACAATTTAATAAGTTTGACAAACTTAACGTAAAGTGAGCGGGCTTCGTATTGGAAGACACAAAAATAATTATTTAAAAAAAGCCCGAAACCGGCAAGAATTTGCAAATTTAAAAATAAAACAAAGACATGGTAGATGTTTTTAAATATAATTATAAGAACATGGTTGGTAAAATCAACAATTTAAAAACAATGGCGGGCATAAATCGTAATGAGATCTTCAGCGGTTAGGGATCAGGCTTCTTTTCTTAGACAGCATAGTATTCTCTCACATATAAGAGGTCCAAGTAATATCAATCCCAAGGCGCCAATAATAGTGCTGCACGAAAAACACATCTTGAATCTTAATCCTAGGAATATGACGATCGCAAGTTTTTCTTTGGCTACTCTGCAACAGGTACTGCCTTGCGAGCTTGTAATAAACGAAGACAACCGCACCGGTGTAACAGCACCAACTGGACCAAAAACCAGAGAGACTGAAACAAAAATTTAAGTAATTTTGGAAAACCACAGGATTTTACAAAAAAAATAAAACGATGCTTATCTTGGATCTTGTAGGTATGTTTCTTCTAATGTTCGAATTCACTTCACATGACAAAATGCACTGAACTTGTCAGATGACAAAACAGTTATGTCACTGATAACTATTTTGTACTGCCTAACTCCTGGCATTTGAACACGATGCTTTTCGAATGCTTTTACGAAAGACTATGTGGATTTGGGTCTTCCGCGCGCTGGGCGAAAGCGACCGTGACTTTGGTTCCAGCAGCCATGGAGACAAGCGACCAGCGCGTGCGTGGTGTTGGTGTATTAAAAGGTGTAATAAACTAGTAGTAGGTACTTACATGCAGAGACCAGTCTGTTATTCTTTGACGGAGCACAAGATTTTTGCTATTATTTGTTTCAATCAAACGCCAAAAGATAATCCCGATACCAAGATTATCCTAGCGACATTCCACAACAATTTAACACGCATATTGTTTTCACTAATTTTTCACATGAAAATTTTGCATGGGTCACGAAACCAAAGGAAAAGTCACCATGTTTTCCAAATTTAAAATATCTTCATAAAATTCTGTCAATGTCTTAAAGTAGAAGAAATGTTGTGTAGGTTGTTCTTGATGTAAGTAAAACTCTGTGGTTATTTATCAGAACTGGAAAGATAAGTAAACTATGCCCACTTGTGCTATTTTGCAAATAATACTAATCAACATCTGCCCAGCTCTTCCCCCAGCCATGCCAGGGTCAGCCCCTGTTCAACCGTGAATATCAACAGCTGAAGATTAGGATCATCTGGCCAGTGGCTTCCTTACTTTATCGTTTTAGTATAAAGGATGTAAATAGACTCCCAACGAAGCCGAAAGACACTTGTTTTCTTCGTCACTGCGTTATTTTTTTTGTTCTAGACCATACCTTCTAGTTACGGAGATATTGAGGGTCAAAGTTACAACTTTTTCGGCAATTTAGTTTAATATTTCGTAAATGGAGCATTAAATCGATACGCGCATACGTCTTTTCGCACAAGTGGGTTCGCGCAAATGTCTTTCGCGCAAGAGTCTTGATACCACAACGGTGCGGTTTCTGTCTGTTACAAAAATATAAGCCTCCCGGTCACAAGGCTTAAATTTTTGTACCTAAGCATAATGTGTGCTGGTCCGTCTGTTCAGACAAGCTTGCTGCTGGTATGCTGATTGATTTGATCAATAGTAGTACCGAGGGCTTGCCCAGCACATTACATGGTTTGGTAACATCCAAAAAATGAGACGGTTAATGCCGACTATATTAATTGATTTGGTGTAAATTATAGTAATCACCGACAGGAGAAACTCCATCAGCATCATTGATTAAGTAACAAGTGGTGGTGAGTAGGAAGCACGCAGGTAGCAAATAGACTCCGTGTTAAGTGTGTTTGACAGGAACCTGTGCAATCCTGCAAGTTTGGATATCAACCTAGGCAGTCAACCAGTAAAACAAAAACAGATGATACAAATATTTAATACAACTTAAGTAAGCATACAATCTACAAATTAATTTCTCATCAATGTGTTCGATTTGGACAGCAGGGGATCTTGCATGGCTGCGGCTCTCCGCAAGTCGGGTCTTCGGTTTTGTTTTTTCTGGATATACATTCCGCCCAGTAAGTGTCCAATAGTATGGGACTACAAGCTATTAAAGTAACCGCAATGACTGCACTCATGCAACTCATGCAAACTAACATAGTTAATTTCCTATTTCCGAAGGCACTTGACGAACTTGTGCATTTCAAACTGTCGGTAGCAGACTGGAACGCACGCTAGGATCGTGGCAGAGGCGATCAGCGCGTACAATGAAAGGCAAATCATTTTTCAGTAGTCCTGACTGTAGGTCTCTGGTGTTAGTGTAAACCGATATGAACAGCTGGGCTAAGTCGGGAAGAGGAGAAGTAGACCAGAGACGTAGCTTCGCACGTAGCACCGGTGCTGCACGTTTTACTGAAATAAAAATAAAACTGATAAGTTACTTCGGTATAGTGCGCCCTAGGCCCCCCCTGCGCACTAGGCAGCCTGGCTGCGGCAGCCAGTCGAACATATGATGATGTATGGGAGCCCGCAGCCACGAACTCCCGGCTGCGGCAGCCATAAAGCGCACCAGATTGCACGGCAGAACATTGGCTGTGCGCAGCCAGAGCGAGTACAGGCGAATGTATGTGTCTGCCGTCAGTCACCGCGCACTTATCGTAGCAGCCAGACGTATTTGTCCATATCGTTAGAGAAAGGTCACAACTGGCCATCCATTGGCTGTTAAAAGTGGCTGCTCAAATATGTCAGCCGCCGCAGCCTGGCTGCGCAGCCAGGCTGCCTAGTGCGCGAGAAGCCTAAGTCTATTGATCGTTACTAGTTCTGGAACGAAACAGTTGGAAGTCATGAGAGAAGCCTTTACCCAGTAGTAGGGTTGTGCAGACTGACTGTAACATCAGTGGTTCAGAATTTCAAGCTAGAAAAGTGAATTTAGGGTTCTATGCATCCATAATGATGTTGACACTTTTCTGGAGCAACAACTGCTTTATTGAAGGTAAAAATCACTTTGGATTTGACAATGATGCAAAATAAAAAAGTGGTAAAATATCGGTGCTAGAATGGTTTAAATGAAAATTTGCATTAAGATGCTGGAATCAGGCTAAAGCAAAAGACTTTAGAATTACAGTCTCCAAAACATCTGAAATTGACAAGCGTAAGAAAAAAAAATCATACTCTTAACCTGAACACAATATTTCAAAAAGTTGATCAGAATGTGCGCTTATTAAACTAAATGCGAGGCGTTTCGAGCCTCTGTGATATGCTATCTGAACTAATAGTTAAAATAACCTCACACACAATTTCATCGTAGGTCTTTTCAAAAACCAATTTTCACACAAAATTTAAGCCATGACAATTTGTTGATTGACAGTTTGCACCGACGCGACGTCAATATTTGAATGTTCTGTTCTTTGATCAGTTCTGCATTTGCTGCCAGTTAAATACATAGAACCTTATCTTTGGCTTAACCTTTTTTTATGGAATACATTTATAACCTCTTTTAAACCCTCTGTAGTTGACGTGGTTTGGGTTCCGTCTATCTGGCAGAATCTTGATGCTCCGAAATTTATTTGGCATAACACACTTGGCATAATCTTCTTTAAACGAATTTTAATTATTTAATATAGTTATTGTTTTGCCGAATGTTTGTATGTCCTAATTTACAATGGCATACTTTTAAGATGGCAGAATTATATTTGGCTTAATTACCTTTGGCAATGTTCAAATTCCGCATAATTTCGTTTAGAATAACGTTTATTTAGAGCGTCGATTATTTGGTACAATTTGACTTGACATACTATGAAGATGGCAGAATTTAATTTGGAATAATTTTAGTTGGAATTATTGCCATTTCTATAAATAGCATTTTTAACCTTGGATTCAAATTAAAACATTGTCTTGAAAAATCTCAATATGTTGTTCTATAAAATTTAGTGATAGAAACGAATCGCTCCAAAACTGACTCCACGAAGTCTTGCCTGCCCTAGAGTGTAATTTAATCCCGCGTAGGCGCGGAGGGCTGAGGCAGCCCGCGAGTTGAGGATTGATTAATATTTTGTAAATGGAGCATTAAATCGAAAAATAGAACTGACAACCGAAGTCATTTTAAAAGTCCTATCCAACGATACCCCACACGATGGGGTAGACGACGAAAAGAAATCATCCCCACTTCACATGTAGCGGAGCTACCATAAAAAAAATATTTTCCAAAATTTTATTTTACCACTTTGTCGACGTAATTGATATACACACCCCTACAAAATTACAGCTGTCTAGTACTATCAGTCTCTTAGCAAAACCTCGGACAGACGGACATGACGAAACTATAAGGGTTCCTTGTCAAGTCAGGACTACGGAACCCTAAAAAACGGTTATTACTTTTTTGTTATTATTGTAAAATAAATAGTTTTGATTTTATTCATGAAAGAAGACGAAAATTGATCAGGGGATCTCCAAAACTACTAACCCTACAATTTTGAAAAATACAATATATAGTTCATTGCTTGTAGATTACAGGAAAACCTGTAAGAATTCTATCAATTTAAAATAAAGTGGTAAATTCAATATAAGACTTTAGCATTGTACGGAACCCTCTCCACGCAAGTTCAACTCGCACTTGGCCGGTTTTTTTATACAATAAACACTTTACAATTATTTTACAAAACGTAAACATACCACACAAACTATCGTGGGTTTAACAGTGGTATGCCAGACACTATGTCAACTCGATGCCACAACATTATTAATCAGTACCTACTTAAATACAGTATGCTGGCCACTGGCCAGGCCAGTTTCCACTAAAAAAACCGGCAAAGAGCAATTCGGACTCGCGCACCGAGGGTTCCGTACAAACTTTGTAATAAGTAAATAAATAAATAAAACTTTATAAAGGACAAACTTAACTTTGCTGTTCGATCCCTAGAATCCCCATTGCACCAACCGCAAATAATATGTTTGTAATAGTAAAACCGTGTTTTTTTGTTATTAAACTATATATTTACGGTTTTCAGAGTTTTCCCTTTACATGTGCTGTAAGACCATGCTTTTTGCCAAATTTCGTGATTCTAGGTCAACGGGAACTACCATATAGGTTTTCGACCCAAAACCTATAGGGTACTTCCGGTTGACCTAGAATTATCAATTTTGGTTAAAAGCAAGGTCTTACAGTACAAGTAAAGGGAAAAGTCCGAAAAATAAAAAAGTTCAGAAAACACCTCATCAGACCAAACATTGAGTTCAAAACTTCAAACCTGAAAAAAGTATGATTGCCATTTAAGAAGATTGGCACTTCCTTTTTATGCCAGGCTGTGAAAGAAATTAAAATTTTAAATAATCAATGTCAAACTGCCATGTAACTTGATCGTGTTTTGTTTGTGTCACAAGCTATCAAGAAAAAATCTTATCCACCATTCTATGAAAGGAAAAAAAACTTATGCAAGTAATTAGGGTCGCGCTGGCAATTTAATATTGCCGTTATAAATACTCGTAGGACAATAAATTGTTTCGATGAGACTGTTGGTGTGTTTGTTGCTGACTTGCACGTCAGTGTGGGGGTTCCCGGAGGGCAGGTCGTTGGAGAAGCAGCAGCCGAATTTGCCGCAGCTGGCTCAACAGCTGGCTCTGCAGGGCAAGAAGGACAACAGAGTGAGGGAAACCGTGCGAGACTGCAAGGGCAAATGCGCCTCCAGTATAGCACAGAAAGCAGCCGCTGAAGCGAAAGCAGCGCAGGCAGCCCAGAACGCTGCAGGAGCTCAGGCAGCGCATATGGTTAGTGTTTTTTTTAATATTATTACGATATGATTTCTAGAATAGCTATTGCTCGCAAAAGGCATTGACGAGAGAACAGGGCTTCTTTGGGTGATCCATACAATTTGTCATACCTTCGACTGACAGCGTCAGTATTTTTTTTTTGATGACGTCTGTCAATCCCGAACTTCAATATCGTAATTTTCCTGCCTCCCTTTGTAATACTTTAATCACGATATTTTTGTAATATTTTGAGAAAAATGGCCGTCTTTAACTTTTACAATAGACGATTTTCTGACATTTGCGAATGAATTTTAAGTCACTACACGCATGAAAGTGGTTTTCATTAATATTTTCTGGTCCAGTTATGTTTGAGAAAATTCGAAAAAAGTAACAAGGGGCGATTTTTCTTTTTCATTTTTTAACTTTCCGCTCCACTCCTCTAGAAACTCATTTATAAAATCTCATGAAAATCTGACCACCATAAACTTCGTTCCACCTTTTGAGTTTTTTTTCTCATTGCAGTCGGCTACTTGTCTACCGTTACGTTTTAATTTGCTCTATTGTTTTCCTCCAGGTCAAAACTCAACTAGCTGAGAAAGCACTACAAGCAGCTAAGGCGGCTGAAGCTGCACTCGCGGGCAAGCAAGCTGTCGTGGAACAACTCCAACAAGAAGTGAAGGAAGCTGAAGCGGTCGTCGCCGAGAACACTGCAGCCGTTCATCAACAACAAGGAACTGTCAGCGCCGCTGTACAAGCGGCACAGCAAGCCACAGCTCAGGTGAGCCAGCCATATTTTTGATCTGATTTGTTGTTCTTTCTTCGTGTTTTAGGTTATTCTAAAGACAATATTATTGTTTTGACGTTTTAGTATTTTCATACAAAATACTTTAGTTGTACCCAAAAGTGCAATTTATAAACATAAAAATCACATCAATTTGATTTTTGACCAGGCGCCACCTGCACGAGTGAGTCTACCGCGACAACATTATCGTCCTGCCAAGTCATTCTGAACTGGCAGGAGGCTCTCGTGAACGTGTCTCCACACGGAGACTATTGCGGCGATCATTTGTTGTCACAGCGGCGTGACTGTTACCGCGATTTTCTCGTAGAGGTGGTGCCCTGTTCTCTGTGTGTATCTGTAACAATTTCTATCCGATCAGACGAAAAGGAACTCAAAAAGTTTTACGACATATTCGACATTTATAGGCAGATGCGCTTACAACCCTAATCTAATGAATTTATTTTGTTACCATAGTAAATTGTTGAAGTGCCTGATAGTTGCGCTGAATACTTCGTAAAACCTTGTTTTCTCTTTTCGTCTAGGTTTAAAGAACGGGGGCCAGACTACTTCAAGACATTTTTCACTTTTATTTGAAGCAAGATTCCTATATTGCATCATGATAATTTTCGTGTCGATGTGCACTGTTGTGTTGGCAGCAGTCGCATTGTCTTCTAAGCCAATCTGTTTCAG
This sequence comes from Xestia sexstrigata, assembly GCA_941918905.2. NCBI lineage: Eukaryota > Metazoa > Arthropoda > Insecta > Lepidoptera > Noctuidae > Xestia > Xestia sexstrigata. Next base: position 15,291,343 of record OW799223.2, read on the forward strand.
AACAACTTCTAGGAAATTATTTAGTTGGTTCTGTACCGGTGGCAAAACAGGACCATCATCTATCATGACGATTAGTAAGAGAGGTGGTTCAACGTCAACGTGAATATTCAAATTATTTGTAAATATACAACTACGCGTACTTATAATTAAATATCTGAATAAACATACTGATATATTTAGGCTGTGTAAAGTTTCATTAGTCTATATTTTTGTTTCTAATATTTCAAGAATCATTGCGTTTTATTAACTAACTTGCCTGCATGATCCCACTGCCGAGCGCGGGCCTCGACTCTCCCTTTTCTGCAAAGTTGCCTTCTGCAAGTGCTGGCCAGTCCTTTTGGTAGGACTCTTCAGCCCATCATCTACCTAAGCCTTGGCCGATGCGATTTTGTCTAGTGATTAATGGGACCTACTCGGTGGTTTTTTAGCCCATTTATCATTAGCAAAACCAAAATAACGAATGTTACTCAGAAAGCTGTGATTTATTCATTTTTGAAATAATAATTTATATTACTCGTGACTATTATATCTCCAATCTTCCAGATCAAATTATGTTGCTTCAAAAATAGTGTATTTAGAAAACTTTTGTTGCTCGCACTTTCCAGCATAAACTAATGGTTCAAGCATACCAACTGTCAGCAAAACTAAAAAAGTCGACGCACTGCGTTTTAGAGAAGACTAAATTCGGATTAGAAGAGAAAAGTCATGTCCTTTCGGAGGCTCGAGCGAGACTAGCACACTTGCAACACAAACTGCAATGTGCTTGTGCTGAGTGTGCGGTGACTAGGCATACTGCTCACTGCGCGTGCGAAGCTGCGAAGGCGGCTTGCGGTAATACAAGGAGGAAGAAAGAGATCTTAGGCCACATCACGGCAGTCGCTAAGGATAGCAAACGGGGTCGATGATCAAGCAAGAAAGGAACGTATGATTAAGAGATTGAAACATGAGCTAGGAGTTGGGAATTCTGATATTGTGGCGGAGTAGAGAGAAAGCAAATGCGTTTGACTCATCCTTGTGACGTTGACGGAAGATTCCCTAGCGTAGCAAATGAAGTGTACTTCGTTGAATATGAAACTCCCATAAAATCATCGCCTGCACCTTTTTTTCTGGACTAATAAGGAATTTCCTACAGTTACCTGTAGGGCTATTACGTATCTCTGTTGACAGCCCGAAATGGTAGAAACTGGTCTGTGTCCTTCAATTAACTGTCAAAAGGTTAGTTTCGTATTATGTATGACCAGTCGCGATCAAATATGACGTCATTGGTTGTCATTGTGGCTGATAGTCACCGTAACTCAGTATCGATACTTATATTATTTTGATTATGTAAGCTTAGTGGACAAATATTGATGACAACTGAGTTTGAAGTGGCTTTCGTGAAAGACGTTACGCCGTACCCGGGCTGTTAATCACCGTAAAGTGATATCCACTCAGTGCGATACGTAATACCAATATTATGTCATTCTTGGTTGTCATGAAAGTTCGGTGTACCTCCGAAGCTTGAAAGTCACTGGATATCAGAAAGATACGTAAAAAGTCAGGCCTACAGATCCACCATAATATCTTCATATGTCGCTGAAGCTGTGGAAAAGAAAATTGATGCTGGTTTCATCATTGATATTTTAAGAAACTCGTCTTATTGCACTAGCGGTCTATTATAACGGTTTACCGAATGTGCTATTAATGTCTTGTCTCTTTTATGAAAAATATCTTGTTTTGAATCATATTTCTTCATGACGGATTCATGATTTTTTGATTCATGAGTTTCATGATTTTTTGATAACGGCCACATTTTGATTTTCATGCTCAAAAATATTGTTCACTCGTCATTCTATAACCACATCAATCGGTTTGTATTCATTGTTCGTTGTCGTTAGTACTAGTTTCCTACATAAACATTTTGGCCAAATCTATTAGTGCAACTTTTGACTTTTATAAGCTGTGTATGTCACCGTAAAAATGTAAACACCGTTAGATTATAATTCTCGAAAGATTGTGCACCTGCCCCTGATTGGTCGGTTTTACAGTAGGCCGTTCTGTTTGTTTCTTAGCCGATCTTTCACGATTCATTTTACTTTCACCACAATTTCATCATCTTCCTCCCTTATCCCATGTTACTTGGGGTCGGCGCAACACGTTTTTTTCTTCCATTCTCCCCTGTCAACCGTCAAACAATCATTTACACCTTTTTCATTCATATCATTCCTCACACAATCTATCCATCGTTTCTTTGGTCTTCCTCTCCCTCTCCATCCATAAACATTTACATTCATCACTCTTTTAGTCACATGCGATTCTTCCCTCCTCATCTCATGCCCATACCAAGACAGTCGATTCCCTTTCAACTTTTCTGTAACTGGCGCAACTTTCAAACTTACTCTAATAAACTAATTCCTTATTTTATCCATTCTTGTCACACCACACATCCACCTCAACATTCTCATCTCCACTACATGCAATCTTTTTTCATCCATCTTCTTCACAGCCCAGCATTCCGATCCATACATATACGACAGGCCTAATCACGGACTTGTATATTTTTCCCTTTAACTTGAGGGACATCCGTGGGACGCAAGTTGTTCCAGTGACCTGTCGCCATTTCATCCATCCATACTTTCACCACAATTTCATATAACTAATTCTAAAGCTGTGAGTTATTTTCAAAACGGTATCAATTTACAATCACCAAAACACATTCGACAACAAACGAATTATGCAAACAAATATGGTGGCGTGGGGCACATGACGTTTAACAAATCAGCGCGCTAGGTTCGTTCCGTGTTCACAATCTTTCGAGAGTTCTAACGGTATTTACAATTTTACGGTGACCTAAACACACTTTAATCACATTGTCAGCTTTTGCATTTAATTTTAATAAGAAAGTAATTAGCCTATCTCAAGAATTAAGTTTCAACAATGTGGATAAATAGATATATAATATCGTTATAATAGTTTAATTTGAACAGATGTAGATAGTCTTTTAATGTAAATAAACGGTATTGTGTAGAAACAACTCATACTTTGCACACATAAATATAGAAATATTTCTGATTCACGAGATCAAGCTGTCACTAAAGTATTCCTGCTCCATCTTGACATTGAAAGGCCCTGACACGTTTTCGAGTGGCTCTTTCTCTCATTGAAACTGCTCTTATAACTGAGATTTGTATTTTCACTTTCAACCAGTACACTATTTGAGAATATGCGTTTCCCCATTTCCCATTAAACTGTGATGCGGTTTTTTAAAAAAAAACTGTTATATTTATTTCAGTGCATGATTTAAGTCGAATTTACTCTCTCCGCATCCGTCACAAGCCTTTGGGAGGTTTGCAGGTTAGTGGGCGTACTAGCATCCCTAAACTGGGTAGGGGTAGCTGTGAGATATCAGTATTGTTAGCGGTGGTCGGGTTGATAGTTAGCCATTGCGAAGAGTTAGTTTCAACAACTCTTTGGATACATCTTTTAAATTTATTTCGTAATTTAGATAATATGAAATTTCTTTTTTAGCGTCTCTTTTGCCGCGATAGTTTTTCTTCTTTGACAGTCTTTGTAGCATGAGTTATATGGGTTAATAAGTCTAGTTTTCCATCAGATTTGATGGCATGCATTAGTATTATATTTGATTGTAACGAAGTTTTATAACAGTCGTTGTTATTCATGGGTTCGGTAATAACTAAACCGCCAAGTTTCATCGGTAGACTGAATAGTTCATGTTCAAATGACGTTATTTCTCTGTCTAAGATTGATGGAGTGGAATTCCTCACAGTTATTATCCATGGCTGTTTGTAGGTATCTCCATTCGTATTGGAGTGATTTTGTAAAGGCTTTATGTACGGTCGAACAAGCTATTTGGTTTACAGTTTAACCCACAAATTACATTGTAAAGTGTAAACCAAATAGCTTGTTCGACCGTACAGTTGTGAATGTTTTTTACTTGCTTTTGATAGTGGTCTTATACATTCAATCCATTCGTTAACTTTGTCTTTGATGTATTATTTTCGTCCGTTCTCATTACCGATGACACCGCCCAGAAACCGAGGTTAAAATACAATCTTCACCCCAAAGTTTCCAAATATTCTGTTGGCTTCTTCAATTGATTTATTTTTGAGTATGCTATAAATTAAAAGCTATATCTTTTAGAAGGTTCTGGGAAATAACCGTGTTTCATCAGAATTTCTAACCATTATTTTACGTGTTTAAGTTTACCAAAACAAGCAGAGTCGTCAGCATACCAGTTTTGTATATATTTTCCAGGGTCTTTGCAGCTTTGGATTAAAGGTAGAATTCCGACTGCATATAATGCATTGCTTAAGGATGGCACTGGTTGATCCTTCCTTGCCTAAGATGAATTCATTTAAGCCTGTTAGGCAAATGACTGCGAAGCCTCTATATGTGTTAAAAAGAAATATTGCACAGCGCGGCCAGTAGGTTCTAGCATTCCAGAGAGCAATTAGGCGACTCAGCGCGTTGTTGGCGTTCGCGGCATCTAATAGGAGGAGTCCATCATCTTCACACCTTCATTAAAACATGGTCATGGCATGAACTCCACCATCAATACCTGATTCCATGCTTGCGCATAGCTGATCAGAGCCGCATGCTAGTTGAACCTCTAAGCTTCTTGCGGTCGCCATGGCTTTTGCAATGATGCGTTGAAGTATTTCACCTATGCCAATAGGTCGGACGTCCGGACATTTATCCAATGCTATACCTCTCTTCTTGCTAATAGAACTCTTATGCAATGTCAATCGACAATTTTACTGCTTAGTTTTCTTGTTAGTGCTGTGCTGTGATTGATTCTCTGTTCTGAGCTGTGGTTACCATAGCGAAGTAGGAGTGATTTCCATTGTTCAGAGTTGGTGCCGCCTGGTTCAGCTCCGCCAGAGAGTTGTCTGGCAACTTTTTCTATATGGTTCGAGGTGTTATCGACTTTTGTCATAATTGGGAGGTCAGGTTGGTCTATAAAATCTGATAATTGTGGGGTTACTTGGTTGGGATGTTTGTCTTTAAATATTTGATGTACTATTTTGTTTCCTAATTTTTCATTTGGGTCCAAGATTCCGCCCCCTGATCTTTCCGTTATCCATTTATTTGCTTGTCTAATTTTTCCTTGTAACGTGAGGCGGCCAAATATTCGGACAGTATGTCAGTGTCTTGTTTCTGTTTGGTTTTTGATGCTATTTTCGAGTTACACATTGAGTTTCTGCAATTAATTCATCATAATGACCTGAGTTCCACATCTTCAATCTTCTTTGAAGTGTTCGCCTGATATCCTGGCATGATTTAACTAAATTGTCTCTCTGTAGTATTATACTACATAAGATGAATATTCTTTCAGTTTCCTTCTCCAGGAAAGTTGTTTGTGAGATCTTTTATTTCAGTGGCTAAGAGTGTGGTTAGTTGTCTGCCTACATTTCCTTGCTATATTGCTTACTGTGAAAATTTTAAAGTTTTTCCAGCGTTCTCTCCAGATTGAATCTGGGCCACCTTCACAATTAAGTAATCTTGCATTGAATCTTTTTGAGAACAAGTTTTGGATGGTTTCCAGAATTTGTGATTGGTTCACAGGTTCAAGGATTGTTTCGTTTTGGATTTGCGCTAGGTTGAGGAATTCGATGGTTGATTCAGTGGTTTGGTTGATATAGCAGGAGTGTTGGGTGGGTGGTAATAATCTGGGTGTGACGCGTTCCTGTGGACATACCGGGCATTATACTTTTGTTGCTAATGTTTGTCGTATAGATGGAATTTGTGGCTGTGATGATGATATATCATCGTCGTCTTCTCCATTGGCGTCACCATCATTCATTATTGATCGCACATTTTTAAAATGTAACTTGATATGTAAACTAACTATTAATTTTGTGATGAAAAACAAAATAACACCGAGTATAAATTGAACAAAAATAATAAATTGAAATAATATTTTTGACGTGACGTTGACGTTCCGAACCATAGACTCGTTATAATAGTATCAACTATTATAACGAGTCTAAATATATAATCATATATAAACAGTTTTTGTGCCTTTCAGTTTCAAAAATGTGTGAATTGCAATGAATTAATTATAATTTTGTTAGGAAACTTACTTTAGTTTTATAATAATTGGTGTTTAAGACGTTTGACTTGTAATTTAAATGGATTCATATAACCTTTTTATATATTATAGTATTTTTAAAGAAAGGCAAGTTTTATTTTAGATAGCTTTACATTATAAAGGGTGTAAAGTACCTCTTAACGTAGCCGAAAAGCACTTGTTCTCCCCGTGATTGCGATTATTTTTTTGTTCTACACTATACCTGGGAACCTTTTAGTTACGGAGATATTGGGGGTCAAAGTTCCAACTTTTTGACTTTTCTTTTTTATACAAGTTTTTAATATAATATTTTTACTTTCAACCAGTCAAATTTTGAGAGATGATTCAGAATCCACCTACCTATCACCTACCTACAACCTACCTACCACCTACCTACCACCTACCTACCACCTACCTACCACCTACCTACAACCTACCTACCACCTACCTACCACCTACCTACCACCTACCTACCACCTACCTACCACCTACCTACCACCTACCTACCACCTACCTACCACCTACCTACCACCTACCTACCACCGACCCAAACAAATATAATATCTTACTTTGTTTAAAATTCTCAATACGTCACGCCGCCGGCGTATAATTTTTAGGCCGTTCTGACGTCACGAGCCCCCACCACATGAGTAAGTAAACGAACAGAATTTTTCGGAGCAAAATTATTACCTATTTTGGTAGGGTTGTAATAGGTGAAGACAAATTAAGTAAAACATTTGTGAAATAGTTTTATTATTCCGTATGAAAGAATACTTTACAAATTAAAAAAAAAAATATTGAAAAAAAAAAATTATTTTTTTCTAAAGTGTATTTCTAAACGAATAATTCAAAATGATAGTTTGACAATTTCTAGATTAGGTAAACGTCATATCTACAACCTGTCATAACTGTCACGATAAACGACGACGACGATACATTTTTAATTTTTATTGTGTGCATAAAAAAATACTTTAAAATAAGGAAAAAATATTACTTTATTCTATTCAAGAGTTAGTTTCCCAGCTTTCCTAAAAGGTTACAGCCGGCAGCTAACAGGTTATGGCCGGAGTCCCATACAAAAATGTTTCGTTTCCTTTCAGCTCAATCAGACATCGGATTGGTTCAAATCTTACTTTCAATATTTGAACGTAACACACATACCTATATCTACTACATCATATCAACCCGCCCACATACCTACAAATGTTTAGTAAAAGCTTGTAATAATAATAAAAAGGTTAAAAACACACCGTGTAGTACCCTCTTCTTATTAAAAAAGGAACATACAATAAAATAAAGGTACAAGGTTAAATAAAGGTACTTGAAAAAGTAATAATCAAATATTTACTTACCTATTTTGTACTCCTTGGGATAGTTAAAGTATGATTTATTGTTATTTTTTCTTGTATTATTCATATACACAGTACAATAAACAACCATTATTAATAAATACCACGTTTTTACATTAAAAAATGCAAACTTGTCACAAAATAAACAACGTGTGTTGCCCTGATGACCCCGAGATAGTCAACTGGCTATGACAGCGTAAACCGGTTTTTTCCACTCTAGCCTCGTACGCGACAAGCGACCAGTGGTCACGCACACACATGCCCCGCGTGCTTGTAGTAGTGCAACCGATTCGCGGGGTTGTATGAAGCTTATACTCTGTTCCGTTTACTTACTCATGTGCCCCCACTCCCGAGTTTTGGTACTTTTTATATTTTACATTATTCATTGATTTACAAAAACAAAAAATACGTGCTCATCCATTATTTTCCAATGATCTAAACTGACGGACTAAAACAGATTTACAATTTATTGATGGTGGAAACTAGCCTATTCAGCCGTTCAGACTTATACAGTGCGGTGTGGGAACTTACATAATTAAAGTCAAGAAATGAAAATCATTAGATAAATCTTTTTTTTAACATACTGGTACTTTCAAGGAAATTTTAATTACTGCTTGAAGGTGGCCTCCGTTCTGGTCCTCCGTACATTGGGAAAATCAAAATCTTAAGTTTCGGTACACTTTGTCCCACATGTCTGCATTGGTGTTGGCTATAGCAGCACGAATATTGTTTTTCAGCTCATACAGGGTTTTAGGACGGTTGGTCCTTGCAGCCTAGTTCTCCTTTGTCAAACCACGGGCGTTACCCAGTAAGCGACTAAGCTACAGTGGGATTGGGCTGCTTGGACATGTTTGCGTGTCATTGACACTGGCTCTGCCACCATCAGGAATTTTAAATTTGATAACACAAAGAAGTGGGTTCGGGCCCACCGTACCTTGACCGTACCCCTGGTGGTACGGTGGGTTTTTTAAAGTTAAACGATACCACCAGGTAATAGTGTTGTAACACTAGTTGAAACCACTTCTGACAACAACAATTTATGGGCGGCATGGGCACCGGGCCGACGAAGGAGGATGTGGAGGCCCGCCATTTCAGGGACAGAAGTCAAGAGTGTTATTTAATATGCGAGCGAAGCGAGGGCGAAATTGTTGTTTTCAGAAGTGGTTGTAAAGTGTTGCAGCACTATTACCTGGTGGTATCATTTAACTTTAAAAAACCCACCGTACCACCAGGGGTACAGCCAGGATTACGGTAGGTCTGCAGCGAAAAAATTAGTCTTAGAATTCATTCAGAGTTTATTCGATCTAGCTCTTGGACTATATCTTATTAATTGAACACATTATATCTTCTAAACTAAGACCCAATTAAATCTGTAACTTGGCGACAAAATATGGGAGAAAACAGATCTTCGCTAAGTGCCCTAGTTTTTGAAATATAAATGTGGCCAAGCTGGGGAGAGTCTCCAAATCGGCCACCTACGAGTATAAACCCATATATCTTTTGAATCAGTGACCGACAAATTCTGATATTTGGCGACGAATTTTGACTAATTAGCGACAATTTTTTTGTGTTATCAAAATTAAAATCCCTGATCGTGGCCGAGCCAATGTCAATGACACCATGTTTGCTGCGTGTCACTGACTCATTGCACTTTTTTTTTTAATTTTTGTCAAGTCGTAATTTATATATTATTCATGACTAAAGTATTTTCAAACATCATAAGTCGTTTAGAAAATATAATATAAAGAAACCTTTCTTGTTCACACTTTGCAGCATAAACTAATGATACAAGCGTGTCAACTGGCAGCACAGCTGGAGAAATCGGCGCACTGCGTTTTAGCGAAGACCAAAATGGGATTAGAAGCTAAATGCCATCACCTAGCAGATGCACGAGCAAGACTAGCAAGCCTGCAACATAAACTACAATGCGCCTGCGCTGAATGTGCAGCGACCAAGGTAGCGGCCAAATGCGCGTGCGCAAGTGCGCGGGCGGCTTGCGGTAATGCGAGGAGGAAGAAACACGTTTTAGACCAGATCACGGCAGTCGCTAAGGACAGCGGACGGGGTCAATGATCGAGCAAGTAAGGAAAGTATGATTAAGAGATTGAAACATGAGCTAGGGGTCGGGAATTCTGATGTTGTGGTGGAGTAAAGAGATAACAAAAGCTTTTGGCGCACCCTGAAGTCGACGAAAGATTTCATAGTGGCGGATAAAATTTCTTAACGACTGCCAACCACTTTGATAGAAATGCATTTCGTGGGATATGATACTCCCGTAAAGTCTTCGCCTACACTTGTTTTTTTCTGGACTTTCATGGAATTTCCGACAGTTACCAGACTCACCCGATCTTTATGTCCGCCGCTGATGCTGTTATAAAAGAGATTGAGTCTAGTGGATCATCATTGGTATCCTATGAAACTCGTCTAAACTGCACTAGCAGCTCACTAAATACTTATTGCTTGGATCTTGTATGAAAAATAATTTGTTTTGCACAATTTTTCTTTTGATGTTGGTTCAGTAAACTCGTCGTATGTCGGAACTGCTTCACAAGATGCACATTTTTTTGAAAACTAGACTACCACACAAATGTATTTTGTTTTTCTCAAAATAGTAGTTCACTCATCATTGTACGACCGTAAAGTCGTTTAGATATCTATTTGTGTTCGTTAACCATGTGCGTAGGTGAAGGTAAGTAATTATTATTGTAAGCTTTAGTTTCCTGAAACAAAATTTTACCAAATCTGTTCTTTTACTGTTTTAATCTGAATTAAGACATCCAAAAATATGTTACAATGACAGCTTTTACATTTCGTTTTTATAGGAAAGTAAATATTACATATTATTAGCCGAAGGGTAATTTTCGAGAATGTGTGAATTGCGATGAATTTAACGATATACCTTAGTTTTATAGTATTGTGTTTAAGACGTTGAATTTTGATATAAATGGTTTCGTTTAAACTTATGTTAAATATAGTCTATATTAAAATACTTGTTTTATTTTATTTATTTATTTAATTTTCTTTAAGAAAGCTTACAGACTAATAACAATCTTGAATATCATGCATAAGTAGCGACATTTGCTAATTACAAGCTTCCACATGTATTAAATATTATTATTATTTGAGATATATTCTTAATAGAAGGGAAGCAAAGCAAAATAACTCTGAATCATATATCACACAGTATATACGATTTTCCAATCAACACATCATAGAAAATATTGGCTCCTACATTATTCGCTCTATCATTGAAGCAGGATCAATGACACGACGTCGTGTTGCGATTTTGTTTTTAAATAAAATAATCATTTTATTACCAGGGCCCGTCTCGACCGAGATAACGACAAAATCGCTAACATTCGATCGCTGATTACTAATGAATAAATTCGGTTGCAATAACGATGCTTGCAAAAAACGCATCTTGGATGTAGAAACATGCGTTACTCGCAAGCAAGTTTGCGATTTTGTCGCTATCTATGTCGAGACTGCCGCGGCCCAGGCAACTAAGGCCCATAGATAAAATACACAAAATAACATTTACAACAATAAACTAATACATATTTTAAACCCTAAGAAGATAAACTATTCACGTAACGTTGTCGTGGCGGGACGTTGGTGAGGTGTCAGATTGGTGAAATGTAACATTAAATATTACACAATTCAGCCGTCCAGACTTATACAGTGCGATGTGGGAACATCCTTAGTTAAATGAAATCGTCAAACCAAAAAGTATTAGATAAATCATTTAAATTCTTTATTTAGCATACTGGTACATTCAAAGAATATTTATTTACTTCTTGAAGGTGGCCTCCGTTCTGGTCCGTACATTGGGAAAATCAAAATCTGAAGTTTCGGTCCACTTTGACCCACATGCCTGCATTGGTGTTGGCTACCAGCTGCACGAATATTTTTCTTAAGCTCATCCAGGGTTTTAGGACGGTCTGTGCTTGTAGCCCAGTTCTCCTTTGTCAAATCACGGGCGTTATCCAGTAAACAACTAAGCTACAGTGGGATCGGGCTGATTGGACATTTTGCTGCATGTCACTGAATCGTTGCATTTATTTTTAAATTTGTTACCGTATCTTTATTTATATTGTTCATGACTAAAATATCTCCAATCTTCTAGTTGTAAGTCGCTTAGAAAATATGTATATAAAGAAACCTTTCTTGTTCACACTTTCCAGCATAAACTAATGACACAAGCGTGTCAACTGGCAGCACAGCTGGAGAAGAGTGCGCACTGCGTTTTAACGAAGACCAAAATGGGATTAGAAGAGAAATGCAAATACCTAGCGGAAGCGCGAGCGAGACTAGCACACCTGCAACACAAACTACAATGCGCTTGCGCTGAATGTGCGGCGACTAAACAAGCTGCACACTGCGCATGCGAAGCTGCGCGGGCGGCTTGCGGCAATGCAAGGAGGAAGAAACACGTCTTGGACCAGATCACGACAGTCGCTAAGGACAGCAAACGGGGTCGATGATCGAGCAAGTAAGGAAAGTACAATTAAGAGATTGAAACATGAGCTAGGGGTCGGGAATTTTGATGTTGTGGCGGAGTACAGAAAATCCAAAGCGTTTGCCTCATTCTAGCGACGTCTACCAAGGATTTCATAGCATGGCTTAATTAGTCTTGTGACTACCTTTGTTTTTCTGGACTAATAAGGAATTTCCGACGGTTTCCAGATCCACTAGATCTTCATACCCACCGCTGAATCTGAGAAAAAGGAGATAAATAGGTACTGGTTTCATCACTGATATCTTAAGAAAATCTTCTAAGTACATTGTCTAAATACCTACCTGTCTACTTTAGCGGTTAACTTTATGTGCCACTAATAATATGAATGCCTTTGCACAACACGTTTTTTTTATGGGCGCGTTATCATCACATTTTAGCAGATTTTACACGTTTGTATCGATCAAACGCAAATGTAACGCGCGTTTGTATCGATTCAAACGCGCGGTGACAGCGCGTTTGTGCCATTTGTGGTGCGGGGAAGGAGGTGATGCGGCGAGAGGTGCGCAATACTGAGGCGCAAATGGAGTTGGCTTTCTGAGCGATGCATCGCTACAAACGCGCTTTTGTAGCGATGTATCAGCGTGTTTACAGCGATACAAACGCAAGGATCGTGTGCAAAGGAAACAACGTGGCTTCAGTCTCGCGTTTGATGAGCGTCCAGGTGGCCTACCATGACATCTTAAAGCAGGATCGTTTTAATTTTGTTCCAGTGTGGGAAAGAGATGACGCTAGACGTCCTCCATAGCTCCGTCTCTTACCCACACTGGAACAAGATTAAAACGATCCTGCTTTAAGACGTCATGGTAGGCCACCTAATTGCGTCGTACGCGCGTCGTCAGCGCATAAAAAAACATGGTGTGCAAAGGCTCTTACGATTAAATTCGTAAAATGGTCATTAAGTGGCAAGGCGTAAGTGTGTCTAGATGCATATTTTATGAATTTTAATGTGATTCATATTATGTATTATCTTATTGTGATTCTCATAAAGCAGCCGGTTTAGACCCCCGCGTCCTTGAAAATGCCACATCAGAAAGTGTTTTCGAAAAATGAAAATTGAAAAAATAAAAATCTCCACAAAGAACACAAATTTAAACTTATGTCGATTTCAATTTTTTTTAACGTGTGTAACTCACTTTGTCACTTTCCTTATGGAGAAGGCTGCTCAAAGCTGATTGTAGATGGCGCGTCCGTAGTTTTAGTCCCAATCTGACCAATGAGGTCAAATTATTTTGAAATATAAAATGACTTTGACAGATTTTCAACCAATGACGATATTTGGTTCAAGCAATGCTAGCGCCATTAGTTATACAATTTCCTACCCCATTCAATTCCTCAAAAAAAAATGGCTGTCGTAAGCACTAAAAAGAGCACATTTTGCATACTTTTCTGCCGACGTTTTTGTGACGCTGAGTTTGTGTATCTTGGTTTTTTTAGATAACAACGGTTAGTGCACAAAATATGTCACTTTCTTTGAGCTCTTACGAAAAATACTTATTTTGGATAGTTTTTCTTTTTTGGCGATTAAAATTTTGTTGAATGATTTAATGAATACAGTTTTCTTCAATAGCCATTTTAATTTTCATGCTCAGTAAAGTTTACTTGTAATGTAATTGTTAAACCACAAAACTAAGAAACATAATATTGTGCTCGATGTCCATTAATAGGTATTTAGTTTTAATAATTGTTAGCTTAAGTTTCCTGAATGAAAATTTTACCAAATTTGCTATGGTCAAACTTTTTCTGTTATTTAAACGTTAAACAATAAATTACATGACAGCACAGATATCTGTGCATGACAGCTTTTGCATTTCATTTAAATATAAATGTAAATAATGCCTATTCATAACTGAAGGATATAATTTCAAGAATGTGTGAATTGCGATGAATTTATGATAATTTTGATTAGTAACTATATACTTTAGTTTTTTAATAATGTGTGCTATGTAGTTGATTTTTGATATAAATGGTTTAGTTTAAGCTTCTTTAAATATAACATATTTGAAATGGCTTGTTTTATTTGAGATTTAGGTATATTCTTTAAAATAGGTGTATTTTTTTAAGGCGATTACATGAGCTAAATAAGCAACTGTATTTGTGTTGGTTCAAACTTCGTTTAAAATACTGTAGAATAAAGTTCTAATCAGCTTGCACGACAAAGTGGTTGTTACGTCAGTCACTGCGGCCGAATAGTGCGAAATGAGTGGTTTTTTGCGATTTACAAAAAATCTATTGATTGGACTAAAAAAGTAAAACACTATGATACTAGTATTTTGCTTGTAGAATTATTTGCCAAAAAATCAGAATGATCGCATATATTTTAGTATGGTTTTAACTCGTTAAAACAATTTTTTAGAGATAAGTTCGTGATTTTTTTCTATCGAATAAAATTTGTTGTATTATGTTTTCAAAACACTATCGTACTAGCATATATCCTGAAGAATATCATATATTTTTCTGGTTTTGTTTATTGCAGTGAATGCTTTTTTGCATTATAAAACTCGCGTTTAGCTCATGTAATCGCCTTAAGCCTTGAATGTCCCACTGCTGGGCAAAGGCCTCCCCCATACCATCCAGATACTCTTCAGAAAGAGTATCTAATAGGTGTTTTAAGGAAGAAAAAGAACTCTGAATCAAACATTAAAAATATCCTTATGGCTAAAACACATACGATACGACATCTCATCGTGACACGTTGCGATTTAATATTACATAATTTAATATGCATAATTTAACATTTTATATAACGTAATAAATATTTTAACAGTATTGCTAAGCCAGATTAGGATTCATTGCGCCTCTTAAAATTAGTAGTAGGCAGTAAGTACCTTTATACATAACAGTCTACACACAAATTTTAATAACTAACAACATAGATTCGTATGTACCACTTACTTTAGCGGCAAGAAAATTGCAGTCCGGAGCTTCATTAAGAAAATTTTCTATGTTAAGAGCCATGAAAATTTTGGAATTTTTAGCCTTATGCCCAACTGACATTCTTTTCGAAAATATACGAGTTTTGCGAGTTTCAATATGCATGTTTTGTTTTTAAAGTAGCTTTCAACATTGAGTAAATACTCCACATTGTAGATGATCGCCTCGTCTGTGATAAATCTAAAAAATAAGATAGCAACACCGTCTCCGAAAAACTGCTTGCGCCCTTTGTAAGTCTCCATTCATTGAAGACTTGGTAAGCTTTCAGATATTTCTCGCGAGACTTCTCAGGTAGGCTTAATTGTGCATTAATAACTTGTTGTTTTAACTCTTCTGGTGTTAAATTACTGTTCTCGTCGCTAGTTTCACTCATATTTTACGATTATTTTAATATTTTTTAACTTGACTCTTTACGCCAGCCACGAAATTTTATTCCCGCTCTTTTATTTAAATTAAGGCGTGTTCGGAAACAGCACCCCTGATATTATTCAAAATATATTACGTAACATTATTGAAACTAAAAATAAATATTTATAGGTTAAATATCAGTTTTATTTGCAGTAAATACAAATTTTCGTTTAAATACAACAATAAGTTAAACATTCAATAAATTACATTAAAAGACATAATTATCTTTTTGCTAAATTTCTTTAGTTAGTACGAAATAAGAATAAGATATTCGCGGCTTTCTGAAAACAAAAATTAAAATGTTACTTTGTCTCACTCATTTCAGGCAGCAAAACCTACATGTTTGAGCTACTGAAGTGAAAAATCATTAAATGTCACAATGCTAATAAATAAAAATAAAAAAGTTAAATCATTACATATAATAAAACGGTAAAAAAACTGTGTCTGAACATTGAATACAGGGTGGAATTTTGTAATGCCACCTGCAGGGAAAGTACTCTTAATACTGCAGATAGAAATTAAATGAAAGGAAAACCAGTACAAAAATGGTACCATACCAAAAATTGCTCCACGTGTTGAGCATTTTCTGCGAAGAGAATAAATTTGAAGATCTGGAACACCTGATGTGGAACTCCAAGAGCCCAGCTACACCTTAGCACATATAAGACTGACGTCTTAGCAAAAGTTGTTTAGTCTGATGGGCATTTCCTGTCGACTTACTGTGGTGCCATAGCAAAAATTATTCTACGTAAAGAGCATTTTCTGCTGTGAGAAAAAAATTGTGGAACACCTGTTGTAGAACTCTAAAGCCCAGCGACACTATAACATATATAGGAATGACGTCTTTGCAAAAGTTGTTTAGTCTGATGGCATTTCCTGTTGACTTACAAAAATGAAAGATCTGGAACGTCTCGAATCGTCTAGCGCAACCCGTTGTTTTCCCGTCCCCGGGCTCTTAGAATTCGACATCAGACGTTTCAGATCTTCGATTTTGACGACCCCGTTGCCGCTGGCATAAGCAACAGGATCCGCGTACGAAGTCGCGGGCTAAAGCTAGTACATAATAAAATAAGTATTTATGTCAAATAGGTAAATCACACATAAAATATTAAAAAATTAAGTTAAAGAAAATTATAAAATACTGAACTAAGTATTCATGTCAAATAATTCAATGTCATAGTGTATAAAAGAAAGGAATTAATAATAAACAAGCGAAGTCTGAAATTTCGACATTCACAGAGCAAATTTCGTTGGAGCAGCAAGCCTCAACCCAAGCCTCCCAAGCCTTTTTATCTTCGAGATTAACATGATAGTAGGCTTTCAGGCATAGCTTCCGTTATAAAAACGATTTGAATTTATTTAGGTATAGTGCCTGAATATGGCTCGGAAGTTTATTGTAAAAACGGCATACATTGGCATCTGAACGTACCCTCTGTTTTTTTGAGCCTCGTTGCAGGAATAACAAATTTGTGTTTGTTCCTCGTATTTATGTTGTGGATATCACTGTATTTTTTAAACAAATTAATATTTTTGTGTGCGTAAAAAAGGTTTTCATAAATAAACTGAGAGGGGACAGTAAGAATATTAATTTCTTTAAATATTTCTCGGAGGGAGTATCTGGGTCTTAATTTAAAAATTGAACGAATTGCCCTTTTTTACAAAACAAATATTGTCTGAATATCGGGGGCATTGCCCCACAAGAGAATACCATACGACATCACGCTATGGAAATAACTAAAGTAAACTAAACGGGCTGTCTCTAAATCAGTTAAATCACGAATTCTTCTAACGACGTATGCTGTAGAGCTAAGTTTTTTCGACAATTTGTCTATATCTCACATCACTGAAGCTTGGCATCCAAAGTTATGCCTAAGAACACTGTGCTATTGTAATATAATAATTGTAAAGTAAGCAAGTATCTTAGTCTTGATTCTTATTTTAAAAACAACACACATCTGCCACTTACAAATCCATTAAATTTCTATTTTATGTTTGACGACGGGACAAGGTACCGTAATTAATAACGCAACGTTCCGTCTTCTTGTAAACACATTAAGGACAAAAACCGGCCAAAAGAAATATTTCAAAGAATTCCTTAGAAACGTTAAAATATCCTATTTTACGAGTGACTTACAAAAGCAAAGCGGCACGTGTTGTGTTGGGAAGAAGTGTGGTGGGCTGATGGGCTCGGGACGGTCGAATTTACACCGCAGTAGAAACCAGACGATATTTGATAGTTAAGTTAGGAGTTAGGACTGAGTTAGGTCAAAAGCCCTAGGCTAGTAATGGCTAGTATGTGTGTGTGTTTGTTGGTTAGTGAGAGAGAGTCGGTTTTGCAACGCGGACGGGTCAGGACCTTAGGCAAGTCAAAGTGAGTGAGAACGAGACGTGAAGGGAGACGGCAGAGGATGTATACGAACGTTGGCGAAGGCGAAACTGGTAATGCGTGCAGTACTCTGTAAGTTAGTTGAAGTCTGACCGTCTTCAATGAACACTTGGTAAGTGTTACTATAATTAAATCTTAGCTTAAATTGCCGTTTGACGGTAGCGCGGAAGGGCTGATAATAATCATTTATTTCAGCATGACGGAGCGATCGCTTTACGTCATCAAAATGTATATTATTATCTCGTGTGTTATTATGTGTCCACGTCCTATTCCATAACTGAGCAATTATTCAGAAGCTGCGTTTGATTTTAGGGCGACGGCGACAGCCGCCTGACACCTGACCAAAGACGAATATTGACTTGTATCTGACTCACTACATAGCTTGCATACATAGCAGCATGCTTGGCAGGCAGATTGGAGATCGCAGTGATGAAAGACTAACAGAAAACGCTGCTGCCCATTATCTGGTCTACGGAGGCGCAAGGTGTTCTGCCTCAGACATTAGTCGCCGTATACGACACACCCGTGAGTGTAATGGGTTCGTTCTATTCTACTCTGCCGGATACCACACGGCTGACTCACTACATATGGGTGGCCGAACCGTAATATTCGCATTTCGATTAGAACAAACTACATTGTTCACAGATTGATTAAAACAAATTATATTGTTCAGTATTATAATACCAGCTTGTACCTGTATTGCAAATCAATCAAATGCTGAACTGATGAATACTGCTTCCTGTAAAGTCTAGCTCAGAAAATTGCGTTGAGATTGTCGGGCGTACATTTCTGGGATCACTAAGTATCACAAACTAAATTGATAGCTACGTTCTAAGGAACGCTAGGGTCTGTGTCTCGTTAAAACAAACCCAGGCCGTTCTTGTAGGCCATATTCTGAAGATATACTGAAAACCTGTCTTTCTCAATGGCAGCTGGCCTCACAACCCATTGCCTTAGTATTGGAAAAGACATGTAAATAGTGCTTAGGGAACGTGTGCTGTTAGAGGTGCGCTTAGGTCTAACAGTACACGTACGCCGAGCAAACGTTGTAAAACGGCTCCATGTTATGACATGGGCTTGTTTGCGTTTGCAAAGCGGCATCTAGTTTTGGAATCAAATAAAGTAACATGACGAACTACTACATAATTTCTTAAGCGCAAGCGTAACGTTTCCCTACCAACGTTTCATCATATATCATATATTTGCGCCCTCTTGTCTTATTAGCTTCATACCTTATTGATGTTTTGCCTTTTAAGGTTTGTTATTATTCATGTATTTATATCTAACTGTGAATTCCCAATATTAACTTCACCTTGAATTCCACCCCTGTCCATTTGCCTCAAAGGATGGGACAGGGCAGCCCCAAATTGGGAATCAGTCCTCTTGTCAGTGGGAGGCCGACCAGTCAGGGACGAAGCCTACCGGGTCGTGCGGATGGCGGGGCGCGACCGTTTCCCCTTCGGGGGAAACTGACCGAAAATACTAATATTAATATGAAAATTTTATCAGCCTAGGGTAATTTAGGAACAGTCACACTATCTTCCGGTTTCAACTCTTCCTCCTTAATTAGTACAGAAGTTTCCACTTGTCTTCTGTAAGAGAGAATTTTTTGTCTAATTGCACTTGGCTAGTCCTATCTATAGGCACATTACAGAAAATACTGGGTCCTATATGTCACTTCATATTTGGTTCAAGATTAATGTCACGACGTCGTGTCATGATTTTTTTACGATTTTAACGACATGTCGCATCGACACGACGTTTTCGAGATATCAGATTGGCGAAACGTAATGGTGCGATTCCACCAAAAAATGTGCGCGAATACTTGTGCTGCCCATTTGTTCGCGAACATTTTTGTGCAAGACATCTCCAGTCCAAAATATTGTAGTAAGAAACCTATCTTGTTTACACTTTCCAGCATAACTTTTTCCGCCAATCGACACGCTTGTACCCTAATGGTACAAGCGTGTAGACTGGCGGAAAATGTTGAAAAGCATGCGCACTGCGTTTTAGCGAAGACGAAATTCGGATTACAAGTGAAATACCATCACCTATGTGTGGCAAAATCAAGACTAGAACACCTGCAACACAAACTACAATGCGCTTGCGCTGAATGTGCGGCGACTAAACAAGTTGCACAATGCGCATGCGAAGCTGCGCAGGCAGCTTGCGGCAATGCAAAGAGGAAGAAACACGTCTTGGACCAGATCACGGCAGTCGCTAAGGACAGCAAACGGGAACGATGATCGAGCAAGTAAGGAAAGTATGATTAAGAGATTGAAACATGAGCGAGGGGTCGGGAATTCTGATGTTGTGGCGGAGTACGTGAACCCCGGACTATAATAATATATGGACTCTCGTTATCATTTTTTTATTGATCATCACTATTTCATTCTTAGCTCAAAATAAAACACACACAGAAATTAGGAAAATTTACTAAACAACTAACATACACCGTAATATCACTTGACTCCATTCAACTAGACTATAAAAGTACAAAAATTGAGCAAATACATGTCCACACGTATCGGCGAAATAAATAACTTACATTATGACACTTAACAATTGACTAATTTCCGACTACGTTTTTGGACTATGTTTTTCAGGCGTTACTATTGCAATAGCATGCTTTTTCGCCCTTATTTTACCTAAAACGGCTTCGTCTAACTTCGCTATTGTTGCACTCGGCGTTGGGTAGTATCCTACTAATCTTGATTGTGACGTGGGACGTACTATCTGTACTTTTTCATTATTAACTATAGCCATCTCCTTATCTTCATACTTCTCTGCACTTGATCTGTAGAAACGTCTTACTGGTGCTAAATTTGCCGCATTTGGATTTACATCTTCGATTTGGTCCGTTAGTGTCTCTTGCCTTTGAATATTTTCTATTGGTTGTATATCTAGTTTAACTATTTCTATGCTGGAGGTTGTTACTTCGGGTTTCTGTGTTGTAGTTGTTATGGGTTTTTGTGTCGTAGATGTAGTTGTAGTTGCTGAGTTAGTATTCTTCAAAGTCATTCGCCTTCTATGCTTTCTTTCTCTTGTATCATTATCTGTTGCGTTTCCTTGGGCTATGTTGATATCAGCGTTGACAGTGATAAGTTTGAAATCAGAGGTATTTTCTGATGAAGTTGTATTTCTTTTGAAGCTTCTTGTAGCATTCAAGTTTCTAGTGCCTCTGTAAACAGGGGCGGCTTCAGTGGTTGTTTTGCTGTTTCTTTCGTCAATTATGATAGGGGTGGGGGTGATGAATTGTACATGGTTTGACGAGCTAGCCGTATTTTGTACACTAGCAGTGTTAGACACGCTAGCTGTAATAGGGAAGCTGACAGTATCAGCTGCGTTGGACTGAGCAGGTGCAGCAGCATTTGGACGAGGAGCATCCTGATTTTGATTTTGTAGGATAGATATAGCATCTTTTATATTGTCCACGTCTTCAGCGGTATGCTTTTGACCTTGAAAAAGAAGAGAAAATATTATAGTGACTGAATTTATAATGCTGTATCTGTGAAATCTGACGGTATCTCGTTGATTAACCCAAGTGTGGAAATTCTTTCAGGAACCGCACATTTTTTGAATTTCTTTCATAGGCCTTCCTTTTATTATTAAACCTTATCTAAAGTGTTATTACTTCCATAAAGTGATAATTTCATAATCAGAGCAGCATATTCAAATTAAATCTTTTTAAACATTTAATCATCATCTGCCTAGCCTTTTTCCAAATATGTTGGGGTAGGCTTCTTGTGTTACCGGATGCAGCTCAACACTGATATTTTTACAAACACATAAAATAGGTCAGCATTAAAAAAAAACAATCTTACCATCCTCCTGCATCTCCTTCTTGTAGGAAGAGAAGAAAGTAAGCGCTTTCATTAACTGATAGCTCTTGGACACCGGTATGTTGGTATCATACAGTTTTTTAGTGTTCTTGCAGTCAACATAGAACCACCAGTTGCACTTGAGGATGGTCTGGTCGAAGAGCGTGGACTCAGGACAGAGGAAGGATTTCATGACGAGACCATCGTCTGTTAGAGCGCAGACGTGGAACACCTGGGGATTAAAAAGGTGGTTGTCAGAACATTTTGATTGTTTGAAAAGTACTATGCTGCAGTAATAAGAGTTCATTTTACTTTGCAACTTATCAGGTTATGTGTTATTAAGCTAGATGTTGGGTATTTATATAATTTAAAAATAGATAAAATATGGGGATCCTGTAGCCTTAGATATTAAAATGAATATCCTAAATGAAAGGTTATTTTTTTTCGTGAGAAAAATGCATGGCAAATTCTTTTGCCATTAAAAGCTTGCTATTTTTTTCTTGACTGCTCGTGCCACATTTTGTTAAAGCAAAAGTATTCAAACACTTCAAATTCAGAAACCCCCAATTTCATCACATTCTGTTTGAAAATGTGTCAAAAGAAGGCTATGCCTGTATTCACTTACCATACACCCAAGACTCTCATCGCCGTATAATCCAGGGAAGTACTTCTGGTCACCGCAGTGGAAGTTGGTCTCCGGAAGGTCCACCTTGGACTGGAAGTGGTCGTCGAAGTTCTTCTCATAGCCAACAGGGTAATACTCACGAGGAGCGTTCATAACCTTGCCGGATATGGGGATTCTGAAAACCATGATGAAGTCAAGTTAGAATTTGTACATGATGAGGGACTAATCCTTTCAACTCATGTTAGCCCAAAGGAATCTGGAGATATATAACGGCTCAGTGCTTTAGTCTTTTCACAATATTTGACCTCTGACTTTTCACTTTCAAAATCACAATTATTGCTAAGGAGTTGCTTCCTTCCACTAAAGAGTGACAACAAGCCTGTTAAAACTACAGTGATCTTTAATCTTGTTGCAATTCTGTTTCAGGTCAAAGGTAAAATAATTGTGAATGGACTGTTTAAGCCCTGTTGACTGAAACCATAAATGCAAAGACAACGACAGCATCGTGTTTGTAATGCAATACGCATTGCTATTAGCCTGCATAATATTAACGCACCAGGCAAAGCAGTGTTTAATTTTGTGGTGCTCATAAGCTAATGTTGCCAGTACATCTAATTATTATTTTTACCTCATTTTCGTGGTCCTCCAGCGAAACTAGACGCAACAGAT
This sequence comes from Xestia sexstrigata, assembly GCA_941918905.2. NCBI lineage: Eukaryota > Metazoa > Arthropoda > Insecta > Lepidoptera > Noctuidae > Xestia > Xestia sexstrigata. Next base: position 15,314,121 of record OW799223.2, read on the forward strand.
GTTAAGGATTAACAAAATCGTAACAAGGATTCTTGAGACTAAAATGTTGGCAATAAAATTGAAAGTCATACGAACCTCTTCGGCGGCTTCTGAGGTAACGCAGCCGTCAATATTTCAGGTTCAGGCTCCTTTTGGAACACGAACGGTTGCTCAGTCGTCGTCGTTGTTGTCGACGAAGTTGTTGTAGATGCTGGCACAGGAATGTTCGCGTATTTGCTCAACAACTGTTGTTGTCTCAACGCTATCGCCGCTTCAACAGCCTCCATAGAAATGTTCCCGGCTTTAGCAATCTCTGCTATCTTCGAATTGATATCTTCTTTATTAAACTTCAACACAGTGTCGTCTCCATAACCAGATATAGAATTGTAATCATCGACTTTCTTCGTGTTATACAAATTGTTGTTCGCAATATCGTGGACTTGATGAGGAACAGGGTCTACAAAGTTAGAAAGAGGATGGTTTTGGATGATAGAGTAAGGTGAGTAAGAAGGTGGCATGTGTATTTCTTTGAATACTGGAGCAGGTATTAGAGAGAGAGCTTGAGAAGGTGGCATAGGTACGAACGGATTAACAGTAGTCATGGAGTGAAATTTTGGATGTGCTACAATGACGGGACTTTGTGTGAATTTGATTGGGGAGAATTGCTGTGCTGTCATTTGTGATACCATTTTTGATATTTGGTTGTGTGATGGGTATATCTCACTTTGGTATGCGAGTCCTGGGCCCTTGGACTGTGGGACTGGCAGTGGCGAGTAGGTCTTCCGTGTTGGTGCTATAGGTATAACGGCAAAGGTTTCTTGTTTCGGTGGTAGTGGCTTAAAGGCTGGTATCCCCATGGGCATGGATTTGGCCATGGTGACGGTGGGGACGGGCTTGGCGACGGGCTGTTCTACGGGAGCCTGGACGATGATGGGCTGCATGGTGGTGGAAACTGTTCGGTGAAGGCTGGTCAGCTTGTCCATGGCAGATTGGTTGGGTCGGTTCGCAGGAGGCATCGGGCGCATGATCCTGTTCTGTTTACCGCGCTTCTGGAATCAGAAAATAGTAGAAATTATAGATGGAGATTTGACAGATTGACTGGTGCTATGGTCAACGTTCTAAAAAAGAACAAACGAGACCAAATTCATTGAAATCTAAGGCTATTTGTTTAACGTTAAAATATAGACGCAACCAAAATTACGGTTACACGACACTACATAAAAACAATCATTGCACATTTTTAAGCCATTTGTACCAAATATGGTAAGATTTCCTCTAATGCTAGACATAATGATCCAATCAGATGTTGGTTTTCAGATATAAAGTTGCATTACATCTCTGCTAGTCACTAATAACAGTTATTTTTAACATGATTGTCTTATAAATTGCTCTTTTTGGCTTCTAAATTTGATGCAATCGCAATTGTTGTGAATGGGCTGTTGCCTTCTTTTTTTATTCCGTATGGGGTCAGTATTGTTTTGTTTTTGCATTGTACGGTCGAACAAGCTATTTAGTTTGCAGTTTAACCAACAAAATTACACTGTAAAATTTAAACCAAATAGCGTGTTCGAGGAATTTAAATATTTTACTTGTCAAATCAAAGTAGTCACTCGAAGTGGTTTGTCTTTTTGGAAACGAGCTTAGCTCGGTTTATGAATATTAGGCACAATCGCCTACGTAATTCAGACATGCAATGGCAACTACCTGCGATTTGACAGGCACTCAAACTTCAAAGCGACGGGTCCCGGGTTCAAATCCCGGTAGAAGCAAATGTTTATGTGATGAGCATGGACATTTGTTTCCGAGTCATGGATGTTTATATGTATAATATGTATGTATTTACAAACAAAAAGTATCTATGTAGTATATCAACTATCTGGTGTCCACGACACAAGCCTCGTTGCTTAGTGTGGCACTAGATGGCGCTGTGTATAATTTCCAGCGATCTATTTTTTTTTTTTATAAAATACCTGTTACCAATAAATTCGCGTGATGATGACAAAAACCTAGACATCATCAAAATCATCTGCCTAGCCTTTTCCCAACTATGTTGTGGTCGGCTTCCAGTCTAACCGGATGCAGCTGAATACCAGTATTTTATATGGAGCGACTGCCTACCTGACCCCCAGGGTAAGCCACAAGACATATACTTGTACTTGGCGAGTGGATAACTCGGAACTAACCATGACTCGCTATAATAATACAAGATAAAAGCAGTACTTAGCTTGTGGCGCACCGAATTTCACATTTGTTTGATTGTTACTTTTTGATGAATTAACTTGACTTAATTTACCAGTACTAACAGGATTGTGGAGGTCAGATAGGCAGTCGCTCTATGTAAAATACTGGTATTCAGCTGCATCCAATTAGATTGGAAGCCGACCCATAGTTGGGAAAAGGCTAGGCAGATGATGACTTTACCAAAAAATCCTTGTGATCCCAATATTATATTGCAATATCCCAATATTGTATGATGGTTAGTTGCATTAAGTTTGAGTGACTCACCTCCTGCTTAACATTAGTTCTGGATAGATCACCGAGGATGTTGGCTGGTGGTCCATTCTTGACGCTGACAGATCGCCTCCGGCTGGGGTCCAAGTTAGTGAGAGACTGCTCAAAACCCAGCTCGTCACCCAGACTGAAACCTGGAATTGATAGATTTTTAGCTTAGATTAATTATAGATACATAAAGACACAAAGTCACGCTCTTTTCTCATGTGGGAAAGCTAATACTGCAGAACGCTACCCGCTATGATTCTTACAAACTCCATTCTCCTCGTCCACTTTCAAGCATCTGATCAAAAACAAACACAGGATGCGAGTTCTACGCACCTGACCTATTTGAAGAACACCACTAAAAGTGCCAGTACCCTTTGCTTGATTTTACCACCTTCATCTGCCTAGCCTTTTTGGAGTCAGATTCCAGTTTAACCGGATGCAGCTGAATGCCAGTATTTAACATGGAGTTTGTATACCTACTGGGTAATACGATACCCCTTGGTAAGACTGGTTGTCAGACTTTCGGGCCACTGACTACTTAAACGGCTGTCTACAATCAACATCTGGGTCCAATGGCTTCACGTACGGTCGAACAAGCTATTTGGTTTACAGTTTAACCCAGAAATTACATTGTAAAATGTAAACCAAATAGCTTGTTCGACCGAACTTTCCGAGGTTCGGAGAAACCTCGTATCGGTATGTAATGGGTGGTCACCCACCCAGGGACCAACCTAGGCAAGCGCGGCTTAACCTGAAGATTGACCCAAGCGTCTGTTATTATTTAGCCACGAGCTCTTTGCTTAATTTTACCATTCATACCTCTTCAAGGCTACACAAACACATATAGTTTCCTAACTTATCTTTGATTTCAGCAAATTGAAGCAACTAGAGACTAGTAATTGCAATCAATTGCCCCTCGACTTTCACTCAGCAGAGATGCGTTGACCATGAGAACTGACTATTAAACCATTGTTTGTAACCTTCATGCAACGTCTGAGAATTTGGCAATGTATGTAGACATTGGTGGCTAAGAAATTGGACATGGAAATCTTCCAAAAACATTGAGGATTTGGATAAAATCTGAAATGCGACAAAACTACATGCCAGAAGGTTTTGGACAAATGATCTTGTATTGTTATAAATGTGAAAAGTTTTATTAGTTTATAAAGAACGAGCCCCACTCTAGGGTGGACGCAGGCACCAAACTGTATGATTAAGGTCTGATAAGTCACCCCTAACAGTTCTACGTCTTCTCTTTTCAGCACCTACAACAGACTCTAAAATAAGTGCACTCTGACTTCTTGGGTTGAACCCAACTAACATGGGAATCCCTCTATTTAAGTGCACATCGTTGCCTAGCTTTTTGTGAACTATGCTGGCATCGGCTTCCAGTCTAATCGGACGCAGCATATCAGATATCCACAACCCAGTTAGTACGGGTGTTATACCTTGGTAAGATTGCTTTTCAGACTATCGGGCCACTGACTACCTGTAACGATTGTCAAAGATCAGTACCGGTACCAACGACCTAATGTGCTTTTCGAGACACGGATGAATATAATATAGGTCGACCCGTTACGTATACATTCTCCTGTTCTTCTATTAACACAAGAAAGAAAAAATACTAATTGTCATGATTACTTAATAGAGGCCGTTTTCTATAACTTACGTATAACTGTCAGTTAATATGCCTCCGTATCGTAGCTATCGGTGTTTCTACAAAAAAAACGTTAGCTTGAAATAATTATCCTATCCGCGTCACCTACAGGTAGGTGACGCGGAATCAAGTGACAGGTCTGTCACTTGATTCATAGAAAAATCATAGAAAGCTTTTCTTTGACGTTTTGTTTTTTTTTAACGGTCCGTAAGCTAAATGTCAAACAGACAGAGATAGCAACCTACCGATACCTATTAGTAAGTTATTGATAATGGCTGTAAGTAGTTCAGCTACATCATTACTCACGATACAAATAAAATACACCTAAAGAAAATCTGTAACTGCTTCAACCATTAATCACAGTTTCTTTGATTGGAGAAACACGTTTGTTTTGTATATAGATGTGTTTTCCATTCATAGGACTCGTCAAGTGTTGCGTGTTTCATGCGGCGATTGCTATTGTTATTAATGCGTATTAGGGACTAATAAAAAATTCTGGATAAAATAGGAGATAGTGGTTTTCCAAATAAGTAAGAATACGTAATATGCATAAGCATCTATTCTCTTTGAGTATTATCATATTAACCACACCAGCAGTCCATTATACTGCTGAACTGTGATTGCAAACTTTAATTTTTAATTTTTAAATGATAATTTAAATTTATATCATCAGATTGAAGAATAGTTCCAACATTCTTATCCGAATTTAATCGGGGTCGGCGCAGCATGTCTTCTTCTCCCATACTTCTTTTTTACTCGTCATCTCAACAGTCACCTCCCTTCTAGCCATATCATCCTTCACACAGTCCATCCATCGTTTCTTTGGTCTTCCTCTACTCTTTTAGCCATACATTTATAAATTATACTCAGATATTTCCGAGTCCAATAAATCTGACTAAAGGAACTTTAGTACCTTCATTTAAAGGTTTATGAATCTAGACTTTATTATTATAAACAGGTTTATAATAATATAATAATAATAAAGTCATAATTTGTTTGTATGTAGGGTGTAATCTCCGGAACTAATGATTCAATTCAATTTTTTTTTACTGAAAAAAAGATACTTTTTTCGTAGGCTAAAAAATAAATGATCATATCATGCATATACATTTTTTTTTAATGTAATTTTTAAATTTTTATTGTTTTTTTTTAGTATGTAACATAGTTATAAAGTCGTACTGACACTAACACACACTAGCGACTAATGTCTGAAATAAAAAGATTTCATTTTATTTATTTATTTATTAGCCGAGCTATCACAATTGTGTTAGCAAACCAACAAGTAAAGACTTACCTAAACTAGCATGTGCTTTGATGCCTCCAAGATTCCGTACCCTGAACAGACTGGACTTTTTGAAGGCGCAGTTGATTTTGAACCCGAAATCTGATTCTAGCACACATGTTGGTTGCACGATTTCTGAAAGTAAAGAAAAAAATATATACATTACTTACATTGATACTTCATGCACAGTGCCTCGTAAATGACACATTAGAAAATATCATCTATAAATCAAACTAAAAAATAGAACCAAAAATCGCAAGTAAACATAACACGACGCCTTTTAATCCACGAAGGGTTAGGCAGAGATGTAGCTAACAAGTACACCCACATTTCATTAGTTATATTTCAGTTCCATGTAATTGCCATAAGCCGGGCACAAGGCTCCTTGGCTCCTACTGAGATATTCCTGATGGAAAAATCCAACAACACTTTGCCCGATCCGGGAATCGAACCCAGGACCTCATGGTCATGATCAGGAGTCGCGCTTGCGACCATTAGAGAAACGAGGCTGTCATTTTTAGTTTTTAGTGATTTTGACAGTGATTCAAAATCAGAGGAAAGGACTGTAGTGGCCAATGCCTGTTAAATGGTGATGGGATGGGTGACCAGCCCACTGGTTGAAAGTAGTCACCAATTCAATTGTGAAGAGACTTTGGAATGATGGTTGAAGGCCAGCTTTACACTGTCGGGAATGACCAAGTTTCATCATCTGCCTAGCCTTTTCCCAACTATAATAATAATAATAATAATCATTTTATTATCAGACAACTAAGATAAAATACACAAAATAATAATTAACAACAATAATATACTAATACATATTTTAAACCTTAGGAGACTAAAACTATACACGCAACGTTGTCGGCGTCGTGTTTCGCTGCGTGGTGTCGCGTAACTGTTCTCGGAAACGTCGATATACGACACCCTTCGGCCAAAAGTCCTCCTTCATGCAGGTTTGTAGATGGTGGGTTGGAACACATACCACGAATGACATAAAGTTGATGTTGTGGCGCGATTCCAACCTTTCGACCCTTGAGTCCAGTTGGTTGAACTATGTTGGAGTCGGCTTCTAGTTTTACCGGATGCAGCTGAATACCAGAATTTTACATGGAGCGACTGCCTATCTGACCTCCACAACCCAGGTAGTACCGGGTAATACGATACCCCTTGGTAAGACTGGTTGTCAGACTTTTTGGGCCTCTGACTACCTAACGACTGTCAAAGATCTACAAATGACAGCCGGACAAACGGCTTAACGTGCTTTCCGAGGAACGGAGGAAACTCGGTATGTAATGAGTGGTCACCCATCCACAGACAAACCTAGGCAAGCACGGCTTAACCTAACAATTGACCCGAGCGGCTGTTATTATTAAGCCACGAGCTCCTCAATAATGACCAAGTTTGAAGTATTGAAATATCATCCGTCTATCCTTTTCCCAAATTTATTGGTGTCGGTTTCCAGTCTTACCGGATGCAGCTGAATACCAGTATTTTATATGGAGCGACTGTCCCAGTTAGTGCTGGGTACCCCTTGGTTAGACTAGTTGTCAGACTTTCGGGCCACTGACTACTTGTAACGAATGTCAAATATCTTTGTAGTATTGAAATATGTTGAAAAATATTATTATTCGTACTCAATTTAGAGGTTCAACCACTTAACCTGTTTTAAATTGTGTTTTTACAATCTCTGAAGCGATAATATAGGTGAGTAATAAAGTAGGCGCGAAATTGGTCAGTTAATCATAGCACGATGTAATTACATATTTAGGCTACAAGGTCCTAGGTTTCCATTCTTTTATGAAGTTTTATCATATACCTATCTACAGTTTCCTTTAGGCCTCGTTTACATTGGTTGAGTAGATGGTCAAGGAGGATTGGCGGAGTAGTTAAATGGATATAATGGAATTACAAATACTCATCATCTGCCTAGCCTTTTCTCGACTATGTTGGGGTCGGCTTTCAGTCTAACCGGATGCAGCTGAATACCAGTATTTTACATGGAGCGACTGCCTATCTGACGTCCCCAACCCAGTTAGTCCTGGGTAATGCGACAGACTTTGGTAAGACTGGTTGTTGGACTTTCGGGCCACTGACTACCTGTAACGACTGTCAAAGATCTACAAATGCCCCACATAGACCAACCTAGGCAAGCGCGGCTTAACCTGACGGTCGACCCGAGGAGCTATTATAATAATATAATATATATATTTTTTTAATTTATGTGCTTTGTGGTATTAATTAAACTAATCCGTCACCAACGGTCCACTAGAGTATTTATTTCACTTTCGTAAATAGCCAATGCTTCGTTTAGATACTAAGTACCTTTTCAATAAGTCACTGTACTCAGTTTAAACACGCGTTTGACACAGAAATCACTGGTTATTCACCCTTATACGCAAGCAAATTCGATGAAGCATTTAAATCAATAAAAGCAGCTATCTCACGATTTTGTGCTAGAATGGCGCCTTGTATACAGGGTGTAAACAGACTCTTCACGAAGACGTTAACCAAGCATTGTGTACATCAAACTAAGTAACCCTACGCAAAAATTATTGCTGGGAAATGACTTTTTATTTCGAGGTGAAAAATCACGTTTTACAGTAAAACTCGATGTAACGCACTCAAAACATTGTGCTGGTGGACGAATTAAATAGTTTGAGGTTCGTAAAGTTCTTACATTAAAAACATGTATTTAAAAAAAAGTTGTGAAAAAGTTGATACTTTGACCCCTAATTACTTATATCTCCGTAACTAGAAGGTTCCCACTCCCAGGTATGGTCTAAAACAAAAAAAATATCGCAATGATGGGGAGAATAAGTGCCTTTCGGTTTCGTTAAGAGTCTTTTTAAACCATTTATAATCTGTTTGATTTGGACTTATTTCATAATTTTTCATTATAATAATAAAACAAAATCCAATATAAAATTTTGTGATTGTTATTTTATTGTTTCGAGATCTAAAATATGCCAAAAAAGCGTATTATAAACACAGTCCTAAAAACAAATCCGAACATCTAACTCCAATTCACAATCTGCCTATAATGCTCGCACAGTGTTATGTTTTTTGTTTAGTTTTTTTTTTTTTCTTCATGTTGTGTGCAAGGCTTTTAACATTTCCTCCAATCGACGTTAAACATACCTAGCTAATTTATCCCAAACACGCAAGGATGCGTCCCCAATTACATTATCTCAGGTATACTAAAAACACCGTCTGCATGTGTACGCGCATCCTATTGCTAAATAATTTAGCGCTAAACGTAATTATAGACAGAACATTTTTCCGGCGATACGTAACGAGGTCCAGGATATTGAGTGGCCTAGATTTCTCTTCGTCCTACAGTTGAGTTTGTGAGCTACTATGAATGTAAATTGAAGAAGTTTCAGTTCCATCTTTCTGATTTTCGGATTCATGTGCGTATTGTATAATTATCACTTGCGTCGGTGAAGGAAAACATCGTGAGGAAACCAAATCACCATGCCTGTAAATTTTTTCTCGTCGACATGTAAATCCAAGTCAGAGGCCCATGGGTAGCTTGGAAATCGACCCCCAACTCTTCAATCAATTTTCCTAACTATGTTGGGGTCGGCTTTCAGTCTTAACCGGATACAGCTAAATACCAGTATTTTACATAACGCGACTGCCTATCTGACCTCCACAATCTAGGTAGTACTGGGTAATAAATACGATACACATTAGTAAGACAAGTATCGACAATTGACAGTCGGGAGTGTCGGGACCAAAGGCTTAACGTGCTTTCCGCAGCATGGAGGAAACTCGGTATGTTATGGGTGGTCACCCATCCACGGACCAACCTAGGCAACTGCGGCACAACCTGAGAACGACCCTAGCGGTTGTCGACCCCAACACAGCAGATAAAAGGTCTGGCAGTGTCAATGTGAAACTATTTAATAATAATAATAAATAATAAATGTCTTTTATTTCAGGCATTGCACAATTTTACAATCTTACAGTCCCATATATTAGCCTATATATTATTGATTATAATATTATATATATTTTATACCCATATTTATTTTAATTAATCCATTAAAAACCACTTTTGAGTGTTAAATACAGAAATAAAATTTACTCTTTTGCTTATTCGCAAAGGCAGTATGAAGCAGATGATCTTTGATTACTGGAGTGTGGATTATTTATGAAGACACTGTTTTAAGCTTTCATGGTTCATTCTATACTTAAAATGTCACATACGGGATATCTTTCGTGATTATTGTTTATTTTCGTTAATTGTTTTTTTTTTCATCCACCCGCACTCTCCAGTTAACCCGCGATCATGGCGCTTGCAACAGCGAGCGTCGACATATTGGGAGCTCAAAAAATAAACAATAATCAAGGAAGATATCCCGTAAGTGACATTTTAAGTATTTATGAAGACTTAATCATTAGGTACAGTAACCCAAGACGGTAGGTGCTAGAACTTAAATAAATTAGACATGAATAAAAAACTATTATTTGTTGTTATAGCAGCAACACAAATACACATTCTGTGAACACTTCAACTGTCTACCTACTACGGATCATGAGATACAAACCGCTGACAGACAGACTGACGGACGGACAGCGGAGGCTTAGTAATGGGGTTCTGAGTTACCCTTCGGGTACGGCACCCAAACAACACCTTTTATGGATTCTGACCTCGAGCTAAAACACAGTAAAAGCAAAATCGTGATTGAATTAATTACCTTACTAGGTTGATGTCATGTCAGACTATATTAAGCTTTTGTTAATTCACCTTTCAATACACACGCAATTACAGGAATTGTTAATAACTCAAATTACACCTAATTGTGTCTAAAAGGACCACCTCAACATTGTTTTTTTTTTTACACCTACTTCCTCAAAACAACAGGCTTTATTACGTAAGTTTCAGTGGGTGGGGTAGTAAGGTCTAAGGGAGACCTTCTCTTCCGTGGTTTATACCTTGAGGGGTGGTTGACCTGAGCTGGTGACTACCTGCTCGGATTTATATAATAAGTTATATAATTGAGGTTAGACACGGATCTGAGAACCGAGGTTAAACACGGATGTAGCGGGTTGTGACTTTGTGAGTAAGAGGTATTATTTGGGGGTCATACTTGGAAAGGGGATTTTGAAAGATTTATGATTGTGAACTTGTGAATAAGAACGTCTAATTCTTCTGAATGGTCTCGTGGATCCGCAGACCAGAAGACGTTGTGTTGGAGGGCCTCCCACTATAGGTGGACCGATGACCTGGTGAAGGTTGCGTGGATCCGCGAGTCGCACGAGACCGGTCAATGTGGCGACACTTCGGGGAGGCCTATGTCCTGCGGGCCTAAATTGGGCGCTTTAGCGGAATCATAATATGAATCACGTTAAAATATGACCTTAAAGTCCATTTTAGGAATTTAAAATCTTTAACGTTATTCATATTATGATTCTGCTAAAGCGGCCATTTCAGTCTTTCCATGGGGCCGAAACTACTACTTACCCATTCCTAACACTCCTTCCGCGTCCATAAATCATCCTGGATGTAAAGAATATTTTACTTTGATACAGACTCAAACTACTGCATACCATCTACATAGTCTAACATAATAAATTCACTTATAAAGGTCTTTGTAGGCTCGGCTCACGATTGTACACTATTTGTTTATTTGACTATAATAATAGAACTTAAATTACTAATCCGACTTGATCTTATATCAGCTGTTTACCTTGCTTTAGTCCCATAAAGAACGGGTTTTGAGTAATTAGTTATGTAGGTGTGTTGCTGATGGAAGAATTTATCTGTATTTTTTTACACACATTATGCTTTGGGATGTAATTTATGTAATGTATTGTATGTTTTCTTACTGCTGAGCAACGATCTCCCCTATAGCTACCATTATTCCTTATTTATTTGTAGATCTGCGGCCAAACTCTCATAAACGCCTAAAACATTCCACCTGCGTTTCCTAGGCCTCGCCTTTTTGGAAAAGAAAAATTTTCCAGGGTTGACAAAACAAGTATAGGTATATATTCGTTCAAGTAGGTATGACAAAATAATATTAAGAATTAAGTATAATAAATTAAGTAACACAAATAAAAAAATAAACGTTATTATTTCGAAATAAATAACGGTTAATCGGAAGATCTTAGAATCAGAGATTTTGATTTCAATAACGGGTTTTTTTAATAACGGTTGTTGAGTGGAGAAAGGAGAGCATTTTTTGAGTGCTGCAACTAGGTTTAAATTTTGAAAATATATGAGTTAGTCGGATTAACAAGGCTTGGCAAATAACGATGTGCATGTTACAGTAATATTTTAATTTATATTTAAGACTACGCTCAATCGTGACTGCTTTGTTTCTATAATGGTCAAAGCAATTGTTAATAGGATTGTGTACTGAAAAAATCTAATTAGTCCGTCAGTTAGATTATCAAAAAATATTTGACTCGTATTTTTTCTTGTATTACGTAAACCAAAATAGACGAAGATACGACGCTTTTAAAACTCTCAATACGTCACGCCATGGTATAATTTTTAGTGCGTTCTGACGTCCGAGCCCCAACTCCCGAGTTTTGATGCGTTTTATCTTTTTCATTATTCATTGATTTAAAAAAACTAAAAATCCGTGTCCATTATTTTCCAATACTTCAACTGACGGACTAAATAGATTTGCAATATAATGTTGGTAGAAACTAGCCTATTGGCTATCATTTTTAATTTATTGCTAAGTACCCTATACTAAGTAAGACCGCCATCTATGATATCTTTTATACGTACCTATTAATAAACAAAGCTGAAATATCTCAAATACCTCTTCCTAATTAAAAGGTCCTCATCTGCCTAGCCTTTTGCCAACTGTTTTAGGGTCGGCTTCCAGTCTAACTGGATGCAGCTGCGTACTAGTATTATCCATGGAATGACTGCCTATCTGACCTCCACAACCCAATGTATACTCGGCAATACGATAAGACCCCTTGGTAAGATTGGATTGGATCCGATCACCGACAACCTGTACGACTGTCAGAGATCTACAACTGATAGTCGGGAGTCGAGACACGGATTAAACTCATTAAAGGCAAGCGCTGGTAATCTCGAAGATCGACCGGTGTGGCTATTATTAATAAGCCACGAACTACTCCTGTAATTAAACGGTACGATCACCCTTTACCTACCATTCAAATACATAGTAACACAGCAAAGTTTTTTGGTCGCAGAAATGGATTTTACGGTAGGTACCTGGATGCCTATTTCATGAGACAAATTCCTCCACAAAGAGATTCTCTCATAGATTTTTCTACTAAGGCGGATGATTTCAAAATTCTCTGTAAATGTCGACCTCGAAGATTATTTTTTACACTAAATAATAAGTATATTATCGATATATTTTTGCAATGTTATTCATAGTTATTGCAGTGTTGACACGAGTTTATAATACTTTCGATTAAAAGTACATCCTGCAAGGTCGCTTGCCTAACATCTATAAAGTTCATAATGCAATCGCCGAGATCTTTGAATGAAACACATTCATCTCTGAGTCTGTATGCTAATCCAGCTATTTATTAACATTTTTCTAGTTTATATGATCTGTTTTTAGGATTCCGTAGGTTACGGCAAAGAACTGATACAAAACAGCTGATAGTCACCATAGGCATGACGACAGTATCAAAAAATTGCAAATCTATTTAGTCCGTCAGTTAGAGTATTAGAAATTAATGGACTCGTATTTTTTTGTTTTTGGGAATCAATAAAAATGTACAAAGATAAAACGCATTAAAACTCGGGAGTGGGGGCTCGTGACGCCAGAACTAGCTAAAAATTATACCTAGGCGTGACGTATTGAGAATTTTAAAAGCGTCATATCTTTATCAATTTTGGTTTACGTAACAAAAGAAAAAAAACGGGTCAAATATTTTTTGATAATATAACTGACGGACTAATTAGTTTTTTTTTTTGTCGTCTTGCCTATTGTGAGTAGATTTTACCTCAGTGTATGTTTTTAAACTGTCCTTGCACATATCAATCAAACGTTCTAGCATATTACTACTTAAAATATGAAAAATATGAACTTGTGGGATCTGAGGTACCGTACTAAAAGTATGTGCCCGATCCAGTTCTCCGGAAAAATCGTGTCAGGCTGTACTGGGATCGGCTTATCGTTACAGGCGGGACTATTGTCACCAATAAGCCTGATATAGTAGTGATAGACTGATCAGCGCGCCGAGTAATGATAGTCGTTGTAACCATCCTGCATGACAAGAACCTCGTGAAAGCTGAGAAATAGAAACAACCCAGTACTGGGTAATACGATAATCTTTAGTAAGACTGGTGGTCAGACCTTACAAGGCGGAAACTCTGTACGTAATGGGTGGTCACCAATCCACAGACCAATCAAGGCAAACACAGCTTAACCTGAAGATCGACACGAGCGGCTGTTATTATTTAGCCACGAGCTCCTCGGAAAACTAAAATAAGAACTAAAAAAATTATACGACGCATAACCTAAACTTTTCGGTTTAGAAGCATGTTATATGCACAAGAGTTTCTTTTCAAAAGTGAACTAAGGTTTTCTGAAAATCCTATCCCTGAAGGAGTTATATCAACTTTACCATATATTTATTTCAAAATTAATGCTGCAGTATTTTAGGCGTAACGGAGGATGCTAAGCCATTTGATAGGCCCTTAAATACCGACGTCTAGGAAACCCAATCGGGCACACATCCTATAAGCCGCAGAAGTAGTTACTAACTACGTTAGGCAGCTACAGTAAATGATTGACCGGCCGTGAATTTTTGCGAATATATTGACTTAGAACACAGTCTAGTCTTAGACCATTTACTTTCTCAGACTCTGGCCCCCGTAGACTCCTACATTGCAAATTACATCGAATTTGTTAGAGCCGTTTTCGAGCGAACGTGATTACAAATATTTTTATAATTTTGATATTGATTTTTAATATTCACTATCACTGCTAAGTCTGACTGCTAAGCTCAATAGGTAAAATAACTGGTCATAAGAGGAACTGATCGTAGTTAGCAAACAACTGACATAAAATTATGTAAATTAATTATCACCATAAGAAGGTTCATTAGAAAGCGCTTATTAAGAGCCATTTCACAAAATTACAACGCTCGAGTTTAGGTAAAAGACCGCAGCTTTGTGTATGTGTGCATAGCAATCCACACATACACAACGCAAACAGTCCACCGCGAGTGTCGAGACAGACTAAACAATCTTGGGCCGTTATAATCGTAATGCACCTTGGTTTGAGATTTATGCAAAAAGATAATTTATTTATTCAGTCTTTATTCTATGAAAGCCTTCTAGACTAATAAAACACAAATATATGTTATGTGAATATGTATTTTATGTGTATGTTTCTATTACATATACAGGTTGGAATTTTTCAATGCCACATAATGTAAATTAGGCAACTAAAGTCTTAGAAATTTGCGCGAAAATGTGAAATGGCTCTTAATGTATATCGAAAAAGCGAATTAAACCATATAGGATAACAGAGTCCAAGAGCCGTATTTTTTGACTGCAGAATAAGAGATCACAATAGCAAATTTTCAAGTTAAGCAAACTGGGGTCTCAAAAGAAGATCAGTCTACAACGTAATAAGCAAGAAGCTTTTCGCAGCTTGGAAGCCTTAGCGTAAGAACTTCCCACAAGATCGAACTCCTAGGTCGGGGGAACCGCGATTCATGAACAGAGACAGACATGAACGGCAGCTCAGTGGTCACGTGCTGCTGTGCACACTTGCACAGCGAGGCTCGGGGGAGACCTCTGTATAGTCGACTAAGGGATGCGCCATAACAGGCATTCCACAGAGGAAGCTAAGGACATGTCTTTTAAGAGGAACCGGTGGCTCCCCTTTTTTTCGGATGGGAAATGATCAAATGAGTCTGACACTCCCTTTCGCTCCGCCCAGAGCGGGGGCGCTCTGGGCGGAGCGAAAGGGAGTGTCAGACTTTTACTGACTAAAACCTATCCATGTTCCTTCTTAGCCCTTTGTGTTCCATGGCCACGGTATCTCTTTCAAACAGTCCCATATGTCCTCATGTGCGGATTACGACAACCAGGGGGGTTTTAGTGTGAGGTGAAAATGCCATACTCCCCGGTCTTATCCCCAAAGACCGGTTGCCTTTGAAGATTTCCTCCCGAAATCACAAATAAAAGGTCGGGGAGAACCAATGGGCTGAGGGGGTGTTTTAAAATCTGACGTAGACCGAAGAACTGTACAAGATTGCTACAAAACGGAAAAGAATAAAGCTCTCCGTGACTAAATTATGATAAAATATTTGTACTTTTTAAATAAAGTACAAAGAAATTACTTTTCTAATAACTTTCAGTCCAAGATACTAGCATTTCGTAACTCTTACTTCAATTACAACGCGTCGGAGTGACTTGACAAGCGTAATTATGATGCGGTGAGCGCACCAGCCAGGCAGCCACCGACCGCGACGGTAAAGTACAACCAGTTATAATTCGGTTTAGTACAATCATAATTTCATTATACTTGGTCTTTTCATAATTAGCAATGGAGTCGAAGAGGCGAGAAAGAGACTGTCCGTCTGATTGTGTGCAACACAAAGCTTTTAACCTTTTGAACTCCAGAGCATAAAAGCATGTGATCGCGACGATAGATCGTGGTGGAGCAAAATGAAAAATAGTGGACTGTATAACAAGATATATTGAGGAATGGAATTAAAATACAACGTTTGGTTGGAACTAACAAATAAGAATTTGTCACTAAGAAACGCGTAAGCGCAGCCGTGCGTGGAGGTGTGCTACAGCTGACTGTGCTTACGCGTTTCTTAGTGATAATTTCTTGAATAATTTAATTTTTGAAGCAACACTTCTGGGCTCGCTTCTCCCACGAATATGTTTTGTGGTTGCAAGAAAGAAACTAAATGGTGCCGGTCGTCTGGCGAGCTCAAGGAAGGAACATTGGTTGTCATAAGGGACAAAACCTTACCTCCTTCTTGGCTTCTAGGACGCATCACACATGTTCTCCCAGGCAGAGATGGCGTCGCGAGGGTCGCCGACATCCTCACAAGAAAGGGTGTCATCCAGCGCGCCTTCAACACCATCCTGCCGGTCTTTACTGTTGAAGTCCCTCCAGCGGGGGGAGCACGTTGAGACCGCTCTACTCTCAACATCGCCGCGCGCCAGCGGCAGTGAACGAGGGGTGCGGGGACAGCGGAGAGCCAGCCGACCGAAGGCCGAGCGCGGGCCCCGCACCACACCAGTCAGCTGTGGCACGCCTTCACGCACGGCTCCGCTTACGCGTTTCTTAGCGACAAAATTCTTATTTGTTAGTTCAAACCGAACGTTGTATTTTAATTCCATTCCTCAATATATCTTGTTATACAGTCTCCTACGTTTCATTTTGCTCCACCACGACCTATCGTCGCGATAAGCATGCGCGTGCCCTCCACGCCAAGCCACAATTTCACCTACCATTTTGTCACATATTTGTGTCGTTTGGGGTACAGGGCACGCGCTTGCTTGTCACGTGTAGGTGACAATGGCGTTTAAAAGGTTAAAGAAGCTTTACCATTTACTCAATTCAAAATTCTACTTAATGCCGTAATTGCAAACTTAAAATTTACTTTATTACAAACTAGCTTAGGCCTTTATGAGGAAACGAAAGCAATTAGCCACTTTTGTCAAGTTACGCCTACCTAACTTTCTTGACGAAACTTTATACGGTACAGGACCTTACCATATAAACTTACTTATTAGTTGTTGTTTATCAACTTACACTTGTATATGGTGGACAAACAATATCACAAATAAAAGTAGGATGGCAGTGTAGACAATAATCTACCTACAGTATTCCATGTTGGTACTCCCAATGGATTTTAGGTAGGTGCTTCGAAAATCTTCAAAAGCGGTTATAAACTTTTCTCTATTAAGTACTACTTCTAATTCTTTAAAGATTTGTCAAGTCTTTAATCACATTCCGCTGCATTCATCATCATCATAATCATCCGCCTATAATGTTCCCACTGCTGGGACACGGCCTCCTCTCAATGAGAGAGAATGGGCTATAAATCCACCACGCGGATTGGTAGATGTTACATGTCTTTGAATTTTTGGTTCTAGGACATGCCGGTTTCCTCACGATGTTTTCCTTCACCGTTTCGAGAGCAGTGGTGATGAAATAAATTACACAAAGTAATGCGCCTCTCTGGGTTCGAACCTACGACTTACTGTTCGTAAGTCGGGGCCGCCACCACTGGGCCACCGCTGCTCTCACAAAGCTCCGCTGCGCTGCAAAGTCTTCATGTTTTGATTAATCGACACCACTTATTTTTTATTAGTATCTGTACCCTTTACTGATCATAAATATTTATGTAATCAAAAGTCAAAAAAACTAAATTCCAAAATTGTCTACGAATAATTGGTCTGAATCAATCATTCATAACAATAGGGAATATGCACGTAATTTTTTATTCATTTATATCAATAAAATACAGTACTATCAACCCAAGAAAAGTATTAAAAGTTAAATTCAACTACTGCTTGTCGCTCAAAAATAATACTAAACTCCTGCAATTTTCTACGATTGTTCAAACGTCCGTAGCTGTCGCGGCTATGATGTGACATCATTTACCACATTCTGCCTTGTTTAGGTACATCTAATTATTTGCCCTTAATAGAATAATTTTCCTAATTGTATGTGCTTTAATCAAGCAAAAATTGCAATAACAATATTATAATAAAATCTTAGTGAAACTTTAAGCACTTTCAAATAAAAGTGTTTTTTTGACACATAGACTTTGACGTCACTGCCGGCGTTATCGAGGACGACGCGTTTTGAAAGTGCGTTCCGTTTCACCAAAAACATGCTAAATAAAATAATAAATTGTAAAATAAGTGATGCATAAGCACTTAAACAAGTGTACCACAATGTTTTCATGGGCCAATACAAGGCATTTTTAATAAATAAAAAGAGTTTTGTATTTCATGCATATTCCCTATTTCTACTAGAAAATGACCGCACTAGAACGCGAGAGCGAGAGCGAGAGAAAACGATGAATGAATACTAATAAGAATGGCCTGTACAATATTTCTATAAATTGAGTGACAGTGATATAAACAAACGCTAATAACTTTTCTGTTTAACAATATTATGTATTGATACTTTACATAAAATATATTAAAAAAAAAGACCTTCTTTAATAAGCCCTTGTATTTGTACTAATTAAAAAACAGTGGTGTTTAACAGATGATTCAGCAGGATATCAGAAACATCCTCTACTACAACATTCTGGTCATTGACTCGGACAAAACACGCAACAGTGCAATCGTAACAGTGTCAATAAGTATGAATCATCTGTCCGGTTTTATATCCGGACAGACAAACAGATCCTTAACATATGCATAACCTACTACAATACATATTATAAACGCGAAAGTTTGCGAGTATGGATGTATTGATGTATGGATGTTTGTTACTCTTTCACACAAAAAGTACTGGACGGATTTGCATGAAATTTTCCATGGAGATAGTTTATAACCTAAATTAAAATATAGAATACTTTTTATGCCAGTAGTAAGATCCCATGGGACAATTATCAAACTTCACACGGGCGAAGCCGCTGGCAGAAGCTAGTTACTAAATAAAAAACAATTTGGTTGTATCCTACTGTGGGCCTAAAATGGCCGCTTATTCTTTATATAAGTATATGAATCTCGTCAAAATTCTTAAAATGGTCACATATGCAGTTAATATTATGAATTATCACTTTATTACGAATTGTAACGTAATTCATAATTATCCTAATATGATTTTGCTAAATCGGATAATAAAAAAAAATATTATGGGCCCATTGATCTAAATGCTAGAGGTAAATCATGTCAAAACAGCAATGGAATGGGAATCGAAGGATTGTTCTCTTGCTTATAAAAGCAATCCTTTGCCTGTTCATCATCGTAAATTATCATCTACCATGAAATTATAAAAGGGGCCATCTTCTGACTGACGGGGCGTTAATATTTTACTACAACAAATCGGCTAGCTTCTAGTAACATAGGCCCTCTAACTTTTACTGACCTACCAACATCATTCTCCTACCCTTATCCCAATTCATTAGTGGTCGGCGCAGCACATCTTCTTCTTCCATACTTCTCTATTACTCGTCATCTCATCAGTCACCTCCTTTCTTGCCACATCATCCTTTACACAGTACATCCATCGCTTCTTTGATCTTCCTCTACTCATAATAGTATGAATGTGAATGGTTATAAACACATACACAATCATACTCAAAACTTTCTTAACGACATTTTACAAGCCTACCATTGTTTTCATACAGTAAAAGCACGAGAACGTAGAAAGATGACATAAGAACGACCATCCGTTGTATCAAAAGGTCATCGGCCCATAAAGCCACGTTAACCTCAACCAATTAATTAATAGGCGCTTCCTCAATTCATGGAAGTTAAAACACTAATCAATTAAACTATCGCCAATACTCGTATAGTCATTGATCCATAGCCGTACGTAACCCAGGTACAATCACGCGACGTACGTAATAGTGTCAAAAACAATCAGCTATTCGACTGTGTGTGGGGCCTGCTCGTCTGCCGGATGTTCAGAGAAAGGTGGCTTACTTACTGGTAGTGTTAGCAAATACAAGCGTTCAAAGGATTGGACTTTATGAGAGGCTTTAACTTGAGCTTCTTTAAGCCTATTTTGTAAAAACGGAACAGGATGTGCTAGGCACATTTATCATCATCTGCTTAGCCTTTTCCCAACTATTCGATATACGCAGAGGGCATACAACGCCTTCAGAGTTCAGTATAATAACACTTTCATAATGGTGTTGGGAAGCACGTACTGACGGTTTCAGTACCATTCTGGTTTCATACGTAAGAAGACTGCTTCTATGATGGGCAGAGTTCGTGGGAGCGTCAATGACATTCTGAAGGTCATTAGTAATGAGCCGTGCTGCACCATGAGCTACGTGTACATACATGTACATATACCCGGTGCGTCTGGTGAGTGCAGCAGATATATGAATTAAATCATGTTTTTCTTTTGTTACTAATATAGCTTATAAATGTAGTGTGTCTTGATTCTGATTTTTCAATAATTTATGTGTTTCTATTTTGTTTTATATGGGTCTCGGACCTGAAATTAATGATTTTATATTTATATTTATAACTAACATCCTAAAGATCAAGGTTGAAATAAAGTATTTTTATTTTATTTTATTTTTTATAATTTTATAAAAGTCGAAATAAAATCAGTTTTACCAAAGGACAGAACGTGTTACCTTATGGTTGTGGGGAGCAAATATCAGTCGTTTCGTGTAAAATGCTGGTATTATTGATATATTGGTCTTTAGTGGGATAATACAAGGTAGATCAGACATGTTTTTAAACGTTGTGTTGTCATGTGTTTTCTAAACTTTTCTTTTTTGTTAACTTTTTTGCTGTCTCTACCAAACAGGAGTTATGTGTGTTCATTATATTGTTCAACTGACCAATGTAATAATAACAAGTTTATCCAACGAAATAAAACAGGCTAATGTTGATTGAAACAATAATAATTTCGTGCAAAATTACTTATGCATTGATCGAAATTCATTTTATGAGTTTACTAAAGTTTAGCTACCTGTATGGCCTACTTTCTCTTAAGTAGTTCCGGAAATTACTAGACTAGGTAAGTACTGTTTTTGTGAAGTCCTAACTGCCAGAGTTAACATATTATAAGGACAGGACAGGACACACAGGATTAGGTTGACTGGTAGAAAATGCCTACGGCATTTATAAGTCCGCCTCTGTACTTTGTGCTTGAAGTGTTAAATAAATAAATAAATATAACAATCATCGAGGAATCGGAAATGAATTAAAATCTACTACACTATTTCTGTGATGGATTGTTAACTAGAGTCATAAAACTAAGAGTTTTAAAGCCGAACTTATTATTGGGTATTCTATCACGACTGAAAGAAGATAAATAAATAAACAAGTTTTAGTTTCAATGAACAAAATCAACCTACTTATGGAAATTATGTTGTTGGGGATGTCAGGAACGTACTATGAAAGCACGAGCGAAGCCGTGGCCATAGCTTTATAGTAAACTAGCGGACGTCACGCGGTTTCACGCGCGTAGTTCCCATTCCCGTGGGAGTACGGGGATAAAATATAGCCTATGTTACTCGCTGATAATGTAGCTATCCATTGCTGAAAGAATTTTTCAAATCGGTCCAGTAGTTTTTAAGTTTATTTGTTAAATACAAAAATACAAATCTTTCCTCTTTATATTATTAGTACATACATACAAGTATAGATAACTAAACATAGCAACATGGATCAATACACCCATTTTACTGTGTTCTAATAGTGCACAAGCACTCAATCAAATGCCATAAATCACAATACACAATAAGATGCAAAGATTTATACTCGTAATAAAATGGCACACCTACAAAATGTAAATATGGAAAAATATGGATTTTCGAAACACATCGCCCTTAATACCCAGTTGTCTGCAGCTGTCACAAAATTTCTACATTGTAGAAACCAGTTGGACGAGCATAATGTTCAGAAGACACCATAAATTAGATTTATTGAGGAAAAGTGAAAATAGCCGTATCGACGGAGCGTGGACAGATGTACGGACGTCTGTGAAATATGAGCATATATGTAGGTGGGGAACTACAAGTATAGACTTGGGTAAATAAATGAAATCGGTAAAAGGATTATGACTTCTAAAGTATCTGGCAGAAATGAGAGTAGGTGCTATTAGATGAGAATAAAAATATGGAAGGCCGAGAATTATAAATAAACTATAAAGGGTCTTTAAAAAAAAACTCACTGGAAAGAATCGATAACGAAAAAAAAGACATGATTATTGATTAAGGGGCCGCCTCCACGAGCGAGAGAATCGCACCGATATTATCGTCCTTGCCACGTTTTTCTATACACTCTCTTTTGGGCCGTCTCCACGAGCGAGAGAACCGCGGCAATATTTTTTCGTATAGAAATACGTTGAATCGCCGCGACTCTCTCGCTCGTGGAGGCGGCCCCTAAGAACGAACGAACGAAGAACACAATCAGAATTACAAAGATACCTAATAACAGAAGCTGCTCAAATTCAACAACAACTTAAATCCTAAGCAACAGTAGCCCTCAAATTCCATGGTATAACCACACTAACCACAATAATAACGACAATTGGAATCATCGCGCTCAAATCGCCGTATAATGCCATCAATTTGTGCGACGTTCGCGTAACGATTGCTACTAGCATATCATTGATACAGCCATAGAGCCTATTTTGACGGCAAGTAAATTGAATGTGACAAATGATAGCCAAGACAATAGGTGATTCATTTCACTGGTTTGACTGCAAATAACGGGGTTTTGATTCGGTGAAAACAGAAAATTATGTTGTCTGTAATACCGAATTACTTTGGGAGAGTTTCGTTTCATATTATTGTCACTGTCTTTAATGGTTAGTTAACTGCCTCGTTGGTGCACTGCTGAGTATGAGGTTCTGGGTTCGATTCCCAGGTTGGGTTTTTCTATCAATTATTTCTCAGTAGCAGCCCCTATTACATTGGACTTAAACATATCAAGCGAAATCTGGGTGTACTATTAGGAACTTGTTCTCTGCCTAACCCTGCGGGGTTTACAAGCGTGATGTTTTGTTATGTTTAATGGTGGGTTAATGAATTGTCCAGATGTGGACAGTAATTGACGTTGATGATTGAATTTCTGTTTTTTATTAGAAAATTGTTTAATTATTTTCGTCTCCTTCCGCTGATAGGATAACGATGATTTTGAACTACCTATTATTTGAAAATCAACTAACACGTCGAGTGGTTTTTCAACATACTATTTAAACTCTAATGACTGCTGAGATGACGAGCAATAGAGAAGTATGGAAGCAGAAGACACTCTGCGCCGACCCCAAATTAATTGGGATTATGATCCTAAGGAAACCCGATTACTAGGATCTCTCTAACAACGCCTTATATCTCATTCTCAGTATCACCAAGGTTAACAATAATAACAACACTTTTGTTGGAGATTTTAATTCATTATATTGCAAAACCAACATTAAAATGTAAATCCTTATCTAAACTGTGGCAATACTCTTCCCATCCATCTGCGACACTGGTCCAATACAGACGTGCATTTTACTTGTCTGCCGTTTTATTTCGTCTTCCTCGTCACCAACGTACCAGCATCTCATCAGCCACCTACCATCTAACTACAAAGCTACACAACTTTAAGTAACTTTTTCATGTCGATCTTTTCAAATGGCACTTTCCATCAATGCTCATTAATTTGTAAAGAATACTGCGTAGGTATATAGTTCTTGCAAATTCATCAGCGTCAGGTGCAGGGGTCAGATTTTACCGTTTACGTAAAAGAACACGTAAACCTCTGACCTCAACGCAACGGTGTCATACCGGTGCTTAGTTTTTATTCTTGTTTGCGACACTAGTGGGCTTATGAAGTTGCAACATTTGATGGGTACGTGTTTTTAGCAAAACTGACAGGTTGGTGGCCCATCCCTTGACCTCTGAGTTTGCATTTATTAGAGGCATAAATTACATTATTTGTAGTTAGGATCTCAAGATTAAATCTGAAAGCAACTATCGCAATAGATGTGTGATGGGTTTTATTAATCGAACCGTTGCGGAGGCACCACATGTTTATTTCTTGTAGGAGCATAGTTTGCGTTCTTTACTTATTTTTTTTTACCCTAAATTAAAAAGAAAGAAAGTTTTGAGTTTGTATGTGATCAAACCATCTTTCATCAACAAGAGTTATGGGCAGAAGACTGGAGAGACCGCCGAAATCACAGAATAAGTATTCCGTTTTGATTCTACTTAATTTTAGGCCAACATTCTCCAGCACACCTCCAAACTGCTCTGGACCTCTGGCTACTCTCGGCAACCAACATAGCGCCCTCAATGTATTACCAAATAAGAACTTATAATGTTCCTGTTTTACAATTTAAAAAAAATCTGAATCTGAATAAAATTGGGACAAGGACAGAAAGATGATGATGATAATCAAACCATCTTCGCTCATTGATCATCATAATCTTCCTAGCCTTTTCCAAATATGTTGGGTCGGCTTCCAGCCTAAACGGATGCAGCTCCATACCAGTAATATTTACATGGAGCGACTGCCTATCTTCCCCCATACATAACCCACCTATATATAAAGTATATACGTTCAACTTTCGCTGGATGTTGGATGACCGTTAACTATAATATTTACACTGCAGGGTCACTTTCCATTTCGATGGGAAAGTCATCGTGAAGAATGTCACCAGTCATGGGATTATCATCATAATAGTGGTAATTATAACGGTCTTAATGGTTTAAGATTAGCTACGATTATGGAGTTTTGTAATGTTAGCGTTCGTGATTGTAATGCGGACGTGAGGCAAGGTTTTATAGTTTGGATTAGAGAATGTTTTGCTTTAGGTTTTAGGCTTTAAGTCTGTTCGACAACTTCAAAATAGAAGCAGTGTGTGGTGTGTCCGACGGACTAGAGTTCGAACCCAAGACACGCAACTCTGATTTTTCGGATTCATGTGCGTACTTTATAATTGTATCACTTGCTTCTTGAAACCAGCATGCCTGAGAGATATTTATTGATGACATGTAAAACCAAGTCAGAGGCCCATGGGCTGCATAAAATCTCAGACACCAGGTAAGGCACTAACCACACCATAAAGAAAGAAGACTTAAAATCAGTAGGTGGTATCAGCCTATAATATTTCCACTGCTGGGGCACAGGCCTCCTCTCCATGTGATGGAGTGGGCTTAATTGCCCACGCAGACATTGCGGGTTGGTGGATGAAAAATAATATCACGCCTATAATCCCCGAACAGCGAAGGTGTTCCTAACAGTACACCGATAATTCGATAGTATTTTTTTTTATATTTCATGAAACAGTGTCAAGTCTATTACACAAATCCAGACTGATACTGAGAAATTCCAGATGGATAAACCTAATAACACTTTAGCAATAATCGAACCAAGGACCTAATTTCTTCGAATTTTTGGTTCTAGAACTTGACCAGTTTCCTCACAATGATTGGTACTCAAAAACCATAAAGCCCAGCACAAAGTACAACAGTTAATAGCAAATGACTGTAGATAGAAGTTACTACTATTACGGTCATTAGATCACTGGGTGAACACTCCGTAATGGCGGCTAATGACACTGTATGGAACCTTGCGTAAGCGCGGGAGATAGGTCATGTTTGCTTTGCTGTGGGTCTGTTGATACTTGCGTTTGTACGTTATTGAGTACCCTTTCTAAAACCTAGCTCAAGAAAAATCTGGTCTAAGTTGGGTCAAAGAAACCAGGGCCGTCTAAAAGCGCGTTGGGTTGGCTATATCGTCATCGCGGGAAAGTCTTGGATGAGGGACGCTCGGAACCAGGAAATATGGCAGAGAAAAGAGGTGGCACATACCCAGTAGTGAGTATTAGGCAAAAATGATTGATTAATAGTACCAACCGGCGGACTACCTACCTACAGGGATTTGGTCCTGTTTAATAAAGTCAGGATCGAAATGCAAGATGATAGATATTTTTAAATGCTCTTTTTACATGACATTTTTTTAATAAATCCAATTATTCATCATTATTTTGTATAAATACCCTTGGTTCACCCAAGGGTACAGAAAGTTAACCGTGGAACGCCTAGATGAACTACTTTGGTGTTCCACGGGTCAGAAAGGTTCATTTCCACAGCCTCATTCATCAGAAACTACAAAAGCTCACAAACAAAAGACGGTCGTAAGTCGGGACTTACGACCGTCTTTTGTTTAACTAACTAACCTAACCCTACAAAAGTATTGTCACCATATTTTTCGAAGGCACTTGTGTGCATAATTTTACGTCGTAAAAACATACGCCTTCTCACAAGACAATGCGTCGTAAAATTTGTAAACAGCCTCTCTCCGTTTAACGACATTTTCTACGAGACTCAGAATATAAGATTTACAATTATTTTTGTATGAGCCATGGTGATAAAATCTGTAGTTGTGAAGATCAGTTTCAACAAGAGAGAAAAGGGGACGCTATAGCTTTGCTTCAGATACTTAAAGAAGACCCCTTTAGATTCTCGACAGTTATGTGCCATAAGAGAGCGGTGCACAGAGAGTGTTCCGGGTCGGCTTTTTAAGGGGCTCCTTCCATAAGCTGAAGGTGACACGAAGTGGTTTTATAATGTAAGAACCCCACGCTCTCCTTCCTCATCAACTTATCTTCAATTACGAACTTATCTTCACTTCTTCTAAGCGTGTCGATGACAGTCAAATTGAGCCAGCCCAAAATTTGGTGACGAGTTTGGCACTTTCACATCTTTACTAATACGTATAATATAATGTACACTTGGCACACATATCTTTGTACTTAAATATAATAATATAATATATAACAACGAATAATACGCCCCCCCCCCCGGTACGGGGGTATAATACGGAATTATATAATATAATCCCGTATTTAATGTTAAATCCTAATCAATAAATTAATACATACATCGAATAATTTAAACCGGTTTACAAAAAACCTTAAGTCATCAGAAATCCGCAGTCCCTAGACGTTCCCGGCGCAAAGGAGCCCATGTCACTTGCGTCAGTATATTGAACTCGCACACTAAAAATTAGCACTTAAACCCTTATTACTTAACCAAGTAATAAATCAGCTACTGATAACTTTGAATGCCTAAGTTATATTACTTAAGTGTTACTCAAGCATGCAGGTTAGAGGGTACAGGCCAAGCTTAGTTTCTTTGTGTAAGTCGTAAGCATTTTACATCACCTTTTGCGAAGTTTCAAAGACTTGTGTAAAAAGGCTTTTGTTAATAATAATGTGATTATGACAAGAAAACAATGTTAATATCACATTGCACATGTCTACTTTGGCTACGAGGCTTTTTTTATTTGGAAGAAATGTCGCTTTAAAAGTGCGGTGATGACAGGTGCAGTAAAGCTGACACTTCACACACCAAAACTTTCCATGCTCATCACACAAACATTTGCTCTATATGATAATGAATGTCGCTTCTTTGTTGGAATTTTAATAGAATCCAGAGTACAGTACGTATGAATATTTGTCGATTGTATAATCAATTGAACTACGTTGATAAATATACAGAATTAGAAATCACAAGTGTTTATAATTAGGACATCAACATAATCTAGGTCACAAAATCCTATCAGTCACAAATAGATGGCCTAGTTAGTAACTTTGTACAATAGTATTTCACTTATCATTAATGTTCATCTTGTTAAAGTTACAAAAGCTATCTGAAAGTACTTTTATAAAATGTTCTGTAATCGACTTGTTGAACATGGACATTGGCATTTGCTCATCAAAATTATTGCAGCCTAAATAAGTATGGACTATGCAACGATAAAAAGTGATGGACCGATACTTTAAATGCTTTAATAATATAAGCTTAAGCAATTCTGATTATTTTAATAGATTTTTTAAACTGCTTTCGTGCTACTCAACCTTAATCATTATTTATTTATAAAAATGTTACATCCCTATATTTATTACTTATCTACAAAAAACAATTATTAAATATTCTTTTCCATTCTATTTTTCTTTTGGTACCTAATTTAAAAAATATTGTGTATAATATTTGTACTCAATAATTCAGTAATATGTTTATGTTCAAAGCTAGCAAATGTAACGACAAATTAATATAAGCAAGTAACCAAATCCCGGTTCGTTAATAACTAAAATTAATCATTCTAATGCATCCACCGGAAACTCGTAGAGTTCTGTCAAGATTTCGCACAGATAAGGCTCATGGACCATAACACTTGTACAGTTAGTAAAACCGTTTCGTGTGTACGCGAACATGGATCTAGTCTAGTATTATAATTGACACAGCCGTAAAAGGCTTTCAGTTTTAAAAAAATACAACAAATATCTTGTTCAAATCATTTAAATTGTCAGTTAGAAGACAGGAACTTCTTCCGTTCTCACGGAAGAAGTTCGTAAGTAACATTCATGAGGACATTTCATACGATAAAAATACGACAACATAGCACAAAACAGGTTCCCTGAGTGTTGAGAAGCAAAGCCATCTAAACCCAATTACATGACTGTTTAAATCCAGTAGTATAGGAAATAAGTAGATTTTAACTTCTAACTAAATATGTAGGACTTTGTATTATATTAAATAGTCAGAATTGATGATTGGTCGCCCTGTTAAGACTATAACATTGAAATATTAAAGTATAATTACCATATAACAGAAACATAGGAAACAATAGCTTTTTATATCAATATCTTTAAAGATTATGCCTTTTTTTTTTTCGGATGGGAAATCATCAAATGACTTCTCCCGCTCTGGGCGGAGCAGGAGGGAGTGTCAGACTTTTACTGACTAAAACCCAGCCATGTTCCTTCATCGCCCTTTGTTTTCCGGACCCACGGTATCTCTTTCGAACAGTCCCGCAACCCCGGCAGGCATCGGTCCTTGCGGACCCCTTCCTTTTTGCTGACTCTCTTTGAGGCGCGCGTCGAACACGAACGCGCCGTCGACACGGCCTGTCGTCATGAGACGGACGGACGGCGAGCTAGCCCATAGCCCACCGTCCACAGGCCCGGGCCTACGGTGGCCGGGGGCCACGTGGTGGCCTCCGATGCCCGGGGCGTCTCCCGCGACGGCCGGGACGCTGTGAGGTTCTCTCCCTCTCACGTTCCGCCACCTCCTTCTCTAGCATTACTGCTTCGCAGAAGGAGGTGACGGCGTCCCATTCCGTCTCGCTCCGGACCATGGCTTGCACCAAGATTATGCCTTAATGTAGCTATAAATACCATTAATAGGTATCACAGGATACCTATTAATGCTATTTATATCTATCCTAGGACAACATAATCCAAAATAATAAATGTATCATATAACGTATAAATGTGAAATATCTGCTATTTACTCTGTACACTATTATTTAAAATTGCATGAGTTAGTTTGATAAAGTTCTAACGCTTAGCGTAAACAAACCCGCTAATTAGTCGAGAAGCTCTGAAAATGTGTAACTAGGTCACAGGGGTGAGGAGCGGGCAGTCGAGAGACGAGGTATTACCGGCTTCCCCGCTATCGATAGGAGAGTGGGCGGCTATAAATGTTAGGCAAGCCACTACTTGCGCTTATGTGCTCGTAGATAATTTAGGTGCCTCCGGGCGTTTTTGGGGCATCGGCTCCTTAGTCCGGTCCACGGCCGGCTATCTCTGGTTAGTGGGGCGGGCGGGAACCACACATCCAATGTAGGTGCGCTGTAAGTCGGCACCTGTCGCTGGTCGTCTCTCACTGGGCTTCCCTCGGGTAACCGGGGGTCTCACCTGGCGGAGATAGACCGCCGAGGTGCTGTGAAGAAAACAGCGCTGTAAAACAGCGCTGTGGCGCGCCTACAGCTTACAACATAGCAACCACACACACGGGCGCATGTTCCTTTCATGCGTCTGATAGGACCGTGGACAGTGTCCAACCAAGAAACGGGCTCCGCAGTAGCGGGCCCAGGAATAGCTTCCGCGGTCAGGGGGCAAAGCCCCGAAACCGCCTGCCACTACGCTGCGAATTCTTCTTGTTTTCGGGGCAGTCTTCGGTCAGCAGTCCTCAGTTAATCTTCGAGCTTACTCTGTGAAAGTCGTTGTAATTCAGTGCAAGTCAAGTTATAAGTCTGAAATTGTTAAAGTACTCTATAATGTGTTTCTGTGGTTGATGTAAAAGTATTCGTTATTATTGTGTGTAAAATCAGTGTAAAAAGTCATAGTTTAGAGTTTAATATACAGTTTTATTAGTGCATCTTCAAGTTGTCTCATTTATTCAACTCTGCGGCATGCATTTACCTACACTGAGTCCTGAGATAGTGAGGCGGGCTCACAGTAGGCTACGAAAAAGAAGACAATCTAGACAAGCTCTGCCAGAACAAGGTTCTGGAAGCACAGAACAGGCTAGGGGGAAAAAATATTTGGACCACCCAATCAACAAGTTCAAGTTGGGCGAGTAGCAGCTAGTTGCCTTCACACACATCTATTTTGTCGACTGTACACACTTGCAATATCACCCGTCATTGATAAAACTATGACCTTAGTACTAATAACCTCGGAGACCTCACGTGCTATTAAAACATCTTATAATTTGCGCTAATGGTGTCAAAGTTATGGAAACTATAATGTATCTGCAATTGCTGATCATTGTGCAAGTTTTAAGAACGCAGATTGTGTAGGCATTAACACAAAAATAGCTTGCTCCTAAGATAAAGATATGATGTGTTTTGTATGACGACAATTTTGAATGGAACTTACTCAATTCATAAACTCAACTAATCTCTCTAGGTACTTTAGTTTGAAAAATCATGTATTTCTGCACAAATAAAAGGATTCGAACAGTAAATGGAGAATGGAGATAATGCATTGGTATTTTCAGGAACCTCTAAAATTCTCCATAATTATGTATGTTACGAACGTGCAAAGAATTTAGTCGAGTAAATTATTTGAGCAAAATTGGCTTACTTAAAAGTCGAAATAGCTACGGGCAAAATTAAATAACAGTCAATCAAATACATTGGACGTATACCTATTATAGACACCAATCAATTATCTCTAAAAATCATCTCTTATTGGTGGGTTTTTGCGAAAATTATAGCCTGAGGGCCTATAAACTGTTGTTAACAGCAATTATTCTATTAGAGTGTCACATTATTTTAATAGAGTTAGGTATTTATTTATTTAGTACAGCATAAACCATGAACACTAAATTAAATAATCCTTTTACAACATTATCGTCTTCCATTCAACAGCAAAAATATCTCGTTGGTCTAGTCTAGTAGTCGCAAGAGCAATTGCTGAACATAAGGTCTTGGGTTCTATTCCCTGGCCAGGCTGTATTATTGGGTTTTCCTTCAGAAATTTTCAGTAGCAGCCACTGAGTCGGGATTTATGCCCGGTTGATGGTAATAGGCTCGCCCTATACACGTGTTAATTTCACATAACTGGCTGACTCTTCGGGAAAAACAACCGTGATGTTATGTTATGCCTACGAAGGCATAATTTTCCTACAAAGCAGTATTCATATGGTTTCACCTTAACAAGTTAACTGGTCGGCGTACTTCACAAGGTTGATGGACTTTCGATATGATCGATATCGTTCGTTTATAACCTAATTTTAGGTTTAATAAAACGATTACCTGCTGATTGGAATACTTCCAATTAATTATTATAGGTACATCATTAGGATATTTTTAATCTGCTTTGTAGAGCTCCTTCATAAAGTAACTTAGATAAGTAAATTAACATCTGCCTAGCCTTTTCCCAACTATGTTGGGGTCGGCTTTCAGTATAATAATAATCATTTTATTATCAGGCAACTAAGGCCCATAGGTAAAATACACAAAATAATAATTAACAACAATAATACAGGGTGTAAAAGACCTTATCACGAAACCGCCAACCAAGCATTATGTACATCAAACTAAGTAACAAGTAACTTTACGCAAAAATTCATGCTGGGAAACGACTTTTTTTTTTGGGGTGAAAAATCATGCTTTGTGGTAGAACTCAATGTAACGCACTCAAAACATTGTGCTGATGGATGGATTGAATAGTACGGGGGTCGTGGAGGTGTTTAAAGTAAAAATCTTACATTAAAAACTTGTATTTTAAAAAAAACTTGTCAAAAAGTTGGAACTTTGACCCCCAATATCTCCGTAACTAGAAGGTTCCCAGGTATGGTGTAGAACAAAATAATGATCGCAATGACGAGGAGAACAAGTGCCTTTCGGCTTCGTTAAGAGATGTTTTACACCCTTTATACTAATACATATTTTAAACCATACGAGATTAAAACTATACACGCAACGTTGTCGGCGTCGTGTTTCGCTGCGTGGTGTCGCGAAACCGCCCTCGGAAACGCATAACGCGCGCGCGCGTATAACTGGATGCAGCTGAATACCAGTATTTTAAATGGAGCGACTCTAGTTACTTAGGTAAATACTAAATAAAATGAATTGGCGGGTTAGTCGATAATGAATGATGTTCTTAATGTATTTGTTCTACACTTTGGTTGAAAAACAATCGCCTAGCAATATTTATACCCTAATTTAAGACTATATTTTAAATCGTAACCTTCAGATCGTATGTGAATCGTGTTATATTAAAATAATTTGCCGATTCGTGATGAATTTATTTATTAATAGTATCACTTCAATGTCTTAATTACATTTAATTACTGTTGCGGTTGACAGCCTGCTACTGGTTTTCCCCGTTTCAATGCCGCAAAACATTCAATACGAGGCTCAATGACGTATATATAAATAGTAATGTTTATAGTATTAAGCAACTAGTTGAATCTTTAGGAATGATTTAGGACTGATAAACAACTGATAATCAGTTGTCTAATTAAAACATGTAAGGGACATTGAAGAGCAAACTGTCATTACTTTCCAGAATTTGATCCCTATTCGACACTATCGAATAATAGTGTTTTTTATTTGTTTCAAAATCAACGACTTCGATTTCTGGCTAGGAATATTGATTTTCAAAAAATCTAAGGATGCAGTTTTAGGGCGTATACACGTAGAACGCTGGATGTCAGCGCTGGCAAGTCGGCGCTGATAATAGTTAGAGAGCCCACGACACTAGACCTAGTTCGATAAGACTCCCAGATGATATATAAATATATAATTAGCCACGTTATTAATGAGGGGACCCGAAACGGCGATGCTGCAATGCAAAAAATCTGGCAGCGTTAATATTAAAAAAAAAAAACGATTTTTAGATCATACTAAAAATCATTTTTTTTTTAATAGCAGCATCGTTATTTCGAATACCGTGACTAATTATATATAATTATATCATCTGAGAGTCTTATCGAACTATGTTTAGTGTCGTGGGCTCTCTAACTATAAGCGCCGACAATTTCTGACAGCCAGCGTTCTACGTGTATACGCACTTAGTTTTCATCAAAATCGAGACTCCTTAGAGTATTTTTCGCTATTTCTCATAGTTTCAGATTAATTGGTCATCCACGCCCACTTGAAAAGTTCACCTTGTTTATTTAGTTTGCTCTACTTAATAAATTCACACTCACAAAGCAAGACACATAATATTAATAACGGAATTAGGTCTTCTATAGTATTCTATACATACAAGTATCTACATAATTTCTCCATAAGTTCAAAAAAATTGTGTCAACGAATTTCTATAGTCCCAAGACGACAGAAGAAAAAAATTGTACAAAATTGTAAGCTGGGCAAAAACAAAACAATAGAGTATTTATCAACATTCTTATTGCGTTCAAGTACAGAAATATTTCACAAAGCAGAAATGTCAAATATTCATACTTATCACGGTCCGCTGAGCAGAAAAAGATTAGTCAACGTCACAAGATACTTACCAATTTTGTACAAAAACTGTTTGACTGAACAATACATGTTGTACTCACTAATAAAGTGGACTGAATGAAAGCTATTGTAGTAACAAAACTATGATTGTGGCAATCTTGAAAAAAGGAATAAACTGTAAACTGATGGTGTTTTGACTGGTAGGAGAAAAGTTTCGAAAAGCTAACACAGTAAATTAGTGATATGTAGCCCAGTGGTGTGATCGACGGACGACCAAGTCATAGGTCTCGAGTTTGAACCCAAGACATGCACCTCTGACTTTTCGGATTCATATACTTATTGCATAATTATCACTTGCTTCGGTGAAGTAGTTTTACTTCGTAAAGAAGAAGTAGTTTCTATCGTGAGGTAACCAGCATGCCTGAGAGTAATTCTCGACGTATGTCAAGCCAAGTCAGAGGCCTATGGTCTGCATAAAAACCCACTAACTCTGACACCAGGTTAGGCACTAACCACGTGAAAACGAAGGAAAAGTGAAATGTATAATTATCCTATCTTGTTATTAAGTTACCACACCAACCAACCACCAACCTTGATACTTTCGTGTGAAGAAAAGCCATACAAGGTTCCTTTCTAAGGATTCTTGACCATGATATTAGACACTGTTTACCGTATCTCCTTAAATACATCTAATTGATATCAGACATCTGTGGTAGGGTCAATAATCTGGCTGTAACCGCGAAGAAACTTGAACTTACCTGTAACAAATAAAGAGAATAGTTTTAGTTACAATTACACACATCTAAGTACATAATTAATGTTCTTTCAGAATACATTACTTAGGAATTTTAATGTGAAACTGACTCAAAACGTAAAAACGTAATTTTGAATCGAAAATACAAAATTATCCTATAGCATTTTAGTTAAATTGTTTGCAACAAGCACAATCAGTATCATCCATAGATATGAATAAATTCTTAAAATGATTAAAATAACATTTGTGAAACGAGTAGTTTTCATTTTAAAATCGACGTACTCGTATTTATGTTACGTTTACTCCGCGCGGTCATGCTATGGCCTGAGTTCTACGAGTTCTACATTAGTCTTCCTCTGTACGAACTGACATTCAACTCAACACGATCTTTCAACGGAAACACATCACAACTCGTCTGTTGATCTATCTTTTTTTGCTCCAACACATTGCTCCAGTGACTCCAATGTCTTGCAATATCTTATTAATTGTTTTTTGTTGTAAGAAATGGGTCCACTGGCCGGTGATGAGCGAACCTTAACTACCCTGCCACGAACCACACCCGCAAGCTACACGCGTGTTAGGATGGCTAACAAAAAGAATTGCATTGAGCATGTGAGTGGATCAGTGGCGGGCGGCGGCCGCGACTTACGAAAAGTAAGTCGTGGGTTAGAACCCAGGTAGGCGCATTATACTTGCTGTATTTCATCACCACTGCTCTCAAAACGTTGAAGGAAAACATCGTGAGGAAACCGGCATGTCAAAACAACCAAAACATTCGTAGACATGTGACATTCTACCAACCCACACTAGGCCCGCGTGGTGGATTATAGTAGCCCTCTCATAGACAGGTGGCCTTGTATTCCTGCAGTGGGATGGAACATTATAGGCTGATTTATGCTTATGCTAGAGCCAAAGTTGCCTGGAAATAAATGAATGTTGTTGTTGTTGAAGAAAACAAGTGACAAATGCGTAAGTTGCATTGCCTGAGGTTGTGAGCGAGCCATAATACGTGTCGGGTCTCTTAAGATCCGTCTAACGGTCTTACTAAGTGCAGTATAATAGTACATATCTAGTGTAGTACTATTATAGTACTACGCTACTAGTGTAGTAGGATAAAATACAGTATTTTCTCTTAATTGTGAGATATTGATGCGTAATCTCTAAGTTTTATTGTCCGTTGGTTCCATTCGAGGAGGAAGAAAACTGTAAAATTAGTTCCACGTATATTGCGATAAATGTTTGTTAGTTTTATTGAGCTACCAATAGGATTGCTTGCTGAAATCTTTGCTGAGATAGCATGGTCTTTTGTTTGTTCGGTATTCAAGACAACTTCGACGAGTGAAAAATTAACGGTCCTTTCGGTTAAAGGTTGCTTACTCCTTATTTGTTAATAAATGAAGCAATATTTTTATAATGGTGTCCATTCAGAATCGCCACATGAGAACAAAAACAAATACACAGAGTTAGGCAAACACTAACACTCAGTCAATAACATGTACACACAAACTTGAATAGTACTCGAGAAACTTAACATAATAGTAAAAAGCTTTTACTGTTTATCTACTTATTTAAACAAACGTACATCAAAGACAATAGGTGCAAATAAAACAAGACGTAGCACGGTCAAGGGCCCACTTTCTTGTAAGTGCCTTGGTGCCTGCACCAACAAGCTCGAGTTAGGGTGCCCACACCAAATGTAACTACGTAAGTTCTAGTGAAAGGGTACGGATAGGTTATTAAGTTCTGGATGGAGGTCTGATAGCCTGTCGTACCGTAAAAATCGTAGTTATAATCTGCTTCCGGTAAGATTGGAAAGCAACCCCAATATAGTTGGGAAAAAGTTAGGTAAATGATGAGACGAAAAAGGCTGAGTTTAACCAGAGATGTACGAGAATGCGTAGTGAGGGATTTTGTTAAGAACCAACAGAATAACTTCATTTATCTCTTAAATTCCTCGCTCAGCGCAGCTCTAGTGGCTCAGCAGAGCGAGGTTTTTGGATGTACAAAACAAGGGAAGGATGTGTGCGAGGGATATGTTGCGAGGGATATGTGCTAGGGACGGATGCGAGCAAAAAAAACAGTCATTCTGAAACTTGAAACGGGCTACATATTCACGCACCGCTCATCTGCGCTCCGCACCGTTTCACAGCGTCGTTACTCGCTACGCATCCTCGCACCGCTCCGTGGCCTAGCATATCTCTGGTGGAAACGCTCACACCGTTCCATAGCCTCGCTACGCGTCCACGCAGCTATCTCTCACATCTCTGGTGAGAACGTAGCCTAAGACATTCTTACAGCTGCCAGACGAAAGAAAAGTGAAAGAGCCCCTTTTGAAAGGTCAGCTTCGGGGAAGTACCCACAATAAGTTGTTGAACAGGTTAACAAGGCCACTGGAAACTTGATCCTGTCTGGGGAAGTACATAACCGCCATCCCTAATTATCCTTTGTAATATTAAAAGTGTGAACTTTGTGCATCATATGGATAAACAGATTTCGATGTTAGGGATGACCTGAGTTACGTTAGTTGATATGAGTGACAAAGCAAGTTGTCTAAAATTTTCATTAAGAGTATCGTAATCAAATTGACGAGCTTATAAAACTTCTAGGTACTACATGAGATAAAATAGGAAAAGAAAACTTCGTTGCCTACGAAGAAGACAGTAACAACGACTGAGATACGTCAAAGTATTTCAATGGTCTCAATGAAAAATACAACACAATTCTGACAACTCTACAAACCAAGAACAGACGAATTTCACTGCATCAGAACGTCTACACAGATTCGTAAGCTGGACAGAATTCGGACATTTATCGGCGGTATGCGCCCGCGTCACCGTTGCGGTGAAAGTGAACGTGGACAAATAAAGTGTGGATGCGGTATTTATTGCTATTTTATTGATATTTAAAACATCATTTTATTGCAATTTTTGTTAAGTATGTCGATCAAAATATGAGACGAGCTCTGCATTAAAGTTGAATATAATTTTTGTTTACTTATTTAAAACTAAACTATATAAATTGCAAAATCAAAATATTTTAATATCTGCCATTAAGGAAGTGAAAAGCATTAAATTTAGTTGAACGAATCTAGTAAGTAGTTATACTTGAATACCATTAAAGATAAGTACCAAAAAAGATTTCATTCCCTTAAGATTTCCAAACACGTAGTGGCCCAAGTTTATCACTGAGTTCAGGTAACTAATCACCCTTCATTTTAATTGCTCAACGTTAACTGTTTAGAGTCCAAAACCCATCCGCTTTCACAACTCCATGTCAATGACGACATTGACCGACCCGGTCAAGGCTACTTCTGACTTCACTATGAAACCACTCATGAACACTTGTGTTTAGATGGATTTCACTGTATTTTGGAATCGATATTTTCTTATTAATGAACTCTAAACACCACCGTCGACATGTCAGCAGCATGTCGGCAACTTTCACACGCGTACAGTTGACATGGCAGCGGCCAAAATGTCGGCAACTTTGATGTATGGAGTCTAGTACGGTCGAACAAGCTATTTGGTTTACAGTTTAACCCACAAATTACATTGTAAAATGTAAACCAAATAGCTTGTTCGACCGTACATTTACGTATTGTGCATTTAAAATAAAAATCTTTATAGCGTTATCTGCATACCATTCATAACATTAATTTGATAATTATTACTTACAGTAACACAAAGGAAGACGTCGTTTAAAATCGGATCGAAAAATATCCAACACCAAATAAATGAGACAAAGCTTACGTTTTTGTGAGACGATTTCAATCTCATTTTTGGCATACTTGCTCAAAATATTCAAATTAAGTACTCTCACAAAATTATGCATTCATCTTATCGGAACCAAGGTTAAAAATTTTAATAATCCAAATGTGACCATACCAATTAAACTCCTCCGTTTTATAAATCAGTAGAAACCCGAAGAGATCATACCTACACATCTACATTACATTACATTAGATTACATTACATTACATTACATTACATTTACATCACCATTTACATCATTTACATTTACTACATTTACGTTTACATTTATTTATTTATTTATTTAAACTTCATGTACAATAGTGGTACATAGGCGGACTTAATGCCACAAGGCATTCTCTACCAGTCAACCTTTGGGTTAAATAGGAAAACATAGTGATAGGGTACAAAGTAATGTCTAAAAAAAATTTGAATTCAGATTTAGATTGATACTAATACACATATACAGATAAAATAAACTAATAGATATTTTAACAAATACCAAAAATTAAAAAGACAATATCAAGAAACCTAATAATAATTATTATGACGACTTCAAATTGAGAGCTATCTATTCTGACTTAAATAGTAGTTACGAACTTTTCTTTTGAAAGTGAATTTGTTTTCAGCTTTTTTAATGCCAAAAGGTAGCGCGTTCCAGAGCTTTATAGTAGAGATAGCGTAAGAATTTGACATGAAGCCTGTACGGTGTGAAGGAATTTGGAGGAGTAGATTCTTTGAAGCTCGGAGGTTACGACTATGAGAACTGCCCAACACTTTGAAATAAGTCTTTAGATAATCGGGAGCACATGGATCGTTCATAATCGTGAAGAGCATGCAGAGAGATCTGAGGGACCTCCTGAGTCGGATAGGCAGCCATCTAAGCTGAGAACGAAAGGAAGAAATGTGATCGTATTTACGAAGGCCAAAAACAAACCGAATACAATTGTTGAGAAGTCGATCCAATTTATTTAGAAGTTCTTGGGAAAGATCAGAACAACAAACATCAGCATAGTCTATAATGGGAAGCACAAGTGACTGGACCAAAGTGAGTTTGGTGCTAGATGGGAGGAAATGCTTGAATCTATAGAGAGACCGCAGTGAGAACGAGACTTTCTGGCTCACCTGAGCCACGTGTTTATTCCAACTTAAACTGCCGTCAATGTACAGACCCAAGTCTTTTGCGTGAGGTGAAAGAGAGATGACGGAGTTGTCATACATCAGTGGCATAAGTTGGCTAGTGTTCACATTTCTCAGATAGTACGAACTACCAATGAGGATGGCCTGACATTTCCCGACGTTAACAGAAACCCCAAATTTGCCAGACCACTCTTCGATAGTTCGTAGATCAGCATTGAGCGATGAAATGCAATTGTCAAGGTTGGCAATGTCTGACTGAGCGTATAGTTGCAAGTCATCAGCGTACAGATGGTAAGAACATTTGAGGACAGCAGTAATGGAGTTTATAAATAAAGAAAATAAGAGAGGAGAGAGTATACCGCCTTGTGGAACACCAGTTGCCAGGTCGCACCAGTCAGAGCAATCCTGATCAGCACGAACCGCCTGCTGGCGACCACGAAGATATGACGAAAACCAATCACGTGACAATGAAGAGACCCCAATTTGAGACAGTAAGGCCAGAAGAATGTCGTGATCAACAGTGTTAAAAGCATTGGAAAAATCTATTAGGACCAGGACCGTTAATCTCGAATTCTCCAGGCCATCCCTTATGTCTTCAGTAACTTTAAGCAGAGCTGTGGCTGTGCTGTGGCCAGGCCGAAAACCGGATTGGAAACTAGACAACAGATTATACTTGAACACGTACGAGGATATTTGTTTCAAGGCAACTGCTTCTAGGATCTTGGAAAGGAAAGGGAGAATGGAGATCGGTCTGAAGTGATTAGCTAAACTAGTTAATGACGAAGAAAACGTAAAAAATAAATAAAGCGTCGGTACACGAAAAAAGTTACCGTGACGTGATCCTACTAATATCGGCGAACAGAAAACTAGCTTTATGAAAGTTAACTAGACAAAAAGAATGTACACAAAAGCAAACCAAGTTACTTCTTCCTTGCTAACCGCCTTGACCGTGTGTGAACCTGCGCTGGCGCCGGGCTTGTGCTATTCGAGCCAGGGTTGGTTTCCGGAGGAACCTCTTGATCCAGCGACTTGCCATGCTCCGCTCCCAGCGCGATGACTTCCTCGGCAGTGAAGACCCGACGACGTTTGCCATTAGGGAGCTTGATGTTAATGTTTCCGTCCATAGTCCACACATTGGTGACACCAAACAACTTACGAGCTGTTGTAAAAGCAGTCTGCCGCTGACGAGTGAGGAACTCGGACACCACATAAGAGGATCCCTTTAGTTTGGTCTTGGTTTTCCAAATCTGGCCTCTTATAGAAGACTCCGTGAACCGAAGCAGGATAGGTCTAGTGTGACCTTCTGGAGCTTTGCCTAGCCTGTGGCATACCGTTAGCGAAGAGGGTGCCAAATCAACAATGCCAAGCTTATCCTGCAGAATGGAAGCTACGCTTTCCGGGAGTTGCTCGCCAGACTTCTCAGGCACACCTCCAAGCAGCAAGAACTTTCTTCGGTGACGCATTTCAATAACATCGACTGTCCTGCTTACCTCAGCAATCTGCAGCTGCAATGCACCAAGGACACTCCACACATGCTCTTTAAAGAGTGTAAAATCCTTGTGAAGCCCGCTCAAGTCTGCACCAGCTGATGATATCTTCAGATGTTCTTCAAAATCGGCCATCCGTTGGTTTAAGGATGTTATTGCCAAGCGCTGTGTCTCAGCAATGTCAGCTATTGAGCTCATGATAGTGACCTTAGTGCTCAAGTGCAGTTTTCAGTGATGTCAAAGTTCAAGTGACAG
This sequence comes from Xestia sexstrigata, assembly GCA_941918905.2. Lineage (NCBI taxonomy): Eukaryota > Metazoa > Arthropoda > Insecta > Lepidoptera > Noctuidae > Xestia > Xestia sexstrigata. Next base: position 15,355,256 of record OW799223.2, read on the forward strand.
CTCAAACCAGCAAGTATATGCAATTAACACTGTTTAGGGCATGTGCATATTACTGCCCCCACAATATGTGCTTAATGGTGTGTTAATAAGAAAAACTAGGTAGGAATTTTAATTAAAATATTGAAAATACTATTAAAATTAAATAAACTATTTGGGAACATATGTGTTTACTTTTGTACACCTACCCGCCAAAAAGATTTACCATTACCATATTACCAAATATACCAAACATACCAAACATTTACCATTTACCTACACATCTACTTACTAGCAATAAACGATTTTGATTTGATTTATGGATTCATTATCCTCCCTATGGCTATTAAAGAGACTTATGCCTATTTTCACTAAAACTACGCAGCACATAAGGTGAAAAATTAAATCTGGATATTAACTGCTCGGCTAAAGTGGCGAAAAGTAAAGGCGAGATTTAAAATATCCCAAAGCGTATTTAAGCATTAATTTAGGTGACGCTTATTGTTAGAGAAACAGGGCACAAAAACCTATCAAACAGCATTAGTTCAGCCTAAAATCCATCTATCGAACGTCAAAGTTTCATCATTAGCCAATATTGTGCAAACTAATAACACATAGGTGTTTGCCGTTCACTTGATCGAATCTTTAGTTGTTTTCAAGAGATTTGCCATGAATTGATTACTGACCTTATGAGACCATACTTAAGCTTAGGTAAACCACTTATTGGGTACTTAATGAGCGACGGATTTAAGGCTTAGTTGACCGAAGGTCGTCTATGGAAAGGGTCTCATTTGTATAGTCGACGTCTGAGTTTTCATTTCGTAATTTAAATTGAATTTTGATATGCGCCAGGCGCCATCAGTGTGTTTGGAGTCAGTGGTTTGATCTCTTTGTCGGGTGTTTCTCGTACAACATGCTTTCTTTTAGGAGATTCTTTTCTCGGAGGTATTTGAACATAACTTGCAAATCGTCGGTAAATAATTATACTTACTAATGTAAGTAACTTTGGATGTCTTTCTCGTTTATTGGTTAGAAGTGGCGCAACATCGAGAAAAGTGGAAGGAATGGGAGGAGGCAAAGGCCCAGGAGTGGGACAGCTAAACCAAAAAAAATGTAACTAACCTGCACCTACAGCTCTTTTTACTCCTTCAATCCTTGCTATGCAAGCGTGAAGATATGTTTTTATTTAAGAAAAAAAGCCGCCAAGTGCCAGTCGGATTCGCGCACGAAGGGTTCCGTACCATTATCTATACATTAGACAAATCGGCAAAAAAGTCACGTTTGTTGTATGGGAGCCCCCTTAAATATTTATTTTATTTAATTATTTATTTTTAAAGTGAACATACAACTAAATATTCTGTGAATATTTCAAGCGTCTACCTGTTGCCGTTAATAATATCGAGCAAAACACGGTAAAAAGACACGTTTGTTGTATTTGAGCCCCCCTAAAATATTTATTTTATTCTATTTTTAGTATTCGTTGTTATAGCGGCAGTTAGGCGGCGGTTAGGAGCTCGTGGCTGAATAATAACAGCCGCTCGGGTCGATCTTTATGTTAAGCCGTGCTTGCCTAGGTTGGTCTGTGGATGGATGACCACCCATTACATACCGAGTTTCCTCCGTGCCTCGGAAAGCACGTTAAGCAGTTGGTCCCGGCTGTCATTTCTGATCTTTGACAGTCGTTACAGGTAGTCAGTGGCCCAAAAATTCTGACAACCAGTCTTACCAAGGGGTATCGTATTACCCAGTACTGACTGGGTTGTGGAGGTCAGATAGGTAGTCGCTCCATGTAAAATACTGGTATTCAGCTGCATCCGGTTAGACTGGAAGCCGACCCCAATAAAACTTGGGAAAAGGCTAGGCAGATGATGATGTTATAGCGGCAACAGAAATACATAATTTGTAAAAAAAACAACTGTCTAGCTATCACGGTTCATGAGATACAGCCTGGTGACAGATAGACGGACAGTAAAGTCTTAGTAATAGGGTCCCGTTTTTACCCTTTGGGTACGGAACCCTAAAAAGGTGCGATAAGCACTGGACTGTGTGATATGACAACGTTCAGGGTGCCTACCCTGAACGTTGTCATATCAAACAGTCCTCACAGAGGCCTCTCTGGAGTTTCGGCTGATATGATGATAACTACGATTATGTTTGAAATTTTGCAACTCTTTTTGATACTTACGGGTATCTTTTTGTTAGCCTGTAGTCTTTTGACAAATCGATTGTCTATACCGCAGTTCATCTGAGGAAAACGATGACAAAACTGATTTCATATGCATGGACTAACGGCCTGTCATTTCTTATGGCTTCCATCGATCAATCAATGACAATATTGGTCAACTGACCTTATGGTGAGTCTATGGTATTGCACCTAATGTGGTCATCTCTAGAATTAGTGGGTCTAACTCCGAACTCAGATGTGATCGACACTCACAAATATGAAGGTATTTTTTTATTTATTTAGGTTTTTTTGGATTTTTGGTATGGTAGGAGATAAAGGACATTCAAACGTCTTGGTTAATGATTATCTTTGGTTTCTAAAAGCCTAATTTCCACAACACGTTTTCTTTTTCCATTCTCTTCGGTCACCAGTCATTACTTTAGCGTGTTCAATATTAACATTTTACAGACCCATACCTATTTCTTCTTGTTCTTCCTCCTAGACATTATCCCATTTTCTTGGGGTCGGCCTTCCTTGTCCGCATCTTCCATTTAGCACGATTTTGTGCTGCGTCCTTATCTAAATTAGCTTCTTTCATATCTTTTTCGATCGTCTCAACCAGGTGGCAGGTGGTCTTCCACGAGTGCGTCTCATTGATGGCAAGTCTAGGGCAAGCTTTACTATATGGTCCGCTTGGCGTCTTTGAACGTGACCTTAACACCGTAAGCGTCTCTGTTTGACCTTATCAACGATTGGGGCAACTCTCAAACTCCCTCTGATGTACTCGTTTCTAATTTTGTCTGACGCCCGCTGACCAGCGCAGCATTCGCATTTCTGTTATGTGCAGTTTGCTCAGGTGATGCTTATTGGTAGCCCAGCATTCTGACCCGTAAAGAACAGCTGGTCTTATGGCCAGCCCAGACCTACCCATACCTATTTCTATTAAGTGTTTATCTTTGGACTGCCTCGTTGGTGTAGTGGTCATAATCGCGAATGGTCCTGGGTTCAATTAACGGCTCGGGAAAATTATTGGGTTCTACCATCAAGAATTTCTCAGTAACAGCCACGTACCTAGATTTGTGCCCGGTTGATGTTAATCAGTCCCATGTAATAGGGGACTTAAACATAACTGGCGAAATATGGGTGTACTATTAGGTACAACACTGCCTAACCCGTCGGGGATTACAGGCGTGATGTTATGTTATGTTTATGATGTTTGTAGTAAGTAACTTTTAAAAAGTACTAGAATAAGTAGATACTTGATCAGACTCAAAAAGTGGGTACGAGATTCTTACCTACTTCACATTTAAGTTGTTTCTAGATCTCCCAGTTAGCGCTTGCAGATGAAATGAAATGTGAAACTAGCGAACTTTCATAAATATCACTTATACAAACATACTTTTGACCCAGATTCAGATAAACGATTCAACAGACCATATGTCACTTGACCGACGGAGCGGATACGTGGAAACGGATGGTTTATGCTAATGCATGAAAGTATCATCAATAAGTATACCAAGTCCGAGACGAGAGATTAGAGGAAATTTCTAGAATATTTCTGCCACAAAACATCTACTTGGAAATAGAGTAATAACTCTATTAGTGAAATACAAAAGAACTCTGTTCTTCGATTTTATTTTGACTACTGAAATTAACAATGCGATGACAATGAAATAGTACAATAGGATAAAGATTTGAACTCACGATATCTCGATGGATTAGTATCATTTCGTCTAAAAAAGCAGCTGGTCTAATTAGCAAGTGGTCTAAAAAGTTGCTGGTCTAAGTACAAATTGGTCTAAAACGCAACTGGCAGATGGTCTAAAACGCTTCTCGCCTAAAACGCAACTGGTCTAAAAATACATGTCGTTTAAAACGCAACTGCAATGTGATTGTCACTGGGCTATTATCGATTAAAAGTCAATGCATTGATCGATTTCTTCTAGTTCCGTTGCTCAGAGTGCCTAGTCTTATAAAATTAGACATAAATTTTTACCTCAGACTAAAACAGTATAATAATTTTGACTTTTTTAAATGGTCAAATATTTTAACACTACTTTTTTTTTACGTGTCGATTACACGCAAGTTTTACCACTGACTGCCTCGTTGATTTAGTGGTCGGAAGCACGACTGCTGAGCTGAGGTCCTACGTTCGATTCCTGGGTCGGAAAAAGTGTTATTGGGATTTCCCATCAGAAATTTCGAAGTTTCGCCAGTTGTCGCCAAAGGTGTACCTCTGCCTAACGCTACGGGGATTAGAGGCGTGATTTTTTTTTTACTAATGTAACCTGTTGATTGGCAAATGATATCTATGTTGTAAGAAATCGCAAGAATCAATAAGACTATAATTTTTTGCTGATTAATAGCTGAATGCTTTACATACACCGATGATAGACACCTGATACATATACTTCTGCTTATTGTAATCTTACAAATTAAATATACTGTCAATGTAATGTGGTTTATACAAACAAGGTTACACCACGCTTGCGTTTCCCTGATAATTTTGGCAGAAGCGTGCCTCGGCCGAAGTTCCATGGCGACTTCGTGGAGACTTCGTGGCTGCTACTGAATATACCCTGATAGAAAAACCGAATAACACTTTGCCCGACAATTGAGGCAATGAGGCAATCATACCTGGCACCTTCTATGGGCTCCGGCCCATCTCGTAACTTTCCCATTTCGACAACCTATGTAGTTTAAGCTAACGTCGTCAAGAGCAAACAAAATAAATATTAATCAATTATGCGCAAGAACAAGTACGTGCGGTAAGTTGTTAATCGTTAATTTATTTGATGGGACGATTAACCTACTTTCCGAACGGGCAGGTTCAAAGTAACTATAATGAATAATTGTTACATTGCAAGTATTGACTCTTGAATACAAGAGTAGCAATGATGTAAATAGAACCTTCGTTCGCGTTAAATGGTTAATTAAAGGATTTAGAATAGTTTAAACATTGAAGAACCACTAATCGTTCAGCAACAGAAAAATATTTTACTGTTAAAGTAAAGCACGTGCTGGTATCGTGTTGTCATCGGGAATGACCTAATCATATCAATAATTGCTGGAAAAATTATCTTATCCTGAAGCCATTCCTGTACTTCTCGCCGCATTCCAACAGATTCCCATGGCCTTGATCTGGTCGTTGGTCCGCCTTGTGTGTTTTCAGGTACGTGGTCACCATTCCAAACTCAAACTCAAAGCATTTATATCAATTAGACCATTACATGCACTTTTGAATTTCAAAAACAAAAGGATGGAGCTACAGTCCCAGTCACAAGGCATATTAACTTGGGTAAGTACTGGTACTGTAGGAAGTTGCCCATTCCAAAGCGTAGATTTCAACGGAGAAGAATTTACAAGAAACTCCATGGAAACTTTTTTTTATATCAACGTCTTTCGGCTCCATACCTAACGACGTGCTAATATCTAATTACAATCAAATTAGATATTCTAATGATTCAGCTGCTACCTATCATTAGATTAATTTAGCAAACTGATTATTGAGATAGGTCTTTTTTTAATTGGTTATATTTATTTAAAGCTCCTAATCAACCACTATAAAATGAGATTGCAAATAAGTGTTGCGATTTCATAAATATACAACTACTTGGACTGTGATTATAATTTGCAATAACCTAACCGCACTTACAGATGTTCAATAATGTTAATAAGCCTTTGACTAATAGATATTATTAAAATAAATAACTTATTTAGATACAACATACAAACATTATGTCCCACAGATAGGTCCCCTGGCTCCCAGACTAGGTTTTCACCTGTGACTTGGGACACAGTGTTTCTTCATTAAAAAGTTATCATGTATGTCATCCAGGTAGCGAAAGGTCAATTTTTGGAATAGGTAAGCCGAATTATATTTATCTTTAAGGGGACTACAGGTGCTAAACGCGAGTTTTATAATGCAGCAAAGCAATAAACAAAACCAGAAAAATATGATATTCTTCAGGATATATGCTAGTACGATAGTGTTTTGAAAACATAATACAACAAATTTTACTCGATTACAAAACATCACGAACTTATCTCTGAAAATTTATTTTCACGAGTAAAAACCATACTAAAATACATGCGATCATTCTGATTTTTTGGCAAATAATTCTACAAGCAACATAATTAGCATGATAGTGTTTTGTTTTTTTAGTCCAATCAATAGATTATTTGTAAATCACAAAAAACCACTCATTTCGCACTATTCGACTGAGGTGACTGACGTAACAACCACTTTGTAGTGCAAGCTGATTAGAACTTTATTCTAACAGCATTTCAAACGAAGTTTGGATCACCACAAATAGAGTTGCTAATTTAGCTCCTGTAGTCGCCTTAATCTGATTATATAATTTGTCTATAGAGTTCTGATTGTGCCATTTTTTCAAAGGGAAGCCGGTTGGTATCGTGTTGTATGGAACCATCGCCACTGTGCCATAGCTATTTTCATTTTTTTTGCTAGCCTATTTAGTGTCCCACTGCTGGGCAAAGGCCCCCCTTTCTCCTTTCTATCTTGTGCGATCTTCGGCCATGTTAGCCCCCCAAACATGATCAGATCGTCACGCCACCTTCAACGAGGTCGACCTTGACGACGCTGTCCTTCCTCAGGCGTCCAGTGTGTGACGATCTTTGCCCATCTTTCCGGGTGCATCCGTGCCACGTGACCTGCCCACTCATTTCAGCCTGGCTGTTTTTACTCCAATATCAGCTACTTGAGTTATGGAGCGCAGGGTGGTGTTTCTAACGCGATCTGTTCGCTTATTACTGCTTATGCTGCGCTCTATTGCACGCTGGCGAATCTTGAGTTTGGACTTCTGTTGTTCGGTAAGTGACCAACTTTGTGCACCGTAGGTTAGGACGGGACAGGATGCATGTAACCAAAAATGTAGCGAAGTATATTTCGTCCCATATTTCTGCTAATGCAGAAATGCAGAAATGCAGTGTGCAAAAAAAGACTTCATCTTAGAATAAAATTGCAAACTAAAAGTTTTTTTGTAATATTTAATAGCTAATAATTAATGTTGGGTGCCACTGTTGCCAATTAAAAAAACAGTTACGTGAGAATATGGATTTTTAGTAGTATATTGTGTTAAAGAAATCATTATAGATAAAACTATTATAACAATGCAGGACAACCTTAGCCTCTAGAAATATCTCAGGCTTTTAGCGGGGCTAGATATAGTAGGGTATTTCGTTCATGACGGTACTCAAAAGTAATGCAACTTAAAACACCGATAAGTACCCAGCCAGAATGAACCAGAATTGATGAGTTGATTTGAGACCTAAGTTATTGCCTTAGAATTCATAGTTTCCAGACTTTTGTATTAGTTACTTCGATCATGAATAACTTTACGAATATGATGATTAATGAATACCTTCATTAGGTATCTGTGTTTTATAGCTTAAGTGCCACAATAAGTATATACAGCCTACTCTACAACCCATTCAGCCAATAGAGGTAATCTCCTCAAAGACTACTGAATACTTTCGTTTGTCACACAATGAGCTCTCTAACAGTAGGTACATATTGACTATTGTTAATAGTGAAACTGGTGAAAACAGTTTGTATATTCACGCGGTACGGGAAACAATAGGTTTCATGGGAGAAATGGTGGGTGATTGCTAATTATGTTCCTACTTACATAATTAGCTTTTTATTTGGAATTTCGCTATCACAGATCGTGGTTGATGTCTCTTTTAGGCCTGAATTCCTGCTACGCTGATGTCGCGTACGGTCGGTCGCGAACGTCGCCGAGAAAAACAATAGCAACATACGCGCCGCTGATGTCTGCGTCGCAGTATGGCACTATATAAAACATAATGTATACTCGTACGCGCGACCGACGTACGCGACCAACATCAGCGTAGCAGGAATTCAGGCCTTATACTTTGTCGCGGAAATTGTTATGATTTCAAAGTAAGAGTAAGTTTCTTGCAAAGCTTTCAGGAATAATAAAAAACCAGTTTTTGAAAACCATAACTTAATTAAGCTAAAGATGTACTGAAAAAAATCTTGTGTCATTGACGTGATAAAGAAATAAATAACTAGCTTCTGCTCGCGGGTTCGCCCGCACGTATGTCGGTAAAAATTTCACGGGAAGGTACTCTGGGTCAAAAAGTGATCCTAGTATTTAACCCAGATAATGGGCTTCCTACCTGCTGGCATCGAAAAGCGTTCAGGATTACTGTCTAGTTTTCACTAAGATCAAGTATGAATTCTGTGTCTGACCATCCCAAACATTTTAAGGAGAAAAGAGAGAGAAAAGCGAAATATAGGTAACTGCCAATGCAATGATACCTGCAGACTTCAAAGATACGTCATTTGTCTCCATAACATCATCATCTGCTTAGCCTTTTCCCAACTATGTTGGGGTCAACTTCCAGTCTAACCGAATGCAGCTGAATACCAGTATTTAATATGAAGCGACTGCCTATCTGACCTCCACAACTCAGTTAGTACTGGGTAATACGATACGGATATCCCTTGGTAAGACTGGTTGTAAGAATTTTTGGGCCACTGACTACCTGTAACGGCTGTCAAAGATCTACAAATGACAGCCGGGACAAACGGCTTAACGTGCATCGTTTGTCTCGAAAACGTTGCTCTTTAATTAATGACCCACTTACAACAAGATACAAGCATCTATAATTATGAACTATCACCTAACCTACACCAGACAAATTCAACACAATAGCGACGATAACCGTCTAACTCGGCGCGCGCGACTAATGATAAATAATGACTTGCGCGCACGCACCTAATTTGACGACACAACCGCACATTTTGTGCGATTAGTCGTGTATTATGTTCGTTAGTGCCAATTCATGAGAATTAGGGATATTATATGAAATTATTTTTGAGTAGGTTGTGGCTAAATTATCCGGGTGAATTAATGAGGCAAGGTTAAGCGCCGCCGGACGCGGTCAGGTTCTCGATGGGTCAATTAATCAATTCAGCATCTCGCAATCTGTGGAGTGGCTTTAATCGAGTCGATTCATCAAGCTAGAGGTCTCTCAATACAATCATTACGAATGAAAAACCAGTCGTATTATTGGTCTAGATTAAATATACCAGCGAAATTTATAAGCAAAAGAGTTAGTGTGAAATATGCCAACTGAGCATAAGTAAGACTTGTGAGTACGACCAGAGCAATGACTGGCATTGGTTTTCACAGTAAGTTAAAGAATGTAGATCGTAACACCAGATTAATGAGTGTATTTATGAGAGCAATGAAAGTAAAGGAAGGAGAAATGTAAAAAGATTACAGTCGCACGCGAATTTTTTGTGAACATACCATCACGCTAAAGATCTTTAACAATGTAACAACAATAAGTGATAAATCATTCGTGTTGATTGAAGCCGGAGAAATGGGTATTGTTGCGTTTGTTGAAATAGCTAGCGTCTCACAAGAGACTGTGAATGACTGCGTTGATGATCATGATCGTTGTAAAGATGGTGTTTTTGATAACAATAATAAAGTTTAGGCAGTAATAAGCAAGGTACTTGAAAGAGACTATTGGAGAGGACTGACCCATCTTTTTGATAAATTATCTATATATTTACTGGCAGACCTCGCACAACCTAAACGCCTCGGTCTTGTAGCTTCAATTTAGTATAGGCGGCTTACGTGTAAAAAGTACTGAATCTTTTACTGTTGCTTTAATGACTCCTCAACAAAGAGCAGCACACCTAAGCTCTAGACAACCACCCTAGAAAGCCATCGAATGCATGCGCTGTGGCTGGAATCGGCTAGATGGCATAATCATCCTTCCTCAACAAAGATCCTAATGGAGTAGGGAACACAATATGTTACCAGATACGCAAAGCATACAATGTTAGTCAATATGTTAATACATTTAATAAATAATAGTCTAGCCATGTCATTGTTCGTCATAAATCTCAGTCCACCAAAAATAATACGTTTCTAATTCCGGTTAGGCGTGTGCCAAGAGTTAGTAACTTTAATACTATCAAAGCTTGAAATATACTGGAAAGACCCATGTCTCATAGTCAAACATGACGCATACGCACAAGATAGATCTGCATGCAACATTGTAACAATGTCAATGGCTTTAGTATATATTTGAGTTTAGTTGATACGCCTACAGATTGCATAGATTTGGAAGTGATACATAAATCCTTTAACAAAATATTGTCACAGAGTTTTTAATTGTATAGGTGATTATGAAGAAGCCTAAGTACTTATAATAATGTTCTTCCTAGCTGGTGATAAAGGGGCAAAAATTAAAGGAAAAGAAAAACCAACGAAGTATGCGAAGCAAAGAAATCAATATCGACCAACCAACCAATTGTGTTGCTGTTGCAACGGTTTGCTTAGTTATATTTGCAAAGAAATAAATTATTTGATTAGTGAACTAAGTTAAAAGCAAGTAATTAATCATTGTTTTAAGCGTTCACGGTTTATAACTAAACCTACACTATCACTTTCGGGATACCTTTTATGATTTTCAATTATTCTGAGCTCCCGTATTATCCTCCAGTCATCTCGCGATCATGGCGCTTGCAACAGCGTCGAAATATCGGGAGCTCAGTATTGTAAGTCACGGAAGATATCCCGTAAATAGCAGTGTGAGATTAAGTGATTAATGCCTAAGTCAACAATGTCAGTCAATTTATTTCATGATTTTGACTAGATTACGACATGACGTTTTAGATTTCTAATTACAGTTAAACTTCGGGGTTACAAAAACAATGCCATGATGAAATCTTTTATGCAAGCAAATATAACAAACTGGTTTTAGCACATACTATGAAATTACTCGAGAAAACTCAACATAAAGTGAATTACTGTATCTAACAGTACATTTAATCTTCGTACAAGTTTGACCGGTCCTGGGTTGGTCAGTTGCAAAACATTTTACGTATTTGTATGCAAAGCTTGTGTTCACTTTCTACTTCTATTGTCTTACTTTTATTGATGTAATAGTGTCTTTGGTATTTGAAGATCTGATGATATGATGCCAAAATTTATCATTTAGACCAATCAGTTACAGCAGATCTAGGATATAGGCTAATAAAAACCGCTTTTCTGTAAGTCAGACTTTGGCAACAAGCCTAGCGGATATACGCATGCAGTTGCAACCTTTACAAGCTTACTCAACTTGATACGAAAATGGTGGCGAAATTCCATGAATCATTGCCTTGAAACAATCTGAATGATAGAGGTATCATCGCTAGGATTTTGATGAGTCATTAAGAAGAGAGATTCCTTTAACAGCAATTAGTCATCAATCTAGGAGTTTCATAACTGCTCTTAAAAGTGTAGTAAGTAATTCGGAAGACAATACCAATGAAAATAATGATTCATCAATCGTTTTTGTTAAAAAGATTTTTATCCACGATCAAGAACAAATGGAATTAATCAATACCAATATAGCGGTAGAAAACACTGCTTAAAGTAATGACTCGCGTGACAATATTGCGATTGTCGATGAAGAATTAGAAAGAATTGTCGCAGTGAAAGATATAGTACGTTTAGATCGCGTTTTCAGCTATTATGATGAAGCAAAAAGTGGTGGAATTAATTTTGTACTGGTATAAGAAGTTGCATAGTAAATATTTCCTAGCTAGAGCAATGGCATTGTGATTGCTATTACATACAAGACTTATGTATGGACAGTTTTGAGAATAAAGACAATTAAGTCTTTATTTTTCCTTTACCACGAAATAAACCTTAAGAAGTTTTACAAAAACGCAGAGGGTTTAAATAAAGTGACATTTTAGAGGCGATAACAAAGTCAAAGTCAAAGTCAAGTAGTTGAAAGTCAAAGTGGGAATAAAAATCGCTTTAATAGCTAATGCTAATTCTCTAGGCGCTCTGGTAGATAGATTGATAGCTAGAATACAGTTTATTGTACACTAAAACTTTTATGATATGAAAGAAAAAGGAGTAAATGACGGTGTGACGGTTGACAGAGGAGAATGGAAGAATAAAACGTGTTGTGCCGACCACAAGTCACATAGAACCAACAAGAACCGCTGCGGCACAGCTCCTATCAAGCCCGACATCCCTGTTCGACCCGCCCAGCCGAACACTCCCGTATATAATTATTTCCTGCCTACACTATACCACGAAGGCCGAGGACATCGTGGAGTACGTGTGCCAAAGGACCAAAAACAGGCCGAGAGTGCAGTTGCTCGAATCGCGCCGCAACGTCAACTTCAAGGCGTTCGTGGTGCGAGTACCTACTTGCTACCTGCACCTCGTCATGGCAGAGGACTTTTGGCCGCAAGGTGTAATGTTCCATCGCTTCCGCAGACAAGTGCCACACGATCGCACAAAGACAGTGCCCGAGTGAAGTGTGTTTTACTAACATAGTTTTTAGTTTATACACTAACACACTTTGTACTATTATGATATATATGTTAGTCTGTAAGGTATATATCTAAGGGCCAAAGTGGCCTGAAAATAAAGAATTTATTATTATTATTATTATAGGACAAGGTCAGAAAGATGATGATGTTGATGTACGTACACTAAAACATTTACAATTTTGTTAATTCAATGGATACAATAGCGGTCTTAACGCTGGCAGCGATATCTTTAAGGTTTACATATACACTGTGATTGTTTAGTCGTCTTACAACGGCAGCCCAATTTATGTATCCAATGAGTACTAAACATTCATTAAAAAAAATGGTAATTTGAGACTTGAAAAATTTCAAAAAATAAATTTCATTTTTATGACGTATGACGTAGTTCAAACACCCTGTTGCGAGCGATGATCCACTCGATTCGGGCGCTGGGTAGGTATGTTCTACCGTTTGACACGTAAACATTATTAACAGGATGTTTCATAATTCTAACGTACTATTTATTTTTCATTGTACCTATTGTTTAAATCAATGGTAAATTAAAAATAATCGCGCCTAGAGGTATTTTATGTCGGATACATTGAGTGAACCAACTTTAACTTTGTAAGACGACTAAAAAGTTACGGTGTATAGGATAGGACAGTGCAATGTCAATTATGGTTTTTACAACATGGTGGTCTCGATTCTAAAAAGTTATTATGTCACGCTCGCATGCATCATAGGTTGTTCATTTTATTACCAGTATTTATGTAATTTCCACTGAATGTGCACTGACCTATACGAATATCGCAACAGAACATCTTTCCTTACATACAAATCTTTTACGTAAACTTCAGTAGTTTAAGTTCTCTAAAATAGGTTTAATGAAGCAAGACCTATGTGTTTGGTAACATACAATAAATAAAATTCATATAATAAGTATTTGTACTTTATAGTTATGCATTTTCTTTCTAACTCTTTATGGAAACTTTTAGTACTTACAACCAGCCTGAGTAGACAGTAGAAATATTGATGAGTCATTCTCGAGCTTACGTTTATGCAAATAGAAATCTATTTGAGTTATTTGCAATCACTAAAAAAGTTTAACATTTTCCGAGGAAAGAGAGTTGTTATATTGCTTGATATTTTTTTCTTAAACATCCAGTTTCTTAATAGTCTGGACTTGTGCCAGATAAACGGCAATAAACTCGCCCTCTATTACATATGGGACCTGAACATAAGTAACGAAAAGTGGATGTACTATGGCATAGCTTAACTCTTCATGGAAACACAGGCGTGATGTTATAAAAATATGTTTAAATCAATCATTAAAATGCTGTGGCAGGGCTAAAGTTACTCTAGGCATAATTATTTATTTAATTTTGCCATAAATTAGAGCATTAAAGGTGCCCAATTTTCACGTATCCCAGCAATCGCCAAATTGGTAAAATTAGACAATGATGTCGATTCTGTTGTGCACAAACTAAACTTAATTTAGGCTATTGCTAACTTTTTCTCTCTAATAAAACGAGAAAGAGACGGACGTAATTTAGAGCTGTCAAATTTAATTGGAACTAATATTTCCATGCAAATGAAGGGTGCACGTTAAAACATGTCGACTAAAACACGATGAAGCGCAAGGCATGAACTAGTTTCACATCTCTAACTTAGTTCATAGCTATAGCCGTCCTTTTATCGCACTGCCTTTTAGTAAAAGATAGCAATAGCCTAAATTAAGTTTAGTTTGTGCACAACAGCACCGACATCCATGTTTACATTTTAGGTTATTTTACTATTTCAGTTATTGTGATACAGTTTCTAATTAGCTTATAAAAGAGTTAGGTTACTTTTAGTTAATTTTATTATTAGAGTCAGTACAAGACTGATTTATGTTAATTTAAAGGGAAAAAATTACTTTTTACGTAGTTTGAAAATGTCATTTTTAATTAATAGAGATATTTTAACTAAATTGGTGCCCAAGGTAGGTCTGTAATTAAAACCAATAGCACAAAAAGATTCACATAGATAACTTCATTAGTTTAGGAAATATAGTAAAAATTGTAAAGTGTTTCATCCAGATTAGATTTTTAAACATAATGTTCTAGCAATTTTTTATTTCATTGTAATTTTTATTGGCTTCGATGGTTGACAGACTTCTAGCTTTACCCACTAGAGTACCGAATGTAGTTTTAGGAATTTGCAGAAGTGTTGCTGTTGACAATCGATCATCTGAGTCCCCGGTCCTAAGTTTAAAACTGATTATTTTCTACACTTAGCCATTGTAATTGAGGCTAAGATTTAAATGGGTTTATTAAGCATAATAGTAGATTATTTTGGTACATATCTGATTCGTGTAACGGCTAGGCCCATAATAAAACTCCAAATTAGGAAGCATGTGGAACAAAACGAGACAACTGTAGCAAATTCACACCTTATGCCAACTTCAAATTCAGAATTTCACATCTCATAAACAATTTTGACGACTATCATAAGACCAAAACACGACTCCAACATTTACACTTACATTTAGCACTACGCTGCATTCTATCTTGCATCAGTAGGCAAGTCCAGTGGCCTATAAAGTTTGAACGGACCTTTCACTGCACTCGCTCGTGAAAGCTCGCTATCCGAAATTAATCCTCTTCTCTTTGGGTATTAATAACAATGAGATTTAGCAATCGTGGCCTTGATCTTTTAATTTAATAGCCTGTAGTTATGGACGACACGGACAGTGGTCTTTTGGTGTTTTTTTTTTTTTGTTAATGATTTGGGTGCTTTTGTGCTTGTCTGGCCATTAACATGAACGGTAATATAAAGTAGCCAGGGAGATTTATGGATTTATTATATTTTCTTCTTCCGTCAGACGTTGACAAGGGGAACGAGGCTTTCATCACTCTCATTTTTTTTTCTCGTCAATTTATTAATCTTTTCTATAACTTTTCACCGTATCTATAAAGGTTTTCTTTTAATGACACGCGTTTCATTTATATATATGTTTAATTAATTTAGAAACACTTTTGTATTTTGCAATGTTAACATTTCTACGTTTATTAACAATTCAGTCGAAGTCTCAAATGGAATTTATCCGAAATTACCGAATCTTATAGTTTATCAAAGGTTCAAAAAAATTGCCACGGCCATCTTTAGACTTTACACAAACAGTATTATGAAATTGATTATCTTATATACCAAATTTCACAAGGATGGACCGTAAGTTGATTAATAACATACCTACTTAGATAAACATTGCATAACAAACTAATGAATGTATTACATCTGTTGATATCCCATTAATTAATAGGTAGACGATGCTTAGTTTCAAAACTTCCTATTACCATAATCATATGGTTACCATGACCATATAATCTATAAGTCTGTTAATTATGAAGATAATTTATAAATCAAGAAGTAACTCCCACGTAGGAAAATGTTGGCTTAGTGCAATATTGCTCTAGGTTACGATTAATAGCGCCGCCGCCGGGCAGTGCATTGGCAATAACCAAGTGATTCTGAGTGCCAGCCAAGTAATTCATTGCAGATTCAAGCTGTAGATAAACTTAAGTATGTTGTATGTATAGTATGCAACATACTACACAATGTATATACGAGGGGTTCGAGCGCTCACAGCCTTTTCAAGAGTTGACACTTCCCGTGACTCTAGGGCTGGCTTTTACCTTGGCCAAAGGCTTGGTATTGCCATACAGCGTGGTAACCCTGATTAAGACCTCTGGTCTTAATCAGGCTTTCAAAAATCTAACATAGGTCTAAAGACTAAAGGTCAGATAATCGTATGTAGTAAAGACATATCAATTAAATTGACTCATTGTAAACGACCCTCCATTTATGCTAATTCTTCATATTCTTATTCATGGCCAGTGCTGAGTTCTCACGGGTGCGCAGGAGTTTGAACACGTTCAATGGCGAAATGTTCGTACGTTGTAATTTCCTTAGAAGTGTTACAAGCGCGAAAAAAGTCGTAAATGTTCTTTTCGAGGTATAATTATGGCATACATGGAACAAACATGTGAGGAGGTAGGGTTTCTATTAGTCTATCTCAAAATTGCTGTAACACCATAGAGTTGAATGTCACTTGCACTTCAAAAACAACAGTCTATGCTGTATACAGGGTGTGGCGTAAGTAGTGGTCCACCGTTCAGGATTCGATGAACCAGATAATTAACTATAACAATTAAAAATTTAAACCATTTATACCCAAGGGTTCCGAAAATATTTCCTTTTTGTCTTTTATTTACGAAATTTCTACCTTTTATTACAAATTTGGTTGTAGTTTCAACAAAAGTCATTATTCTTTCATTTTGACTTCTGTTAATTACTGCTGAATACTAGAGCTACCATGACAAATTATGATTTTTTATGTAAATTCAGCTCCAGCACCCTGTATGATGATTTCAACCTTAAGTGAATCATTATTGTCAAAAGTTTTATAGCAATGGCTATGACTTGTGGCCAAATAATAACAGCCGCTCGGGTCGATCTTTAAGTTAAGCCATGCTCGCCTAGATTGGTCTGTAGATGGGTGACCACCCTTACATACCGAGTTTCCTCCGTGCTTCGGAAAGCACGTTAAGCTGTTGGTCCCGGCTGTCATTTGTAGATCTCTGACAGTCGTTACAGGTAGTCAGTGGCCCAAAAAGTCTGACAACCAGTCTTAAGGGTAACGTATTACCCAGTACTTACTGGGTTTTGGAAGTCCGGAAGCCGACCCCAATATAGTTGGGAAAAGGCTAGGCAGATGATGACTATTTTCAGCAAAGAATGGAATAATGATGTCGATAGTTACGAGTATGTTAATATAGCTATATTAGAATCGTGAACAGCTGTGATGTTAATGAAGAAATAATACCTGTATCTGAAAACTATCAAGTTTATGCACCAACTGAAAAACGCACAAAATGTGAACTACTACTACTTATGATATCGAAGACATCAACACATATCATAACATCACGCCTGTAATCCCCGAAGGGTTAGGCAGAGGTGTACCTAATAGTACACCCACATTTCGCCAGTTATGTTTTAACACAGATGTAATAGGAGGTAAGCCTATTGCCATCAACCGGGCACAAATCCAGACTCCGCGGCTGCTACAGAGAAATTCCTAATAAAAAAAAACACTAACACTTTGCCCGACCTGGGAATCGAACCCAAAACCTCATGCTCAGTAGTCGCCCTTGAGACCACTAAACCAACAAGGCAGTCAAACACACCTCTTTCCCGGAAAAGCATCGCTAGAAAATTATAATAATACAGGGTGTAAACAACCTCATCACGAAGCCGTCAACCAAGCATTCTGTACATCAAACTAAGTAACTTTACGCAAAAAATTTTGCTGAGTAACGATTTATTTTTTGGTTGAAAAATCATGTTTTGTGGTAGAACTCAATGTAACGCACTCAAAACATTGTGCTGATGGATGGAATGAATAGTAAGGGGGTCGTGGAGGTATTTAAAGTAAAAAACATAAATTAAACACTTGTATTTAAAGAAAACTTGTCAAAAAGTTGGAACTTTGACCCCCAATATCTCCGTAACTAGAAGGTTCCCAGGTATCGTGTAGAACAAAAAAAAGATTGCAATGACAGGGAGAACCAGTGCCTTTCGGTTTTGTTAAGAGGTATTTTACACACTATATGAGAGCAGCGGTGGCCCAGTGGTGGCGGCCCCGACTTACGAACATTGTCGTGGTTTCGAACCCAGACAGGCGCATTACTTTGTGTACTGTTATTTCATCACCACTGCCATGGTGACTTCAAAACGGTGAAGGAAAACATCGTGATGAAACCGGCATGTCCTAGAACGAAAAAATTCGAAGACATGTGACATCTACCAATCCGCACTAGGCCCGCGTGGTGGATTATAGCCCATTCCCTCTCATAGAGAGGACGCTTGTGTCCCAGGAGTGGGAACATTAATAGGCTGATGATGATGATGAAAAAGGGAGACGACTTTGAAGTTAGCTAACTCAACTATCAATCATTAAACCATTAAAATTCAAAACAGAAACAAACCTCGGTTAAAGTCCTTTGTGGTCAAAAAGCTTCAAACCAAGGCTACCTAATGAGGTACCTTTTAAGAAATCTCTACTTTTACAAACACTAAACCCAAATATATCTCATTATAGTGGGTGTATCAAGGATGCTGATCTCATAAACAATACAAAATGGCCGCCGCGCCTACTTGAGATTAAAGGTTAATTCTATGCTATGGGGACACGGCAGAAAGCGAAGATTGACCTAATCTAGAGTCTTGTAGTTAAATTGCTAATGAAGATTATATTGAATTAAGTTTGGCCTTAACATGATATTAAATGAATTCGAAAATAAAGAAATAGTCGAAGATGTTTTTCTTCACCATTTAGACCGAAATATGTCGTCAGGACTAGATTGAGGTCAAGAGTAGGCAGGCCCGTTTAATATAAAAAAATAACAAAACCAGACGGGTGTTGTTTCTGGTGGGCTACTCTACTGGCGTTGTTGTCGGATTTATCAAAAATAGGAAGCATAATGGTATTGCGGTTGCAATCATCTGATGATGAAAGCATTCTCAATGTTATATTAAAAGATGCATGCGGTTAAATATCCTTGAAAGTCCGTAACAAACGAGAAAAACCAAAAGTTTGGCAAATATCAGAAAGTTAAGGTCACTCTTGTAAGGTTTCTACAACTGTACTACGAGTATCACACCATATTTATTATAAAGGCGAAAGTTTGTATGTGTTTATGATTGTTACTCTTTCACGCAAAAACTACTGAACGGATTTGGAAGAAATTTAGCACATAGATAGTATAAAACCTGGATTAACACACAGGATACTTTTTATCCCGGTAGTATGATCCAGTGGGTCAATTATCGAACTCCACGCGGATGAATCCCCGGGGATAAGCTAGTAATTGTTAATGACCTAAGAGCTTGTAATTCTTTACAGAATGTGGTCTAAGTATTAAGTAATGTCATGAATGAGATATTGTTTTTGTTAATTTAATTAACATAGTTAAACGGTCAACAAGATAATATGCATTTCAAATCAACCAGTGCACTCTTGAAATCTTTACACAATAATGTCTCAAACAGAATATTTTTCTACTCAATATCTGTTATAGTTTTACTAACAAATCTTTAACAATAATTAGATTATTTCATTTATGATTTATATATTTCATCAAACAGCCATTCAATACAGTTTTATGCGGGTGTAGAAAATAAAGGCTAACTCAACTGCACAGTAAAAGTCAAAGACAAAACATTCAATTCAATTCAATTTATTCACAAACAATTTTGCATTGTGTTTGAGATAGCAAAACATTTATTGCAAACTATATGGTGTTATGTTATGTTAGTACTTATTACTTAGCAGCCTTTCACAAGCATTGCAATTTATCATTCGCTTGTTCTTATCATCCTTGGCATGCCCTTATCATACTTACATAGCATGGTATCGTGGTATTCATTGGTTTAATGCATTATTTTTATCTTTGGTCAAACTCAAACTCTTTATTCACACACACACACACACTTCACATCATTACTGTGTCTTTACCTAAAAGATAGACATTTTCAAAGTTACCTGTATTCACCTGTATAATAATAATTATACAATGTCAAGACATTCTGCCAGTATCAGTAGAAGTCTAATCTCATTATCAATTCATACCGTTTTATGTAGTAAGTAGGCCGTAATTATCCCGTCAACAAGAATTTGTGTGGTGCTACAACTAAAAAACCCGACCACTGCAAAATCACGCTCTAATTAAATTCGGGGTTTACAAGGTAAAGTCGACTCCTCGTTTTGTTGAAGTTGGATAAAATGTAGCCCATGTTACCCGGGCTATAACAACGAATTCATTGACACCTTATTAATCAAAATCAGATGAATAATTTAGGCGCCACAGACGAACATAATGTAAATACAAACATACACACATACACTGCTAATACCATAACCCTTCCTTTTCGCTTCGCCGTTGTCGGGTAAAAAGTAGATACCCTTATCGCTTATCCTCATAGCTTGAGTAATGAACCCGCATTTCCTGGGTCAAACCCTTCGTGAGGTACAGTGGTTTTCACTTTTGTTGATCTCGCGAACCTTGCCTTATAAGTATTTTGGCTTTGAATGATCAAGATGCTTCGACGAGTACACGCCTTCAATTTATATACCTTCAGGGTTTCTTGGTTATATAACTGTTACAATTGTTGGTCTGTGCTCTTCCAGTCTTCCTGCATTCAATAGTTATGGGTATGAACTTTTTACGGCGTCAATGGATTATTTTATCGAAACAATATCTATGAAGTTTGTTTTTTTAACAGTTTAGTAGATCCTTAATAGTTCTGGTTTAAATAACGTAGCGAACAGAATAGAATAGTACTTTATTGTACACTAAAATTGAAACACTGTTTTACAATATTGCTAATTAAACATATTTATCTCCCCCAGGGATTGCCACAACGGCCGGTCCTGTCTTGTTTGTATCCAGCGGATTCTTGCTATGGCCACGAAGCAAAATACTCTTATGTTTTTATATAATCTAGAACGTTCATTGAAATATAGTGGAAAAATTTTTCGAACTTTCAACTTTCTTCTCGAATTTTCAACTAGCCTAAATCGGCTAAATCTTTAAGGGCCAGAATAACGCCAAATTGTGAAAATTGAATGGCTTTCGTTTTAATATCACGGCAACAGTGAAATTCACCTCTCTTCTTCTATTAAAAATCATCTTAAATCGAATACAATAATTTCATCAACACTGATCTAACGATTAGGTAAAGAAAATGTCTTCAATCATAAAAAAAAACGTCAATCAACCACAACAACATTCAACACAAGATCTTACAGCCTCAACAATAAAGTTTCGGAGAAAGAAGCAACCATTAGAAGCTCCAGTAAACAATGACCCATGACAACCTAATACCCCGCTTCCAACGCAACAATAGGCGTTAATAAACATCATCAGTTAACTAAGAATTTTATATAACTGTTAATATAAGTCGGCCGTCCACTGCTAGATATGATTTGCAGAGGTTTGCCATGTTAGCCGCGTTTTGCTTTCTTGCTTAGGTTGGTCCGTGGATAGGTGACCACTCATTACATATTAAGTTCCTCCTCGCCTCGGAAAGCTCGACAAGGCGTTGGTCCCGGCTATCATTTGTAGAACTTTGACAGTCGTTACATGTAGTCAGTGGTCTGAAAGTCTCGACAACCTGCAGTCTTACCAAGGGGTTTCGTATTACCCATAACTAAATGGGTTCTGGAGGTCAGAAACACTCCATATAAAATTCTGTATATAGCTACATCCGGTTAGACTGGAAGCCGACTCTAAAATAGTTGAGAAAAGGCTAGGAAGATGATGACATCGTAATGATATTATCCAACCTAAGGTTAATAAAGCAATGAAGTGATCAAACAATATGTACACATGCGTAGCTTGGCCGTGAGCTGCTGTGGAGCAGTGCCTTTAAACTATAATTCATTCAATACGGCTACTAGACACGTGGGAACAGACACACAGACAAACACGCAAGCATTCTCAATGTTTTGTTCGTGAAATAGGTGAAAGTAGTCGAATGAGAAGAATCTCACATTCTTTATAATAGTTTGATAAATAATTCATTATAGTTGATGTGTTAAATATGTGTTAGAGGAAAGATGTTTCTCTATTTATATTATTGTAGTTTCCTGATTTATATATTAATCTAATCCACCACGCGGGCCCAGTGCGGATTGGTAGATGTCACATCACATGATTTTGAAAATACTTTCACTAATGGGAACCTTCCCATTAGTGAAAGTATTTTCAAAATCATGTACATTGTCCCCTTAAGTTAGGCTTATATTTAAAATGTTCCCGTGGGATATTTTCCGACCACAAAGCGATGACAGCCGCAGGCTAATGCTAGTATCATATAAGAATATTCGATTTTCATAAAACGAATTGACGTATTGGAACGCAAACTATGACTAGGTCGTAATTCCACACAAAAAATAAAACAATCTACGTATTCATGCTGCAATCATTACCCACAATGCACAATATTACAAAACGCACCAAACATGAATAACTACAAAAAAAAACAATAACCCTGACAAAAGTCACGGCCAATGATCGATAAAAATATCGCCACCGATATCGATGAAGAGGTAATTTCACAGACAATTTCACTCGCCCGCTCTAGTTGCTGTCATATGACAACTGACGACATTTCTCTGTAATAACTGGTCTCTGGTTCATGGAAAAAACGTTTGAGGATTTACTTCTGGTATGTATCTATAGCTGGGGCATGTTTTGTAGGGTCTCAGTTCCGTGATTGGAAATGTTCAACAGGAAGAAGATATAACTATGACATGAAACAAAAAATATTTCGTTGAATATGGGATGGTTTCTTTATCAAGATAATTAGATAAGGCCAAATTTATTTCATCACCACTGCTCCCAAAACGGTGAAGGAAAACATCGTGAGGAAACCGGCATGTCCTAGAACCAAAAATTCGAAGACATGTGACATCTACCAATCCGCACTGGGCCCGCGTGGTGGATTATAGCCCATACGCAAAATACGCGCTTTGACGTGGAGTTGCGGACACCAGCCCGTTATACAATACAATACAATACAAGGCCAAACCTGTGATCTGTAAAGAGATAGAGGCAGAGGTAAAAATATCCAGTAAACCTATACAATAGGGGACGAGACTTTTACCATCAAATCTAGATCTGAAAAATTCAGGCACAAATCCAGTCTCTGGCTGCTACTGAGAAATTCCTCATGGAAAATAACTTTGTCCATTCGGGGAATCGCCTCATGCTCAGCAGTAGTGCTTACGGCCTCTAGATGTTTCTTAAATAAAATAAATGCATGCTATATTCTGTCTAATCCAACTATCTTCTTCAGACAATATGAACCTTCGTTTTCATATTGTATTTATAGCTATTCTCTTCATATAAGTAATTGACAAATGTTGCAAAAATGTAGTAAGTATTCCGGAAACTGATTTATGAACGACATAGTAGAGGACATCCAGATAATATAAACATTTTCATTATTAATTGAAGGTTGTTAAACGAAACTACTTTTACTAAAAATGTCACAAACATGTCAGACACGAGATAACCCTGATTTTTGGCAAAAATAAATCGATTATATTAATTCTCCTTGCTTCAAAATAAGCTAAAAATTACCGTCTTCCTTATGAGTCTATTTCCGAGGATTAATGTTTTGGAATTTTGACAGTTTTTCCATAGAAACGGCGTTAATTTTATTCTACGGTTATAATAAGTTTATCGAACGTGGGTCAAATCAGCCCTAGTGTTGTGATTTCGGATAAAGAGATCCATACCTGTAACAAAATAACGGAAAGATTAGTGACATGAATAGTTTACTAATATTATAAGTTAACATTTAGATTGTGTAATAATAAAAGTATTGCATAAATCACCTGTGATTCACAAGTCATTCAATGTAAAGCTGTTAGCTAATTTGTCTTCATTCATTACTAACGCACAATTGCTAAAATGACTCATTCGTAAGCGTAATGTTTAAAATCCGGAACGTTATGTCATACTTTCTCCTGGTCACTGACTATTTATAATTAACGTAAACATCATCATTTATGACAAATGGTTTAATTTGCCAAAAGGTGTTCCAGTATTTTTAGGGTTCCGTGTCTCAAAAGGTAAAAAAGAAATCCTTATAAGATCACTTTCTTGTCCGTCTGTCACCACCGATTTTCTCAGGAACGGGTGGACCTAGTTTTAATGAGTTCCGTAACATAAAGACTAGAATATGGTGTTAACCCTGTACGAAACCGTCAACTAAAAATTAAGTAACTCTACGCAAAATTATTTCTGGGGAACAACATTTTTGTGGGAAAATCACGGTTTACGATAAGACTCCATGTAACGCACTCGAATATTGTGCTGATGGATGCATTGAATAGAACAGGAGTCATGGAGGTATTTAAAATAATTGTATAACATTTAAAAAAAGTTTCTAATACCTCCATAACTAGAAGGTATGGTTTAGAACCGCAATTACGGGAAAAACAAGTGCCTTTCGGCTTGGCACCCAATATTACATTACTACAAGACATTGTAAAATACCAACAAATTAGTACATTCTATTACAAGTGTCTAAACATTATTGCATGTCGATATCCTTAGATTAATTTTATTCACACTTAAGTAAATGCTTTTTAAAAACGATAAGGAACGAAATTTGGTAACTTTGTCACACCTAACATAGAATCAGGCACTAAACATTTAGCCAGTATAGTCAACAACAAAAGTGTTAAAAATCACGATGCAATTTCGTACTTCGCCAACCTTGATTCAATTTGCACTTGGAGATGACATCTTAAATTCTTACCATTTTGAAAACTTTCACAATTACTAGGTTGTACAAACATACAAGCAAGTAATCTGTGTATGTTAATATGTTTGACATTGACTTTCCAATGTTGGCCGTACGATAATGATGTGCAATAGAAATTAGCATTCCGTAAATATGAAAATTAGAGTGTTTTGTCTGTCAGTTTTTGGCTTTGGAAATGTTTGGTCTTTCTGTGGGTATAAATTATCGTCGATGTAGCACTCACTGGTAAGTTTCCTAATACTTTGCTTTTCTGTAGGGATCGAATACGGAACCCAGGGTAAATTTAAGGTTATTGTTTTTCTTTTCGGTATTATGATCGAAATCAATCTAAATTAAACCAGTAGGTACCCAAATTACCGGAGATTCACCTGAGAAAACCAAGGGGAGTGTGACTAGTTTTAAAAAAAACTTCACCAATTAGCGCTTACAGCACTACAAAAATAACAAAGATATCACAAGGAGCACCTTTTGATCTACAGCAGGACACACGACCCTCAACAACGAAAAAAAATGTACTATACTGAACCCTTCACAGAATCCCATTCACTTTTCACACTGAATATGAACTTGTGTTTATGATTGTAAACAGTTGCGAAAAGAATCTCATAATTTGATTAGTCGATACTAATTTGTGGTCTAGAAGGTGAAGATTAACCTATTCAGAAGATAATTAAATAAATTACGACTACCTGCTTCGGTGTTGTGAAAATCTTGTTTTATTTAAAAAATAATTTTATTAGTTCATTTGAATGCATTTTGGTGATTCGTCCTCTCTAATCCACTCAAATTAACTGGTTTACTTTATTGAATGAGTATTGGAGGGATATCCTGCTACAAGGTTTTCGACGAAGTTTGTTTTTTTCGACTTAAACATAACTGACGAAATATGTGTTGTACTAGTAGGTACACCTCTGGTTAACCCTGCGGGAATTACAGGCGTGATGTTATGTTTATTATGTGAACACAGACATTATGTTATGTTAGAGTCCAGTTATGATCTAAATTCTTAACAGATAAACCTTTAAACGACTAATTAGTAGACACAATATTTCAATAATTGAAGTAACGGACGGGAGGATAAGGGCTCTTGGTTAATTATAGTCTAACAGTTAGACCATAATTATTCTGTAGATAAACACAGATTAAATATAATACCTATACCTTGCTACGCATATATACCCATTCAAAACACTTGTAAGGTTTACGATGATTTAATCTTGAACTATAACTCGTATGGCGCATACTTCTAAAGTTATTTAAAACGTTTTGGGTCACATACCGTAAATTCACGTCTTTTTTCAGATACCACATCAATCCACCTGCTACAATCCATACATATTATTTTTGGTTCTTCCACGTTCATACATCTCAACAATTTGGCACACAGTATTTATCAGCAGAGATAAGAAAAGGTTAAAGAACTCGTACACCGTTAATTTTATAAAGTGACAGATCTGATTAATTACGCTAAGGCTGGGCAATGTGTAAAGATTTATTTCATGTCTTTCAAAGATAAAACCGTAGATGGTATGACATATATATTTTCTTAACAAAACGCAGCATTTTCAGCGGCTAGTATCAATATAATATTTGGCTAACGTAAAAACAACGACAACATTAACAGTTTTAAAACCACAATCAGTTTCCAGTGCTACGAGAAAAATAGTACGGGATTGATACGGTGCTACGCTGCTACGAGTTTAGCTACGAGTTTGAAATAGGTCTTGTGCTACGAAATATGCTTTATAGGCTGCGAGGTTACAAAGCGAAGCTATATTGTAGAAAAGTAGTTATACGAAGCATGGATACAAATTGTAATAGTTAGAAATAGAATGATTACTGATTAACAACTAATAAAGAAGTATGGAAGAAGAAGACATGCTGCACCGACTCCAAGTAAATCGGGTTAACAACAACAGAATGATGATTTTTATGATAATGACTGAAACTTTAATGTAAAAAATGCATGGTAGTTTGTAGTCAACAATTTATTTGCTTAACGGACCATTACAGTATTGTATTATTTACGAAGTGCTTAAATGTTACCAAGAAAGTAACAATTACACTAATAGGACATTGTATTTAGAACATTACAATAGTGCACAAGTATGCCACTGGTTCATCACCAGTTTTCACCCTTATGCTCTGAGTAATAAAATTGAAAATTGGTCGACCGTCAGTGAGCGCGGTAGTACTTTCAGACAGCCTGAAATGGGCGGTCTGAAACTGTCTAATGCATACTTTTTAAATAATGTTTTCTATGTGACTTGTGGCCAAATAAACTTGTTAGAAATATTTTGTTTTCAATAGTAGTTTCATAATACGCACATAAAAAACATCTCACTTTAAAATTAATAGGGACCTTAGTATCACATTTTCTTGGCATGACTTGAGCATAAATCACTTTTGAGTGTGAGTACTTTCTTCTATAAAATTGTGTTAAAGAAGGATTAGTTATAAAAGTTAAAAAAATAAATAAAAGAAAAGATCGGTCTATTTCTAACAATTGTTAGAAAATTTGTTTCAGAGAGGATGATTTTGTAAATTTATAAATATAGCACTAAACGCATTAAGTAATCAGTGGTATAACTGGGCGTAAAGCCTCTTATTCAAAAGCCCTTTACCATCTCCATCAATAAGCATAATATATTATAGCATCTTTGTGAAGTTACAAGAAACTTTCACAACGCATTGACCAATGCTAATGATCAATATACTCGATAATGTGTCAACTGGCGAAGGTCGTTATTTTGTAACAAAACTCTAAGTTTCACAGTTCTGAGGTAATATCGTGCTATGTAGTTAGGAAGTTAGAAAATGCTGAAATGTATGTGTGATTTGTTACTTATTGTTTATTAAATGGTTAGCTTCGTGTGTGTGTGTTGAAATAGGGAAGGTCATAAAATTGCATAGATTATGATTGTTACAACTGTAGAAGTTGATATCTTGGTTTAGCTCAAGTAGTCAGAAACCCGAGGAACTTAGCAGTCACTCCATGTAAATTACGCGCAATTGCTGTAATTACCCGCAGCAATTTGATTAGAAGCCGACTATAACACAGTTGGCAAAAATGTTTCAAAAATCTACAATTCCAATCCTATTAATTAAATAAACATTGCACCAGTATTTCGATGGGCTGTCAATTTTCCTAGACTGGCCTCTTAATCGACTGTAGCTGGATCGTTTATTTATTTATTTTGTCATTTATGTACACACAGGAGAGAATATAAAGAAACATCACAAAATAACTTAGAGTACAAAAGCACAGACTATGATTTTATATTGACACTCGTTTTTACAGTGTAAAAGACATCAACGCGCAACTTGCTTGTGCTAAATTCAATACAATCATGATTCTAGACTATAGATTTTTGCCCTTTACACTTTGTGTGGAGGCCTATTTCCTAGTTTTAAGACTGATATGATGCTGAAGATGGTGTGATTTTTCTCCTCCTTAATCTTATCTATTGACTAAAGTTAAGTTTATAGCAATGGAAGGGACTGATAGCTAGTAGAATCTGGTATGGCCAATTAAGTAATAGGTATCAATAAATTACTATTCATAGTATTCATGCGTGACCATTAGCTGTAGTCACCTAAAAGCAAGCACATACTTGGGGGGAAACTGATGGTTCTGACTGAATGACTTTTTTTAAAGAATTTTCATGGGGACTCTCTTTAACATTGTTTATGGAATACCTTCATTTATTTACGTCTCCTTCTACGTCATCATCATCAGCCTTTTTAATGTTCCCACTGCTGGGACACAGGCCTCCTCTCTATGAGAGGGAATGGGCTATAATCCACCATGCGGGCCCAGTGCGGATTGGTAGATCCACATGTCTTTGAATTTTTGGTTCTAGGACATGCCGGTTTCCTCACGATGTTTTCCTTCACCGTTTTAAGAGCAGTGGTGATGAAATAAACGTATTGAGAGCAGCGGTGGCCCAGTGGTGGTGGCCCCGACTTACGAGCAGTAAGTCGTGGGTTCGAACCCACACGGGTGTATTACTTTGTGTCCTTCTACGTGGTTCCATGGAAAGCTAAATTCGTACATTAGTTACTTATTAAAAAAAAAAAACAGTCATATATTTTATTCTTGGGTTTTTCCATCAGGAAATTCTCAGTAACAGCCACGGAGTCTGGATTTGTGCCCGGTTGATGGTAATAGGCTCGCCCCCTATTAAATGGGACTTCGGTGTACTAATAGTTACAACTCTGCCTAACCCTCTGGGGATAAAGTTATTTTTTGTAAATATTTCTTTTCATTTTCTATTTCACCTCTTTACTTCTCATGCTATTGCATTAAACTACTTTATCTAAACTTACTTACATCAGAAATTATGAGTTCTTTATGAAGCTGCATACGGCGTACAATTTTCTAAATTGCAATGTTTCTCTTTCATTGCCATGTGCCTACTGGTTTCGCTAATGACCACAAAACTGTACAGTTCCTATTCATTTACGTGGCACAAGATGTAATTTCTCAATGAGATAACAAGCTGTAAAGCTTTAACAAGCTGTAGATGTAGCCCGAGAATATGTTCAGAATTTACGAGGAAGAATATTTCAATTTTATTAGGAAAAAAAATATATATCGCTGGACATTACACACGCCGCCATCTAGTGCCAAACTTAGCAACGAGGCTTGTGTCGTGAACACCAGATAGTTAATACACTACATAGATACTTTAATTGCTCTAGTTTAATTTGTTCAACGTATTCCCTTGTTTCCTACAAGGGAATACGTTTGTATGGGCTAAACGCCGCTAGCCTAGGCGTTGCTCCACGCATCCCATTAGTAAACTATGCACGTGTAAGTACTGCTGTTTGCTTTGTTTGGAAATATAGGCTGGGGGTACACTGTGACCCACAGATATGATATCCGTGTATGAATGAGTGAAGAATGAAGGGTAACTTCTCGAGAAACAGTGTACGTAGACTAGTAGTATTTCACTTCAGGAGACTGAATTGAAGAATGACATTTTAGTAACTAGATTCGTGTATGTCGAACCTACAATCAATCAGTTTTTATAGTTTGATAAAAAAGTGTGTTTCTAATGAAGCATTTTAAGATGCTCTCATTATTTCCTGATGACCATGAAACAAATTAAAAAAAAAACCTGTCTAAGAAACCAGTAAAGTCACAGTTTATGAGTAAATAAATAACTGATCTATTCTGCTAGCTTCCACTTAATTACAATAAATGATTATGAGTAATGTGACAACCGCTTTTGCAAAACTTGACCTTAAGGCAGACCATAACCAGGTCAAGAGCGTATTAAAATGTTATATAAAAAGTCATTTCCTACCCTAACACGTACGAATATAACTTAAAACAGGCTGCCACATTACACAATACAGTTTATGTCAAGCATAATGGCCGTTACCAAGATTAGTTCCGCTAGCAACTTACACTCAGAGCAACTCAAGTACTTTTGATATAATAGTGGACATCTTCGCTCGAAGTTGTCTACTAACTTTAGCCCGCGTCCTTGCTCGCGTTAATTTAGAATTTGACAATCGATTCGGGTTGTACTCTGCTTGTAATCATATAATTCAATCATGTTTCGCCAGATACGTGGTGCCATCTATTATCATAAGAACGTTATTGTGGTTTTCCTCGGGAATAGTACTTTTTTCGAGATGAAAGGTACCCTATGTTCCTGTACACCTGACAACGTTTATACTAAATTTCAGGATGGTCGGTTTAGTGGTTGAGGCGGGAAAAGGTAACAAACAAACTTACTTACTTTCGCATTTATAATGTTAGTTAGGATTAGGATTTTCATCACCATTCTGGCCTACCAATTAAATTTAAGGGATGGCGCAGGTTGTGTTGTTTCTACTTTTCTCTAAGTCGTCACCTCAGTAGTCGCCCTCCTACCCACATTACCTTTAACACAGACCATCCATGGTTTCTTTGGTCTTCTTATACTCTTGTTTCCTCACTTAATACGGTACGGATGGACAAATTACAGACGCTTTCCGGACGCAAGACTCTGACAGACAATGTACTGAGCTGTCTCTCAGTTTCCGGTGTCCACCGTAGCCATACTCGTAGCCGGTTACTGTTAGATCGCACTTTTCGACTTGAAGATTTTCTATTCATAAATTACTTAATAAACAAAAAGACAAACAGAGAGTTCAAAACCGAGAAGTAAAGTAAAAAAACATATCCAACTTAATAATAACATAATCTAAACATTATTAGAAAGTATGTCAATACACTATAGTACTACGGCAATGTCCAATCAAAAATGTAATTTATAGAATTACGATGAACAAGGTTATGGTCGCTGAGTTGATTTGAGATAAACATATTTCACTGAGTAATTTGGTCTCGGTTTTTTTTAAGTTGTTGGCCATCAAATGGTTCAATTTTAAAGGTATTTTAATAGATTACCTACCTACTGATTGGAAAAACATACCATTTTTTTTTAATCTGGAAGGGTAATGATAGTAGGCAAGTATTTCCTATGATAAGGACTATCACATTGACTTAATAATACACCTATTAATTTTTTTTTTATTTTTTTTATTAATTAATCAATAAACATGTTTACAAATATTTTACAAAACTTAAACATACCTCACAAACCATCATGGGTTTAGCAGTGGTATGCCAGACACGGCAACTTATACTCAACTTATTCGTCTCTTCTTTACAGTTTTTTTTTATTTATTTAAAAAACATTTTAAAATATTGGTCCGTCGGTGTCGTCTCCAGAGACAGGAATATAATAATACCATTATCATTTACATTTTGGGAATAATTAAACCTAAAAGTAAAAGTTCGTATTGTGATTTCGAGAGATTAACAAGATGGCCATAACAGATCAATTGAATCCAATGTCAACTCATTTGTTGGGAATTTTCTCACGCTCCATTTTTTTTTAAATAAAATATTTGCAAAGGAACAGTAACTACTCGTACTAATGGTCCAGTGTTTCGGCTTAACATTAAAAGAAAAAAGTCGGGTCAACTGTTATAGGTATAATTTTTGTTCAAAAAAGCTTAATTTAATACTGGTTTACCTTACTGCCTACATTTTAAAACCACTTACGTTTAACTTAATGTTGTGTTTACAAAAGTAAGTACCATTTTGGTAATTCTTTACTCATTCTTTTCAAAAACTAAACATTTCTTAGAAAACAACGTTTTAAAAATTTCGTCAAATAATCACCAGGTATTGCGAAGACCGTTGTTTAAGTTTAAAAAAACAAACACATGACATTGGCCCTAAAGCCACCTACGAAGTAATTAAGTAATTAACAGCGAGTGTGTAATTATTGCTGTCAATATCTTTGTTTATGAATACGCAAAAGATACAAGACATCGGTATAATTTCGTAAAAGTATTAGCAGTTTTATGTTAAAGATATTTTTACACTAACACAGATCAGAAAGCGTGTAGCATCTTGAAGAAACCGTCACTCATGTTACTAGAAACAAAAATTCGAAGACGCGCAATGGCCTACAGGTGGATTACAGCCCGCTACCTCTAACAGAGTATGTCCAAGCTTTAGTTTTTTATTATCTTAAAGGAGTCCTTAGAGGAAAAGGTACGGTAAGAGAACAGTGAGCTTGTTAGTGATAAAAGTTGAAACATACATACACATACGAGTATGTCTAAAGGAAAGTTAAGGATACAAAGGAGCATTATACCTAGGAGATAATGATAGTAATGGCGTTTCAGCAATTTCGTCATGAATCAGTCGTCAGTCTAATGAGAGCAAAGAAGTGACCACGCATAGTTTCATTTAAAAATTATTCAGCACAACAACTTACAACAGAAACCAATACAATCAAAATATTGAATTATGCAAAAATGAAGACAATACTTACTATAACTAACTAGCAACCGTATAATTACTTTAATTGTTATATGTTTGGTATTTTAATGAAATAACAATTTAATCAATTAATTGTATGAAGCTTACAAAACCGTGTTACATAGATAAAATTATACAAATCTTACATGCTATGTGTCGTTCACGACATTTTCTGTAAGTTGGCATTCTAAATGCGATCTGTTTCTGTTACTTAGCTAGGTAAGCATGTATAATTTCATAGGACCGTGAATCCGGTCTTCCGATTAGGAATTTATTGGGATAAACAGGTTTTGCACGGATATAAAATTGTTACAAATTGAATAAATTGGTTAAATATGATTCATACAAAGTACCATTTCAAAGTTCACAAAATTAGGTGACTCGCAGCAAGTATCTAGCGAGAGTAAGTATTAGTTTCATTACATGTTAAGCATTTTTTCTTGTAAGTACATAAATCAGTCACATGCAGTGTCAAAGTATTTACTACTACATGAAAACATACTATGTCATGGTGAAATCTAATGTGGAAATTAATTGCAAGGGGAAATGGAATCCAATTCCCAGAGCGCCATAGTTGTTTACAATGTGTTTCCTTCAATTAGCTCTTCCTATCTATCCTACCTATCTAACTTCTTAACTACCTATACTGGGTGGATAGTAGATAAGTTCAACGGGGCAGTAAGGGGAACTACCTGCCACCTGCCTACCCCTGTTTTGACTATTTTATTTTTTCTTGTTTACTTTTTTGTATAATTTTGTCATGTTTATTCTATCTTTTTGTTTCTGTTATGCCCTGTGTAAGTTCAATAAATACTTTTCTTTCTTTCTTTTTGAACCGTTGCAGCTACACGAAAAAAGTCTTAGGAGACTATCCGTAATTTTTCGTGAAAATTTTGATCACCATTCACAGATTTTCAACAAATAAATACAGTTAGCAAGAAAATGGGCATTATACACAAAACATTTTTTTGATGTCAATCGATCCTGTTTCTAATACTGATCAAAAACTACCTATACTAAAGCAACCCAGGTTGGAGTACCTACTAAAAGCCTAAAATTCCAAACTAAAAACAAAATTAGCTACCTATAACAAACAACTAAGTAGAAATTATAACAATTTACAAACCACACTTAACTAGGTATTTTTATAGCCCTAAACCAGACTAGCGGCTATTGTAGTTAAGCCTAATTACGTGTAACCGAAACCAGTGGTTATTTAACTCACTTGGTGGTAGTTATCACTAGAATTACGACAGGAACGCAATCGTGCGCCCTCGAGCAATGTTGATAGTGTTATTTTACATTGGGTTGTGAGTTGGGTTGCCTTTCGTTTTTATATGATTAGGTATTAGGTAAATCTAAAAAACAAACAAAAAAAAACGAAAAAAAAGAGAAAAATAACTTTAGTTTCAGAAGCCGGTGACAATAACACCAAAGGTCAAGATTCGAAGTCAGTGACCTTTGTTTGATTGATTTAATGTTTTTGTCACCGACTTCCGAAGCTTGACCTTTGTTTGATTGATTTGGTGTTATTTTCACCGGCTTCTGAAACTAAAATAATTTTTCACTTTTTTGTGTTTTTCTTTTATTGTTTGTTTTTTTTTGTGTTTTTTTTAGGCGGTTTTATTTATTGCAAAAAGTTTTTTATTTATGTTTCTATTTTTAGTTGTTGCCAAACAAGTCGCCATGAATTTATTTTACATTATTAACAAACAATACATGTCATGCTGGTAATAGCTAGAGGCTTATCCCCAATAAATGGAACTTAACATTTATTTATTTATTTAATTACAACGGTTATATTTAAACCAAGAGGAGGAGCTCGTGGCTAAATAATAACAGCCGCTCAGGTCAATCTTTATGTTAAGCCGTGCTTGCCTAGGTTGGTCTGTGGATGGGTGACCACCTATTACATACCGAGTTTCCTCCGTGCCTCGGAAAGCACGTTAAGCCGTTGGTCCTGGCTGTCAATTGTAGATCTTTGACAGTCGTTACAGGTAGTCAGTGGCCCGAAAGTCTGACAACCAGTCTTACCAAGGGTATCATATTACCCAGTACTAACTGGTTTGTGGAGGTCAGATAGGCTCTATGTAAAATACTGGTATTCAGTTGCATCCGGTTAGACTGGAAGCTGACCCCAATAGTTGGGAAAAGGTTAGGCAGATGATGATGATGACTCTAAGCAATAACGTTGCAAGTGGTCGACCCTCAGTGAACTCGGTATTACATAGTTAGTCGCTCGAAGTAAAATACTGGTAATTCAGCTGCATCCGGTTAGACTGAAACCCGAAGGTTTTAAGTTCTTAATCCATTTAGATCTAAGTTAGTGTTAATATATCGTTTGATATATCGTTTCCTATTGCCACAGACATCGGATATTCGTAGACACAAGGTCGCTTTAAACAGATAATGTTCGTTTAATCGCTCGCGTGGTCTGTGATCTTATGATCTGCGAGACTGTGTGGCAATACAGATGAATTTGTTTCGACATATACGTCCAATAAAAACGAGTGTTTAAATGGCGGTCAATACTAACAGCATACTGCATCTGGTGTCTGATGAGTTTGGTATCAGGTGATGGAAATAGGCTCGCTCAAAATGTGAGTGTATGTACTAGAGGTACTCTGCCTACCCCTTAGGGGTGCCCCCTTATAGGCGTGATTATATTGAAGTTATCAGTTTAGATTCCATGGTTCTCCCTCCATTTAATTTATCATGTTTGTTAGAGAGATTTGATTCGATTGACCCTATCGATTGATGCGATAAAAGTACAGAATGTTATTTTTTCGGATTTTAGTCGGTTCGGTGTCCGAGTGTGGCAAGTGAAATCTCGAAAATCTGTGAAAGCAGATTTGTTTCTTTTTTAAAATAAAGAAATGTTTCCATTATCTAAAATTTGCTATCTGCAGTATTTAGATTTTTTTTTACTACTTGTTTATTTAAATTTATTTAGTAGTACAACCAACCATATTTCTTTGTTGGCATTTTATTGTTTAAATATCGAGGAAAAGGCGCTGAAAACCGAAATACAGACATTGCCTAGTTCGGTTGCAATGGCTACATCCGCTTATTAGAAATTAATACTGCCAAACTATTTTTCTGTAAAATATTATAAATAAAAAAAATAAAAAAAAATTAGATCTATTTGTAGTTTTTATATAATGTACATAGTAATAAATAACATACAATCTGATACTGATCTGGAAATTGCAAAAAACGGACTAGATGACCGAGATAAGCACCAAAGGATTGATCGCTTTGTTTCATCAGGGGTCAACTCCAAGCCATCAATCAACCAACAAATGCGTGATCTAAAGAACACTTATACTGGAATAATAATCGAAGGTTACATTCACAAGACAGAGGTACAGAACAATCACTATCTGCTAAATAACCTGCAGATAACGCAATCTGCATATGAGCAGTTAAACCGAGTTGACGTATGACCTCTTAGTCGTCTGTGACCCTTCCATATAAACTCCATTTATTGCCTTCACCCTTCATGTAATTGTTTGAACCCCCGTATGTTCATTTGAACTATTAGATCTTTCTAACAAACCTCTACACATCACTTTATTAGAATTAACAAAAATAATGAACCTATAGCGTCCCCGGCCTTCTCACTGTAAATTCCGTGTTCTTCACGAGTTTATTTATTTTCAGTGAGTGTTGTGAGTGTTAACACATGAGTAAATAATTGTATGCATATAATGCACACTGTTTAAAATATGCAAGGAATTCCACAGTAGTACAAACTTTAATTATCATACAAGAATTTAAGTACGCTAATGAAATTATGAACCCTGACATGACCCTAACCCTCGGTTTTAACAAACCTGGTCAATCACTTAATCAGTAAATCTTCTGTCAAAAGCTGTTAGCCTACTAAATTAATCAAATAGTCAAACTTGACAGAAGATTTGACGACCTTTCAGAAATCGGTGCTCAGCTTAAACCCAACACTGTTTAAAATTGAAAATTATGTTTAATTATGTTCAGTATTTTCGAATCGTATAATCGAGCCCGGCCTCATGCTCATCAATCGCACTTGCGACTATTAGACCAAAGAGCCAGTCAATAGAACAATCACTACGTTATTATCTATATATATCTCACTATAATATAGAACAAAGTCCTCCGACGCGTCTGTCTGTCTGTCTGTTCACGATAAACTCTAAAACTACTGCACCGATTATCATGCTGGTTTCACCAATGGATGTGGAGTGGTTCTCGAGGAAGGTTTTAGTATAAAATTTTTAAATTGGCTAAAATATAATGATATTTGTTGGAGGGTTGCGGGAACGGGATCAAAATTTCATGATTACTTTTAGTCGCGATAGCCGACATCCACGCGGGCGAAGCTGCGGGCATCAGCTAGTGTATAATAAAACAATGTCAAAAAAAAATGCAACAATCAAGAACACTATGTTGAGATTGAGACCTTGTAACCTAGAACTTATATCTACATTCAGAATTCAATCAAACAACTTAAAACGTGTTGAGTTTTTATAGACGCTTGAGGACATAATTATGTACAGACGCCAACACATCAAGCCACTACAATCCAAATCAAATTTCTTTAATAGATTTCAACTTTATCGCTAAAGCATTAGGTTCAAGGTTGATTGGGAAAAATTTACAGTTTCGGGTAGCTTAATAGTACTGGCATCTGTGCATACACAATTTGGTGACACATTGCGATCTCATTCTGCGAGACCTCGCTCCTTATAAAGTACTAGTTTTTGGCCTCAAATACACCCACTTATTTATTAATTTAACGTTCTTACTTTACCTCAGAGATGTTCGAGTTATTTTCTTGTAAGATTTGATACTATTAACATTTGCTAAAATTATGTTATTGACGAAATAATCTTTGAATGTCGTGAATGTTTGTTTATTAACTAGAGTATTTAGGTCTCTTTTATTTTTGTAACCATATAAATGTTTTTAGATGAATCACTCGAAAAGAAAAAACGTCTGACTGCTAGCAACTCAAGAGAATAGGTAGGGGGAATAGTGGAATAACTCAAAATGAAAAGGGGACTTTCTGGATTATTTTTACATTAAAGTCCAGTTTTTCCCCCTGAGAGGGATTCTCTTATGGGGGATTTGTGGAATAAGGCGTAATTAACATAATCATGAGTCAATAAAGATGTGACCGAGTGGCGTCCAAAGACTGGAAATAGTGTTGGTCGTTCGGCGGCGAGATGGGCCGACAACGTTGTTGTCATCGCGGGAATATTCTGGGTGAGGTTGGCACAAGAACGTGGAGCTTGGCACAAGCAATACACCAGAGAGAGGCATAGAGAAGGAGTGGATCGGTCGGGATGATGATGAGTCAAATAATGAATGACCTTACAGAGAAAAAACAACTTTTTTGCAAAAAATAAAACCGACTTCCTTCAAAAACA
The DNA here is from genome assembly GCA_941918905.2 of Xestia sexstrigata. Lineage (NCBI taxonomy): Eukaryota > Metazoa > Arthropoda > Insecta > Lepidoptera > Noctuidae > Xestia > Xestia sexstrigata. The sequence goes on from OW799223.2 coordinate 15,393,346, forward strand.
CAAAAAAAGTGAAAAATAACTGTAGCTTCAGAAGTCGGTGACCTTTGTTTGATTGATTTAGTTTTTTTGTCACCGACTTCTGAAGCCTTTTTTGTGTTTGTTGAATTGTTGAAGTCAGTTTTTTTTTGTTTTGTTTTTTATTTTTTTTTATTTTTAGTTTTTCCCAAACAAATATTTGCCATGAATTTATTTGACATTGTTAACAATACATGTCATGGTAATTGGCGTATCCCCAATATATGGAACTTAACATACCTTTTTTTTCGGATGGGAAATCATTAAATTACCCCTCCCGCTCTGGGCGGAGCGGAAAGGGGTGTCAGAGTTTTACTGACTAAAACCCATCCATGTTCCTTCTTAGCCCGTTGTGTTCCAGGGCCGCAGTATCTCTTTCGAACAGTCCCGTAGCCCCGGCAGGTAACGGACCTTGTGGACCTGTCTTGACTTGACCCTTCCTTTTGCTGACATCTCTTAGAGGCGCGCGCGGAACGCGAACGCGGCAACTTAACATACCTAACTGTCGAAATCTGGGTATATTCTGGGTTTTTGACGACCCGAATGGCGTATTGGTGGTGAGGCTGCCTTACGTTCTTAGGGTCCCGGGTTCGAGTCCCGGTTGGAGCAAATGTTTGTGTGATGAGCATGGACATTTGTTTCCGAGTCATGGATGTTTATATGTATAATAAGTATGTATTTACAAACAAAAAGAAAAGTATCTATGTAGTATATCAACTATCTGGTGTCCACGACACAAGCCTCGTTGCTTAATGTGGCACTAGATGGCGCTGTGTGTTCATGTCCAGCGATTTTTATTTTTATTTATTTATATTGTACACATCTGCGTACCCCCTCAGAATGATGTTACGTCATGATGTTGTATAAACAATAAACATCCAAGCGATTGCAGCAATCACGGCATATTTGCTGTCTATTTTTGAAGAGTTCCGTTGTATATCTCCGAAGATCAGCATCAGATGTCCACAAAATTTAAATGGGACCACACGGAAAGCACCAGCTTTCAAATAAAAAAGAATCACAATCGCTTCACCCAGTCGAAAGTTCTGAGGTAACAAAGACAAAAAAAATACAGTCGAATTGAGAACCTCCTCTTTTTGGAAGTCGGTTGAAAAGCAGAAAAACTGGCATATAAAATATACTTTTCCGATCTAAAATGTAGTTAAATGTCTTACGGAATCGCTTCTGAAATACGACTAAAAAAGATGACGAACTTAAACCAAAACGTGGAAGATTTAAATAGACTAGTTTGCTTCTGAACGATTATGTGCTGACCCTAACAAATTATAATAATAGAGAAAGGTGAGCCGTTGTTATAGTTTTGTCTGATACTTAACGTCACGCGATTGTTAAGTATTCTTAGAAAGAAACGTTAAAAATAGATTTAAAATACCATCAACAAGTCTTGTCTGTTTTAGAGTTACTTTTTTGTAAATAAAAAAAACATCTAGAGGTTTTGGGTTTATCAACATTAATGTTTTGAGTTTTGCGTAAATAAATTAGGTTATTCTGATATCTGATATGCAATCATGTTATAAAATGAAACATTGTTTTAAGCAGTGTCCGACCGAAACAGGATTTTCAGCCGAAACCGAAACCAAACCTTCGGTCTTGGTCCCAGTTTCGGCCGAAACTGAAGCTTATTTGAATTTTTATAGCATGTTAAATCTATTGTATCTTTACGCATATATAGACAGTTAACACGTGCAAAAAAATTAAATGCAACAATTAAAGTATGTAACAAAAATAGTTCTTTATTTGTCAACTTAACAATTTAAATTTAAAAAAAAACCCAATCAACATATTTGTCAAACTTTTTCAAAAATCAACATTAATTACATATGTTTACAATAGTCTTAATGATTATTTTGTATCTGAAAGAAATCAGTCTATGATAAATAAATAATATCTCACAGATTAAAATACAAAACAACCACTAAGGTAAACATACTTAAGGCAGTCATTATTAATAGGAAAATTAATTCAAGTAAATAATAAAGTTTAACTAGAAAACTTTCACGTACTACTGTACTACGCGTCCGAATTGACAAAGCACCTCGCGTACTAAGGGAAAAAAATGCGACATGACTAATAGTACTGAAGGTCATTCATCATGGTATTAGTTAAATCATCGGAGGTAATTGTGTATCGGATTTACGCGGGCGGTTCGAATACGGGTACAAAATTTAATCCAACAACAATTACAAACAAAAATAGTAATGTTTGAATCAAACATCACAGGTATCTTCATTAATTTCTACATAAATTCATATTGTATGAGTTCTAGGAAATAATTCAAATCGAATAACTAAATATCTAATGAATTCTATTCTATTACAACTTACAACCTATTTATTTTCCACTGTAGGACAAGACTCTAATCCTCTAATGAATGCCTTATAAATACATCATCATTAATCATAGGTAAAAACAAATACTTACCTAATAATGTTTGCGCGAGAAAAACCACATAACCTTAAATCATCACGATCGCGCCGGCTAGCGAACTCAACTAGCAATCATGTTCACTCAGTTAACTCGACAATTCACGAACACCTAGTTTCGGCGGGGCCGAAGGTTCGGCCAATTATTGGCCGAAACCGAAACTGTGGCCGAAACTAGACTTTTTGGCCGAAACTAGCAGAAACTGAACCTTCGGTCGGTCCTTAGTTTTAAGCTTTCACGGTTTAAAACTAACTTTATATTGTCGCTTACGGGATGGGATATCTTCCGTAATTGTTCATTATTTTGAGCTCCCGTTATTTCGACGCCTGTTGCAAGTGCCATGATCGCTGGATGACACGGAATATATCCCGTATGTGACAGTTTAATTAACAACAACTAGCAATCATGTTCACTCAGTTAACTCGACAATTCACGAACACCTAGTTTCGGCGGGGCCGAAGGTTCGGCCAATTATTGGCCGAAACCGAAACTATGGCCGAAACTAGATTTTTTGGCCGAAACTAGCAGAAACCGAACCTTCGGTCGGTCCTTAGTTTTAAGCTTTCACGGTTTAAAACTAACTTTATATTGTCGCTTACGGGATGGGATATCTTCCGTAATTGTTCATTATTTTGAGCTCCCGTTATTTCGACGCCTGTTGCAAGTGCCATGATCGCTGGATGACACGGAATATATCCCGTATGTGACAGTTTAATTTTATGTTATAAAATCCTCTATGAGTACAACCTGCAAAATACTACCGTAATACTGAATAAATCTTTTTTTAAGATAAAAATCTACTGAAATCAGTATTAGACTTAAATAGCACCAAAGTCAAAAAGTACTATAGACTACTTTAAATTCTAGCCACGTTTTAGTCAACCATAGTTCCCAAATATTAATGTATTTTAATAAAATCTGAGACGTCAAGGCTTCGAGGTTAACTGTTGCATTTCAAGTAAAGCCAGTGTACGTAACAAGTGTATGGGTTGCGCCATACATAATACACATTTATGTATGGATACGGATGGACTTCAGAATATTCAAGGTAACTATGTAACCATGTTGTGGTATTGTTACAGATTCTATCTATCGGCAAAGTGGTATTTTGCTAGTTTATCATTTCAGTATATAATGATTGCTAACGATTTTTTAGAGTTCCTCCTTTTCATACATCAGCACGCTTGCCGTCCCCTGTACGGACCCATTCCATTGGCAAGCGAAAAAGCTCACAACGGGACACTTAAAATTATGCCCTGCGTGTCCTGTTGACTGCACACAGGAACTGTTGGCGCCAAATCTGTCCCGATTCCATCAACACGTTATTGACCGAATTTTGAACCTCAAAAAACTCAAACGTTCCCAAGAAAAAAAGGAAGACAAACAGACGATAAATACCTACCTACATTCCAGCACAAAATAAAACTACTATCTTAAAACACCAGAAAACTACAGTGTCACAAAAAAAACGAATAATTGCAACCACAACCGCTTGTCGAGTTACACGCAAGCCCGTAACGCAACGTTATGTTACGACCAGAAAGATATCGAAACGCGTCAGTGGGCACAGATAAATGAGCTAGCTCACCGACCCTGGGCGCACACTACTTGTTTTATATTTATTTTAATTTGTAGATAGACGGATTGAACTTTAGCTGGCGATAAATTGTATTTGATGGGCTCGATCGGAACGGAATGAGGAAAGTGTCGAAGTCGAGGAAAGTTCTGAGTATGAATGTGTATGGGTATAAGAGTAGCGGAAGACCATAGAAACAATGGATGGAATATGAGAAGGATTATGCATGAAAGGAAGTGTCTGATGAGATGACGAACAATAGAGAAGTATGGAAGAAGAAGACATTGATGGGTTCGATTGGAACGGATGCAGTATTTTACATGAAGCGACTGCTTATCAGACCTTCACAACCTCTATAGTATAGTTTAGTCTCGTCTCAGTCTATAACTATATATTTATACCATTGACAGAAATGCGATAATACATAATGTGTAGTAACAGGACTTGTGCCAGTGACCCAGTACCTTGTCATGGCGTTTCGAATGGTAATCGTCCACAATCGTTACCACTTTTTATGGGCGTCTTAAAACTTAAATAGTCGAACATAAGCCAAGTACAGACTGACCCTCGTGACCGTTTACTAATCGACTAACACTGTATGCACATTTAATTTTATTAGGAAACGTAGCCGATCAACTGTAAATCCGCTCAATCGCGCAAATCCAAATGGAAATTCCTGCCCCCAATTAATTTTGATGATTAAAATCCTCGTGGCTAAATAATAACTGCTTCACGAGTCGATCGAAGGTTACTACTTATCGAAGTCGGTACGTGGACGGCTGACCAATGATTACGACACAACCCGTTAGTGCCGGGAACAGTCCGTGCTTCGGAAAGCATGTTCAAAAACCGACGAAAACCGACAGTAATATTGTAAAATGTGTGATGTGCATGAGAGCAAATAAATAAATTATTGTTTAGCCATTGGTACCAGCTGCCATTTGTAGATCTTTGACCTTCGAAACCTTTTCTTTTTTTTTTTCGGAAGATAAATCATCAAATGACTCCTCCCGCTCTGGGCGGAGCAGGAGGGAGTGTCAGACTTTTACTGACTAAAACCCATCCATGTTCCTTCATCGCCCTTTGTGTTCCGGGGCCACGGTATCTCTTTCGAACAGTCCCGCAACCCCGGCAGAGCTTCGAAAACCTGACAAACAGTTTTAAAAAGGGCATCGTGACGCCTATGAACTTTGTTAAGGAGATCAGATACTCATTCGCTCCATGCAAAATACTGGCATTCCGTTGCATCCTGCTGGGAAATGACTTGACAGATTTGCGAGGTAGTACATTTAAATAATACAGAATAATTTGTTGGTTTGGTTAGCATGCAAGCGATTAAGCCACAAAAATCCACAACCAGAATTGCACGCACTTAGAATTTTGAAACGTTAACCAAGTAAACATCATCTGTTGAATTTCATCATTCAACCATGACCGGTGATAGTAATATACGAAAAGAACATCTATGAAAAATTATGGGTTTTTGTCTGAATTATCTACTTACGTACATGTGTTACGAAAAACTTAAGATTCTGACCGCAACTCGCAAAATTAATGGCCATGTGGTTTAGCCTTGGATGGTTAACGAAACTTTTTAATTTTATAAGACTACATAGATCTTGTAAAAACCAAGTAGATGAACATTTTATTAGTAGCCATGGACAACGAATGTCACTTTCCTTAAAAGCCTTCGAACATAAGTCTAAGGAGGTATAATTCTCTGGTCATTGGCAAATCAAAACAAAAAGATAGACTGACGGCCGGTGAAGCAAACGGTCTAGCCTTTTCACAACTATGTTGGGGTCGGCTTCCAGTCTAACCGGATGCAGCTGAATACCAGTATTTTACATGGAGCGTATGCCTATTTGAACTCCACGACCCAGTTAGTACTGGATAATACGATACCACTTGGTAAGACGGTTGGTTGTCAGACTTCTGGGTCACTGACTACCTGTAGCGATTGTCAAAGATTTTCATCAGCTAAGTCAGCAGCAGAAGAAGCAGTGATAGCCAGCCACCACGCCTATTGCCTACCAACTACCTACTAATCAGCATGCCGGAGAGATATTTCTCGACGGCAAAGCCAAGTCAGAGGCCCATGGGAGGCATACAAACTCTGACACCAGGTTAGGCACTAACCACACGATAAAGAAGAAGATCATCCAAATCAATTCATATCATTAATCACAATATCTTATACTTTCCGCTAGCCTAGTTAGAGACAAGCAAACTAACTCTAAAACAAAAATGTCTTGGTCGTAGCAGAAGGGATAGACTGAAGACTGATTGGTGAGATATCATTAATATTTGTAATGTGATCGACAGCGGACGTGTGAATGTGTCTGCGCTTTGCATAATAAAACGAAACGATTAAAATGCCAACGCTTAAGAATTCTAATCATAATTACCTCAGCTTATATGGTTGTGAAAACTTCCATTATTAATGAGTTCACTTCTACGGCCAGCATTAGTAGTTTGTCTAGAAATATAACATTATCGGTATTCTATAATCGATTAATAATCATCCTATAATGTTCCCCCTGCTGGGAGGCAGGCCTCCTTTCTATGAGAGGCGGTGGGTCTTGGGGCCCAGTGCAGGTCGATGTTGTTCTAGCCAGGACATGCCATTTTTGGCACAACGTTTACTTCACCGTACCAACCGAACGTGAGAAGGTTAAGGTTTTCGATATTGAAAATCACGTTACGAAACTCAAATGGAGTTGGGCAGAACTCCTAGCAAGGCGCGGTGATGACAGGTGGGCTAAGGCTATCACCGAATGGCGTCCAAGAACGGCAAAGACTGGGAAAAGAAATGTGGGTCGTTCGGCTGCGAGATGACCAGACATAGTTGCCCCATCGGTTTGGGGAAAAACATGGATAAGCCTGGTACAGGAACGTGGAGATTGGCACAAGAAAAGAGAGGACCTAGCTGTGGGTGAATTCAGCCTGTGGATGACGATATAGGACCTCTCTGGGGTTAGTTTCCATCACTTTCATTTTAATACAGTTCAGATTGGATAAACACACACGTTGAAACAAAATCGTCCAGTTGGTTGGTTACATTTAATGTTGCATTACATAAAGGACGACTAATTTGTGTTATCTCTCATGTCAAGTTTCAACAATCCGTATACGGCATAAGATTCCTTTTAACTTGAAGACAGACTAACGGACCACGCTCTTTGCATTGAACAGGAGACATTACTCGTGCATTGGTCACAATTGTACCGGTTGTATGTATGTCAGAATCTGAATTAAGGTTCAATTCAATGTGCAGTGCACTTTATCGTTAACATATTCTGTTTACTGGGGGACAGAGATTTTTGAAAAGGATTTTAAAAGGTTGTGCTAAAAAACGCACGCGTACTTACCTTTATCCAGAGTAATGTAATAAAAGGACGTATGTCCTCATACACTACAACAATGCAATGAAATGATCATAAAACCCACATAATTGAAGAGCTAATAACTAATCTTGGCAAAAAGATTAACACGTCTATATAAAAAATATCTACGAACGAACGAATATCTTTTATTATCATTCACGTCTAGGGAACCTCCCTAAATGTGAATGATAAAACTCACACTCCTTTGCAGACTTGTATGATAAGGTTGAGCCTAACATTGAGGATAAGTAATTGCTAACCATAAGCAAGTTTCAAATAACAGCTAGGCAATGCCATCACAGCTTCTCTTAATTCTAACTCTTATCCCAATTAATATTATTTGGGGTCGGCGCAGCATATCTCCTTCTTCCATATTTCTCTATTCCTCGTCATCTCATCAGTCCCCTCCATACTAGCCATATCATCCTTCACATAGTCCATTCATCGGTTCTTTGGTCTTCATCTACACTAAAAACCCACCTTCATACTCAAAACTTTCCTTACGACATTTTTCTCATTCCTCCCATCACTTGTCCGTTCCACGATTACCACACAAGTTTTCAGTCCTCACGGCGACTATACCATTAAATTCATATCAGGAAGATCGACGGCCAGACGAGATAAAAATCCAGCTGATGGTAACTATGTTAGATGTCTGGTGCATCGTTCCGTTAGCCGGAAGGCTCGGCCGTGAACCCGTGACCTACGATTGTTCTCGGGTTCTCGGCACGAGTTCTTGTGCGTCTGCCCGATGATGCCCGATGATTGCCGACAGATGCGTCTCGCCTCCGCCATATCAATAGGACATTGATAATATTGCTATCCAGTTATACTGATCTAAATAAGACTACCTTATCCTTAATCAGGTAAGACAGTTGTTGTTCTTTTTCTTCATTTGTTACCTCTCCGATTACAGAAGAATGGTCATCAACTCGGAATATTTATCCCTGTCCTTAGAAAGCTGTTAGAAAAGTCATGGTTGGAACCGTTTTTAAAATAGGAACGCATTTTAGTAAGAAGGCAAATCTTGAGTCGAGAAAAGAGGCTCAGTTCACTAACCCGCCTCTGTGTATAAGATCAAAAAAAAAAACTTATTCCACGAAAGTTCAAAGCTGACACTATTGTGCCCAGGACTTTGTAATGCTAAACTTGGTTTTAAAGACTGTCCACGGAATTTCTGGTCGGTCTTCTCCATAGACATCTAGGACTTCTATAGATTCAAGTAACTGACCCACTCCTACACAATTCAAAAGCAATATAAATGGCTTAATTGGAATAAATGCCTTGCCTTTAAAGACATTCCAGACTGGTCTGCAGCTTATCTGGTAAAAAAAGTAATACAGATTTAATAAAAGCCAACGGATAAATTGGGACCAGAATACTGGATTGATTCTGACCTGATCGTAACCGTGTCAACGACCAGGTGCAAGATATACCGTTATGAAGGGCTCAACATCGATTGTTCTGGATTCAGTGACGTAAGCAGGTCAGGTTTTTATCATTAATGGATTCTGTCGCTTTGTGGAGCTAACGGTACGTTACAGATTATATTTTAAGTTAAGAGCTTGTACGGTCAGATTAAAAACGTTTTATAGTAATCAAAGTCTGGTATACCTACTTGACATTTTTTACCATAAACAAGCTTGGTTTTTTTTTAATTCAAAATCTGCTGTTCTATACATCAAGAAAAGTGCGCACTTAGAACTACACCTTTTTAACGTACTACCGCGCTCAATGATGTCGACCACTTTTCACATCTATACCCCGAGAAAAAATTAAATACCGACCGGCCGGCATTTAATTTTTTCTCGATTACAGGGTTGGTTTCACAGTAAAAGTTGATCATAGTACATTGACCACTTTGCTGGTTTAGAACGTAAACTGAGGTAGTATCATATTTTTAGGCACAAGATCTGCATCTATCTACATCTGAATTCACATATTTTGTATCGGCGATAAAGGAGACGTCGCGTTGTAATGCGAGCTTTCTTTTATTTTCTCGAATTCCTTTGACGGGTCGACTGGTCTGACGTCTTGTTAAGTTTGACCTACATATAGCTTTTTCTCAATATTCTTTTATTCTTATTTACGAGCTATCGTTCCATTTACACACATTTTATTTATTGCATGCATCTATTTGTCTATTTGCAATTAAATATCAATCAGCAACAGCCCGAAGCGTGGATTCCAATGCAACTGTTGCACTGACCTTGATTCTAGTAGCAAATGTGTTTTTTGATTTCATTCGCACATAGATGAAATTTTAATAACCTGTAAATTTTGCAGAGCGAGGAGAGAATTGTGACTTAAACTTTATAGCTCAGAGACTTTTGGGTTTAACTGAGAACTAGCGGGCATTATTTAAAAAAAAAGACTGTTTAACCACCTCGTAGGTAAGGTATAGCAAAAACCTTTTTAATACAGTTGCTCAAAAAGTGGTGTATTGCAGGAACGTATAGCGTTCGGGATGTGGGCTATTACGGGTACGTATCAAAATCCCGAATTTTAATAGACCTAATTTTAAAATACCGATAGACGAAATCCCGATAATTGAAACGCCGAATGGTTGTTTGGTCGAAAGTTTTAAATCCCGAAAGTTCATTTGCCCGAAAGTTTAAAATCCCGAAGTTTAAAATCCCGAAATACAAAATCCCGAAATTGCCACCGTTTCCGAGAAAAACGATTTTTTGTAAACCAGGTTAGGTCAAAACACTTAAAAGTTGCCAAAAAAGCGTAGTCGGAGCCTACTGAAGTACTAGGGCTCTAGGGTTTACAAAAAAAATATGTCTGTCCGTGTCGGAGTGCCTTAAGGTCCCGAGATCGCTTCACTCGCTGATCCAAAGACTAAAATCTCTAAGACACTATAAAAAATATTAAAACATGTTAAGCAGAATGCCCACCGTCATAACTGTGTTGCAGTGCCATCTATGAGTAATCGCGGGAACTACGTCGCTGCTCTTTGGGATTTCATCCATCGGTATTTCGTCCATTCGGGATTTCGTCCATTCGGGATTTCGTCCTTTCGGGCATTTGAACATCGGTATTTTGTGTTTCGATATAACGACTATCGGCATTTAAAACTTTCGGTATTTTGAATTTCGGTGTTTTGGACGTCGGTATTTCAATCATAGGTATTATGAACTTTCGGGATTTTGATACGTACCCGCTATTACATACTAGTGCTTTTTTTTACCTTTCCCGAACTCATGCGTTCTCTTTCCCAACTGTCAAAATAATGTCTATTACAAAGAAAAACCAACCATGAAGTTTTTACTAAAGAGTTTTTGTGATTCATACAAAAACGTATATTTCTAAAAAGAAGCTACTAATTTATTTCAATATCAGATTTAATGATTTAATTGAATGAGTTAGGTTAGGTTTAATTTCATTTCATCTCATTAAATTTCATTTTCATTTCATATCAATAAAAAAAATCTACTGAAGACTAAGCTGTATGGATAGTTCCCTTTGCCTACCAAAATGGATGAAGAAAAAAAAACAGTTGACAGTCGGAACAAGTTGCAATGACAGCCTTTCCGCACTTGTAATGAAATATACTATTTACTATCTAGTTTAGACTTGGAATAATTATGTATGTATATTAATGGGTACAATACAATTAAACACAATAGGATTTATTATACCAAAGTGAAACCGTTATGAGATCAGTTTTGCGTCTGTCTGTCAAGAAAGTTTTTCTCGAAAACTGAGTGATACTCCTACCAATATTTTATTCTCCGTTCGAACTGCATTCGCCATTTAAAATCTATGACCTAAAGCGTACATTTCGACGTTACCATTTGCCTGACCATGACTCGCCACTGCAGGCCATTACAGGCCACTATTAGCCAGTCGTCAGCCGTGAATGTTTGGGTTTTTTACCTTTGCGTAACATTGGCGTGCCAAAAGCGAATACGTGCCGTTGTGCTCTTTTTGTGCTATGATTGGGCTATGAATAAGGCATGAGGTGTAGAAGGTAGTGTCTTCATTTGGAAATTACTGCTAACTAAGTTTTACCCACAGGTTAACCCCTGCGAGGTCAGATATCATCCCATCTGTCGATACTACCGGGATAAAGGGTGTATTATTGGGTTGGATAACTGATTTAAAAAAAAAAGAATTTTCACTCAGTAAGGATTGCTTGAAAGCATTTTTCGAGTAGGTACAGTGAGTAACAGAAGTAGAATGTTTTTCGTTTAAATTAATAATGATTTAAGTATTTTTAATCTTTAAAGGTCAAAAGTTAGATTAGATTATTAATTTTATAACACTATTCGATATACGTTCACCCATCAAGTTGCGAATTCCATTCCAACACAACCAATAAACAATCATTATTTTTGATTAATTTTTTCTCCTTTCAAATATTTTTGCTTACTGATTTGCTATTTTAATTAAAACAGGATCTCAACATCTTACTATAATATTTAACTGCCTCCCATCATCGATTTTTTTCGCAAATCACCTAAGGAAGCGAGTTAAAAAGCCGAGGTAGTTAATTACAGACAACTTTGAACGCGTCCACTTTCTCCCGCGCGAAAGTGTCACAACTAGTTATGTATTTAAAACAATTTTAACGATGACAACCCATGAATCGATGGATCGGTATTCGGTTGATATCGATTTATGAATATTCCATTGGTTGATATGGGTTGTTTATTTGTTTTAACTAGTTTTTTTTTCTGTGGTTTATCGTTATGTGTTTTTTTTTCTAATAAGTAAACCAAGTTTAGATGTAATTTTACACAAGTATTGATACATCTGATAACATAAATTACATGCACAATGTTTGCACATCAACAGATCTTGATTTTACGGTCATCATCAACATAGCATAACCTTTTCCCAATTATATTGAGGTCGGCTTTCAATCTAACCCGTTACACCCGCAACATAATACCGGATACTGTCCTTTACCTGCAGCTGCCATACCTTGATTTTTGAGTAAGTTTCAAACCATCTAAAGTCAACAAAAAACATTTGACAGGCAAACACTTCGAAGTATATGAGTAAAAAATTGTGTACGCAAAATAGAAAAGACTCAATCGAATATGAAACTTAAGAAAATACTTTTTTGGGCAAATAACCAGACAGTAACTTCCTCACGGCGAAACAACTTGACCAATATTAATCATTCTTTGACCATACGCTCTTACAGCATGCACTTTCTTTTACGAGTTTTATTTCGGCACTACATCCTTTAGAAATCTTGCTCGATCATTCGTTATATTTATTGTAACTCTTTAATTCACGATTGCAACTTTCTGACTAAAAGATTGATCCACTCCATGGCAGGCATAGCAGTTTATTGAGAGATATGATTGCAAGAGTTTTTATAAATCGGCCTTTTAAAAACACGAATAAGATCGAGATGTTTTTAGACAGGTTTTAACCATCTATCTAAGTATGTAGGCTATGTTCTAGCCTAACCGGATGCAGCTGAATTCCAATACAAATTTACATAGAGGAGTTGCATAATTATCTGACCTTCACAACCCAGAGTCCCAGACACACGGTTACACGATACTCCTTGGCAAAACCTTGTCGTTTTTTGGAATTCTGAATACCCTAACAATATAGAAAAGATCTACAATTGACAGCTGGGACCAACATGCTTTCCGAAGCACGATTTGTAAAGTTAATTAGTACACAGTGTAGTTTTATAGCCTTAGTTAATTTACTAAGCAGTTAATATGCAGCTACAATTTCTTGCGTGCAATAATTTAGTATTTCACAAACGCGCTTCGAAAAATAGGCATAGGCATGTGATATTAATTATACGTCCGTGTGCATTTATGTTGGTTTTTACTTTAATATCGAAACAAAAATGGGTTTTCTTAGTGACTTCTTCAATACTTTCTTAGGACGCTATTTTGTCTAAATGCATAATAATTTCTGTCTGTCTGTTACCTTGCTTGCGTGTTAAGGCGTGAAGCTTAAATGGCTGCACACATTGACGATCGATGTTTGGCACACAGGTATATAGGACATCTTTTATCCCGGTTTTAGATACGTTACTGTGGGATTGTTTCTCTCCTCCCCAGATAATGAAGCGGGCAAAAGCTGATAATTTGCTAGCTTTTCGTAATGTTTCAAGTTATATTATTGTATGGTTAATTAGGTATAAGTAATGTAGTAAATTAGTTGAAATAACGACCAATTACCGGATTTTTGGTAAACCTTTTATGTATTCCTAATGGAATCATTGCACTAGCATTTAACTTATTATTATTACAGACATTAAACAAATTGGGCTGCTTTATTTCGTATGGTTTCTAGAAATATTTTCCTTCCTTTTTTTCTTTTACTCCGAATGCGCTTGCGTGATTCGCGATACCAACTTAGATTAAATAAATGTTTTACATACCTATTTATCATAATTATGTTTGAGACCCAAAATTTTGGCTCAACATGTCACTATGACTAATATATAACATTTCGTTGCATAATTAGGTATTTCTATAATTTATTTTCTTTTACGAACGAGAGCTCTAGTTGAAGGTCTTATTTGAAGTATTTGAAAGTATCTACTTTTACTGAATCATAAAAGAGAAAATTAAAGAAAGTCCCGAAGCTGTCCGAACATTTAATTGTAATGATATCCTATCACTTCACGCTCGATGCTTTGTAGGGTAAATGTATGGCAACTTGCATTTTGGTTCCACCTTATCAACCTTAGTTTCTATAAGATTTCTAGTTTTGCTTGCTTTGTTAAAATGTGTATAGGTACCAAAACTATTATTAAACCAGCCTTTAATAATATTGATAAAAATCATAATCATTTATTCATTTGCGAATATGGGTACAAAATAAAAGGTCTTAAATAAACAATAGTGCCCATTAGCCATATCCTACCATAGGGCATGCAAATTTACATAAGAACATTATATAAGTTTGTCCTGTAAATATTCAGTGACAGAGTATGATAGGTAATATTATTGTTAAGACCTTTGTGTAGGACTGTACTTTTTATTGACCGTTATTTGAATTCCGAACTTCTTAATCTTTTTTACGAAATAAAAATAAACTCTGGGTTTTTACGCTTTTAAATAATTAGTCTCTGGTATTTTTGGCCTACTTTATGAGTACGCTCTACGCACATTGATTAAATAATAAGTACATCGAGTAGGTATGTAAAATGCATAATAAAGTCAGCAGATTACCTTTGAAAAGTAGGTCATAGTCATAAGTTTTTTACGGTAACGTTAAATTACCCAAATTAAATCATAAATTAAAATAATAGGTACTGCGCTTCTGCGATTACCGCATAATTAAAGGTTTGTTTTAATTATGAAACTTATGGGGTTTTTTTTACATAACACTGAAAATAATGTGTATTTTTCTAGACAACTTACCTATAAGAACAGCCAATAACAGGAGGCATCCGCCAAATAAAAACGTAGACTTCATTGTATCTTTTTAAAATTCAAATCCTTACACTTTCACCAAAACACTATTTCACTGCATTACTTGAATGCAAACGTATTCTTTTACAAACAAGTCAATTTATTCCACACCCATTTTGTTCACTACCACTGAAGCACAATTTAAAATAAAATGTTTTCGTTTATGGTTTACGGAAATGCCGCCAATTTTTTGACAGTTTTAGTTTTTAAAAGCGCGCGTCGAATCACGTTCGAAAGCCAAGCGCTAACTGCGCATGGCCGGCCCGCGAAACAGGTGTGCAAACCGGTGGAGTAAACGACCCGTGTAACCCGACCAAATCGAGAATTCACATAATTATTTACCACGCCCTTTAATTGAATGTCGCGCTTATTTGGTCGGGTTATAATTTGTAGGCGTAGAGCGTATGTGCAGATAGTTAACGTTATCACACTTTCTATAGTTATTTTCAAATCGTTACGTATACTCTCGTTATTTTAATTATTTGAACGTAAAAACGTCTCGTTGGTACTGTGAGGTAACAACGTGATGTCATTAGTTAAGAATCATACTATCTCCGTTATGAATTTAAAACTTTCTTCTTATTTCTTCTTATCATTATCAAAATGTAGTAACTTAATGGACAGGAATATATGTACACAGTGACTACGAAATCGGATTCAATAAATTGCAATTAATTTGACTTAATCGAACCAGTAAACATTAACCGCTTTTCCGAAAGCTTGATCCAGGATGGCCTGATTCACGCCACAATAGTGGCGGTAAGTCCCCTCTTTGAGGAGTGGCTTGAGAGACGCCACGGCGTCCTCACCTTCCGCCTGACGCAGGTCCTCACCGGACACGGTGTTTTCGGGAGGTTCCTGCACCGAATCGGGCGGGAGGAAACGCCCGGGTGTTTCCACTGCGAGGATCGACCGGAGGACACGGTGGAGCACACGGTGGAGGTGTGCCCCGCGTGGGCGGAGCACCGCCGTGTCCTCGAAGCGGCGATTGGCGGCGGCGACCTCTCGCGTCCGGCCCTGGTGCAAGCCATGGTCCGGAGCGAGACGGAATGGGACGCCGTCACCTCCTTCTGCGAAGCAGTAATGCTAGAGAAGGAGGTGGCGGAACGTGAGAGGGAAAGAACCTCACAGCGTCCCGGCCGCCGCGGGAGACGCCCCGGGCGTCGGGGGCCACCACGTGGCCCCCGGCCACCGTAGGCGCGGGCCTGTGGACGGTGGGCTATGGGCTAGCTCGCCGTCCGTCCGTCTCATGACGACAGGCCGTGTCGACGGCGCGTTCGTGTTCCACGCGCGCCTCAAAGAGAGTCAGCAAAAAGGAAGGGGTCCGAAAGGACCGATGCCTGCCGGGGTTGCGGGACTATTCGAAAGAGATACCGTGGCCCCGGAACACAAAGGGCGATGAAGGAACATGGATGGGTTTTAGTCAGTAAAAGTCTGACACTCCCTCCTGCTCCGCCCAGAGCGGGAGAAGTCATTTGATGATTTCCCATCCGAAAAAAAAAAAAAAAAAAGGATGGCCTGATTCATTTATTTGCTGTCAACTCTCAAGTCAACTTTCGTTAGGACTTTTGGTCCACCAATCACATTATAGGCATAGGGAGGCAAAATTCGATTTTATGATTAGGTACTTACCTAATCCATGACCTGACCTGACCATGATAAGAAAAATAAGAAGAAAGTTGCGAAACATGATATTAAGTAGGTAATTTTAAAAGATGTATGGCACATGAATGACTAATTTAACTCTTATCATAATAGGTGATACCCTATCAGAGAGACCTGGGCCTGTGTTCCACCTCTGGGAACGTTGGGCTCATAATACTCGATAAGTTGGACTGCCTCGTTGGTAATTGGGTTTTTTCATCAGGAATTTCTCAGTAGCAGCCACAGAGTCTGGGTTTGTGCCGAGTTGATGGCAATAAACTCGTCTTCTATTACATGGGACTTAAAAACAAAACTGGTGAAATGTGGGTATACTATTCCCAAAAGCTGGAGTTTTTTTTCTATTGGAAAAGACATACCTACTACTTAAATTCCTCTTTTCCGTTTGCCATCAATCACGACCTACTCAATGTCCAGTAAACTGTAGGTAGGTAACTAGGTACATTCTGACTTGATTAAATTGCGTGTATTAAGTATGTCAAAGTCGACGAACAGAAACGTTTACCAATTAAATGAACTTGACCTATCAGGGTGATCACCTATTGCACGTGCATATTGCACGAATGGTTTTTACCAGGCTACTTTTGGCTAGTATCCGTAGTCTAGTTAGGCCTTAAGTGGATTCGGCCCGGACATTGGCTACACGCGAAGATGGCCAATGGATCTAAGCTTTGACCGAGTGGTAGGCCATTGTAAGACTAGTATGTTGTGTTCAATTAATTAAGTAAAAGGTTTTTCCAAGTAACACTCTCTTTCTCTGGTGTCCCATATATTCTAACAGGTTATAGGAGGTCAAAGGAACTAGAGACATCCAAAAGCTCGTTGAATTCACAAGAAATACGTGGATGAGGGACGCATGGAACCAGGTAGTGCGGCAGAAGAATGTGTCTTATACCCGGCAGTGGGTGATTCCGGGTGAAATTGGTGATGATAAAGACCATGTTTACTTACTGCTGGGACACAGACCTCTCTATGAGAGGGAATGGGCTATAATCTACCACGTGGGCCCAGTGCGGATTTGTAGATGTCACGTCTTCGATTTTTTTGATTCTAGGACATGCCAGTTTCCTCACGATGTTTTCCTCCGCCGTTTTAAGAGCAGTGGCAATGAAATAAATTACACAAAGTAATGCGAACCCACGAGTTACTGTTCGTAAGTCGGGGCCGCCACCACTGGGTCAGCGCTGCTCTATGTTTTTATACATGGCTAGGCAGATGATGTTGTCCAAACTAATAGTACCTATGTTTTTATCTTTTTCACCTTTGCAACACATGAAATGGATTCAAATCAATCACTTATTGCACTGCTCAGTGTGAAATCCTGGTTCAATGAAGGTAGGGTTGGGAAAAGATTTTTTTATGGGAAACTCCATGTAGCAGACTATGCTAGTTTTGATCATAGTCATTACACTATAATTATAATAAGAGTTTTGGCAATTTTCACTCTCGTTAGATCTCGGACTTCGAGAATTACTGTTATCAAATAGTGGGTCACACAAATACCACGCTTTTCGATTCAGTTGCAGCAGAAAATGAGAAAAAGTTGCGGTACAAGATGCATTTCATTAGAACAACGCCGGCTCTTGGCTTATAATAGCTGCATTCATATTCACGACACTCTTGAATCAATGTGCACTTTTCGTTGGAAATCGTAAAAACGTTACGTACGTAGCCTGTATTAACATTGAACCAATGATTGCTGGCATATCATTGAATAATGTTAAACATAGAACTAAAATTGGTTATTTAGTCGGCTATAATTTTTTTTACATAATTAAGAAAAATATCGATTAAAAAAAAAATGCTGCGGTCTTGTGAGTGTATACGGCCAATGTGAATTTAAAAAAATACCTATTAAAGTGGGATGGCCCGCGGCGGTGACGCGGGCGGTGTGTTCCATATTTGAAATTTAAATTAAAAAAGACTAAATTGTTCTAACTTCTCAATTAATTTTAAATAGGTACTACTCATGTTATTACTATCAATAAATATTTTAGAAAAACTACTATTTTTTACTTTCCTTATATTTGAAATGAAAAGTAGAGTGTATAACACGGGTGAAAGTCATCAATTCCCACTCGGACTATAGCCGCCCTCGCTTCGCTCGTGCGTCTAAATACCTCGTATCGGAATTGATTTCTTTCCACCCTTGTATAACAATCTACTATTCTTTTGGCATTTCTTGGATCTGGTACTCTCTGCCAGGTGGGAGGTTTGGCTTCTTTGTTGTCCGTACTATTCCTTATCTCATTGTGCTGTGTATTTTCAATGTTAGCATCCCTTATCGAGCTAAACGATAAGCTTTTTGGTCTAGTCTCAAATAGACCCGGATGGAAAGCTTGCTGGACCAGCTTTTTAGTAGTCTTGCTCTCTTTAAGACCAGTAGTATTAACTGGTAAGGGGGCCTGGGTACCCACCCTCTTACATTCTCACCTCTCTCTTACAGTCTACACTCTCGCCTCTCTCATCCTTAATACAGAAAGAAAATAAGTTAACATTATTATCACTCTAAAGTCACATGAGTTGTATCTCTCTACATCACATGCGATATGTCCATACCTAAGACAAGCCATTCCCTTCAATTTTTCTGTCACTGGCACCACTTTCAAACTCCCTTTAAATCTGTACATGTATTTCTTACTTTATCCATTCTTATCAGTTGCCACTCCACAAATTCATCTCAACATTATCTTCTCCGCTTTAAGCGGTATTTTTTCATCCGTTTACGTTTTCTTCCATCCTAGGATTCCGATCCATAGAATACGACAGTCACGACAGGTCTAACGTCGGACTTACGGACTTGTATAATATTTTACCCCTTTACTTTAAGGTTTTACCGTGATCTGTCGCCATTTCATCCATCCCGAGTCGATCCCGTGCGTAATTACGTCTCGATCTACTAAGTTATTTTGACTTTAGTGTTTTTCTAGGTATGCAGGCTAGCAATCCTCTTGTAGTAAGGAGGATAATAAATACGAAAGAGTTATAATCAATCTGTTTGCTATTTCATCCAAATCCGTTCAGGAGTTTCTGCATGAAAGAATAACAAAAATCGATCCTCACAAACTTTCGCATTTCTAATAGTAGTAAGAAGATTGCTAGCCTGCATACCTAACTGTTTTGTTGACTGTATATCGAAGATGGTATAAGTGTATGGTATAAGTGGTATAATATTGTGTGTTGTCTGTATTTGTGTGTACTCCACATATGAGTTAATGTTGATCGAAATAAATGTTTTTTTTTTTTTTTAATTTTAGGTATGGTACCCATCACAGATGGCCGTAATACTGAGGAGTTACGTTAACTAACATTTAACATGACCCGATATGAATACTTTCCACATTTTCTTCGAAACCTAAGTTGGATAACAATGGTACCGTATCCTAAGTATCATATTAATTATGCCAATAGAAACCTTCAGTGTGCAGTTTCCAAACAATTATGGTGTGCAAGTTAGCAGGTAGGTAAGTTACGAACCTAAGCTTCGTTAGGCCAAATACATCAATTAATATTTGTTTTTATTCATAACTTTGTTTCTATGTAACAGTAAATAAGGTAGGTAGCCGGAATTAGTTAGCGACTTAAGAGGCTGGTATCTCCTGCAGGGTTGCGGGACTGTTCGGAAGAGATACCGTGGCCCCGGAACACAAAGGGCGATGAAAGAACATGGATGGGTTTTAGTCAGTAAAAGTCTGACACTCCCTCCTGCTCCGCCCAGAGCGGGAGAAGTCATTTTGATGGTTTCCCATCCGAAAAAAAAAAGAAAAAAAAGGGGGTGGTATCTGCTAACGAGAGGTTTTTTCCATGTTTCTTTTCCTCTTTGATGAGTGAACATAAATGTGCAAAATTTGAGTCAAATTCAAAATAATAAACACAAACTATCACTATAGAAATATCGGAATCCAAAGGTCAAGCCGCAGCTAACCAAGTGAGCATGCTTGCACCCACACACACTGCACACACACGCGCTGCGTGCCTCCCTCTTCCCCACTGACCGGGGTGGCAACTTGTAGCGAAATGCAATATGATTTACAACGTAAACGGGCCCGCGAAATTTTTTATGCAGAACTTTGGGAATATGGATATCATGAAAAATCTATTGGATGTACTGTTCAAAATAAAATTATTTCAACTTTTGAATAAATTATCTATTCCTGTATGGTTTCACTGTTTCCATTTTCATAGGTAGGTACTACATAGGTCATTTATTTACGCCCAAAGATGAGTTAAAATTAATCATATCTCATATCTTCCAAACCAATATTTTTTTCCAATTCTGCTTCCTTATAGGGCTAGATAATGGCAAAACCAGTAGACACAATTTTTAATTTTGAACTTACGGTGTAAGTTCAAAATTAAAAATAGTGTCAAACAGACGAGTAATCACCAGACTACGTTTGTATGGAAGAATGACTGACTTGTTTACCCTTAAGTTGTTCATTCGTGCAAAACATTTTTCATTTCATAATATCGCTACCTATCCTACGAACCGACCCCATGCTAGTCTGCGGTCTACTCACTCTTCACTCGAAAGAAAAACCCAAAAATACCGATGCCATGCCATCTATTGTTATAATTAAAAACTAAAAATAGGAACTGCAACTGTGTTCGTGGTTTAATTCACAGATGACGCTTATAACCAGAAGTTAGTTGTCAAATCATAAATATAGATGGCGCTGAAATATTACTTATATTCTCGTTTATTTTACTGTTGTCAGAAAATATAATGGATTAATTATACCACAATAATATTCTTTCTAGTAAAGTTTTAGGTACAACAACAATAATAATTTTAATTATCAAATTGTTGAAAAATTCAAACAAATCTGCTACGTGACGAGAGTATCTTCCGACTTGTTTTTTTTTTTAAACACTGCATTGACTCTGCAAAAAACGTTATGCCTAGATCGAAACTCGAATTATAAATCAGCTGATACAAAAATTAAATTTAAAGAAATAATAATTATTTAATTTGCTGTTTTATGGTAAACTACTGGAGCTGATGACGCCATTGATATAATCCAACAAACGGTGTGAAGGTTGTTCGCCATCGCTTACGTCTTACGTCGTCGTTGGCAGTGAACGGAACGAAGTGTCGTCGTATAGATCGCTCGCTGGCTGGCTGGCTGAAAATAGTGAACCAAAGTATGAGTTTTCGAAATATGTTCGAATAAAAAGTGTAGTGAGTGACTGTCATCCAGCAAGATGGTTGATGACGTGAAAGATATTACCGAAACCGCTGAAAGTAAAGGTATATGTGCAATTATAGTTGAAATGTGGCGTTCTAGTGTTAAAATGTGATTGAAAAATTGTCTAACCCTAAACCGTGTCGTGGCCCCACGTAGTGGGCTCGTGTACCGCTTTCGAGAATGTCCGAAGTGTGATACTATCCTCACAATCGTATGTTTTGTTTTTTACCTATATTTGGACGTCTTTTTCACGTCGTGGTATGTTCTATAATTAGAAAAACGCTCGCCAGACGGTAATAGTTGGCCGAGAATGTCTCCAAAAACGTTAGGCCTCCGTAATGTCACAGTGCCGTACTTGATTTTTGTTATGTTAGCTTTATTTTTACCGTTATTTGGGCGTTTTATTTTACTTTCAGGAGGTTTGTTCATGAGAAATTCCTCGTTTATGACGTAAATGCAATGATTCGTTGGTTCTATGATGTGTAATTTGAGTCATACTATATGATTAGTAACGCGGACGTTTTGCTGGTAAATTACATATTTTATACGTACATTGCGGCAAACTTTCTACCAGTTTATCTTATCACAGCTGTATCTGTACGTAATAAGTCTGAATTGCATTGGAAATTAACGTTTTCATCATAACAAGTTCCAGAGAAATGGTTCATAATCTAACTTTGATAAAAGATAAAGAAGTTTTTGCTGGTATTGCGGCAAAAAGTACGTAGGTAAATACCTACTGATAATGTTGGAGAGAGGAATAAAACTGGCCATAATGGCATGATAATCAACAGGGTAATATAATAGTATTTGTTGATGCAGATAATGTGACCCAAGTCATTCAAAATAATATATTGTCCTAAACTACATGACTTATTCCACTGTCAGGGTCATTTTATGGTTGCATTGCTGTAAAAAAATTGAAGGTTAGAAAAGAATTTACAGTAGCTACTATCAAATCTATTCAAATAAATGCAGCCTGTAATTTCAAGTAAAATCATAGATTTCATATATGCTATTCTATAGGTACACAATTTGTTGTTGTTTATGTATTCATAAAGCCTTGACACCAAACCTGACCTGGTGGGTTTTTTCCTATGAAGTTAAACATGAACATTTCATGCATTTGACAGTATTATACAGCAGTTAGGAACAATCTTCCTGATTACCTGTAAAATGATCCTAAAACTTGAAAAATGAAAGTTTATGGGGCTATTTGATAATTCCATGCTCATCTATTACAAATAAACAGAAAATATATCATCATCATAATCAGACAGACTTGTTCTACCCCCTTGCTGAGATTAAGACCCCTCTACAAGTGCTGTACTTCTCAGGCTTGTACCGTCTGTAGTCTCAACTACGACTTGCCCAAGGACCCATATTAAAAAACACAGGAAAAGAGTTATAATAACAGTATTGTGTGCCGTAAAGTTGCACCAACCAATCCTAGTTTATCACTAACGCTTTACAACTATTGTCTACTGGTTTTAAACTAGACCTTATTTCACGAATATAAATTATCAAAAAACCTTTTAGGGAAAATTGTTTATTCATTGTGTTCCATAATAATGCTGATGACATTAAAATTTCTGATTTTTCCTTCAATTATTTTCCTTGTGTGTTTCGTATTTATCAGTTGATATTTAAAGTATTGTTTACAATTTTTCTCTATACCTCTTTGGTTCTAGTAGTTGGTAGCACTACTTCTGAACATGGTTTCCTAGATTTAAT
Source organism: Xestia sexstrigata (assembly GCA_941918905.2). NCBI lineage: Eukaryota > Metazoa > Arthropoda > Insecta > Lepidoptera > Noctuidae > Xestia > Xestia sexstrigata. The sequence continues at coordinate 15,416,759 of OW799223.2, forward strand.
TCCTAGGTCGAGCAAAGTCTATTTTATAATAGATTGTTGTCCGCAACTGTACGTCCAATGTGCATAATATGTAACGGAAATCGAGATGTGTTTTTGGGGTTATTCTATCTGGATCTTCTCAATAGCAACCGGGAGAGGATTTGTGCCTTCAGTTCATTTTATAACTCATCAGCACTTTTGAATTGTCACAAACAAAATTTGAAGCTACGGTCAGTCGTGGCAATATACTGTGCAAATATGCTGTATATCTGGTACACTTTTCATAAAATTCTGCCTTACTATTTGAAGAAACAGGTGTGATGTTTTATGTATGATATTACTTGCACAATCAATAATCCAAGGTTAACACAATATAATATTCTCGACCCGCCTCCAAAGATATCTCATTAAAATAAAGTGTAGGTGTAAGTGCCACATATCCAAATTAGTAAATAACTCAATGATTTCATTGAAATGCTGAATACATTAAATATTTTAAGTATTCACACTATATTGTTAAGTCTGAATGCAAACTAGTGTGAATGCTGTCAATTATGTGGTTTATTGAAAAGATCCTGTGAATGTTGTGTCATTATTTTGTAACACCTGTGCAAAGTTACTAAAATATTTGGCATTATTTCAAAAGATTTCTGATATGTTATTTTATTATACTGGAATTTCATTTTATACTCTTTTCTGCTTGACGGAACTCTACTTTCAGGAATGGAAACTATGTAAAATAAAAATTTCAAACATGCATATTGGATACAAATTTTAATGATAACCTGTACGAATTTCAAGGACCTAGAATTGAATTGATTCAATATTTAGATAAAATCCTGCTGTTGTAGTTTCTCTTTTCTCCATGATTAAGCAAAGGAAAAATAAAACCATTTTAAACACTGTTTCAAGCTTTCACGGTTTAACACTAAACTTATATTGTCACTTACGGGATACCAACAATCACGGAAGATATCCCAAAAGTGACAATATAAGTTTAAAACCATTTTACTACCTTTCCCAGTATCACAATAGGTATTAAAGACCTAGTCAACTTGTTGCCTATCAAAATATTTACTGCTATCATTAATCTTTCTGCCAAGCATGCTGATGTAGCTATAATGTTACGTTTGATATTATTATGTCAGATATTATGTGAATTGCATATGAAGTAAGTTACTAGAAAACTGGCATGTCTTAGAACAATTCAAAGACGCCCCAACATCCACAATACTGCATTGTGCCCGTGTGATGGATTACAACCCACTCCCTCTCATTGACGACACCGTTGGCGCAGCGGCTAAGCGATTGGCTGCTGCGCTACGTGTCGCGCGTTCGATTCCCACACAGAACAAATATTTTTGTTTGGCTTCCAGGTAGTTGGTCTGGTTGTTTGTGTATGTGAGTTCTATGTGTTATGTATGTAAATACACCCACAATATGGGAGAAATTCCTATTGTCACAAAGTTAAAAAAAATAATAAATGAGATATGAATCCTATCTCTGAGAACATGTTATAAAAGCTGATTATGCTATTTGGTTGGATGATATTTGTTTTCTTTACTTGCCAAGTACTACACTTGGCAAGTCCACCATGGAAAATACCATAATCGCTTTTCCAACATTTTTACATTCAGGAAACACCTTAAGAAACCAAGCTACATCTAAAAGGAGCTATTGACATCATAAATACATAATTAATGCATGAATCACCAGACATTACACCGCGGTGTGGTAGCAACCTTATTTAGACAGGACAATGACCTTTATGTCTTGGTGATAGAGTTTATTTTACCTTGTATCAAAATACAAGAATGCAATATTTACTGAAACAACAGATATTTGCATAGAACAAGTTGGAAAGTGATTGTTTCTATTACTATCTGGTTAAACCATCTAAGTAATGGCTATTTTGTTCAGAATATAGTCTATTTTTGGTTAAACGAAAGATTGTATCTTGGATTACTTAAACTAAACTTAACTGGTAGTTGGTTGATCCAATTTATTTTATAAATTGATAGTTTGATGTTAATTGAATAATAAACGTTTAATCGTAATTGCATGATAATAATACTTTTCTATAATAATTTAATTAAGGTCATTAGTCAGTTATAATGTGTTTGGCACAGAAATCTAGTAACATAATTGGTTTATTTATTGATGCATAAACGCTAGCACCTATTTATGTATAATAATTGTAAAAAGAAAGAAAACTTGAAACTGCTATGGACTGCCATATTATATTCTCTAATCAGATTGGGAGACGGCTCCTATTGTTGAGGGAATGGTCCACTATCCACACGGGACCATTGTCGACTGGTAGATGCCTCCTTGATTCTAGGACATGCTAGTTTCCTTTCTTACACATATGTAGGTATAATTAATATGCCAAATCAATTAAGTCATTGTATTTAAATCCAATATAATGAAGCAGTTATCATTGTTATTTTTAAACATGAACCTAAATTAAAATGCAGTATTACATCACCCATCGACAATACAGTGCATTAAAATAATCAACTGTTCAATAAAATCATTGACAGACACTTTACTAAAATTTCACTGCAGTCATATCTGGCCAAGGTCTAAACCAATATGAGCTTCAATGTAACCGAAACAAAATAGATTTTCGCATAACTTAATCGTTTTTCTCTAAATATGAATAGTGAAAATGTTTTCAAAGACTACTTACTATATGAAGCTTCGAAGAAAAATCTGCAATTAAAAATAGTCGTTGTTGCACTGCAATAAGGATGCTTTCGGATGCAACCTTCCTACGGATGTCAGCGCCCACTACCATTGGGTAATTCATCTAAATTAATAATTTATTTATATTATATCACTTTCTACGGCCGCGGGCATTGGTGGGCGGAGAATAGGCCACTTGACCAACTTGGCGAGGTCAGAAAAGTTTTCATTTTGTGTACCTAAGCAATTAAGTAAAATATTGTCATTTGGGTCTTTCTGGCGCACTGCCAAGGTCCCATTTTGTTTAAACACTAGTGGCTCGCTCATTAGTCAGTCCTTGACCTCTGGAACCAGCTTCCTAGTTTTTGGACTCTCGTCCACCAATTTGTAAGTAGGTAAGTAATAATTATAAAATAATTATAACATTTTACAAGAACGCAAATTGTGGACCTCTCCAAATATTATTGCTGAGATTTTTCTGTCCCACAGGCGCCAAATATCAGGCGCCAATTCATCAAACCTACATCATTGTCGAAAGAAAATTACATAAAACAACAATTAAAAACGTGACGTCATTTCACTGCTTTCCATGGTGATGATCCTTGAATCCATGCAATATAAACAAAAGCATCGTCATTCGCCTCGTATAAACACCATAAAATGTGGTCACTTTCAATTCTTCAGTACATACTTGACAAAATTCATGTAATTTTTTCACATCTACCATCGAGTACCCATCATCTTAACAGCGCGGAATCACCCACTGCTGGGTATATGCCTCCCCTTTCTTCTGCCACACTTCCCGGTTCTGTGCGTCCCTTATCAATGTACCCAAAACACCTGCATTCATTGGTTACCCACTTTTGCTAAGATTCATGCGGCTTATTCCCAGGCGCTCCATAATTTTATTCTCGGCGGCTCCAAATTAAAAAAGCAAAATAATAATAATAAGTAAAACTTTCCCATGAGGTCCAAAAATTTACAAGTAGGACTTACCACGAAATTATAACATTGATGGTAGCAGTTTGTGTTTTGTTTACCCTAACGCAATTTGGTTTGGAGCCGCTGGGTTTTTTTTTTGTATTTTATTATTTTACTAATAAAATTATGGAGCTGTTGGGAATCAATGTATGGAGAGAAATTGTTTGGAGAACAATAGATTTGGAGCTCCTGGGTATAAGCCATTCATGCGTTAGGGATACCCACTACACATCCCTGAAAGAATCTACAACCTACATTATACATCCATTAAACAGTCACGCCACCTGGTACGGTCCTAAATAATCCTTTGCTTCGTCCACGTTCATACGTAGGTATGGTCATACACGCACGCGCGTTGCGTGTTCTACGGGCTGACCTTTCTGAAAAACCTCATCATCAATGAGTTCTACTATTTAATAGATCATCTATCTCCAAATGTTAAATAATGCAAGCAATAGCTGCATTCCATCAAACGTTGATTAGATGTAGGCGTAGTTTAGTAACGGTTAAGCAACACTTGTCGAGGTCAGCAGATAGATGGATCTCGTATCAAAAGGGCGTGCTTGATTCGATTGCGTGATTGTTGTGTAGTTTTATTATGGTTAACTAAAGCAAGAACGGTATATTGTAGTCAATGGGATTTGATGGGGAAAAAAATGCTGGTCATGCGTTTAACAAAATAATTTTGCCTTGAGTTGTGGAGTGTTAAGTACTGACCACACATTTTGTGTTTACCAGCAACTGTTTATATTTTAGAGAACTTAAAGCATCAGATATGGTTCAAATATGTATAGCACAGAAAGTAAGTCACTGGTTTTAAAACTAAGCTGTTTGACTAAGCAAGCATATAGATGATTAACGATCGCGCAGTAAAGAAAATATATCTAGGCGTATCTAAATTACATTGACAATCATGCTTGACTAGGATTACATCATACACGGGAATTCCCACCTGTCATAACATCCATTATTGATATCATACGTGCTGTTAGTAAACCCCACTTTAGGAACCCCTCTTCAGCATTATTATGTACTGAGACTAGTAGTAGAAAACGTCCTAAGGACGGAGTGCTCTGTACTACGGGTACGGAATACGGATACTACGTCCGCAGTGACGTCCGCTTTTGTACGGTTCTCTTTACTTGTACATAAATGAATTCGTATTTTGTAGGTAGGTAATTGCAGATAGACAGTCGTCCACATGTAGTTGCTAGCTCTATATTGGAATTCTTGTTTCATTTCATAAACCGAGGGGTCTTAACTGTCAAAGCTGTCTAGCGAGACGACAGTAAAAACTCTTTCAGTCGCAAGTTCGTCCTACATGATTTCCCACACGTTGGCCACTCCAATCTTCCGATCACTATAGATAAGCCAATCTATATTTGCCATTACATATATTCTGTCTGTTTATAACGAAAAATACTTAGTACACTTACGCAAGTGCATTCCTTTCATCTTGCTTATCAGACCTATTTAGATTGTGTTCGATAAACAATGTAACATTATACCTATTGATTTGATATCTGATATGAGACGCATGCTGGGTGGAAATATTTTGTAGTTTCGTTTTTTTATTGTTACTTCGAGACCAGAAAATTTAAACCGAATGAATGGCAACTCCTATGAACCTTTGACGTTCTGTTGGAAGTCCAAAAGTCTTAGAAAGAGAAAGCTACTAGGATCTCTCTGATCCCTGTGATATTGTCGAAATTAAAAATCTATTTGTTTAATTAGAAAATTCGACGCTTCGGTAATTGAATAAAGACTTGCTAAATCTAAAGCCATTCTCGGCAAGCAAAGTGTGAAAAAAGTGAGCTAAAAGAGTCTGGGAAGAGTTTTAATTGCAAAACAATTAATGATAAATCTCGGATTGCCATGCACCAATAGCGTGTCAAGTTTAAAGACTGCAACGTAAATAGAGATAGGTTAGGTCCGTCGTTTGTTCGCATCATTGTATCTGAAACATACACAATTATTCGCTGCATTTGACTCTCACGAAATGCGCAGTTAGATAACGACGCAACATGTCTCTTCTACTACACTTGGAAAAAATTCAAAATTGCAAATCATGCCGTACGTTTTTCGGAGTCATCCAGCCCTTTTCAACGAATTTGCATATCTGCTCAATATTGGGCATTTTCCAAATGACTAGGCCTGTGGTACACGGATTTGAATTTACAGTTCGTCGATAAATGTGTTTCGTCATAGGCGATACCTGATGGGTTTATCGACATCTATTCGGCAGAATTCCAACTCTAGTTCAAGAGTTTCTCAACCGCAATCGTTACGAACTGAATTATTCTCCATACCGACACACTTATGTAAATGAATCACTTTCATGTATTTCCCCATCATGCATTGTCTCATCTGCTTTGCACATTTTTTTCTTAACAAAATCACCACTTTTATTTATCGCAACGATCATATACGATCTAGCCACGTTTCCGGCATTATAAATTCTTGTGTATAGGCAATTGTCTTCCGCTCAGCGAGTATGTAATCACTGAGCAATGTCTCCTTCAACTTGACTAGTAATGAATGTGGAAATACGTTATATTTTCCTCTCAATCTTGTGTTTCCTAACATCTTTGATCTTACTTGATATGATAAGGCATCTTTTTGAACGAAGATTTCTTTGAATTTGATAAGTCGCCTTCGAAATATATTAAAGTACTTGACGTGAAACCCTTCGTAATTGATCTAACGGCTGATGGAAATTATGAAGACTTAAAATTATCGCCAATATTTAGATAAGTATTATTTTATAGCATCTAAAATATTAAAGGTCGTCATCCTAAAATATCAAAGGTCGTCATCCTATTTTCGGTGGTTAAGGCATTAATCGATTGCGAGACTGTTTTCTTTAAAGTATATACATATTTGACACCCCTGTGCGAAAAATTTTCAACCAACAAAATGCTTTCGTCTACTATTCTATAGATATTAGATAGCTTTGATCAATATCTGCTTACATTATTCTCTGTAAGTAATTAGTCTAGTAGAAACCCTTTTTAAATTAGTATTAATTGATCCATTTTGGCTATATTACTATTATTGTTGCCTGCCACAAATAGACGATACTGACAGCTAGGAAGCTTACGGTTTATTTATGTTCCAATTTATCAACGATCACCGACAATATTGACATCCCAGAATCAGGGGTCCTACGACCTTTATAATCACGCACTGAACTTTATTCTGTAACAGGTTGCCATCACAGCTAAGGCTGATAATAATTTATCAGCCTTAGCTGTGATGGCAGCCGAGATCATCTCATTATGACTAAGTCCATCATGGATTCCATAAATACGCCCACTTAACAACGCCAAATTAATCATGTAATCTAGAAAAAACATCTGTCATATCTTTGTTGGGATTTAGATAGGAATTTGTTATTGTTTAAAGTTCAAGTGATGAGAATTTAAGATTTAATCACTTAACGTTTTAAGTGTTTAAAATAATCAAATATTTTACGTATTTCTGTTAATTGAAACTTCTACTGCTTGTTGTTTTAAATTAGAAACAGTCACGCCCACGACCAATTCGGTGTTTGCGCATATTTTGTTTAGAAATTCGACCAATTATATCTGTCAATTAACAAGCAATAACTCAAGTTTCAAGTAGTTTGATACGATACGTTGACCTCAGTCTGTTTGGACTCGACCAATTCGTTGATTAGTCCCATTCAATTGCCTTTTTGGGAGAGTGGTATCGAGTGTCTAATTTGTCGCCAAGAGCTATATCTTTGCACTTTTTCATGAACGTTGTGAATCTAGATATTACCACAGCCGCCTGTGGACAAAAACTAGCCATTATATTATTGTTAGTCAGTAAAAGTGGATCGAATGGAGTGCCTCTAGAGAAACCTTGGTGTACTCGTGTTTTTATATAATATTACCCGTTGCTTTAGCATTACGATCTGGCATCACGCATACGGAACTGTTATTGGGTTTTGTGCGTGATGTTTGACAAAGATTATAATTTAGGAAATCAATATTATATTCGCGTGAGAGAGTCGTTGTTCAAAGGACGAGTGGTTTTTCTTTTGATTAATTGCTGGAATAGATTTGAATATTTCGTTAACTTGCTGTTGTAGTTTTTAGGGTTTTGTACTCAAAGGGTAAAAACGGGACGCTATTACTAAGACACCACCGTCCGTCTGTCTGTCTGTCTGTCTGTCTGTCCGTCCGTCACCAGGCTGTATCCCATGAACCGTGATAGCTAGACAGTTGAAATTTTCACAGAATATGTAGGTATTTCTGTTGCCGCAATAATTATTTGAATCAATGAACAAAATGTAAAAAAAGTCGAAACTGGTAGTAGATTCAAATCACCGACGTAGCACGTTCCTAATAGAATTCATAACCGAGTATTGAGTCGCTGATATGTTAGTTATTTCTGCAGTAGGTATATTATCTAACCGCTTCAAGTTCCGACTAGCAGAAGCTGTTCTAATATCTGTCCAGATTCCGATTGTGGCTACATGCCGAACTAGCAAGTGCTAGACCACTGCATTCCTTTCGAATGACGTCGCACTATTTACTAACTCTATTGATCCTACATTCAATAGATTCAAACACTCATTCACTATATTATTGATCACTCCACATTTGTTTGTATGACGTGTCCGCACTAGTACGCATTTTAAATTAATTGGGTCAAGTCAACGCGTTAAGGGTTTGGTATGTGTTACGTTTGATATGTCAGTGGGGCAAAGAATTGATTATGTAATTTGTGTAGTCAATAAATAGGAAGAGGAGGAGCTTGTGGCTAATAACTGCCTCTCGGGTCAATCTTTAGGTTAAGCCGTGCTTGCCTAGGTTGGTCTGTGGATGGGTGACCTATTACATACCGAGTTACCTGCGTGCCTCGGAAAGCAGTTGGTCCCGGCTGTCATTTGTAGATGATGTGTGATGATGAGTGGCCCAAAAAGTCAGACAACCAGCAGTCTTACCAAAGGGTATCGTATTACCCAGTACTAACTGGGTTGTGGAGGTCAGATAGGCAGTCGCTCCATGTAAAATACTGGTATTCAGCTGCATCCGGTTAGACTGGAAGCCGACCCCAACATTGTTGGAAAAAGGCTAGACAGATGATGACAATAAATATGGGTGCAATAACCTGGCTTTAATTTGGGACGAAACAACAAATAAAGAAGTCCCAACCCGTCTTTATAAGCAGCAATTGTCTTGGAAAGTAAATTAGTAATTGAAGCGATGTAGGGCAAGCGTCCAGGTCTCATCTTATGCTGTCCTTTGACACACGTGGTTTTTCTTTACTAAAAGCCCTTGCACGGCTGCAATCCTTTTGACGCGGACACTGTTGCCATCCAGTTCATAGAATAAACATCCATTCATAGTAGCATTGTAAGAAAACCTGTGCCTCTTTTTCATTTGCTCTACGGATAGGCTCAACTTGTTTTATTTGGGCTTCATTTCCTTCGTCGTAAAATATATAGGTACATTGAATCCTCTTTAACGTTTTCCTCACTTACTTAGTACCGTTCTGAATTACCTCCCTGTTGACAAATAGTCCAAACTTACCGTTACCGTCGTCGTCGTTCGCAGATATCTCAATTAAAGTTGAGCATTTGCCTGTAACTTCGAAATGAATTGCGTTAAACTCGAGTTAGTGAGCCGGTTTGACTGTATTTGACAAGTTTGTCCCACTTTTCTGAACTTCCTTACTAGAGCTAGAGGCGTCCTTGGCTGAGGAAATTTTCTAGGATCTCTTTTCAATTATTTTAATGTTAACTTTCTCGTTTTTCATTCGAAGTCTTCTATTCAGTCTTCTAACATCAGGGAGAACTTCCTAAGGCCTTTTATTAGCTGTCATCGAATTTTTATTGACATTTACATCGCCATTCGTAACCCGTCTCTTCCTTTTACAAAAGGAAGCACCGACATTATTTTGTTTACGCGAACCATTTCTTTCCTGCTGTGTCATTCATTTCTGTATCTCAATGCCCGAGTATTTTTAATTAAGTTGCAGAACATTCGAAGACGAGGTTTCTTCGAAGAATGTCACCAGAATTCTTGGTAATAGAAATAGGTGGTAATAGGCCGTATTACAATTTGCTGTTGTATTAATGCTAATGTGGTGGACTTATTTCGCATAGAACCTTCTTGTAGTCGGATATTATACATTCTCGTTGTAGTCGGTCGGAATCATAACTAATGCAAATGGCGCCACAGTATCTTGTCCTGTTCTTTGATACTACATTTCTATTTTCAATTATTGATTTGCAAGTTAATTTATAGTCACAATAGTTTAATGTAAACTTGACGCAATTATACTGAACAGTAAACATACTAAAATGTCTATGACATTTAACACATGATATGCTGATTGGTGTTTTCGCACTTGAATTGAAGTCCTAGAAAATAATTAAAATTAATTGGCGGAAATTATAGAAATGCCAAGATCCCAAGTTAGTTCGAAAGCCACAAAAGTGTCCTTACTCCCAGATGTTAAACTGTTGACGAACTTCTAATGACTGGCTAAACTTGGAATTCAGGGCATTTTCAAAGTGTCGTTTGGATAAAACCTTTAGCAAACTAGTAATAGGTAGGTACTCCATAAGAGGAAACACTATAAAAGTAAACAATCAGTAACTCATAAACTTCACATAATTATCCGTTGATTTACTGCCGTGATCCGTAAAGAGACATAGAATTTATCTTTACATTGAAGTCCCACGCAAATGAGAGTTAAATTAAGGAAACTGTTAATTGAATGATCTGGCCTATCAGTCTAGCAAGCTGGTTGTCTCTAGGACTATCATTACTGGCATAAACGTTGTACCAACAGGTACACAAAGTCCGCCTTTTGTCATTTAAATTAAGGCCACTAGGTCCCACAACAGTTATCAAAAAAAAAGGTTTTAGGGTGTTGCCAAGAGCTCCTTGCCCCCTTCATTTTGTCATCTGTTCGTTTACCGTTCCGTTGTTTTAGTGTAGTAGTGTTTTAGTAATTCAGTATGCTCCGATCCTCCTTGCAGTGTTCAAGAAAATATGTCGCCTAATTAATAATGGCCTAATTTTATTGTGTCTGTAATGTACAATTGCACAATTTTTATGTCGTGTTGTACCGTTCCATTGCATGTCGTGTCGACAATTCTTAAACGGCCTTTCTAGCCTCAATTGTCTAGACGTTCTTACGTGCCTTAGCATGTTGCCATACTTGCTATATGGCTAGCTGATTGTATATTAAGCTCTCGATGGATGCTCTCAAGAGATACTTAGACTACTTAACACCCGCCACTTGAACAACATTGCCTTCACCCGAGCTGTCAGTTGACCGCTTGTATTTATTAGCACAGTCGATCGCTTGAGCTGCCGTGACTTCAATCAGGTAGCCATCTTTTAACGGGTTATGTTCCGTAGAATCTATATCAGCTACTTGATCTAACTGGGTTGTGTTCAAGTAGCCATTGCCATCAAGCCTTGAAGCTCCATTCTCTTCGTAATCTTCATAATGACAGGCTACAGTTACTTAATTGAATCTTGCCTTCCGAAAACAATTGTCTTGCTCATATTCATATGTTATAAACTATAATCAAATGTAAGAAACTTTCTCTAACATGCTGAGCACGAATAATCGTAGACCACACTTGGCGGGCTATAAAAGCGATCTTTAGAAGTGGACTGGATCGAATTGAGACTTCACTCATACTTGGAAAGGAGAAAGGGACGATTAGGCAGATAGAATGCATTGTTATGTCTGTAAATTAGTCGGACTATGGTGCTAATGGACTTCTTTGTAAATCCCACTAGAATGAAAAAAAATCGAAAGTTTGGTAGTCTTGGGTGGATTTAGCTCATTGTGCAATCACCTGGACCTGATTGCCTAACCATTGTTGACCGAAAGTTTAACTATTGACTGAATTCTTGATCAGCAGATGGCATATGGCAAAAAATACATTGAGGTTGATTTTTATCTCCAGGTGCTTGAAAATTACATGTCCAGGCCGCTTAGCATGACCACCGTAGAAACGAAAGAGAATCGACAAATATTTTGTTTATCTGGCATTGAATCGACAAAATGACAGATGATCAAAAGATTTTTTTGGTGGTTCTAAGCTATTTCTTGTGACTAGTTAAAGAGTTTACATAAGCTTGCCTAAACCGTGCCATATTTACGACATCGTATTGATCGAGTCTGTGAAGGTTTATTACCATACTTGAATATTCCATAACCGATCATAAAATCTGTTTGCGTAGGTTTGTAAGAGTCTGTAATAGGTCTGGGGACCTTCTGGAAAACAAATGCTAAATTCTGTGTTAAAAGCTATGGCCAATGGGATTTTCCATTGTCTAAAAGGACAAACTTCCATGACACATATTATATTCCATACTCACCGCCAGTCTGTGGAGTTCAACTGCCGGCTTCTCTGTTTCCCGATCATTATAATAATATGGATCTCTTCAAAGTTCGAGTGAATCGATTTCTTTTAGACAAACGTGCTCCATCGTCGCTTCACATTAAGCGAGTTGCGGCCAAACGCAAGCCTAGTATTAAAAAAAACGTACTTTCCCTATTAAAACCTACATTCAAAAATTCTTTCTACGTAGTGCTCACCTTTGTTTAGTAAGAATTTTTGTGAAAAGTTTCATTATTCTAGACCTGCCAATGCTCTTAAGATTTTCATAAAGTAGAAGATAAAATGCCGCGGCAGAATTAATAAAGACTTTTCTCATAAATAAATTACCCATGTTGCGTTTCTCAGCCAGATTGAGAGGGCTAAGATTTTATGGAGCTTAAGACCAAGTTTTTAACAAGGTTTGTTAAAATATTTACACACAACAAGTTTCCAAGTTTGCAAGATGAAGTTTTGCAAGCCCAAAATCTTTTTGAAGGTACTAAGTCTGGATTTTACGGTGCAAATACTGTTGAAGGACGCTCTAAGGAGTATTTATTCGGTAGTAAAAACACAAAAATCAAAATCAAAACATTTATTTCAAGTAGGCCAGTTACAGGCACTTTTGAATTGGCGAAACAAAGATGAAAATTAAATGTAGCTACAGTCCCAGTCACAAGAAATAAAAACTGTGAAAGTACTGTAGTTGCTCATTCCCTAGCGTAGATCTCTATGGAGAAGAACGGGCTAGAAACTCCATGGACACTCTTTTAAATCCAAATGTTGTTACAATATCTTCGTTACATCATTCATGTTGAGATGGTATATTATGTGAGAACAATGTACCAAGATGTGCACGTTAAAAGTGTCCACAGTAAAAACAAAACAAAAACCAAAATAATTTATTCAAGCAAGCCATGGCAACTAAGAGATGACCAGTCAACACCAGTCACAACTGACACCGCCCGTTCACGGACATGACGCATGGGTTAGCACCATTCAACTCAACTTAATTTTGAAGGGAACTAAATGATCCGACACATGCGCCACCATCAGCGAGACATTAGAGTGAGCATGACATACTCTCAACCGCCAGGGCACATTCAACTCAAGAAAAGACGTAGGGTTCCAGTGAATGATAGCTTTCTAGTACATAATACTCACATAATATGGGCTATGCGATTATATATTACTAAAGAGATTGAATCTATACAATGCAAAGATAATTGTACAATCTTCAGCAGCCCCAACAATACCATTTAATGCTATCAATTTATGCGCGCTGTCCTTGTGGAGCAGGACCAGCAGTGAGCCAAGCATTTTTATCAGCGATTATAATCGCTCAACTTGTAATATGCTTGCTTACTTAGTGTGCGTTTAATGCATGTTTTAAATTTCGTCTCATTTAGCTCAAGAATAATTTGTGGAATTTTATTATAGCATCTCAAACAGTACCCCATGAAAGATGAGTCTAATTTAGCGAGTCTAAAGCCTGGCTGAAATTTTTGGTCCCTATTTCTAGTACTGTAATTATGTCTGTCACCTCTTTTACCAAAAAGGTGCAGATTTTTTCGGACGATACATGACCATTACTTACATTCAGCAAAAGTTCCGCTGTATTGGGTTTCCTATTGGTTTTGTCGTTTGAGACGTATCGACCTAAATGTCAAATGTTACTTTGTTTTAGGTTGACTTGACAACAATATTTTTCACTAACAAAAGCATAAGCCATTTTTCGTAAAGCACAGACACGCGTGATGAATGGAATGTCTAAATTGCACCGTTGGTCTGCGAATTCCCTTTGCAGAAAATGTAATATCTTGGTCTACTTTTTTTTTAGTCCACACTGTCCTTCTGATGGGAAAGACGCCTCCCCCAAGTCCTTACAGAAACTTTTCCGCGATTCCTCGAACCAGCCCTCACAGTACGCATCCAAACTCGCAGGTGTACTAGTAACTTAACAACTTACAAAAATCTAACTTTCCGTTTTTCTCCTCCAGCGTCGCAAGAAGCCCTAGACCGAGCACGACTAGCCCGCGAGAGACGCGAGGCAGAACAGAGGAAACGTCTGGACGAGTTGCGCGCACACGCCGCAGCCGCGCAAGCGCAAAGAGAGAAAAGGGACGAAGATAGGCGCCGAAGACAGGCAGAACAGCGCGCTAAGGATGATGAGAGGCGGGTACAGGTAAGATAGAGTCTTAGTACACTCTAAGGTCGAGATTAATAAATGGCATTAGCACGTACTCACCCCAACACCCAGTGCGAATGTGGTGCTACTGATCGAACCAAGTCCCATCTGCTATAGTTTCCCCAATGACCATTCACATGCACCTCTAACGATCTGGAGCTAAGCCTCTGACGCCGCAAAAAACATGATCGCACATACTTGGCCCGAACATTACGCAGTAATAAAAATACGAGTGGCTCATGTTTCCGTCTTTACCTTGTAATTTGACAGTGACTGGTATAATGCTTAGCAAAAAGTAAAACACGTGCTAAGTAAACTTTATTAATCTCTAGCCAAAACTCTTTTAAGCTAAAATACTTACTAATACACATCAATACATCACTACTACTTATGGCTAAACTATCTCCATGCCCACTTAACACAAAGCAGGTTCAGGTGGCACTTAACAATAATCAAATTACAGACAATACCATTACCTATGTTCATTATCTAAAGTAGTATTTTACCTGATTAATTTATGATGGAGACAATTCTATCCAGCAAGCTAAGCGTATCTATCTATCTTCAAAATATCCCGCATACGTCGTACTCGTTCACAATTTAGGTATTATATTACTTAGTAAAGACTAATATCTCATCAAGTCTCTCTAAAATAAATATTTCATGTTTAACTCTATTATTCTTTTGCCCTTATTGATCCCAATCATTCTGGTGGCAGCATCCCTACATCCATTATTTTCTATTCGTCGTCAGTAGTCGCTGAGTATTAAGAACTTATTGATTCGAAATCGCACTAATAGGCCATACGTAAAATAAATTGCAAAGACTAGATCGTTTAATTTTTCGAAAGTAAAGATACGGAGCGCCGAACTCAAATTCATGTAACGAAACATCGATTAGTTATATAACAAAAACCAACAACAAATTGTTGATTAGTGCGCCAAGTTGTAGATGCTATTAATATCATAAGTGGTCAGCAACCAATAATATTCATGCCCTATAAATAATAGAAGACGACATCTTCGCCGTGGAAGACCCAGGCGAAGAGGGGGAGACGAACTAGACGCCTTGAAAAACGGAAGGAGTAGAAAGAGTCCTTTGCTCAGCAGTGGGACACTATGGGCTGATATAAATATATAAATTACAAGCAAAATACTCGAAGTTCTATCTACCTGTAACCTAAAAAAAACAAGATAATTTGTAAATGGATTTCTCACAATTAAAGGGACAAATAATACAAAAGACATTGTAGGCGTCTAAATCTCTCTGATAAATGACGACAAGCACGCCCTTTGAATAGCATCATTTAGAAGGGACGAATAAATTACTCATTCGGGTTATCTTGGGAAACCTTTCCCTCGCGATAAACTTGGATATGGAACTTAAGCCCTAATCCCTGAGACAGAAGACCAAAGTAACGATCGATGTACTGTTTTAAAAATGATTTAAGGAAACTGAGGAAATACGTACTGAGATGGCAGTTGATAGACGGACGTTCGGTAGAAGAGGACATAATGCTCCGACCCAATTTACGATAAGGGCAGGAGGAGGCAAAAGGACGATGATCACACTTAAGCCCAAACTACATGTACCATATCCGGGATCTATCTCAGCTGGCACTATTCCGATGAAACGAGACTGAATTGATGACAGCACTGTTATGATAACACTCAATAACATCAGCTTTCAAGACCACTTAAACCGAAGTGTAAAGCGAAACTCTTGAGCGAAATATTTTCACTAAAACATGTATTTTACAATTTTTACAAATCATTTCTTGTACAAGTCGGTAATTGAACCCGGGCTACTTTCACTGTGCGAGCAAAATAATGGTTACGGTAACATACGACGGTGAAAATTAGAAATTAACTTAGAAAACAAAAACGTTGTTGTCGTTATAAATGTTATAGTTTGTAATGTGCTGTTATGCTGATGAGGGATTAGAATCGGGGGCAACGAAGCGGAGAGGAAGAAATATCTTGGAGATGTTAGTTAAATCTTGTTTGCTTTGCCTTGGTTCAGCAAAAGCAGAACATTCAAAGATGCATACGATCACCGTGAAGTTGAAGAAAATAATAAATTTTGAGAATCGTATCACGATTCGCATCTCATCTACAAAAACAAAATCAAATGCAAAAGTAACACTACAACTGAGCTAAATGCTTTAAATGTTAGAATAGACTGAAGAAAACGAATGCTAGTAGTTATCGATACGAAGACAAATTGCCCTAGCTACGTGACCTCTAAATTCTCAACAGTCAATTACAGAAAGTATAGTACTCAACCACCAGTCTCTGACAGGTTAGTACTAAATACTGATCAAAATTACCTTACCGGTAAACATACACTGCAATGATTTAAGGAAAATAACAAGGTGTGCTAAATATACTATTTATATTATGGTTTTCGGATGAGCTATTCTTGTTCGCATTAAACACGGTTCATTTGTCCGTTATGAGTTCAAGGTTCATATAATAGACGATTAGGTTTGTAACATATGCGTTCGTGTTTCTAGTTTTATGTACTACATTGTCTTAATTTCTGGGTGAGCGGAGATCTGTAAACAATCTCTATGGATCAAAAGATCTGGGGTTTCTCTCGGTTTGGTTGAGAATACAGTTCAAGGGCGCAATTTCGCTGAAAGGCATTTGATGTAGGGTTTACCGCAGTCGATAAAATTCTTAGTATGACTACGAATGCCTCGATTTCACACTCAAATCCTTAAGAACTTGGAGTTTCTCTGCAAACAGGAGCTTAAGTAATTTTAAACAAAATATGAAATTCTGGCTCCTTCATAAAAATGGCTCTAGTTGCTTTATTTACTTTTGGTCTTCACCTTGATTGCTTGAATGAAAATCAGTTGTGTCTACCACTTGAGAGTAACCGCTATCTTGCTGTTGACTTGACCGCAGTAGCTTGGTTTCAGGTTTTTTTATCTAGATTCACAACTTTCGCGTTTATGTAAACAAATTCAGCTAAAATCTTTTCCGTTTCTCATTTCGCCAAACAACATTTTGCACAAATGCTTGGCCATAAAAAAGCATTGCAAACAAAAGGCGGACTTTCACAGCATTGGCACATTTTAGCTTAGTTTTGTTAGTACCTAACTTAGCTGCCAACAATCGCATCTGGTTTTTATATTCTTCTGTTAGAGGTCGTTTTGTATTTTCAGTGACCTTGTGTTGTTCAGCCTCACTCAATCTATTCTGTTGGGAAGGTTTTTAAGACCCGCTGTTTTTTCCTTACTCTTACCTGTCGACTATAAACAAGATTTAGTAGACAAGGGTTAAGCTGTACGGTTACCCGGGCTAGGATTCTTTTTTTGGTTTCTAGAAATGAAACTCATTGTACAATAGGAGTGAACCTGCGATTAAGATAGATGACGAGAACAATGTATGTGGCTGAGAAATTATTATATATATATAATAATTTATATATATATAATAATTATTATACTATTATACTCATTGATTTTCTACGGAGCAAATATCGTTTGACCTCGTGTGACTGACATAAATTTTTCCTAAGCTGGCATAAATGTAGAATTTATGCTAAAGATTATAGCATATACTGCTAGAATCATCCCAAAACAAATCCAAGCATCTATCTTCAATATGTGAATATATTTTCTTTTTAGAAAATATTTTCTTTGAACATAAGGATATTGGATATGTTTTTGTAAAGAGCGCCGAATGTGTACTTTGGCTCCATTCAAAGAGTCTCGATTTCTTCTATCGATTTTATTTGACCTTTTATGTATGTCTGGTTAGCTTTCATGTTGCGTGTAGCGTTGTCTAGTCAGTACATACATGAATAAACAAAACCTAATACATATCTAATTTGTCAACTGCTGAATTGAAAGACCGAAATCACGTGTTCGTACTTCGTATACTACATAGTGTCTGGATTGATCGAATCCATTGATACGAAATCCGGAAGTGACCAGATTAGACAAATTCGAAAACGTCGTACCTACATTGTAACCATTATTCAGGTAAATTCATCTTCCCGGAATCCCTCAATCCTTTGGCAGAGGTAGATTACTTTTTATTGGCACAGTGCAATATGCAATCCAAATATTAACCTCTTCCGCTTGACTGCTGTTAAGAGCAGGTTAATCACAACAGTTTAACTGGTCGAATTGAAACAATCTGTCGAAGCCCTAGTTGTCGGGCTATTTTGGTTTTATAGTATAGTAGTGACGTCAGGAGAGAGTTAGGAAACACTCAATGAGAGCATTGCTATTTAAATGCCGTCTAGTACAATAGGAGATGCTCTCTTGCTGGTTTTCGAGCTCTTTATCATCATTCTTCTTCATATCATCAGCTTCTTAAATAATCTGACAAAACGATAAAAACATTAGACCTGATGTTGCCATTACTTTTGAGCTTATACAAATCTATTCTGTCCCTTGTTGGATAGTATCGTATTAAATCCATCTTATCCTATTAATAATGTGATTTGCTCAGAAGCCGCTAAGCAATTTAATTAACCCTTAAATACCTTCATTAATAGCCGTTTTTTCACAAGCCGGCAAAGCTTTCTCTAGCGAGAGTAAAACATATTCCCAGATCATCAATCTCCAAGCCTGCACCCAATATGGCGATTCACACAATCTTCTCCTCTCTTAACACAAGTTCTGCAATATCGATTGCGGTTACTCCGTGCAATCAATAAGGGTGATAACGGACTCGACAGTTAGTCTGCGGTCAATAAACCGCCGTGCTTCTGACATGTCCAATTGGCTGGAAATGCTGGGCGTCGGCTGTCGAATTGATTAAACCTGATTAGAGCAAGATTTATCTGATTCCGTTTTTAGTTGTTACTGGAAGGATATGAAAAGGAAGTCATAGTTATAAATGCAGACATGCCATTCCTTTTGGGTGGAAATGTTGAATTATAAAATATAGATACCTTTTCTTTTGAGAAATTGGATTTTCAAACCTAAAACAGCGTTCAGAAGTCAGTCAACTATTTTACGTACTGCGTTGCATTGAATGAGACAGACGGGTTGCGGCCATGGCATTAGCAAACGCGTTAGACAGCCCAGTGAGCAAGGGCCCTTAGACCTTTATTACGTGCTGCAATTAGCATAGTTCTAACCGCCGGTGCGGCTTGATTAAAGACTTTTACCTACCTCTAGGGCTTGAATGTTCATTTATGAACTACTGTGAAGTCTATATTTTGTGCGGGGTTTAAAAGGCATCCGTGGAATTCTCTCTTAAGATTTCTAGAAGCTGTAATTATAGTTTTACTTGCACAAATATTTAGTCTCGGAAGAAATATTTAGGTCAGACAGAATTACTCTAGTAGCCGTCGTTAGGGTATAATCTTACTATTTCGTGGTACGAAGGTATGTGAAGAACTTAGGACCAACTCCTATTTCCTGTTTGGTATCCCAAATGACGTCAATCATAAGGAAGATCGTAAGGATACAATTTATGAGGTACCACTCGGAGGCCCGGCCCGGTTGTAGTGTCTTATCGTTAGCGTGGTTGCGTAGGTCGATAGTCGTAAATCCTATAGGGTCATCAAAGTTGGCAAAACAGAACAATCCTCTATTCATCCATGGGGTTTATGTGTAAGTGAAGGTGACTGGAATATTGCATTTGCACATTCTCTTCAAATTCGTGAGCTCCGCATCAGCAACGTTGAATGGTTTAACTTACATGTACGTCACCTTTACATAACTCGTCCTTGCTTAGATGACATCACACATTCCCACGCACGCCCGCTGACTGTTTTAACGTGAGCTACAGAATATTGATTATTAACAGATAACAGAGTATCGTTTATTTAACGATCGTGTAAATCGTCCTACATTGAAGGATTGGAGGAAATTTTCCAAAATTGCGCATGTTTTTTGCTTTGGTAAATTATTCGTGGAATTCCAAGGTTCGTTTTATTTGACCTGTCGGAACTATTAATATTTTTAAGAACCTGTCTATGAGGTCAGGTCTAATAATAACGAATTCCATCTCATCTTAAGTTATTCAATAACGAAATGTTTGTTTACTAATTTTAATGAAATGCAGTACTCGCCACACGCCTTCGTGTCTTTTGCTTCCGGAACATGTTTCTGGCTTACTGCCAAAGTCCCCTCTTCCGAAAGGAACTAGTCATGCTTTGAACTATGAACGATTCTATCCGACTGCAGCATTAACCATTCAGTAATCTGTTCTACCGGTAAATGTCACCTATAATCTGAACATGGTATTTCTTTACGACCTTTCCAAATATCAATGGAATGTGGCTGATTCTGAATTCCAGTAAGGTTAGTTGTTTACACAACCTACCTCGTGTTTTAGCTTTTTTCTATACTTTTCTGACTTGTTTCAAATTATTCATGTCATCCAGTTCTATTACTTCTGCCTTTTGTATTGTCGTCCTGTATCTGATCTCTGTCTTCTGAATATAACTTCTTATTTCCTTCATTATTTTACTACGTTTTGATCTCTTGTGGATTTGTACGCGTCTTTCCAACTTTACTCACCTCACTAGTGTCAAAAAGTGCGTTAATACTAATACGATTAAGTTCTTCAAGAGATTATCCGCTTTCCGCTAACATAACTCAATCCATCAACGCTGTCTCGTTACAATTTCACATTACATCCATTTAATTACTAGAAAACTTAAAGGTTAGTGTATGGTGTTGTATTATCAAACAGTTTTATCGCATGTTTATCTACCGTGTTATTCTGATATGTATCTGCAACCGCCGACTGTGCATCCGAAGTATTATGTTCAACATTTGCGTACGGATTTTTAGTTTTTCTTGTTAGCTTTGTAGCCAAAATTTCGCATGGCAAATGGAATGAGTTTGCTGCAGTACTAATAAACTCAGTTACCAGATATTTATGATTTCTTTTTGTTTAATTTAGTAACGTTACCTGCAATGACAAGATGTGCACTGCTGAGCATGGGCCTTCCCCATTAATCGTTGCAGTTAATGATCCTTAGGGGACAACACTATAATCATCACGGTTGGCGGAATTCGCTAACGGCGACATCCGAAACTTTATTATGACTGTATTTTTAACAGTTGTTCTAGCTGTATAATGAATCGAACAATTGGTTAATGAATTTTGTTCATCAGCAATGCAAATCAGGAGACCTTTGTCACAGCTACCACGGAGAGGAGGCCTGTGCCCTGTGTTGGGAATATTATAGTTTGATTTGGCTAATGCAAAATACTTCTTCCTCGGTTCTTTATTTATTTATTTTAGTGTTGCCATAGTCATCTGTTTATCTGGATCCTGCTAGGATCGTATCAGATATTGGTACAGTCAGAATTTTCGACAGTACAATTAGGTTTTTAGCGGATGACAATATAGTGTTATTTAGGTGCTGCCCTTTCACCCCACAAAAATCACGTTTTTCCCACTAAATTGGACATATCATATTGATCTGAACACGTTTATCTGGGCAGACAATAGCACATCAGGTGACCAGGTCAGCGTTACATAAGTGCTCTATTGTCAATGAGGTCATGCGCCAACTCGTGCGAGTTACGAGTCGTAGTATGCGTGTGGGCAAGTGATGTTTTTGTTCATGAGATGTACTTCTGGTATTGTTTTTAATGGTGTTTTATTTATTCATTAGGTCTGTTTTGTTCAGATAAATAATGGAAGTAAACAGGAACCCTGCAAATATAACCTAGCATATATCATTTACTTGAGCAGTCGTGTCAAAATACTATGACTTTACATTGATTTTTTGCTTTAGCTCGTTGCAATAAGGTACTTGTTATTTGCTGCTTGAGTTATTGCCAAAGTCTTAAAATTACTGTATAGTTGTTAATGATTTATTAGGCTCCAAGATGATTGGCGCCCAACAAGACACGGGAAAAATTAACCACATAATAGGCATGACGACAGTATCAAAAAATTGCAAATCTATTTAGTTCGTCAGTTAGAGTAGGTATTGGAAATTAATGGACACATATTTTTTGTTTTTGTAAATCAATGAATATTGACAAAGATAAAACGCATCAAAACTCGGGAGTGGGGATCGTGACGTCAGAACTAGGTATAAATTATACCTAGGCGTGACGTATCGAGAATTTTAAAAGCGTCATAACTTCGTCAATTTTGGTTTACGTAACAAAAGAATAAACATTTTTTATCGTCTCGTCTATTATACCAACAACGCATAACCATATTATCGATAGCATTTTGTAAAAGTTTTATCATGCAGTAGAGATAAGTTGTATGACCAACGTTTTCATATAATGTTTGTCATGATGACAACATTATAAAACAATAACTAAAGAATAACGGACTTTGCAATATAATAAATCTAATCTAAAGTTACTTAACACCCTACTCTTCACTCTGTACTAATGTTTAGGTACCTTTTAAGATCGTTATTTATGTTTCCCCATCCATTACATTGAGTAATATAATTTATTAAAACTACCGTACATGTCAGTAGGTTTTAACAGGAACATATTATGTGACGCAATTTGTGAAGTAATTGTCACTTACGTTTTACTTATTACTAGTAAATGATTCACTGGCGATAAACATTATTTCTCAACCTATGGGAAAGGTACGGGAAACCAACTCTAGAGCTATAGAACTCTGTCGAAAGATCTAGAAAAGATCAATGTAAATAGTCTTCATAGGGATCGCATCAAAGCTAGAGTGAATCGGTTTCTTCAAGGCAAGCGTGCTCCTAGGCCGCATCATCGCTTCACATCAGGATCAGGCGAGTTGCAGCCCGCGCAGTGTTGGGTTTCGTAGTAGCCCGTTATCACATTATAGAACGAACCCGTTGGTACAGTGCCATCTAGCGGCAGCTTTGTGAAACTTATGATAATTTAATGTTTTTTTTTTGTTTTTTATTTTAGATTTGGTTTTTCAATGCAAATCTTTACCCGTTATAAACAAGCAACTACTTCATCTTAGTCACTTTATAGGATTTATTCTAAGGATTTTGTATGTTGTACAAAATTATCCAACACCCAAGTTCAACGAATATTACTGCTAAACTAATAAAGTTATCTTAACCGCTATAGTTTTCCTTGAAAGTTCATGAAATGCACTATCATCTAGAATTTTTCCAGATTTTTTTAAGCCAGCAGTTTAGCTTTTAGAGGAGGGGGGGAACGCCCTATTGGAACAAAAATTTGCAATTTAAAGTTTAATATTTCGTAAATGAAGCATTACATCGAAAAGTAGTATTAGCAACTCCTAAGTCATTTTAAAAGACCTATTTAACGATTCTCCACACGATGGGGTAGACGACGAAAAAAAAATTACACTTCACATGTAGGGGAGCTACCCTAAAAAAATATATTTTTCAAAATTTTATTTCACCACTTTATCGGCGTTATTGATATACACACCTCAACAATTTACTACAGCTCTAATTACAGCTTTCTAGTACTAATGGTCTCTTAGCAAAACCTCGGACACACAGACGGACATGACGAAACTATAAGGGTTCCTTGTCAGGACTACGGAACCCTAAAAAAAGTGTTAGACCCGTGCAAAAAATGAAAACCCATGAAATTTTTAACACAATACGATTCAAATAGTCAAGTAGGTAGTATTTTCATCATAATTACACGCTGTCGCGGGCTACAGCTACTGAATAAATTAACAAATAATTTGACCGTGATCGATTTCAATATTGTTCAGTGAACTGCCTGCCGAAGTAACTGCATCGCCATCGATCCATCAAACAAACGTCAAATTATACCTTCACTACTTTTCTGTTACCTTTAGGTCATCGATCATTCTGCTGTTCATATTACCTTCACCATTGACTGCTAAATTAGTGACCCCGTCATAATATGGGCACTTGACCTTATGATCTTGCGAGCTATGTTCATATATTTATTCAATAATATCATAGATGGTGTTGTTGTTTTTTTGTTCGTGAATATGTCTCTCGTCCAATCCATTCTTGTCTAAAGACCCCACACATCGCTTTCAAATCCCGTTTAACTCTTAAACTCAAAATACAACATCCAATTTACTCCAAACTACTTAAAGTCAAACATTCATAGGTAGGAGTCCTACGAAAATACACACGGCGTGCATCAAAAATAATTTAAAATTAACTCTACGCCACGCGTTAAGGAGTGAACAAAAATAGGGAGGCCACTTCCTTCAGGACTTCTCGGATAACGGATTAGTTAAGGACAGACGGGACACTGTTCTTCGAGTTGTTGTTTATGGCTAATTGCGATAGTCTTCCAATTCCCATGATAGGATAAATGGTCACTTTTCTGAAGTCGTCATTGAAATTACCAACTGTGGAGAGTGATAAACGAAGTGCACCAAAGGACCAGATTGTTATAATATCCCCCACTGTGATAAATCTTCCGGACTCGGTAATGGAATTGCCTATTTGTTATCAATAAGCCCCACCAGAAATAACAATAAATTGTTCTTGCGACCCATGCTTTGTAGGGTTCTTACTATTTGGCAAAACATCGAGTTTTCAGACCGCATCAAAATCTGTTGAGTAGTTCTACAAAACAACACGATTACACTGACACACACGATAAGCGACTTAATTTTTTTAGTATTTACGTATAGATTTCTTGTTCAATTTCAGAAAAGATTCAATACCTACAAAACGGCCTTTTAATTTAAGTTTTTTTTTTTTATTTTGTTTCATTTACTTGATTATGTTCAATCTCTTTGCAGGTAAATCATACGACAGTAAGTAACACTTGAATATTCAGTTCTGCTAGTGTACAAGTTTTGTTCTGTGGCCGCAGTGTGGCTTTAAAGTGGCGCGTCTGAGCCTCTAAGCCGGCTTTCCGATTGACTACTTCGATACAATGACGATATAAAATACCGCAGAAGCTGTAGCAATGTTTCTATTGTTGGTTTATATATAGAGAAGTTTCGCTACCGAGACTATAGTTGTAAATTTGAAGTAGGAAGTGCGATATTGTTCTGTTGTTAGTTTATTGGCATAGCTGAGGTAGTATCTTGTGAAATTGACGTGTTTTCACTGTGCTGTGGTGAATTTAAGACGTGTTTGTGTTAAGTTTAAAATAAAAATTAAACAGTTGAATATAAAGTGGGTGAACCTAATTGACTTAGAAGTGAATGAACGCTAGACAATGGCGTGAGTTAGCATGTTTAGTGCTACCTAAGTGAGACAGTGAATGATTACAGACCAATTGAAAAAGAAAGCTTTACATCTAGTACAATAACTACTAAAGATGCACTGGACGAAACAGAACGGCGAAAACTTCAGACCCAGGGTAAGCAAAATAACAAAACAAACAGTTACCTAGTCCATTAGAAATAAAAGTGCTGAAGAAAATGAAAAGAACTGTAAAACATTTAATAAAAACTCCAAATGCATTTCACAAGAGAAATCTGGTGCAGGAATTTGTTACTAATAGAATTGTGGAATATGTGCAAACTGTAATGCAAAAATTTATGTTTTAAAAACCACTTTGAATGCATGGCCATGGTGCAGCCATCTATGTAAGAAACGTCTATTTGTATTGGTTCAACGCAAACCAGATAATATGTATTTAGACCAAGATAAAAGAAAGTGACTCAAGGACGCGCGAAGAAATTCGCAAACGTTTACTTGAGAATTTTATTTCGTTTTCGCTGAATTTTCTAGGCGTTTTTAATTATTTAGGTCATGCTTGCACTCTTTATAAATTTACCGTATAAGATATGGCTTTAACACACTTAATACGACCATGGTTAATGTAGATTTAGCTTGTAGGAAATTAAAAAAAAATTATGTAACATTGTTTCACTAATAATTTTAATTTGAAGAGCTAATTCAACCAAAACACGGGAAGAGTTAAACAATGCAGCAACAAAGCATGCAAAACGAATCTGAGTAATTAATGTAGACAGATATAATGAGCATGCAAGAACAGACAACCTCCTAGTCTACATAAAATCGACAAGAAAATATCGTCTAGAAATAATCGAAGAAAACCAAGCACTATTACTAGAATTACTAGAATGTTGAATTCATATTGCAGTAGCCCAAAAGATAGTCTATAACATTGCTCCAATGTCCAAAGTAGAAATGATTGTATACTATCAGTCGTTTCACCGCACAACGCACAAGTTGGCACGACACCGCACAGATAAAGTCAACTCAAGAAACAAGTTATGACGCTCACCGAAATACAGTTGGTGGAGAAATTTCATGTTATATGAAAACGCCTAAACTGGAAGGTCCATAATATAACGTACCCGGATTTGGGTTTAAGGCGTAAGAAATCTAGCAAATCTTGAAGAAAAAGTAAATGAAATAGACAAAGATCAACACACGTCAACAGACAACCACGTTGTTATAAAAAGAGTAGCTAGCCAAAGCTAATCGGAAATGACTGACGTCACAGGACGCTGCAGAAAACGCCGCATTCTTGAAGACTAGTGTTCTTGACTCCATCCAGCACTTTACCGCAGTCGTTCAACCCTTGTGGGCGTAGGCTGGTATTCATATTCACGTATCGCACTACGGTTCGATGTACAGACGCGAGCACTAAAATGTTACACGTTGCAGCTTTCAAAAGTGATTTTCTCCTACTATTTTGATTGGAGTAAAAAGCTGCTACGAAGAATTGATCTTGAAACCCATGCTTCTATAAATGTGGTCTTACTTCGAAGTTTCCATCGATGTTTCACGAGAAAATCGCTTTTGAATTTTGTTAAGTGTAGACCCGTGACTGTACACTCTGTCTAAACGTATATCGTGTAGCCAACGTTTTGTTGATATTACGCGCTTGCTTCCGTTTTTAGAATGTTTTGCTGTCGTCATAATTGTCTGTGTTTATTGTGCTTCAGCTTTTATTTTGTGCTTGCATTTCTTGTTGTGTGAAACGGCGAAAAAGGGGGTGGCAGTTTGTTCTTGTGTGGGTTTTTTGAATGTCTTGTATACTAAGTGATGGTTGCAGCGGAGTAATATATTTTTGAATGTCTGATAAAAAAGAGTGTTATATTTTTGCTCAGTTGTAACATAGGCACTACGGCTGAAAAAAGTATGTAGTGTTTTTTCGCAGCGTCCCTGAGGTGTTTTTTCGCAGCGTCCCCCTGAGGAGCGATAATTGGACCTGTCTACCTAGAGGCCTATGTTCAAAGCATTTCATTCGAGCGAGATTCTCATTCGGCTAATCCCGTATGGATAACACAGGTGTAATTTCGCACACCCACGTTGCCTACGTGACGGTATTACACCCCACGTGATAAGGACGGTCTGATAAGACAACAGATTTGACAGGCACTATCTAAATCCCTAAAGTTATTGGAAAATATTGATGCTAAAATCCACTCTTGCACCATTTGCGAAGATGGGACTTCACATAATATTTAAAGGAATAATGATTCGGAGGAATTAACTTCGAATTCCACTAAAATAATACCAGAACACTGTTTGTTTGTTGTGATGGCCTACGTAAAGTAAACGTAAACCCGCATACCGACTCTAAGCAAACAAGATAGAACTAGTTTTGTTTAAAAATCCGCGAACATAAAACCCAATTTATATCCGAAAATAGATAAAAATTCTACGGCTAACAATCAATTCCCACCACGGCAAATCTCTCAGAACTCATAAAACGAGTTAAATCAACACTAACAGTTTGATCTAAAAATATACCGTACAAGTTTTAATGAATAGCTTAGGTGCAAGCGCAGCCTAACCGAATCTCGACGCATTTTTCAATGAACATCAAATAGAAGTCGGACTTCCTCTTCTTAATAGTCTTGAGTGGCTCAAAACTTTCATGGAACGATATTTCATAACGATCCTTTGCCGAAAATAGTTTGCCCAAAAAAGAAATCATCGATCCGTTGGTCTCAGTGGTCCTAGTATAGATAGTAATTAAAATTGTGCTGTTGAATTTCTTTAAGACTTTTGGCATTATTAAACTCCTCAACTCAAGCCCCCAAACCCACTTGGAACCTGATACAGTCTTGGCAACTGTGGGTGTAAAACTTTGTCTTCAGTCTAGAGGATTAAAAGCGTTGTAGCGTCTACTTAAAAATAAAATAAAAATGTCACCAAAACACGCCGAAGTTTGGTGACGAAGACATGACATTGACGTGCTTGCCAAACTAGGTCGGTGTGCTGAAATAACGTGAAGTTTACCATGTGTCTGATAATGACCTTGAAAGGGCAGATGCTAATTACCTTGATATTTTGGATGACGCTGATGAGAGGGTGCTCTAATTTTTAACGATGGAATCATTAGCAATATCATTGTAAGCAAATATTTTGTATTAGAGGGGAAATACAATAAAATTGTAAAAGAACAAAAATGTACATAGTTAAAATTTAATATACTTAACTGCGGCATAAAAGACACATTTACCTACTAAAGCATTTACGATCCCATACCTTGCATGTCGGCTCATTATTTCCAACATTTCGTCGTATTGTTCCATTTCTCTCACGAACATTCGTTACCCGTATTCAGTATTATTCAAAACATGTGATAAAAAGATGCCGTGAATATTTTGCATTAATAATGTTGTTTAAACGGCGGTCCTGGCGTGCCAAGCGATCCGAACGGGCGATGATGCATACTTCCTGTTGTTCCGAATCTTGGAGACATCCATTTAAGAATTACTTGTATTTTTCGGCTTGTTGCTACTCGGATACAGCGTGTATAGCCATTGTCGGGTCCTGGTAACAAATAGGGCCAAGGCCAAACCATCATCTGCCATTAATCTTGGTATAATGGATTATGCGGCAGAGGTGCGGGCATTCACCTGTGTGTTAATAACATGGTAAGGTCATCTATCCACGCCCGTCGACTGTCATGCGTGGAGATTACCTGCAATATCTTACAATGCCATGTATGTAGTAGGCGGAAGAGCATTTTGAATTCTATTCCGAGGCTATTTCTAAGCTAATTATGCCTACATACGTTCCAAGAAACTGCGGGATCTATCAATAAAAATATTTGTTATCTTTTCTTTTAGACTTTCAGGGTCTATTCACATGTCCTTCTTATTCTTTACCTGTTCACACTTACATCTTTGTTCTGTAAGTTTCTAGTCTCCGTAAATCTATCTGATCAGATTATATAGTTGCCTTGTTCAGTCTGCCTTGATGGATCTAAGGTGTGTTTATAATCTTATATTGTTTCCTGAGCCGCCGTTGCTGGATCAGCGATTGCGTCCGGTCAAGCTGAACGGAGATATCGGCTTACCGCGCTATTTCCTTATCAGGCCCTTGTGACGGTTTTTGTTAAGTGATTCACTGAGGATTTATTCAGACCAGTTGGGATTTTGATTTCGCAATTTATATTTTGCTTTTAAATTGAGAGCTGTGTCTACTTATGAGATCATGGTTTATTTGAGAATGGCTCTTCAGCTTTCTTAGTCTTGATATCTATTGTGTGAGTCGGGGCGCCCTAGCATATGGTTTTGCCTACCAGATGACGTGCCCTATTTCAGCCCAGTGATCACTTACTTTGATGAGCAATAAAAGCAATTTATGCGAAGTCGTCAGTTAGGTTAATCCTCAAATGTATGCTTGTTCTCATATTTCAGAAAAAGTCATACATGATTTACCTATATGTTAAGTAACACTATAATGGCAATAATTTCGCCATTAGTATTTAATGTGAAATATTGATTGTTTATGAATAATTTTACTTCTATTTCCATGTCTGGAAATGTAAATCATAGTTATTGACTGGTCATTTTCTCGCGTAAGTGGCTGACTAGAGGAAATTGTGATCAGAGTGCTCTTAAACGCCAGTCTAACGACTTGACACTACTTAGAAAGACTGGAGGTTATAAACTTGCTTTCAAAGGTTCTACTATGTTTCCTGCTGTTATTAGTTCACGATAAAAGTCCATGTCATTGCTCTGATCTTGAATGTACCGTAAAATATTCTCTTCTTTTCGAGAACTCTAACCGTCTTTGAAAACTCCTTTGGAATCCTCTATATAGTAGTCTTAATTTATGTATGGGAATTGACTTAACATTAAACCAATTGACGCGATGTTTTGCGAATACTAATGAGTAAGCATCTTAGTACTCAATAATGGGTATGTAATTGTCTATACACAACCTTGTACTGATATATTATAAAGTCCATTTTTAGATTATCTCTCAAAGTTCAGTGTTATAATACTCCTTTTTTGCGTTGGGGGTTAAAAAGGGCTCTTCAAAAAGTACTTGCGCCGCCGCGGGGATCGATCCTGCGACTTGAGCAGGAACTTGAAAATTAAAATCAACCTGTTTAGAACCTTGAACTTGAATATTGCTCGACCTTGTGGTTGCACAAGGTCGGGCAATATTCAAGTTCTTGATGCTTATGGCCATTAGCGACCAAGGTCATGGAGCTCATAGTAAATAGTTAAGTTGTAATATTTTCTGTATTCATACAACATTGTATGTCGATTCTTGTCTGCTAATTAGTCTAGAAACGTATTGTCTTGTCAATTCTAATAATAAAATAATGACGAATATGCTTCTAGGACAATAGATGCAGTACGAAGTCTGTATTGCACGTAATTATTTGAATTCACAGTCAATTTGTTCAAAATGCTGCTGAATTTTACTGTATTTGACAGAACAACTGCTCGTATTTTAGAACCGTTTGGTGTGAATATTGTCGCAATGATAGCCAATTTTTGGCACAGGAGAAGATTACAAATGCAGAAATGCATGCTGGAACTGTATCTCGATCATTTTAATTAGGCAGTTATAATAATCCTTCTCAATTTCAAAAGGGGTGAGTAAATACTATGAATGTAAACCGAAGAACACATTGTTTTCCATAGGAGTTCGTCCAATGAAAGAGACGCGTGGTTGCAACGTCAGTGGGGCTAATCAGAATCTACAACGTAACTCGTAAGGAATGATTCATGCGGCATTCACGTTGTTCGTATAGATAGTTAGTCTCGATGAAATATGTGTGGTAGGATCTGGGATTTCTGGGACGCATTGTGTTCTGCATTTGTAGGGGCTAGCTTGGATCGGATACTGCTAGGTTAAATAGCAGATTGTCTAATTTGTGGTAACTAACACGTGGTTCATAATTAAGAATGCACAGAACTGTTAAATGGTCCTCCAATTTTTGTACTGGCTTACATCTGTACCTAGAACGAGGTATTGTAGGGACTATCTTCGGTAGATGTTGGTTATACACTTCATGATCAGAACTTGAGATGCATGTCGCAATAAAGAGTTAGCCAACACAACACCAATCTTGCTAATCAAACATCAGTAAGTGTACCCAAAAAAATACGTAACTAAAACATGGTTTGAGGCCGCTGACTGGAGTCAACAATAAATATACCAGACAGACCATTTGTAAAGCATCTTGGAAGATCCAAGATTACTCGTAGTCTTGATTTAATAGTTCCTGGTAAATACACTATTATTTATCAAGCGGCGGGCGGTCTCAAGCCCAAAGAGACTAATCTTTGCAATACGTTTGGCTTAGACCCGAATTCAACCGAAACTCCGGAATATTTCGAAATTCTGCGAAACCAGACTGTTGCACCCAAAAAACTCATACAACCGTTACTTTGCAATTTCCTAATCGAATGTTTATCACAGTAAAATGTAATCGAATCGTTTTGCGTTGTAAAATCGATTGATCTAAATGTTAAATGCAATTTATTGGATGTTTATCGGCCACTCCTTTTTGTGAGTATCTAACTCTAGGTGCCAAGATTGTGATTGGTAGTTTTCCAAAAGATATCTTTTGGTAGATAATGAGTAAACTGATTGAATCTGAAATCAATTTCTGCTTGAAAAACCATAAATATTTTGAAAATGTTACTGGTTATTGCGATCAGTATAGAAAAAGAAGGTATAGTTACTGTCATCCTGTATCATCCCAATTCCCACTGCTAGGGAAAGACCTTCCATGTCTTCCAACTTTTCCTTCCTGGGTTAAGAAAGTGTGTTTGGTTTGTTTATGTTGCCTTTCGTCTTCTGTGTTAGGGTCAGGGCTCCAAACATGTGAATAAATTTAAAGTCTGCTTTTGCCTTGTTACAGGTTGAAGAACGCAAGCGTGCGATATGGGAAGCATCAATATCGCGCCGCGAGGCGTTGCTGCAACGAGAACGCGATCGGACGGAGCGGTTGGAGCGACAGCGCGCCGCTCGCTCCGCTCCCCGGCCAGCGTTCGCTTTCGGCTCGTCCACACCTCGACTACTTGAGCCGGTAGACTCGGCTGGATTCTTCTGGGCCGCGCGCAGGTTAGTTTTGTTGATTGTTACTGTATCTCTTTCGGGCCACGTTGCAAATTTATATGTTGCAACGTGTGTGTTACGTGTTGCGCTAATAAATGCTCTGTTAATGATCATTGATAAATGAAAAAGTGCTTACTAAACTTTGCACAACAATTTTGTTTTTACACAAGTTCTCAAGATTGTGTAAGCAGACTTCGGTGAATACAGACTGATTCTGCAATATTTGGGGATACTCGTATATCTATGGCCACAAAAGCCTAAAAAGGGTTTGGTGCCAATCTAGCAATAAGGTAGATTGGCACCAAACCATATTTAATCTATATTGTTTTCATAAACAATGATCTTTGACAGTTTTGTTTACAAAACAAATGAAGGACCAAGCCGTGAGTGGGACGGCCCGCGTTTTTATTAACTTGGTAATTAATTATCTAATTTATTTGGGTAAACGCATTTTAATGAAAACAAATATGCGACTTAGGTATGATCTTAATTTTTTTGTTGAAGATGCTAATGTTTTTATTTGGGTAATTTATAGTAATTAAAGCTTCCCAGATTTTTCGCTTTGCTTTATTTTTGGGATCACACAGGTGTCGGTATCATGATCTACACAAATCGACGGAACCCCAGTAAATAACTACCTAATGTCCTATTTTTTTTTAATTTCTTTCTTTTTTGTGCACTAATTGTTTTTTTTTATTTTTCCTCATCTCCAGTACCAACCCCATAGATCAGATGAACTTTTTTGAATCACTGTAAGCAGGTTTTTTTTTCAAAGTTTTTTTGTTGTTTATTAATTTTACTAATTTGACATGGTTTTTTTTACTAATTTTGTTTTTAATCATATTTGTTCCAATTTTTATTTGCGATGTAATGCTGTAAATTTATCCAAATTGTAAATAGCTTTGCTGATTGAGGAGACAGTAGATTTTAGATAATTTTATATTCGTAGATTACTAGATGTAGCGTAGTGTGCATGTTATAAGCATGATTTGTGTTGTATTTTTTTAATATTGTCTGATACGATAATTTTGACATGAGCTAGGTTACTTACCAGTTAGGTATGTATTATTTTTCAAGCAATACGCGGCACTTCAATGATTTTATAATTTTACCTTGTCATAATGGCAACTTGTCCTGAGAAATGGTGCGTTAACACTACCCCACATTATTACTTATTTATTTTATTTTTTACATTTTAGGAAACCTTACAGAACATTATAATAACAGAATATATACTTAAATTGCTAATAAGAAGCCTCCACAGATAAAAATTACAGTGGATGATTTGATCAATGCGGGTTTTTTTTGCAAACAATTCTTCTTCTTTGTCGAGTCGGGTGATACCTTTATAGGTAAATGAGCCCGACTAGTACTAAAACGCATAATGGTTGAACCTCATCTGTCAGCACGTTTCAATGCTCCTATCCTCTTCTGTTGCTCAGAACCGTCATTTGCTAGAACGTGCTGCCAATCGCATCGTCGATGCTGCCGCGTGTTATCACACGCATTCCCGCTCTGCTTCTTGTCAGATGTGGTTCAACCCAAAGTCTTTCCTTTAAAAAAAGTTACAGAACCACTAGCTAAAAAATCCAAAAAATCGCATTACGACCATTCGTTCAGACGATACCTTTAAAAGACCAGCAGTAGACGAAACGACGACGTCCTTACTTGGTGGAAATTTCGTCGAATCGATGATAAATGTTACCCAGTAATTAGATTAAAACTGTCAATAGATTAATATACGAGAAGCGACAGCACTGATAACTTTACTTCAAAGTCATTGATAAGGAAGGTGTACTGTTTATTATTATTAACAATGCAGCTGATTTCCACGTTAAAGCGTTGATAGGATTTCCCCTATTTCGGAAGTCTAATAATATCTGTTAATAATCCTATGTTACCTAATACTTAGAGACCTGAGAGCAGCGGTGGCCCAGTGGTTCGCACCCAGGCAGGCGCATTACTTTGTGTAATTTATTTCAGCACCGCTGCTCTCAAAACGGTAAAGGAAAACATCGTGATGCAGCCGGCATGTCCTAGAACCAAAAATTCGAGGACATGTGACATTACCAATCCGCACTGGGCCCGCGTGGTGGATTATAGCCCATTTCCTCTCATAGAGCGGAGGCCTGTGTCCCAGCAGTGGGAACATTAATATAGGCTGATGATGATGATGATGACCTAATACTGTATTTAAGTAAATAATTACACTACTTAAATACCAACTACAACTCTAAATAATAATAAAAATATGTACAAGTAACAAAACGGTTAAAGGGCGTCAAAACTTACCTAAGACTTGATAACAATTTTTTGTAGGGTCAATAAAGCAAAGGATTACACCAAGATCTATCGGACAACTTTACAAATTTATCTTCTTCTTCTTCAACTTTTGCCCCCCGCCAATGCTTTAGGTCTCTTTCAAATCTCTCCACTTTTGGCGGTTTAGTGTCATGGCTATCCAGTTTCTTCCGGACACGTTAATGACCACCACCATCGTCTATCTACCTAGCTAGATGGTTAACTACTCGTACCACACTTTCTCAGTGATCTTAAAGTTCGAAATCAAAGTTAATGACCCAGGGTCTGCAATGTTGCGGATCCTGGGCCATTTATTTAATGATGCACTCCCGCTCTGTGCAGAGCAGAAGGGAGTGTCAGACTTGTACTGACTAAAACCCACTTATGTTCCTTCTTTGCCGATTGTGTTCCATCTTTGTGTTTGAGGACCGCGGTGTCTCTTTCGAACAGTCCCGCAGCTCTATTTGTAAACCCTTACAAGTGAAATAGCCTCGGTTATCCATTGATCAAACAAAACTCTTGCAAAAAACCAGCTAGGCCATGCAGGGAGCCAAAGTTCACACGAGAGAATCCTAACAGGACTTGTTGACAATAAAACGCACAGAAGTTCGGATTTGCTAACGTAAAAATGTGCGCAAAACACAACAAAACGAACCACCCGACCGGTTCTTACTGAGTTACATTTTTATGATAATTTTACAACAAACTTGAATAAATAAATATTGCGTTGAGAGTGGTCTCGGTGCATATTTATGTAACTTGTTTTATTTACTAGGATGTCATGTTCATTCAAGCTGTATCTTAGAACAAGAAACTGTTACGACTTTAAGAAGCTCCACTACTTGTTGTCAGGGCAAAAGTTTCAAAGAGTAACCATGGAGTTTCTTACCGGTTCTTTTTCTTACGAAACAATCAACTGAAACCGTGCAACTTACTGCACCTACCTTTTGAAGATTTCTATGTAGGTTTTTGTGTTAAACCTTTTGAAGATTTCTATATGTAGGTTTTTGTTTTATAAAATGTTTTGAATTTGAATCTTCCTTTTGGGAATAGAGCTCTCTGACTCAGATTCCAATCCATCCTAATTGTGAACTACGCCGTCACTTCAGGGACTTCCCATCTTTCCAAGCCACTTTCGTAATAGTGTCAGTTTTAGCGTTTCAGAGGACCAATCGATGTTTATTGTAATAACATAAGCTATCTATATTTAAAATCACCCGCGTAGTTCCCGTTCCCGTAAGAGTACGGGGATAAAATATAGCCTATGTTACTCGCTGATAATGTAGCTATCCATTGCTGAAAGAATGTTTCAAATCGCTCCAGGAGTTTTTAGTTTATTCGTTACATACAAAAAGCCAAATCTTTTCTGTTTATAATATTGTACTTAGATATGAAAAATCTCAGCCAAGCCCAAGCGTAAATAAGTGACATTTATTTAATGGAATGCCACTCTCTATCTCTCTATTATCTCTTATTTACTTACATTCATGCAACTAGTGTACTGAACTTTTCTGCGACAGTCTTTCTCTCCTGATAATAATCATTATGTGAAGGTTCTCCGAGTGTCGCGCAACATTCGGCAATCACAGTAAAAATCGTTACATAGACATTAATACCCTGAAGTTCACACTAAGGGTGCAAATGTCAATAAACCCCGGTGTCTGGCTGCAGTGCACAGACTGCCTAGCCCTCAGGGGTGACGCAGATTTTCCCGTATTATAGCTTAAAACACGCCTGAAACGTGAAAAATGTTCCGAAAAATTTAGGCAATTTTCAGAATTTTGCACAGTGGATTGCTACTTGGATATGAAACAAAGTATGTGTTTACATACATTTTTGTAGGTGTTCTTCATTAATATAGTAAAATACACAAAATTATCACCATTCACCATTCTCCTGTCCAATTCATTTGCATTCGATGAATGGGTATATACAAATCGTCGTTCTGTAGTTTCAGCCTACTTTGGGAAAAAAAGTGTTTTAACTGAACTTGTTCAAATAACAAAATTTTCAAAACTACCAATATTATCAATTGCATATTTTACCATGTTTACTATTTGTTTTGAGTGCCCGATATTTCGGCGCCGTTGCAAGAACCATGATCACGAATGAACTGAAGTTTTTGGGGTTACTGATTTTCAGATCGTTTAATATTCCGTAAACTTCCATTACAAAAGAAAACATATTTGATTTCTAGAATGTTCTGTTCTTTTCTCGTAGGTAAATTGGAAATACATCCTTGTATGAAATCATCTTACTAATAATAAATTCAAACCACGTGTCTTCGAGAATGTCGAACATGTAAGTCATTAGAATAATTAAAATACTCGTATGTATGTTAAACATCTCCTGACACACTAATCGCAACCCGTCTCATCTCTATCTTAGAAAATTGTTAAAGAGACTGATGAGTTTTCGCCTTATATTTCCTGTACCTTTTTATTTTTTGAGCTTGTGAGTCGCGTAAAAGTAGTCGCGGAATCTACGCTGCATTCAGTTTCTTAGTAAAGTCCTGTTTGTACCACACAGGGACGCAAAATGCGTCGCTCAGCCTAACCAAACGCAAATCTTCGATAATCCCATTTGACTAGTGAACCACGTCCTATCAGCTCGTCCAAAATTGCAAATAATTTAAGTTTTTTCCTCTAAATTAATTAATAGTTTCGGCTTACCAATCACTAGTTAAAAGAGATCGTAATTGCTTATATATTTTAAGAGCACATAATTGTCTAACTTTAATTCCAATAAAAAATAACAAAAAGTTATTTCTCAAATTCTTTAGCCCGGAGGCTTGCCTCGATGACTCATAAGTGGAACATTTATTTTTATGTATATGATTAAAAACTCGTTTGTTAATTGATAACAAAAACTCGGGTGCAGGTGTGCCAATAATATGACCATACACCTGGTGACTAAAAATATATTATGGTTAAATATAATATAAGTGATCTACATGGTCATTTTTTCTGAGGGTGTGCTTGTTCCGCAATAATTGTGAAAACTCGGCTAATTTGCATGATATAAATAAAGGGTGTAAAACACCTCTTAACGAAGCCGAAAGGCACTTGTTCTCCTCGTCATTGCGATCATTTTTTTGTTCTACACTATACCTGGGAACCTTCTAGTTACGGAGATATTGGGGGTCAAAGTTCCAACTATTTGACAAGTTTTTTTTTTAATACGTAAGTTTTTAATGTAAGATTTTTACTTTAAACACCTCCACGACCCCCGTCCTATTCAATCCATCCATCAACACAATGTTTTGAGTGCGTTACATTGAGTTTTACCACAAAACATGATTTTTGACCCCCAAAAAAAAAAGTTGTTTTCCAGCAATAATTTTTGCGTAATGTTAGTTAGTTTGATGTACAGAATGCTTGGTTGACGGCTACTTGATGAGGTCTTTTACACCCTGTATAATTTACAGCCTATACCACACACGAATAATGTAGCTTTCTACGAGTGAAAAAAAAATTGGAATTGGAGCATTAGTTGCGAAGATTACCTGCCCCCTACATACAAACAAAGTTTACCTCTTTTAAAATTAGTATAGATGAACAAACGAGACTGTATGCAGGCACAGGTTGCTATTCCCAGGACGGGCAGAGTTATTGCAAATTCTCAGTGACAGCTTGGGAATCTAGATTTGTGCCCGTTTGGGGACAATATGTTCGCTCCTTATTACGTAATACACATAATTGGCAAAGTGATGTACACTATAACACTATATTGTAATCAGGCGTGGTGGTATATTTTCTGTGTTTGAATGTACAATAAACAAAAGAGATAAGTATGCGAGCAGAGATGGCCAAGAACGCTTGCAGTAGCATTGAATGTTCACTGCATATTCCGCAAAGTGCAAAGATGTTTATTGCTAGACTCCAATCTCCATACTAAAGTTTCTTGTTAACTGTACCAGGGCTCCATGCAATACAAGAACATATAAAGCGTAGGCTGATATACTAGCCCTGAGAAATGTCCTGTCAATTTATTTTTGTAAAAAGTTATTTCTTATTTACCTACTTACCTCGCATGTAGCACATCAACAAAAGTAAACGCAACTCCGGCCCCCAAGATACAAGCGCAGCCTATTTTGGGGACCTCTGTTTTCTAAATATTTATGTTAAAATTTTACTCGTTACGATTTTGTCATAGTTGCTATGTTAGGTTAAGAAAATGATTGTAACAGTGATTCAATAAATTATTTTATACGCAACTTAGCATGTCAAAACTGCGTTATCTACTACTTACAAGTTACAGAGGCTCGCAATAATTAGTCGGCTGGTAAATGATTATGATGTTGAGTAGATTTCTGAAGTCGCCCAACAGTCTTGAGCAAGTGTGGACTGTGGTGATCAATATGGATGATGACTGACTAAAAAAAATACGATTCTGTTTAGTCCGTCAGTTAGATTATCGAAAAATATTGGAGTGTTTTTTGTTTTATCAAATTAATAAAAATTGACGAAGATATTAAAACGTGTCAAAGATCATGAGTGGGGACTTGTGACGTCACGTTTGAGAAAAAATGTACTCAAATGTGACGTCACACGAGTTTTCGACGCGCTGTATCGTCTGCATTTTTTGTTTACATGAATAAAGAAAAAATGTGTCCAATAGGTATTTTTTGGAAATCTATCTGACGGACTATTTAGATTTATTGACATCTACCTTATTCTCGAGCCTTCTCTGTATGAGAAGAGGCTTTTTCCCAGCAGTGGGACAGTATGGTATTGTTGTAGGTACACAAGGTAGAACGTTCTTCATACACTGTCAAGTCACAAGTCAGTACACATTATGAGGTCGTCCATCAGATTGGATCTGAGCCGCGACTTATTAACTAGTCTGTAACTCAGTATATTGGGCGTGAAATTAGGACATCTGTTTCAACGTGTACACTGTATGCCAAACAAAACGACACACGATTAAAAATACTGTGTCCACTTTTTGCAATAATGCTCAGTAGGTGATGTTTTATACCCATAAATTCCATAAGACATTCTGGTTTATACACCTGTTAACTTGTCTCGGAGTCTTCATTATTTTGATGCTGGTAGGGCAAAAAAAAAAGCGTAAGCGCCATTTTGTCGTTGTCGTTTACGAATAAAAGGATTGCAATTTTATGAAAAACGCTATCACCCGCGCGCGCCTCGCGCTCATTTCCCTGCGATGAATAAAGATTTTATTCTTTCTTTTTTTTTCTTTTCTATCAACAAATGCAACCAAAATCAAAGTGCGATGTTACATAGTTTCTTCATTTAGGTAAGATTTATCGTCGTACATTTATGAGCGGATGTCAACTTTATACATTGTGTTACTTTTATTTTTTACAATCTATTTGATAATAAATTTTCCGCGATGCGTATCTCTTGTGATTAGATATGCAACTGTTTTAAGTTTAATTATAAAGTTGCAATTTATTTTATTGACACACATAATTATATCACTTCATCACATGTCGTTTGATCTACATAATTAAAGTATTTATTAACATACTGCTATATTTAAAAACCTGTATCTTAATAGATACCTAACTATTTATGTCGAAACTACTGAATCTACATCTAATGGTAAATTATTGAAGATCTTGCGCCGGTGATGGTTACCTACGCTTGGCAGTATAATTAGTGATCAAAAGATATTGTAATTTTAAAACTGTTATCTTAAGGATGTTAATTTATTATCGTCATCCTTTTAACGATACCGAGCACCTAGTAGGTATTTTTAGAGCCCTACTTTAATAATATAAATACAACAGAGGGAATTCCCAATTATGTTCATTAATTTAAAAGAAGCGTTTAAATGTCGCTGGCCGGTGCTGCGGCACTATGTTTTTACTTTCATGGTGTCTGTCACTTTTTTACGATAAATTTTTCATGTCGTGTTTTTCATAATTTTGTGTGATAAAAATATTTTCCAACGTCATTGTAAAGTTTGTAAATTGTACATACATTTTCATGTAAGTATATAGTTTACACCTAATTCCGAGTTTTTATTCCTGCTCTCCAATCAACCATCGCCCCGGTTGCTCAGCACCTTCCATATATTAAGAGGCCCTCCATTCGCGCCTTCAGACTATTCTAAAAGACTATTACGAGTTAGTTAAAATAAACTACTAAGTTCTCATATTTAATCGGATTAATCTATAACAGCTCATTCAATAATCAAGACAAAACAGACAAAACTACAAAGTCACCAAATTCATAACCGCAAACAAGACCAAAAATTCGCCTTTACAAAAAAAATACACTCCTGGCCAAATTAATACACCCACCCCGTTAAAAGTACAATTAAACTTTCGCGTAATCACTGAACATATCGTGTTGGTAAACTATAAAAGCTTGTTTAGCGTTTATTTTGGCTTTAAACTCTGACATTCCAGAATCTAGACCTAGAACTATTTAGGTCACATGCCTATACCGTACGTGTTTTGTGGAGCGGATTTTAATTAAGTGTCTGGACGGCGTTTATTTTTATCTTTTGTCTATTTTTGTTATGAAGAGAAATCCTTAACAATAGATGTGGTGTTAATGGGAAATTAATAGGATAAGCGTAATCAGCCTCTATTGTCCCTACTGCTGCGGCACTGGTTTCCTCTCTTTAAGATGGAGTTAGCTGATTTCACCACCCTGGCTTGGTGGAATAGTAGATGTTACTTGGTTTTGATTTTTTGGTTTAAATGGGGTGGGCAACTGGTGGAACTAATGGCGCTAGCAGCGCATGAACCAAACATCGTCATTGGTTGAAAATCTGTCAATGTCATTTTATATTTCAAAATAGAGTAACCTCATTGGTCAGATTGGGTCTAAGCTATGGACGCGCCATCTACAATCAGCTTTGACCAGCCTCCCCCATTGATGCCGCGACCCCGCCTCGAGGAGTCAGGGTACCTACCAGTTTCCTGCTGGCCTATAGTTTACTCGTAATTCTCAGCAGTTTCCACTGGGCACTGATGTAATTACTGCTAAGAGTATCCCTGTTTCACTTACCAATTTAATAAAACAATCCGAAAGGTTTTATTAATAGAACTTGACTGGTTAAATGTTTTCTACGCCTTCACTTGCCTTTACTTGACCTCAAGTCAGTTTTCCTTAAGTGATTCTTATGCTCTCAACTTGCGCGTTATTACTGACTTAGAAGTAACTCGACAACTACGTTCCGAACCAGCTAGCTAGCTCGAACTGCTAACCGATATATTCTTGAACCAAAAATTTCAAAGATTTTTGACATCTACCAAAACGTTGAGGAGGCCCGCGACAGCCCACTCCCTGTCACACTGAGGAGGGCTGTCTCCCAGCTGTGGACACGTTATGGACTAATCAGGAAAATTCCGCTTCAAAAATTGACGTGCTTACACTTACGATCCACTACTTTTCAACCTTATTACTTAGAGCATAAGTGTGAAGAAAAGTGGTAGACTGTCGGTGAATTCGGTAGTTCCTTAAACATTTCAATCACAATCATTTTCTCTAAATCAACAATAGAAAGCAGCAAACGGCAACGCGGCAGGCCAGAAGGAGATGGCGGGACGAGCTCGAATCTTTCCACAAAGATTGGCGCATAACAGCGCTGGATAGAGATAAGTGGAAGGGAAGAAGGGAAGCCATTGCCCTGCAGTGGGACAAACATAGCTCATAATAAAATCAAATTTTCGTAATCCTCATCAACACTATAAAACAAAACCTTAATAATTGCCCTTCGAACAAACATGGTGCCTTGGCAAGGGCGTTAACTAGATTAACAAAAACGACCCCTCTG
This sequence comes from Xestia sexstrigata, assembly GCA_941918905.2. Classification (NCBI taxonomy): domain Eukaryota; kingdom Metazoa; phylum Arthropoda; class Insecta; order Lepidoptera; family Noctuidae; genus Xestia; species Xestia sexstrigata. The sequence continues at coordinate 15,459,181 of OW799223.2, forward strand.
CATGTCACACGAGTTTTAATTACTCTATGACACGAAATACTAACTTTTACACACGCGATTTATACGAAAATAGTTTTTATATCAAGGTGTTAAAGTGCATGTGAAGAGCAAATTAACTAGTGTGTTAATGTTGGTGAGTTTAATAGTTGGATAGTGAGAATTGTTATTCTTGGTGATACGGTAATCCATCATAGGTTCTTGGAATGGTTATGAGTAATGGAGTATTAACTATTTAGAGACAGTCCTAATTCCGTCAGCCGGTTGAGTCTACCAGAGCAAAATTACACTTCTGGGATACATAAGTCATTATACTTTAGCTGTGGGTCAAAATGTACTTTCAAAGTACAGTTTGCTCTTTAAGCTAAACCATATAGTATGGGTAAGACCTCTTGGGTCAAACCATGAACCACTTTTTTTCTACGACTTTCAGAAATTCATAAGTTTTTTTAGCTTTGCCATACAATGTTGTTCATATAAAAGTCCTCTTTTGCGAATTTCGAGAATTCTAAGAACAATCATTGTTAAGTTTCATGGTCTGAGACACCACGCGAGGCTCTTGCGTTAATATGTTACACCATGTATATGACGATTCCAAATACAAGGAACATGACCAAAATAAACAAAGCCATTACGTAAAATGTTCCTAATAGGAAAACCACTACAAATCCATAAATAAAACTGTGGTACAATTTTGTTGGCCTACACTGTACCTAATGGACCAACGTTCCCGTTTTGTCGTAAGTCAAAGGACGGAAGTGGGTCAATATTGCGCGACCACAGTGTAACAGTTTGACACTACTTAAGCACTCTTTGCGGTTCTGTACCGTATGGTAGTACATATATGGTGCAAAGTGGGTCACAGGTCTAAGTGATCCTATTGGAGCCCAGTGGCCGGTTAGCGTAATATTGAAATTGGTTGACGGAATTGCAATCTGCATTTTTGGCTGATTACACTTTGTAATTATAGCAAATCTGGCTATGGTAACTGCTGATTGGTTCTGTTCATTCGTGGTTTATCCTTTCATTTGGCTGATTAATCAACCGGCGATGTGCAGATATTTTCAAGAGGAACTTTACGCGTCTAGGGAACAATATACTTCTAAGAAAGGATCCAATCATTTTGGAATTGGAATTTGTCGAGATAAGATAGACTATGTGTTCCGAAATCTGTTTATAATTATGACCTGCAGTGCAAGTACGGGAATCGATTCGATAAATCTGACAGTTATTCTCGACAAAATGAGTTTTTATCTTTGTTATAAACTCATTTTGTCGAGAATGACGATCAGATTTATCGAATCGATTCCTACATACTTGCACGGCTGATTTGATAGAAGCAAATTAACATAACTTATCGCCGTTTTCCGCGAAGGGATAAGCAGTCATACACGCACCATTTCGCAAGTTATGTTCAAGTCCCATGGGTTTTAGGGGTAAGCTTATTGCAATCAAACGTACATAAATCCAGAATCCGGGGGAAAGGGAAATTCTTTAGGGAAAACACGATTACACTTTGGCGGGCCTGGGACCTTTTACTCAGCGGTAGCGGGGCAGGTAAACCTGATATTCCAATAGCATAATCAGCCTATAATGTTCCCACGGCTGGGACACAGGCCTCCTCACTATGAGAGGGAATGGCCTATAATCCACCACGCGGGCCCAGTTCTGGTTGATAGATGTCACATATCTTCGAATTTTTGGTTCTAAGATGTTTTCCTTCACCGTTTTGAGAGCAGCGGTGATGAAATCAATTACTTACATAAAATAATGCGCCTGTCTGGGCTCGAATCCATGACTTACTGCTCGTAGGTCGGGGCCACCGCTGCTCAATATAAATATTATATTCCAATACCTGATTATAATATTCCGATTCGGTAGAATGACTGGCTGTCCAGAATTAGGTGAGTTATGCCACACACATCCGTTTAGTGTTAGACTAGCTACCGGATATAATGTCCGAGTTGGATGCAAGCCCAGTACACCTACAATGATTCAAGTAGTCTATTAATAGATGCTATTATCCCAATCTGCCAAACACAGAACATTACACCTGTATGCCCCGACGGGTTAGTCAGAGGACTACCTGTTGTACACCTACATTTCACCAGTTATGTTTAACTCCCAATTGTAATCGAAAGCGAGCCTATTGCAATCAACCTGACACAAAGCCAGACTCCGGGCCGCTTCTGAGAAGTACCTAATGGAAAAAGTCAATAATACTTTGCCTAACTTGGGAATCGAATCCAATATTCATACGCAGCAGTATCGCTAGAACAAGGCATAACAGCACATAAAACCATATCCCATATGTTGGAGTGTCCAAAGGCACTGTTTGAGGAACTACTGAGCCCAATTCATTTAAAACACATAACCCGTCTTTTGGGCTTCGCTAGTCGGGTAAAAATATATTTCCTATAGATAGGTACAAAAAAGAAGAAGATTTTGAAACCAAACTTAATTCCTCGTCTAATCCATTACATCACCAAGACTGCCTATTCATAGTCTACATTATAATACTTCATTAGCAAAACATAATCCTGGCGAATCCATGCCACGTCCGCGTCTTCCGCCATGGTTTACTGACCTGCTGACGTCACCAGACCACCATTGTCTTCCACACAATGGACTTATATCGGCTAATTTGTCAATGGGGATATTTTTTTTTTGTTAATTATGCAATTTATCGGTCGGTGATCATCATGTCAGCAGCGGTTTGGGAGATGGTTCGAGAATATTGTCTTTTGTTTGGCCTAGTTTAAAGCTTCCTTCTTTTTATGCCTTTGATTATTTGGCTTTCGATAGTCCAGTCCAATAGAATAAATAAAGTCTTCCGAAATTTCTTTCAAAAGCCAATCATTTACAAAGCTCTTAACAAAGATAATACTGCTTTCAGCAACTGACTATCGATGTATGACATACATAATGTCCACCTTACTTAGTAAGGATTAATTTGGTTTTGGGTTTTAGAATATGTTTGGTGGAGGAACCAATTTTTGTTTGTGTAATGTCTATGTATGTACTTTTATGTTTCAAATTTGTCAATCCAGGAGGCAATATAACGCTTTATATAACCAAAAATAAGACCGTTTTTTCTTTAAACTTTGCAGATATTCATACAATGGTAGTTTCAGGTCACATCAACAACCATCTTTAATGTATTGACTTAATTCATTGTTGCAATCGACTTTGTCGTAAAGGAAATGTAGGTCATCGTATATCCATTAACAATTTATTACTCACTTTTATTAGAACTATTTACCTACTTATCGATACATTTAACATAAAGAAAATAGACTGTGAATGAGTTAGCGATATTGTAGGAAATCATTTATTGTATGGATAAAACATATTGGTGACTATGTATGGATTGCATAGGTCTACTAGTTTGCTATTCTTGGTCTCTTACGGAAATAAAATTGAACGCATTATGAACTGAGATAGATAACAACGTCACGCCTGTAGTCCTCGAAGGGTTAGTCAGAAGTGTACCTAATAGCATGTAATAGGGGGTGAGCCTATTGCCATCTTTATCATTCATTCATTAACCGGGCACTAATCCAAACTCCCGTGGCTGCTACTGAGAAATTCCTGATGGGAAAACCCAACAACACTTTGTCCGACCTGGGAATCGAACCCAGAACCTCATGCTCAGCAGTCGCGCTTGCGACCACTAGACTAAGGAGGCATTATGACACTGAGATGTGTTCGTGGATTTGCTCGAGTGGTACCTATCTAAAGATAAAGGATATGAAATAGCCTTTATTTTCCAATTCAAGTAGTTAAAGGTACCAAGCAGGATTAAGTATTAAAAAAAAACTAAGGGTTGAAAGAGAGGTATGAAGGCCTCCTTACATTATAGTAAAAATAAAGGATATAAAATAGCCTTTATTTCCAATTCAAGTAGTTAAAGGTAGCAGGATTACCTACGTATAAAAAAACTAAGGTTTGAAAGAGAGGTATAAAGGCCTCCGTACCTTATAGTAAAGATAAAGGATATAAAATAGCCTTTATTTCCAATTCAAGTAGTTAAAGGTAGCAAGATTAACTTCGTATTAAAAAACCTAAGGTTTAAAAGAGAGGTATGAAGGCCTCCTTACCTTATAGTAAAGATAAAGGATATAAAATAGCCTTTATTTCCAATTCAAGTAGTTAAAGGTAGCAGGATTACCTACGTATAAAAAAACTAAGGTTTGAAAGAGAGGTATAAAGGCCTCCGTACCTTATAGTAAAGATAAAGGATATAAAATAGCCTTTATTTCCAATTCAAGTAGTTAAAGGTAGCAAGATTAACTTCGTATTAAAAAACCTAAGGTTTAAAAGAGAGGTATGAAGGCCTCCTTACCTTATAGTAAAGATAAAGGATATAAAATAGCCTTTATTTCCAATTCAAGTAGTTAAAGGTAGCAGGATTACCTACGTATAAAAAAACTAAGGTTTGAAAGAGAGGTATAAAGGCCTCCGTACCTTATAGTAAAGATAAAGGATATAAAATAGCCTTTATTTCCAATTCAAGTAGTTAAAGGTAGCAAGATTAACTTCGTATTAAAAAACCTAAGGTTTAAAAGAGAGGTATGAAGGCCTCCTTACCTTATAGTAAAGATAAAGGATATAAAATAGCCTTTATTTCCAATTCAAGTAGTTAAAGGTAGCAGGATTACCTACGTATTAAAAAAAACTAAAGGTTGAAAGAGAGGTATGAAGGCCTCCTTAACTTATAGTACATACCTTTTTTGGCCAATCTGGTCCAGATATTCTCTGTTATACCAGTGATATCGTCTGTGTTGTTCTGCCTCGGTAGAGGATAACCTACGTGATAATTATATTATCGTGATAAAATTAGCCTGTCTGCAAAATTGTGCGGCCATCCCCTATTTAGACAGATGAAGGTCACTTTCTATTCATATAAGGCCTGAAACTGTTCAACGTTTTAAAGTAAGAGAGGCGTACGTCCCGATAGTTGTGATAGTAATTTTACACCTTATTACATTATTTCTTAGGTCGATTTTTGTACTGCCTAAGAATATTCCCTAAATTTATATATTTACCTACTATTGAGAATATACTATACAGTTCTATTTAGATAGGCTTAAGTAAAACAATGAATTCCTCAATACGTTAATAATTTAAAGAAATTCAGCTGTATGTACAGAATATATTGTGTAGTACATGGACTTGCGTGCCATTAAATAGGACGTAGGTATTAGGAAGTTACTACAATTGTAAACGTTTACGTACATAACTAGCACCTATGCATGTATATTTGTGTTGAATAAATCAATGCGGAATGTAAATCGCCTTTAAGTGTTGATACGCCTATCTGACAACTTATAATTACATGTAGGGCGAATGTTAATTAGCAATATCATAACGCTCTGTACATGCCTGGACTGACAGCGGTCTAGCGTTCTGTTTGCGGTCCAAACGAGGATCGCGGAACGCAGAACGATTGATCGCTTCGAAAACTTGTGATGCCGTGTATTTTTTTATGTATAGCTGAGGTCACGAATCTCGGTATATGCTTGAATTATTGACACTGTTGATGTAATTCATCACTTATTTTTTTGTATTTTTTTTCTGTATTTTAAATATTATATGCAACTATTCTTATAAAATTTATTTAATTTATACATAAAATATATTTTTATCAAACTATGTATTTTATAATATGTCTCGCAAACTACACTGTAGTACAATAAAATAAATCATCATTATTTAGACTTAGACCAATTCTAACAGCAGCCCGATGCATCTGTTATGCCAAATTAACCCTTACTACATACGTGACTACCAACGAATAAAGTCTAACATCGTTTGTGTTGTGTTTCCAGGGCGGCATCAACTACAAATGTGATGTTCGCGTCTGCGCCGCTCACGAGACGCGCTTCAGCGTTACAGCTGGATTCCTCTGACACTGATAACAAAGGTAATATAATTTACTCATTCATAACATTTATACAGGGTGGATAAGTTCAACGGGGCAGTAAGGGGGAACTACCTGAACCGTTGCAGCTACACGAAAATGGTTTTAGGAGACAATCCATAATTTTTCGTGAAGTTAAAGAAACGGTTAAGGTACTTTTCCATACTGCCCCGTTGAACGTATCCACCCTGTACATCGATATACAAGGTAAACTTAAATTAGCTTGCAAAACTCCTATCTATCAAGTCTGCAGAGTTACTTTACCTAACTTAATTTAATCCTGTTAAATACAGAATCCAAGTTAATCTCAGAGAGTTTTTAGTAAGCAATTTCAGTACGAAAACTTGATAGCCAAAGTGGGTAGGGCGTGATGAGAGAACGCTAAAGTTTTTGTGCCGAATATTCTTGCTGTGAAACTCTCTGCGCATCCCTTCCACTAGGGGTTTTGTTAGCTAATTTAATTGTATCTTTTAATGTTATAGTACATTGAATGTTCGATAGTAGTAAATTACACTAACCCTGAATTAGAACTTAGGAGTCATCCATAAAATACGTCACACGTTAAGGGGGGGGGGGATGTCGACGAAGTGTGACATTGTGTGACAAGGGGAGGGAGGGGTCCTAAATTTCGAATATCATTAATTTGCAGATTTAAAAAATCTAATAAAATATGTCTAAGTATTAAAACACGAAATTTAAACTATTAACGGATAACTTAAAAAAAAAAATTCCAACTCTATCTGAATGAATAAACATTTAAAATTGCAAAATAGGGAAGTCTCACAAACGTGACCAGCTACAACCTTAGAGATGGGGTCAAAAAAATCATGAAATTTGTGTGACGTAATTTAGGGATGGCCCCTTATCCCATCATTGACTAGTAATAACACGGGTTGCTGCTCCGTCTCCCGCATGAAACAAACCTATTTATGTGAAGAGATGAATGTTGCACAAATTAATTGTTGTTTGTACTTTCTAAAACCATTTTCCCTATTCATGCTGCTATTAAGGAGCTGTGATGTTCATGAGTTTCTGTAAGTTCTATTTTTATATTTTGTGTGTTTTGTAAATAATACAAATATATATAAAACAAAGGCTCGCTTACGTCATCATTTTCTTAGTACGTTTTTAGCGGTAAACGTACAGAACCATGTTCTAAACTAGGGGGGTCGACCGAAGGACGCGACGGGGTCTACGTTAGCGTGAAAAAAAAATGGGGGTTCACAAGTCGTAAATGAAAATTCATCTGGTTTCGATAGTAAAGAACAAAAATGTTAGCTTATAGCGCTACATATCGATCACCTCTGTTCTAAACCATGGTTCTGTTATACATTGACTAGCGGACGTCACGCAGTTTTACCCGCGTAGTTCCCGTTCCAGTGGGAGTACGGGGATAAAATATAGCCTATGTTACTCGCTGATAATGTAGCTATCCATTGCTGAAAGATTTTTTCAAATCGGTCCAGTAGCTTTTAAGCTTAATCGTTACATACAAAAATACAAATCTTTCCTCTTTATAACATTAGTATATATAGAGATGAAAGATAAGACACATAACGTAACGTTGGCTATTTGACTACAAAAACAGAAAGCCTAATATTTAAGACTAATCCAACGTACAAACCCATTGTATACAGCACTAATGGTCGAAATAATTGTCCTCATATTAAAATTACGCTCAACACAACTGAGTCACTCTGCATAATTCGCTATTGTATCGAGATCGGGTATGTCGCGGCCTTGCGAAAGATTAAGAAAAGATAATGCTAATTCGCTGTGTAAGCCGCCCGGTGAGGCATTACACTAACACGTTAATCTGCACGTATATGTAACTCAGTTTAGCGTGAACGATTACGTTGACAATGGTGTCGATTCTGTTGCGCACAAACTAAACTTAATTTAGGCTATTGCTATCTTTTTCTCTCTAATAAAACGAGAAAGAGACGGACGTAATTTAAAGCTGTTTAATTTAGTTGGAACTAATATTTCCATACAAATGAACACGGTGAAGCGCAAGGTATAAACTAGTTTGACATCTCTAACTTAGTTCATAGCTGTAGCCGTCCTTTTCTCGCACTGCCTTTTAGTAAAAGATAGCAATAGCCTAAATTAAGTTTAGTTTGTGCACAACAGAATCGACACCAATGTACACTAAAATGCTGAAGAATCAATTCAAACTGATCAAATATATTGTACTTTTAACTGGTTTGCTAGAAGTTCAATTTATCTACATATGTCCGATTGCATTGTATATTGCCCAGCAGTGGGACATTCAAACAGGCTAAAAGATAGTAGTAGTAGATCCTGATTTAAGATGAAGTCCATCGGTTTCCGCGTTCTTGTTTCATCCATTGGGTCTTGCAAATCGATCACGTCTCTCCATCGGGCAAAAAGTCCATCTGCGCAACCAATTAAGAAAATAAATGACTGATGAAAAATTAATACCACTATAAAAATTCCACCATTTCTAACGATTCTTTGTAACAAATTCCAGACGAACCCGACCGCACCCCCCAACCAGTAATGTGGTCATCAGTAGCGAGGCGTCGCACCGACCTAGTGCCGACCGTCCCCGCCCCGCGCGCGCCAGGTAGGGCCTACTCCATGACGCGCCTGGACCGACTGCCGGCAACGAGACCGCTGCACTCCGCCTCACCGTCCATGCATCACCTCAACAGGGCCCGTAAGATCATGAAGCAGATCAAGCAGCTTCTGTGGAGCTTTGGTTTTGTCGCGGGTTGCTTCGCTTCGATTATTAAGGGGTGTTGTGCTTCGATTTAGGGGTGTTGTGCTTCGATTAGGGGTGTGATGCTTTGCTCATTTGGGTCTGCTATGCTGTGGAATGAAGTAAGATTGAAGAGTGACACTATACGAAAGACGATAGAGTGAGTATGATGAACTGATATCAGCATCAAAGTTACAAAAGATAATTTTGTGTGAGTCGAGACAAACTGTTTAATAGGTCTAAGTAAAGGTTAGGGCCTACTCCATGACGCGCCTGGACCGACTGCCGGCAACGAGACCGCTGCAGTCCGCCTCCCCGTCCATGCATCACCTCAACAGGGTCCGTAAGATCATGAAGCAGATCAAGCAGCTTCTGTGGAGCTTTGGTTTTGTCGCGGATTGCTTCGCTTCGATTATTTAGGGATGTTGTGCTTCGATTAGGGGTGTGATGCTTTGCTCATTTGGGTCTGCTATGCTGTGGAATGGAGTAATATTAAAGAGTGGCAGGATACGAAAGACGATAAGAATGAGTGTGATGAACTGGTATCTACATCTAAGTTACGAGAGTTAGTTTACGAAAGTTTTCTTTATATCTAAGTAACTATCCTATGACGCGCCTGGACTGACTGCCCGTGGTGCGACCGCTGCTCTTGACCTCGCCGTCCTTGCATCACCTCAACAGGGGCCTTAAAAATATGAAGTTGCACTTCTGTCGTGCTTTAGTTTAGTCGAGGGTTGCTTCGCTTCGATAATTGAGGGGTGTTGCGCTACGGTTGGGTTGTAAAGTGTGAAAGTAACAGGATACGAAAGACGAAAGAGTAACGAACTGGTTTCTGCATGTAGGTTATGAGAGTTCGTATGTGTGAGGTGCAAGGCTTTAGTCGTTTGGGTGCGCTGCGCGGGCGAATAAAGTTTGACGTTACGAACGAAAGAATACGAAAAATAATAAAGTGAGTGTCCGACAGATCAAGAGGCAAAAGACTTCATTTTGAATAAAATTTAAATTTTAAAAGTGTTCGCTTACTAAGAATGTGGTATAGTAAAGGGTGAGCTTCGCCTTCTTTTATTAGGGTAGTTTCAGACTATCGCTAGACATGATAAAGCGTGATAAGCTAAAAGTTTGATTAATATGTTGAGACTGAGTGGTGTAACAAGCTTTAATTTTGAGTATGGTGTGATATAAGCAGCAGTAGCATAACGCTAGTAAATACGTGTTTGCGCCAGTATTTAAAATGGTTAACAGTGCAGTGGCGATGGTTTCATATAACTCGATTCCTAACGGATTCCCTTTGGAAAATCAGTCAGATTTCTATAGACAAATACTATAATTACAATAAAGTTAAGTACTCCGGCTTATCTCTTACAAAAATTAACCCTTCGCTACTGTAACAGTGTCTTCCTTGACACTTATAGCCTCGAAAAACCTTCTCTGCCCGATTTTACAAGCACTAAGTGACACCTTAATGATTGCCTAAAATTCGTATTGCTGCATTGGAATTTGTAACCTCGGTTCTGAGCTGAAAGTATAAAATCCAATGTAATGTATTTATTTGGGTGACACCCTGTGTTAGTTAAAACGGGCTTTTCTCTAAGAGTACCGTCCATATTCGGATATTGTATCTGATAAAGCTGTTTCTGACAAAACTGATGTCCTATCACGTATTTTGGTGGCTCGTATTTTTTACGTCTGGCAATATTTCGTTTGATATTGTGAGTGTTGCCATGCTTCGGCCATAACTGCCCGAAATTTTTGTCTTACAAACTGAATATGTTTGAATTAATCGTGCTTTTGAGATAACGGTAAAGGTTTTGCTTCATCGTTGCGGGGTTTTGTCGCAGACACGCCATTAACGCCTTTATTTTAATGTAAACATGTCACTAATTAAACGTTTAAGTAATTTATTTTTGGGTAATGTCACTAACAGTATTTTAAGCACAGTATTGAATAGTATTTAGGTGGTGTAATTGTAAACCAATAGTTTTGTCAAAGAATTCGTTTAGTTTATGCCAAAGCAACGTGCTATCAATTAGTACGATGAGTTAAATTCAAATGTTTGTTTTTATCACACAAAGGGCAGTGGCTTAGTGTCCTAAATTCTGACAAGTCTTACCAAGGGGTAACGTATTACCCAGTATTGACTGGGTTGTGGAGGTCATATAGGCAGTCGCTCCATGTAAAATACTGGTATCCAGCTGCATCCGGTTAGACTGAAAGCCGACGCCAACATAGTTGGGAAAAGGTTACGCAGATATTGATGATTAAAGGGATAGTGGTTTAACTTATGTTAATACGCTCTGAATCTCATCGACTTACGGAAATCAAGAACATAGTTTTAGTTGTATATTGTTAATGGAAACAGTCGTCTGAACTAAACTAAAACAATTTTGTACTATAAACTGTTTCATCTGCGGTTTCGTCCTATAGTTAATAGCATTTGATGGCACACGCCAAAACATACTTTTACTGGAAATTGTAAATAAAACTCTTTTTAATAGGCTAGTTTCCACCATCAATAAATTGCAAATCTATTTAGTCCGTCAGTTAGAGCATTGAAAATAATGGACACGTATTTTTTGTTTTTGTAAATCAATGAATATTGACAAAGATAAAACGCATCAAAATTCGGGAGTGGGGGCTCGTGACGTCACAACGAACTAAAAATTATACCACGGCGTGACGTATTGAGAATTTTAAAAGCGTCGTATCTTCGTCAAATTTGGTCTACGTAACATAAAAAATACGGGTCAAATATTTTTTGAAAATCTAACTGACGGACTAATTCGTTTTTTTTCAGTACACAAGCCTATTATTTATTCAGAATATTTATATCAAAATTTACTTTTTTATCACAATTCAATCGTAATCACCATTTCATCATTTTAAAAATTCATCGTTTCGCACTGGGTCGCTTGGTTTTGGTATCAAAATTTCTTTGTTCCATTTTGGTCTTTACTCCATACAGCTTTAGGCTTGGTTTACTATGAAAACAACGGGCTAAAAGGTATTTACCGCTACCTCTAATAGCTCCTGTATACAATGGCCTATGTAAACCACGTATGATTCGTATTTTAAGAAAATGTTTTACTGATTTAATAAACAAATGAATAAACTTACATTTATGCATATTATCTTGTTACATAATGTAGCCTTTGATCCTGCGCCTGATTTTTCTTCAGTTGTGTTAGATTGCCGACCCATCTATAAATAAATAATAAATAAATATCGCTGGACATTGCACACAGCGCCATCTAGTGCCACACTAAGCAACGAGGCTTGTGTCGTGGACACCAGATAGTTGATATACTACATAGATACTTTTTTTTTTTGTAAATACATACTTATTATACATATAAACATCCATGACTCGGAAACAAATGTCCATGCTCATCACACAAACATTTGCTTCTACCGGGATTCGAACCCGGGACCCTAAGAACGTAAGGCAGGCCCACTACTGCTACGCCATTCGGGTCGAATCTATGGACTAAACGAACGGAGAGTGCAGCTGTTTGTGTACTTGTGTACTATAAAATCTCCTGCATCATTGGCTATTGGCTTCACTAAGATTGGTTATGACCAAAAACAAGACTACTACCTATTTTATACAATCGAACTTAAATGTGTTATAGCTGTTACCCGCGGGTAACAGCCTTCGTCTGTGTGAAATTATTATAAAAATAATACTTCCCCATTTCATCTGGATTTTCTTAACAATTTCAATGGTTTTAATTTTTTTTTTCACAAAATTATTATAGTCTAAGTTACTCCTTGTAACATCAGCTGTCTGTACAAGTCTCGTTGAAATCGGTCCAGCCTTTTCGGAGACAATCTGACAGATAGACAAAACATTTTAAAAAGGTTTTTTTCGTCAGTAATCGACTGGCATTTGTATAGTGACATCAAAAAGGCGCATTTTTCAGTAACGTCATAAAATCATCTGTACTACATTCATTCTGATTAATCGTTCGTCTTTAATTAAACTGAAAACTGGTCCAACATAAGCCATTGTGTACACGAGCTATCACAATCTTGGTCTAGTCTCCACCACGGTGTGTGGCCAGCTTCTTCTCAAAAGGTAAGAGTAACTAATAGCTTTGCTTTCTTACTAAAACGTATACTAAGCACTTCCCTCCATTGAGCACTGAAAACATTTAATGTACACAAAATTATTGTAAAAGTTTACTTGCATGGTGTTTGTAAAAATATTCTGCTATAATAGTATTTTTTTATTTGAGGAAATTTGATTGAAAGAATCAGCAATTACGATTAGAATTGAAATGCACTGTATATTCTGTTTTCATGTTATTCTTACAATCTTCTCATTACAACATCAACTTAGGTACACAAAATTAATAATCACAAAAAACTCACAAACATACATACATACATGAACCCTCAAAACATAACACTCCTTTTTTGGGCGGTCGTGTAAAAACACAAACTTGTACGACGTAGTTTCTTATCCAGGTGAAGAACATGCGTTTCATCTGAAACTGGACATTTACAATATACATATGTTGGTCACTGACTTTCTAAAGTGGAGTAAAATACTAAACAACTAATTCATTTTGTGCATGTCGTGTGACGAAATTTGTGACCCTTAAATCATGAACTGTCCACCCGACCGAATCGGTCGGGACGTCATTGTTTAACTATTGTGTCTACTTCGTGGACAGATCAAGGGTTAAAACATAACACTCCTTTTTTGGGCAGGCGAGTAAAAAATAAGAGACTGTTCTACCTAAACCATGCCCGTTTTACTCACAATTATTCACCAACCGCTATAAATACACAGGTATACCATATTTGATTAAAACAATTTTACTGAATTTAGGCGTCATTTATTACTCAACAATCCAACATGTATTACACTAAAAGAGAAGCGATTTATTCAACGAATAGCTTCCATCGCTTGAGATGTATGGACGGCTGCGTTCATTCCTTTATCTGAAGTATTCTTTATCAAAGGTTCAGTCAGACTGATAAGGACAGACTGCGGATTGACTGCTGACATCGCACTTTGACGGACATAACATAATATCACGCCTGTACTCCCCGAAGGGTTAGGCAGAAGTGACCTAATTGTTCACCAACATTTCGCCCTTTACGTTGAAGTCCCATGTAACAGGTAGCGAGCCTATTGCCATCAACCGGGCACAGATCTAGACTCCGTGGCTGCTACTGACAAATTCCTGATGAAAAAACCAGATAACACTGCTCGATCCGGGAATCGAACCCAGTTCATGCGCAGCAGTCGCAACATCTGTCCAAGTCTGTCGTCTGGAGTCCGGTAATTAATCTGTCCATACTGGTTGGCCCGAACTTATAAAGAGTACTCAAATGCAGCCATCCATAATACACCTACCACCCCAAACTAACAAAAAACACAACCATCCACTCGATCGCATAACACAATATCCATTGCTGTTTTTCCCTCCTTTACCCTGCTCCAAGCCTGTACATAAGCGTCGATGTATACAGAGACGCGGTCAGGCGACACAACGCCGGGCTCGCGCCCAGGCAGTGCTCTGTCCAATGCTACTGGGGTCATACGAAGGCCTGCTTCTGCACCGAGAAAGCCAAGACCTGCGTCCATTGCCGGTACGGGAGTTAACACGCCTAGAGGTAATTCAATTTAGAATGTATTTCTGAAGTGATAAAGTACTTTTTTGTTTGGAATTTGTTGTGATTTTTGAATTTAGATTTGGAATAACGATCCTTACATTTGTGTAGATGTAATTGATATTCGACTTTGATGTTTATGTTTTAATGTTCTCATTTGTTTGCGGTTTTGTCGTGATATTTGAATAACTATGTAGAGGTAATTGAAATTCGACTTTGATGACTAAGTTGTTTTTTTTGTGTTTAGGTTCGAATAATGCTGTGATTGATTAATGTGATCTATGTCGCTATTTAGCGATGTAGTTTTAATGTGTCGATGTTTTAATATTGAATGTGCTTTTGTATATTTATTAACATAAATGTAAGATATTAACAATAATATTATAGTGGTTCGATTTCCTATTAATGTTATGTGATTATTTTTTTCCATGTTAACTAGAAATAATTAATGCATATTTTTTTTAAATGTAATAAATCTTCCATAACCATCTTGTTCGAAATTATGTTCTTATACAGGGTCAATATACAGGCTGTTAAATTGTACTATGGGACCAAGTCTGAAATATCAAAATAATTGGCACAGCTCGACAGAATTACGTATTAGTTCTATTATGGTAAAGGTGGGATTATATTCACAAGTACTTTCACCTTATACAAAGATGCCAATTCAAAGATTTCAATGCCGCCGTGTATATGTCTATAATTTCCATTTGTTTGACGCAGAAAGCTCACTTCGCAAAATGTGTATTTGATGCAAAATGTGCACTTGATGCAAAATGTGCACTTCGCAAAAGTGGTGCACTTCGCAAAATTAGCACTTCTGAAAATGATATTTTTGTGAATTCCTTGTCGATTCCTTAAGAATTGTAAGAAAATAATCTTTTTCATGAAGATTGGCACTGTACATCATTATTTTTTTATTTGTTTCGCACTCATTTTGAGTAGTGAGTTGTTGAGAAGTGCTCATTTTGCGCAGTGCACATTTTGCGCAGTGCACATTTAGTAAAGTACACATCCTGCGTCAAAACCATTTGGATTGCACTATTATAGAAGTGATATCGTTGTGTCGGTCAGGCGGCGGCGACAGCGCGGGCACGACGCCGAGCGTGTCGCGCGACAGCACCGTGCTGGCGGGGCACGCGGGGGACGCGCCGCGCCGCCTGCCCGCGCCGCGCCGGCCTCGCCCTGCCTCGCTACACGCGCAGCTCAAGCCCGGTGAGTCAGCGTCCCACAGCCCTACGGCAATAACTCTCTTAGGGCCCTTACTCGTACGGTCATCTGTTGCTATGACTTAAAAGTTACGTCTTTGAGACGTATGGTCAATGATGCTACGATGCGATGTATGGTTAAGTCACATGTACAGTCGTGGTCTTTTCCGCCTGATCAGTTACATTTTTTTTTCGCTTTAATCATGCGGAGGTGCCGAGCCACGCCCCCTTAAAGTTTAAGCCTATTAGAAAAGCGTCAACTTTGGCACGTAAAATAACAATAACTCTCGTTTGGCGTGCGTCGTCAGTGCACTGGGCCGATCGGTTTCTTTCATTATTTCTATACAAAGTCAACGAAGCCGGGCTAGAGAGCGTTTCTATGTTGTAAATGCAAGCAAAAATTAGCTTAGTGGTGATCAAGCGTGTGTGTCCTCGATAGTACCTAGCAAATATTCTCGTCATACGTCCTAAAGAAATATGGTAATGTTGCTATCACATATATTCGTACGCCACTAAAACGTATAATCTAGTCATACGTTGTCCATACGATGTACATTCATACGTCCCTGCGACGTATCTAGTCTACGTCGAGAGAAACCACTCAGTGACACGTGTCAGGGATACTTGTGTTTTTTTAATACTTATTTATTATATTTTCACAGCACCGCCAGTCACGCCAGGTGACGGAAAGCCGCCACTACATAGAAAGCCAAAGCCATCCAAAGATCACGATAAGGTAGGATAAAAATATTATTTTATCTTTTAGGTCTTTTTTGCAGCCATTTTTTTGTTAGAAAATTACGAGCTCTTAAAGTTAAACTCACCAGTTCTTATAGCCAATCCTTTCTTGAATTAACATAAAATGTCAGTAAGAAAACATCACGTTTAATACTCCACCCATACCTTGACAAATTAAAACCATCAAGCTCCAGCCCTCATCCCAATTTATATGGGGTCAGCGCAGAATGTCTTCTTCTTCTTCCATACTTCCCCTGATGACTTTAAATAATAATATGCCTTCGAAGAAAACCCCTTGGCTCTTGATTAGACCGATAACATAAAGTTGAACGTGTACAAATATGTGTGGTATTCTTAGGCGGGACGTGGCAAGTCCCTGTCGGCGTCACCAGGCCGCACGCTGTCGCCGTCGCCTGCCGTCTCCAAAGAGTCCAGCGTCGACAAGGAGGTCACTAAGGTAACATTCATTTTATATTGTTATTAAAAATTCAAATAACGTAGTCATGCCACCCATGCATTGGTTTTTCTAGCTTCACAGGTAGTGTTGCACGAGTTTACTGAAATACAATGTTGATGATTTGGGCCAAAATCGGTAAATAAATCCAATAGAATAGTTTGAGAAACCGCTATTACCTTTTTATCATTACAGGGTAATGTTAGAAAATACGCAAACAGTTACCACTTATTCAGTAAATCATTCTGAACCCCATCTAAATTTATCATCGGTAACTTCAAAAAACAATTTACTATTTCCTACAAAAGTGCAATACCTACACGGTCAAGATGTTTTAAAACATTCGATTTTTTTAAAGTAATAACTTCTTATTCCCATAAGAAGGTGACTCGATTCGGAACGGTAACGAAGTAGTTCCTGAATGACTGACGGATCAACGCACAGCCTAAACAGCTGATCATAAACTCAATCCGATTTTATTCAAAAAAGGTTGAACTCACTTAAAAATGTTAATTGTAAAAATATATGTTTGATTTGTTGTGTATACTATAGTGTTATATGGATCTTTTGACTGTACAAGGATCTTTTGGCGCGTGGCCAAAATCCGAACGAACGCCACTATTTTGTTTGTTTTAAATAATTTCAATATTAAGGTGACACATCACACGGGCTCGAACTCATTGGTGGGCGTGGCCAAAAAGCACGCTGTCTCACCTGGCATCGTGCCCGACAGAGATAGTATCAGTGATGAGCAGTTAGGCGCTAGTCTTCACGCGCGTCTAGTTCGTACGCACACACTCAGCGTTCCGAACCGTTCCGAACAAAAACGAAGTTATATAATACTTTCGTCTGACCTTTTATTTAAATGCGCTAAAAAGAATAAAATAAACTTTTTCTTTAAAACTTTTACTATCAACTTATAACGTCATGGTCACTACATAATTCGCGAGATTAGTGGCAACAATAATATTGTATAACTATATTGTTTGTTATTGTTGACCTGGGGTCACCATGTCCTGGACGCTTTCCGCCAGGTCTGCTAATCCCTCGAGAGAAATAAATGGCTGTGAAGCCAGCAGAGTCTGGACGTTGGTCGGCAGACGACTGCTTTATGTTTTCATCGTGGTACTGTGGATTTCCTTGGCCTGATAAAGTTTAGGATTTCCTTTTCAGGGCGTATCATGTCGGGGTCACCAATTTAGTGGTTGTTGTACACTATCTAAATTAAATAAAAAAAATCATAATTCTATATAAATTTAATCAACACAAGACAGAGAAGTGACAGATCAGAAGAAAAGTAAAAATTATATCGTGAAGGTTTTATGTATATAAAGTTTCTAAATAAGTAGGTCGCTACACCATATTATAGGGT
This sequence comes from Xestia sexstrigata, assembly GCA_941918905.2. Taxonomy (NCBI): domain Eukaryota; kingdom Metazoa; phylum Arthropoda; class Insecta; order Lepidoptera; family Noctuidae; genus Xestia; species Xestia sexstrigata. The sequence continues at coordinate 15,477,220 of OW799223.2, forward strand.
GTGCGTTTCGATGGCGCGACCATGGCGTTTTGTTTTTAAATAACTATGCCATGATTTTGTAAAAATATGTATGTATGTGGTTCAAATTTCCCAAAACCTTAAATTTGTCAAAGTTATGGTTAAAAGGTTATAAGGGTTTGAACGTGGCCACGCCATCGAAACGCGGTGAACCGCGCGGCCACGGAAATCTTAAAAACTAAGCGTTGCAGAGACCTGAAATTTAGGTAAATAACAGATTGAATTTGTAAAAAAAAAAAAAAAACCTAGGTTTATATTTTAGGAGCATACGTACGGTATCGCTTATAACCTTTAAAATGTTCTGAATATGAAATTTAAAATTGAAATTAATTAATTTAATTTTAAATTAATTTTTTTACAAAATATTGCCATAGTTTAAAAAAAAAAAATGCCGTGGTCGCGCTATCGAAACATACATTATAGGAGTGCAATAAAAATGCACAGGCCCTTCAACTTCAGCGAAAAACAAATGACACGTCACTGACGTCATGCATGAAATGACAAGGAAAGAAATATAGGTCTTGTTCTTCTATCAAACGAAGGACATGTCAATATCGCGTGTCCCCCCTCCCGCACCGCACCGGGGGAAACATTCAGTGAGATGCACGAAAATTCATAGTAAAAGGCGCGCGTAAAAAAATATGAAAAAGCTTTTGGGAAATCGAATTTTATGAAAAAAACACTGCATAAATCATTACCAAATAAAATTTATTGAATTTTTCGATAGTTGTACTGTGTCGGTACGGACTTTGTTTTGGAAATTTGACACTTCTTTTATTACTAATTTACGCCCAAAGTTACGTTAAAATTGGCAATAAAAATGAATCTTTGGTAGCTCGTAACTTTTGAATGGCTTTTTATTTTACTATTCTGATTCCGTACAGACACAATTAATAATCAGACAAAACGATATCATGTTTAACTTTAGATGTACCATGTCAAACAGTGGAGTAATAGCCCCCCGAAATTTGTATGGAAAATATGTTGCGCAGTTCAACCTTAAATAGTTCAACTTAGATTAGTTTAAGTTATCACTTCTGTCGAGCGTCGCGAGACGCCCACGTTTTTTTAAATTACCGATGAAAAATTTTCGCTTCGCTATCGTTTTAGCGTCGGTGATCCTCCCACCTTGTATGAATTTGCACAACAATATTTCCAATTGTAACAATAGATTTTCGGGGTGAATAGTTTAAGAAGCTGTTATTACCGTTTTGTCATAATAATAGTTACAATTGCATTGTATAAAATGTCAGTATACTTAAATAGACACTAACGAGCACATTATCTCTGTACACTGTGAGTATTTGCTTTCAATAGACCTAGTAGGACATCCATAATATCCGTCGTCTTCACATCAAAAGCATGGTTTGTGTCACAGCCGGCGGCACCTGTGGCCGTCCCGGTGGCGGGGCCGGACAAGAGTGTCGTGGACCCCGCCGAAGTGACGCACAAGCTGGAGGCGCTGCAGATACAGAACGGAGATACACACCTTACTGATAAGGTAGCCAGATTACACGTACTTGCATGATAGCACACGCTGATAAACATTACCACCTTTTGGCACAGTGATCTCTAGGCGACGTTCTCACGAAGCGAGCCAGTCGGATCAGCTTTTGTTCTTGGAACAGCCATGGAGTTTCTTGCCCATTCTTCTCCATGAGATCTACGCTTTAGAATGGGCAACTACAGTCCATTCACACCACCGTTATTATGCCTGTGGCTGGACAGTAGGTAGCTTATTTTTGACTATTCAAAAGTGCCGCTTGAAAAACTGATTCCAAAAGCGATTTTGCTTTATAACTGATTACTGTATATAGCCTTGGCTTCTTAATATTTGCTTCAAAATTAAATTAACTTGTACTAAGCCAGCATGCAATTTAGCTTGGCTTACTAGAAAAAGTGGCGTCGCGGAAAAATGGTGACGATAATGATTTTTAAAAGTGGGGAAAAACTTGATTTTTCGAACTATAGTGTTAGTGTTTCGATTGCAAGAAAGTTTTGAATGTTTGTGCGTGTGGAAGTGATTATACATTTATTAATTAAGGTGGGATTAAGCCGAAGAAAAACAAAAGTGAAGTGGGGACCCCCTTGCATGTGCAAGAAATTCATTGTGTTTTGAAACTACAACATTCAAATCTGTATTTTCTTTAAATTCCAGGTAAACGAAATCAAAGAAACAATAGAAGATAAGCAGAAAACGAAAATCGAGCAAGTAACGGAAGTAGTGAAAATCGAAGAGAGAGTGAGCGATAAGTCCGAACAGAGAAGCGAGAAGGCCGAACAGAGAAGCGAGAAGGCCGAACAGAGAAGCGAGAAGGCCGAACAGAGAAGCGAGAAGGCCGAACAGAAAGAGAAGAGGGAAGTCAAGGAGGACAAGAAAGAGCCTTCTGTCGATAAGACTGATGATAATGAGATGACTGGTGAGCGAATCTTGATAAATATATCATTATTTTTATTAATGGCAACCTTTGACTTTCACAAGTGTGCGTGACGCTGTATTGCTGACTTAGAAATTGCAACATTTTCATGTGTTTTTATCTTTTGCTCAACGAAACCTAAGGCACAGATTCTTTCTATTCTTGGGAACTTGTTACTTTTAAATCCATGACGCACTATGCTCAACAAAGTAAATATCCGATGATTAAAATTAAATTAAGTCTGAAAATGAACCTATTGACAGAGCCCGACTACGGCAAATCCAAAACGAAGGGTTATGACTTTAGCAGTCTATATATATAAATTTGTTTTTACGTACGTTCCTCCGTAGAGCCTAAACTATTCATCCGATTTGGATGAATAAGGTGTCAATCGATTCCGGGTAACATAGGTTACATTTTAACCGACTTCAACAATATTAGGAGTCTATTTTACCTTGTGAGCCCCGAACGAATTTAATTAGAGCGTGATTTTTCAGTAGTCTGGTGTTTAGTGGTAGTCCGTAGTATACCACACCACTCCTGTTTATTACCATTATTGTTCCAGCATACGTCTGTAACATAAGTTATTGTTTGTTCCAGCGTCTATGACGGCGCGGCGTATCACAACAGAAGAGCAGGCGAAGGCCGCACTAGCCGAGCGACGGCGCCGCGCCCGGGAGGAGCTGGAGAGACAGGCCGAGCTGGAGCGGCAGAGGTAATGATGTACAGAAGAAGAAAGAGTAGTAGGTTATACAACAAATTAAAAAAAAAGGGAATTTAATTCGAGGGACTAAGTTGGATCCCGAGAGCAGCGAAGAATTCTAAAGTAGAATCCCAAACGTAGCAAGGGATTCTAGAGTAGAATCCTGAGCGGAGCGAGGGATACAGAACCGAGATGTTTTTTTTTTTTCACGAGTATCTGTCTAACGACTGTCAAAGATCTACAAATGACAGCCAGGACCAACGGCTTAACGTGCTTTCCGAGGCACGGAGGAAACTCGGTATGTAATGGGCGGTCACCCATCCACAGACCAACCTAGGCAAGCACAGCTGAACCTATCGATCGACCCGAGCGGCTGTTATTACCACGAGCTCCTCGAATAGAACATACACCACCAGTTTTTATATTTCTCGTGGGTAAATAAAATGCCCTTTTTCGAGTGGCAATGTTAAACAAGCATTTTTACCAATGCCACTCGAAAAAGGGCATTTTATTAATCGATATAGTAAATAAATCGCTCTTTTGCTCATTGAGTGAATAAAGACATTTTGTATTTGGAACAAGTATTAATTATAAACAAAACTTGCCGACAAGAATATAATCACAGAATTTCGAATATTGTTCTAATTTCAATCAGTATTTTACATGGAGTGACTGCCTATCTTACCTTCACAACACAGTTAGTACTGGGTGCGTATTACGGAACCCCTTGGTAAGACTGGTTAAGAGACTTTCAGACCACTGGCTTTCTGTTACGACTGTCAAAGAACCACGAATGATAGCCGGGACCTAGGGCTTTACGTACTTTCCGACGTACGGATGAAACGCGATATGTAACGAATTAGTGGTCACCCATCCACAGACCGACCTTGGTAAGCGTGGTTTAACTTTGAATATCGACCCGAGTGGCTGTTATTATTAACCCACGTTGCCTGGTTCTTGGGTTGGCATGTGACATTACATTCTATTCAGAAATAAATCATTTTTACCGTATCATTCCAGATTGCAACGCGAAGCCGAGGAAGAAGCTGAGCGACAACGTCAGGAGGAAGAGCGGCAACGTCGCGAAGAGGAAGAGGCGCGCGAACTGGCGCAGCTACAGAGAGCTATGAACGAGGAGAAACTTAGGAAAGCTATCGAGGTAACTATAGACAGTTACTGATTTTATACACGCTTAGTTTTAGGTCGATCTGGAGCCGAAAGCCATAAACTCGATCATCGAACTCGGAACGATTGGGACTGTTTTTTTAAATTAAATTAAATTTTTCGAGTTTTTTTTTTTTCAAAAATAAAAAAAAAAACAACCTTTTTTAAGGTATTTAAAAAACAAACAGTCCCAATCGTTCCGAGTTTATGGCTTGCAGTTTCGGAACGACCTAAAATTAACGGAGCATGTATTTTTTTTTTTTTTTGTAAATTGCATCTCGCAATCCAACCTACTGAGGTTGTCGTTTGCTTAACCGGACTATCGTGGGTTGGTGAGGCATTAAAACGTCCGGCGCACATATATTATTGTCTGGCAAATAGTTCTGCTTCGGTATGACCTATTGTTCCTATGAACTCCGTGCTGGTTCAGTTGTTTTCACGCCTATGGTCATAATTTGATGCTGATTGAATTTTATTTTATCGTATTCGACAAGTACTGAGTTCGAAATAGTCAAAAAGATTTTTTAATCTAGTGGTAAACTAAAAGTGTTACCAAATAGTAAATAGTATCCTAATTTTTTTTTATTTGATCATCTTTTCCAGGCTCAACAACAACTCGAACGCGAGGAAGCAGAACGCAAGGCCCGCGAAGAAGTAGAGAAGCAAGCTCGTGTCAAAGAGGACGAGGAGAAGAGGAAGGCGGCAGAGGAAGCGGAGAAGTTGCGCCGAGAGGAGGCGGAGAAGGAAGAGAAGGAGAGGCTCGCTAGGAAACAGAGGGTCGAGGCTATCATGGCCAGGACTCGGCTCAGGAAGGTACGTGTCGCAGATATAGTAAGAGATAAGAGAGGGAGAGACTCACTAGAAAACACAATTTTGTCTCTCTGCTTGGAAAATATTTCAAACCTCGTGCGATCTCCGATATCTTGCATTTTGTTTTTTCCTGGTTTGTTTATTTGAATGTCGTAATTCCACAGCAAGCGGAAGAAGACAAGAGCAAACAGCAAGCTCCTGCGGCGTCGGCCGCGCCCGCGCCGCCCGCGCCGCCCGCGCGCGACCCTGCGCCTGCGCTGCCTGATAACGGGAATGCCTCAGCCGATTTATTAGGACTGGACTTCGCGCAGGTAACACACATTATCCATTCTACTCTATACCATGCTAAATATTACTTCTTCACATTACCTATTACCTATTTATTACTACTACTAAGAATGAAGGCGGCTGACATTAGATTTTAAGGTAAACTTTTTTTTATTACGATTTTCCTTCCGGTGCGTGAAGTTAATATCAATAACTCACCCACTTTTTACATTATTTTACCCTGTAACACATACATATTGATATGAAAGATACGCTGCTTGACCATTCTATAATCGGCTAGTTTCTACCATCAATAAATTGCAAATCTATTTAGTCCGTCAGTTAGAGTATTGGAAAATAATGGACACGTATTTTTTGTTTTTGTAAATCAATGAATATTGACAAAGCTCGTGGCATCAGAACGCACTAAAAATTATACCACGGCGAATTTTAAAAGCGTCGTGTGGAAAAATACTGGTCAAATATTTTTTGATAATCTAACTGACGGATTAACAAGATTTTTTTAGTTGACAAGCCTATTACAGACATCATTGATTCTGGAGTTAAGTAGTTTGAAAGACCATCAGTTCAATTAAATTCTCAAGTTCTAATATGATTATTCATCATCTTTCTTACTATTCCAGCCCCAAGAGACACCCGTGGAAGTGCTACCTAACGCAGTAGAGTCTGCGCCCGCGCCGGTAACACAGCACACCACGCCCAACAACGGCAACGTCACTGCCGACCTACTGGGACTGTCCGAACAACTCGCTGTGAGTCCATCAAATTTTAATAAAATACTAACAGCCTTATTCATAAAAAGTTAGAGCCTCCTTGAAGGCTTCTTGAAGGCCCGATGCTAAAAAACATGATTCATAAACGTCTATTAACGCTAATCAGTCCATCAAGGCTCTGCTAAAGTTAGACAGCCTTATTCATAAAAAGTTAGAGCCTCCTTGAAGGCTCCTTGAAGACCCGATGCTAAAAAACATGATTCATAAACGTCTGTTAACGCTATCAGTCCATCAAGGCTCTGCTAACGTTAGTGGACCGTTGACCCTCCTTTATCTCCCTGCTAAGTCACAAAATGGCCGCCGGAAATTTGAACAGCTGACTTTGACAAGAGCAAAAAACCATACCGAAGATAATTTTAGTGAAGGGAGGGTTACGCAGATTAAAAAAAAATCCAGGAAAATTTATTTTCTGAAATTTGTATTTAAAAATCCTCTTAATTAGGTTTTTAAGATGATACGTGTACTAACAATAAATATGAAAAAAATAAAATTACCATGATTGACATAGTTACAGCTTTTTGCACTTAGGTACAACATAAACATGCGGATCGGAAATGGCGGGAAAACAAACATCTCGCTTTTTATAAAAGTTGATCTTGGGGTTGTATCGTCAAATTTTATCTTTTCTTATTAGTTTTTCTTTTATTTTTTTGTTCTTTTTCTTTTTTCTCGTGTGTATTTGTAAAAAAATGCGTTTTCCCGCTAATTTGCTGTCACTGCTATCATTTTTTTTTAATTGTCGATGAGGCCTTTTTTAGGTTTCCGTAGCCAAATGGCAAAGACGGAACCCTTATGAATTCGTCATGTCTGTCTGTCTGTCTGTCTGTCTGTCTGTCCGTCCGTATGTCACAGCCACTTTTTTCGAAATTATTTGGTAAATAGATGTATTCTGTGAACCGCATTAAGATTTTCACACAAAAATAGAAAAAAAAAACAATAAATTTTGGTGGTTCCCCATACTTAAAACTGAAACTAAACTATTTTTTTCATCAAACCCATACGTGTGTATCTAGGTTTCTATGGATAGGTCTTCAAAAATGATATTTAGGTTTCTGATATTTTTTTTTTCTAAACTGAATAGTTTGCGCGAGAGACACCTCCAAAGTGGCAAAATGTGTCCCCCCGCCCATGTAACTTCTAAAATAATAGAATGATAAAACTAAGAAAATTAAAGGTTATACATTACCATGTAAACTTCCACCGAAAACTGAATTTAACTTAATTAAAAAAAAAACACTATTATTAAAACATCGATCAAAGTTACAACGAACTACAAGAACTTTTATATTATGTTAGTTGCTGCTACGGAACTTTTTTGTCATTTGATTTCTCAAGATGGCCAACATAACGCGTCAGTCTGCTAGCTAACAGACCCATCAACAGTCTGCTAGCTGACTGCTAGCAGACCCATCAAACCTCAATTAAGGATTTTTTATGAATAAGGCTGTAAATCTATCTAAATCTAAGTCGTGACAATGCTAATCCACTCGAAATTAGCTTGAACTGATCGGAAAGAGTTTTTTTGCGATCATCTAGTGCCCAATGTTGCATGTGACCAGAGTATCCTGTACATTTATTTCATCTGTAGAATGGCGCGACCATAGCTAAGTCTCAATCTGACCAATGAGGTCAAGCTATTTTGAAATGTAAAATGACCGATCGATGAAAACATTATAGTTGCATAGTTGCCATTCCCATTACATCCTGTGTACTGAGAATTCCGCCAGCAACCAGGGTTACTAACAAATCTAACGTCGACGTGAGTGTTAGTAGCTCTCGATATATACGTAAAAACAGCACTTCCCCCAAGTGTCCCTAACAAATTGTAAGGATCCCTTCCCTATTCCAGACTGAGGACAATACCACAGAGCAGACGACGACACCCAAACTACAAACAAACGACAACGCACCAATAGCCAACACCAACACGCCAGTCGAGGCCAACAACGGCAACTCGCAGCCGGCCAACATTGGCCACATATCCGCCAACTTCATCCAATCCGAGCGCTTGTCCAACGAGACCCAAACCAAGATGGCCGACGTGCCCAAACTACTCGACGATGACTTCACAACGCACAACGGTCACGGGGCCACTCACAACCACCCCTTGACATTGCAGAATGCGATCTAATTGCGTATAGATAAGGTTGGTAACTGAATGCAGTCGGTTTTCATTGCGTATATATTGGCTGGTGGACGCGAGGTTGTGATTATGGCACGCTATTATTGAATACTTGGAGGTAGGTAGGGTTATTTGTATTGACGAAGATTTTTGCTGACCGCTGGAAGTGAAAAACTTCACAAATGCTTGAAATTGCACTAAATAAATGACAAAGAAAACAGCTTTGATAAAGCAACTCTGCGGTCAAAAATAATAAACACACGGATAAGACTTTAAAATAGAGGGCGCTTACGCTTGTCCCTTTTCGAATGAAAATACTAATAATTAACAAATAAAATGTGTGTCACGGTGCTTTCCTTAATAAAATTCACACATTATCTCAAAAAAAGGTTAAAGCAATGTTTTTGTTATTCATCGTTGGTGCTAGTTAATATTTTTAGATAGATTTCTATTAGTAACAAATTAACTAAAGTGGCCAGTCTTGGCCTCGGCACTTCTTTGAATAGGTTTCCTACTACCTTAGCATTTATAACTATACTTTATATAAAAACCCGTGTGTTTTGTATAGAAATCTCTATAGAAAAATGTGGGTTTTAATGTGAAGTATGAAAGTAGTGACAAAGTCATCTTAAAGCAATGCTAAATATTGAAAGACGATAATAATAAAAAGTCGTCACACTTCTATAGGGGTCGTTTCAGTCCGAAACTAATCGGTCGTCCCCAAAATCAGTAGCAACTAAATCTAAACAACTAATTTACTTTCTACCATCTAAAACTCAACAATTTCCATGGATATCTTCAATTACCCATACTAGAGTGACCCCATGCCACGCTGGGGGGTAGCAGAAATGTAGGTAGGAAAGAAATCTATAGTCGAATGGGCGATCTCTTACTAAGCCAATATGTATGCGTGAAAACAGGGTATGTAGTGTCTGTCACTCTAGCCAGTGCGTCTTATGTAGAACGAAACTATAAATAAGTATATTTACTGGACTATGTAACTGAAAAATGCTTCATTTTAGTTTAGATGGTAACATTTTGTTTAGGTCCAATTTAGGTTAGTATTCATCTGATGCCCGTTTTCCGTGACACTAAATAGCACTTGTTGATTTCGATTGGTTCGATTCCCAGGTCGGGGAAGGTGTTATTGGGTTTTTCCATCAGGAATTTCTCGGTAGCAGCCGATTGATCGCAATAGGCTCGCCCCCTATTACATGGGACTTTTAATATAACTGGCGAAATGTTAGTGTGCCATTAGGTACACCTCTGCCTATTCCTTCGGGAATAACAGGCGTAATGTTATGTTTAAAAGCAACAATATAGCGGCGACCTGAATGGCGCAGCGGTAGTGAGGCTGCCTTACGTTCTTAGGGTCCCGGATTCGAATCCCGGTAGGAGTAAATGTTTGTGTGATGAGCATGGACATTTGTTTCCGAGTCATGGATATGTATAATAAATACGTATTTACAATAAAAAAAAGTATCTATGTAGTATATAAACTATCTGGTGTCCACGACACAAGCCTCGTAGCTAAGTGTGGCACTAGATGGCGCTGTGTAATGTCCAGCGATATTTATATTGAATGTATAAATAAAAGCGAAATCCATCAGTACGCTTTCGTTTAGGCATTAATTTTGCGTAGCGTTAGTGAAAACGTGCATCAGCCAACGCATTGAGTCCAAGTATCTTATGCTAGTAAAAATAAATCCGTCTCATTTTTACTGTAGATTTACCATAAAATTCATTGCCCAGTTTTAGGCTAGATTAGGTTGGCTAACAGGCTTTAAACATGCAGGAATGAAGTATACTAAACTTATATATATTTAAGTAAGCATTCGTTGGCGAAATGCTCCTAAGTTGGTCCTAAGCATAACTAACAACTTATACATAATTAAAGATACGTATATCCGTGTTCTTGGATACTAGGCGACGACACATAATGAATGCCTCAATAAACTGCACTGTGATTTACAACCCTCGGTTCACTGCCAAGGGTTGAAAATCTAGCGAAACGTGGCATTTTTCTAAATGATATACTTATCCACAATATCAGAGTGACAGATCACCGGGAAGGCACTAAATTATTATAATATATTATAATTAATGCATTTATTGTAAATTATCGCAAGTGATTATACTATGGTTTTACTCACAAACTGCTAGATTGGTCGGAGGTAAGCTTATTTTGTATATCGTTGTGACGGGACTCCGGTGGAAGCGAAGACGGAGATTTCTAAAGCATTCATACTCTTATATCCACGATAATAATCAGCTTATAAGTCCCCACTGCTGGGACTTATGGCTCCTATCTGTAAGAAGGAGTACCTAGGCCAAGTTCCACCACTCGTGCCCATTGAGGGTTGGTGGATTTCAGAGGTTTCGAAGATCACAAGACATAATATCGACTATCAGAGAATATAAAGCTGATTTTCCAAGCGATTGTTTTTACTTTTCCTTCGTTTACATTGAATTCCCGGCTAAAAGCTCTTCAGTTGAATTAGACTTCCACTAAAGATCATACAACTTGTAATAATGTAATTAGTTCTAATCGATTACTTGCCAAGATTCCCTCAATTGTACGAATGTTGTTCAGTAATTGGTTACAGTGAATAATTACACAAAAACTAATTTAACGATCCAATAACCAATATGTAGAGTTAAGATATAAATAATAGGAAACTTTATTTATTCAACAATGACGACGTGTAATTAGATGCCAGGCCGCTAGAAATGATTTTATTATGAATATAAACTCTTTGGTCCGTAAACCGCTCGTAAAATGACACAGAAAAAAAGATGTAGCTGTCAAAATATAAACGTCATCTTAATTTCATTGTCAAATCTCAAGATTGACTTTAGAATACTTAAGATCGATCTCAAACGTAAGAGCGGTTTATCGAAACGGGCTGTAAAGTATTGCTATATTTTGTAATACTGAATAAATAAGCATAATACTTATCCGCCAAACCAATATAAGTCAAGACAAAAGTTCGCGCCATTTTTCAAAATTCATCGACGGAATATTCTTTTTTTCTTGTCTTTTCCCTTTAGTAAATGTTGTATATTGAAAAAAATCCGTCTCATAAAGATTGGTGTTGTGTGATAGGTTTTTTAAATAAGATTTATTTTTAATTGTATTATAATTTTTAATACACGTAATTTGATTATCAGTGTGAATAGAGTATAATGTGAGAAATAAAACAATTTGTATGAACTGGCATTGATAAGAGCCAACATGTTTTACATTTTTAGGGAGAATATAAAATTGGTATGGAAATATAAAGTTTTTAATTATTAACAACATTATTAAAAGACGCGACACTTAATAAAATTGAGCATTTAACCGATACCAAGATATTTTTATTACTCAACAAGAAATTGAGCAAAAAATTGCTCTTTCAAGTATCTTGCCGGTTTCAAGTGAACGCTATTATACCTACTGGTTATAGGTTTCAGCCGATTTATGTTATCGGTCAATCCCCAGAAGTAAGCTATGGTAAGCTAGTTTGGTTTCGAAATATTTGAAAAACAAAGGCATTAACTTTAAAGTTACACAATGCCTTATTTGCGAAAACAACAGCAAAGAACAAGAATTCACAAACATGAGTTTGTTGTGAGATTCAAGCGCTTGTGTCCGTGTTCAAATGTAATGACAATATAGGGTTTATTGTGAGGGAAGAGACTTTAAATAAGCAGTTACATTGAGGCAAGCGGGCAATATTAAAAATAATGTGAAAAATCTATGTACTATCGGTCATACTTGCTTAAAAATATAGACAAACGCACATAGTTATTTCTGAATACGGATACAAGTGTAATTACCTAAAAGTGACGTTATGTTTTTTTTTCTAAAGTTGTTCTTAGAAAAACAATCAAATGAACAGTATATATTTGGAGTTGAAATGAAGTTATGCTTAATAAAAAGTTACAATAATGTAATTTAAGTTATTTAACAAGTTATATATACAAATTTTTGTATAATAAGTAGATAGCATTCAATGTTATTCAGCTTCTTATAGAGGATGTTAAAAAAAAACTAGTTATTTGATGCCGTTTCGGTTCATTAAATAAGGTTACAATGGGTTGCATTAATATTATTTTCAACTGAACTAAGATTCTAACCATTTACTAGTTATTGTATAAATTAATTATTAAGTCAAAAGTTATGGTTATGTTTTCATACAAAAGTATTTAACTATTTTTATTGTGTTAAGATTTTAAACTTATTAGCGTTTCACTTTACTTTGCCTGTTTTAAAATGGTTTTTTATGAAAATGTAACTAAAACTCGTTGACTGGGGGATATGTTTCCCCTGCCTGTATATTATTCCATAATATTTTCTTTCACATAATAATAATAGTAGTTTTTCCAATTTATATCTGTTGTGTGTTGAGTACATTGTTTTGTGTGTTTAGCAAAGTTAGGTAAAGGTTAGTTATTTGATGGGTAAGGAGAGATTGACTTCAGTTATGCAAACAAACATTATCGTATGTTATTTGTATGCGAGAAAAGGTATATCAAAATGTATTCAATACACAACAGACAAACATACACAACAAACGTCATTATCTGTCAAAATGACACAACTGACATTTGTTGTGAATGTTATTTAACAAATGTATCATACGATTTTTGCTTGTAGGTAACATTTGTACGATTTGTGTTTTATTTTGCTTATCCATCCACTCTTAATCGTTCAAATTATATGGAAATCATGTAGATGTCTCACGGCCTTAATTATTAAACAAATTATGTATGAAGTCGAGGCCAGAATTTGTGACCCATCTTTGATAACATTACGGCAGTAATCAGCATACAAAATAATTCTGAACCAAGTGGTATACGATTCAGACAAGATTTTAGTAAAATGTCGAAACTATTTAATTTTATTGGATGGTACACTTATTCTGGCCTGAAGTGTACTTGGGTTGACATTTGAAATCGCAGCTTACTAATAAATAATGTGACAATGGATTTTGTTATAAATTAATTCTTGCCAAGCGTGGTATCAATGAATTTTGGATTTTAGTAGTAATACACCATTACAAAATTGCCGCCAGATTATTTATTAGTGACTTTGACAAAATGTGTTCCCAAGTATTGCGGTGGTACCTATAAATTGTAATATTTGATTACAATAACCAGTGTGACAGGTCGCCCACACTACGTTGATCGTCATGTTCCATAGTCTGAAGTTATTTTATAAGTTTAAATGAGTTGACGAGCGCCGACAGTTGCGAATACAACCTCCATTCAACGCGACCATCATACCAAAATAAGCTAGTCTAAAAATGTTATGAATTTTTGAAGAAAAATCGTGCTATTTAAATTATTTTCCATAACAGGGACTTTACCACCTTTTGTAGCTGTGTTACTTGAATCTTACTCGATGTTGAAAAGAGATGGAACTATTCGTGACGTATATCTCCCATCTCTTTCCTACAATTTAGTATTGAAATAATACTAATATAAGAAGTGGTGATAGGCCCCCAAATGTACTAAATTGTTGGTTTTTAAGCACTTATGTATGTAATTATAGAGTTAGTAATAAATGAAGTATGGCGGCCTGTCACACTGCGCCCGCGCAAGTGTGTGCGTGTTTATGTATGTGTGCGTGCGCGAACGCAGTCCATTCATCAGTACGGTTAGTCGTTGAAAAATAATGTAATAAATATCATACATAGATGGACATGGCTTCGATGCGTTATATAACTACTGTATTACGTTTATTAACATCATGGATTTATTAAATGAAACAATTTTAATACGAAAAATAAATACAAAGAAGTTAATTTTGTGTTTTTCTTTTCTCTATGGCCCAGTCTACTGTTATATTATTTATGAAGCACTATGGAGGTTGTTAGCGACGCTGCGACGCCGTCACTAACAAGCCTCCTAGTAAAAGGCCACATAACCCTTTGGTATGTCGGGAACGTGGATCCGCGCAATCCCGAGATCATGTTGTCGTAGGGTTGAATTTCCACATTCTCAAGTTGTGATACGTTATCAACCCCTGCCTATAACTTGGTCGAGTATGCATTGCCCATAGTCGTGTTTTTTTAGGGCGTCCGCTAAAAAGTGGGTGCACGGAGCAGGTGCCCAACAACAACAACAACAACAGCCCATAACGTTCACTGCTGGACATAAGCCTCTCCCATGATGGGAGGAATTTGCCGTAATCTCCACGCTTGGCAGGCGGATTGGAGATCGCAGTGATGAAAGACTAACAGAAAACGCTGCTGCCCATTCTCTGGTCTGAGCGGGTGCCCGCTGTCAAAATATGCTAAGGCCCGCATATACCTACTGGCTTTTAACCGACTTCAAAAAAGGAGGTACTATGTTCGACTGTTTTTTTTGTATGTTCAAAAAAGAATTTTGAGAATGTCCACAAATGTAGACCGATTCTCAAAATTCTTTTTTATTTGAAAGAGTATAGGTACTCCTGAGGTGGCCCCATTTAAATTTGGTGAAGATCTGATGCTGATGCTGCTGATCTTCGAAGATATACAATGGCACTCGTCAAAAATAGACGGCAAATCTGCCGTGATGGCTGCAATCGCTTGGATTGGCTTGGATTTTTATTGTTTATACAACATCATGACGTAACTTTTACGCCTGTATGCTCTGAGGTGGTACGCAAAAAATAAAATACCGACCTCTAAAACTCAAAAAAGTGAAAAATTACTTTGGCTTCAGAAGTCGTTGACAAAAATACTGAATCAAACGAGTCACCGACTTCTGAAGCTAAAGTTATTTTTCACTTTTTTGTTTTTGAAGTCGGTTTTATTTTTGCAAAAAAGTTTTACAAAGAGGTACTAGTTTTAATATAATAACTGCCTAGTTGGTCTAGTGGACGCAAGAGCTTTTGCTGAGCATGAGGTCCTGGGTTCGATTCCCGGGTTGGCAAATCGTTATTTGGTTTTCCCATATAATTTTTCAGTCTTTCTTTCTTTATCCTGTGGTTAGGGCCTAACCTGGTGTCAGAGTTTTTATGCCGCCCATGGGCCTTTGACTTGGCTTAACATGCCGTCGAGAAATTTCTCTCAGGCATGCTGGTTTCAGTGGTAGCCATGGAATTTGGATTTGGGTTATGTTAAAATAGGCTCGCCTCCTGTAAGTTACATGGGACTTTAAAACAACAGGCGAAATGCACTTTCAAATGTTACAGCACCATGCTGAGATAGGGGCCTTTTGGCCTCGTACAGGACTAAGTAATTCCGTTTATTTTTTTTAAATGTTTCTTTCTGTTTAATTTTTATTAGTTTATGTACTGATAATTTCACTTTTTTTTATGTGTATATTCCTGTGCGGGCTAATAAATGGTTTTTCTTTCTTTCTTTTCTAAATTAACAAAAGCTATTTTAGTTTTCATAAATTAATTTAGGATTTGATTGTGGATTGATTTGAAGGTGTGATATTAGTTAAAACTCTACATAACATGAAGGGTGTAAAAAACCTCTTAATAATAATTAATAATTTTTACTTAGTATGTACAGAATGCATGGATGACGGCTTCGTGATGAGGTTGTTTACAACCTGTATATGTAGAGTTTTAACTCTCGACGTCGGAAACCCTGTTTCAGACGACTTCACTGATGGCATTATTACCGAGCGCCATGTTCTGTAGACTCTGACGTAGTCGCTAGCAGAAGCTACGAAGCTAACAACTTATGTCTGTCTTTCGAGCTATAAGTTGCGGATTTATATGAAATTAAATAAATAAATATCGCTGGACATGAACACACAGCGCCATCTAGTGCCACATTAAGCAACGAGGCTTGTGTCGTGGACACCAGATAGTTGATATACTACATAGATACTTTTTGTTTGTAAATACATACTTATTATACATATAAACATCCATGACTCGGAAACAAATGTCCATGCTCATCACACAAACATGTGCTCCAACCGGGAGTCGAACCCAGGACCCTAAGAACGTAAGGCAGCCTCACCACCGCTACGCCATTTGGGTCGTCAAATTAAAAGGTAAATAAAAAAACAAAGCAGTAGGTAAGAGAGTTTATTAAAAATGTTCTTAAAAGTAACTTACATTAGAGCATCATAACCATGTTATTACTAGCTGACCCACGCAACATCATCTGCGTCACATAAGAGAGAAAAAGCTCACAAAGGGAACAAATCCCCGTTTTTGAAACATTTTTAATTTATGCTCCGCTCCTATTGGTCGTAGCGTGATGTTATATAGCCAATAACCTTCCTCGATAAATGGACTACCCAACACAAAAATATTTTTTCAATTCCAACCCGAGATTAGCCCGTTCAACCAAACAAACAAACTCTTCAGCTTTATAATATTAGTATATGAATTTAAGTTTATATCGCATCACGCATGCTGTTGATATTATCTTACCGAACTCTAAGCAAGACCAAATTTAGTAGACTTTCTTTTTTTTATCGTGTGGTTAGTGCCAACGTGCTGTCAGTTTTTATGTCGCCCATGGGCCTTTGACTTGGCTTTACAGGACGTCGAGAAATATCTCTCAATTATACAATACGCACATGAATCCAAAAAATCAGAGCTGCGTGTCGGGTTCGAACTCGAGACCTATGACTTGGCAGTCCGACGGTTACACCACTAGACTATCACTGTTTAATAGTATAGCGGCATTACAAAAAGTACTATAGCGGCATCTATGACACAGATGATAAACTACATCCTACTAATATTATAAATGCGAAAATTTGTGAGTATGGATGTTTGTCACTCTTTCACGCACTACTGAACGGCTTTACACACAAATAATTTATAACCTGGATTAACACATAGGTTACTTTTTATCCCGGTAGTAAGATCCCATGGGACAATTGTCAAACTTCACGCGGGCGAAGCCGCTGGCAGAAGAAGCTAATCTCAACAATACATCGCGCAGTTAAAGTTATCTGCGACTTAGAACATATAAAAAAAGTCCCGACAACTGTCAGGCACACCAGACACAACACCCATCTGGTCGGAGGATCCTCCCTTTTCAACGGGGGATGAAGAAATTTACACCCTGTTCTTCATACCCCTAAAGTAAAGTAGTAGTATGATTCCTTGCTAGATCACTTTACTTTTAGATGATAGGTGAATGGAATAAATAAAGTAAAGTACTAAAACACTACTGTATTGTCCCAAAGGTACTTGTAAAATGAGCTAAATAAACTGGTGTGGAAATGAAGTGAGTGACTTGGCCCTTGTTGGCTGTAACGAGAACGCCTGGCTGACTTGATAGCTAAACGCGAACTGAACTAATTATTACAAGTTGAAATGAATGTGGCGTAAACTGCTGAATTGCAGAATGTGCAGTTGCACCGTACAGACTTTATTGTAGATAAAAATGGTTACACATCATTACAATATTACTATGGAATTCTAAGGATACAACGGCCGGCGGTCTAATTGCTGGTAGAGATATCTTCCAGTAGAGTGCGCAAGTTAAAATAGCTTAAAAATATTAATTCATTGGCCCAACGACACAGATTCCCGCGACCTTCTCGTGGTCGTCACAAATTCATACCTATGCTACCTATACTTAATATCTAAAACAAAAAAAGAACATTTATTCTAAATCTATTTGCTCATTGCGCTTATCATTCACTGGCGAAAAAGCACATCCCATATACTTATTTTCTTTGAATGCGTGATTTATGACTTGGTCCCACAAGGGGTCAGTCCTTAGCAAATGTGGGTCGCAGAACAAGATTACAGCTACTTGAGCTCGTGTTAGGGCGACGTTGAAACGTTTAGGACATTTCACAAATCCTAGGGAATGTTTTTGGTCTTCAGCTAGTAGAGCCTCAGATGACCGCACGGTTGATATGATGATGAGTGGTCTTTCCTGGCCCTGGAACTCTTCGACAGTTCCTATTTTGGGACGATCCAAGAGCATATTGTCGAGTACACGCCGTAAGTGTTTTATCTGGAAAATTAAACTGATTATGTACTTCAAATCGGATAAATTAATAATATTTTTTGTATTTTTATAATATTGAAATGTCCTGCCTCGTTGGTCTAGTGGTCGAAAGCGCAATTGCTGAGCATGAGGTCCTGGGTTCGATTCCCAGGTCGGGCAAAGTGTTATTGAGTTTTTCCTTCAGGAATTTATCAGTAGCAGCCAAAGAGTCTGGATTCCTATTACATGGGACTTAAACATAGCTGGTGAGATCTGGGTGATCTACTAGGTACACCTCTGCCCAACCCTTTGAGAATGAAAGGCGTGATTTTGTGCTATGAAATATTTGAAGTTTGTAGTCTTGAACAAAACCGAATTGAATTGGACAGCACAAGAACTCCAGTGAACAGAATTTTGAAATTTCATTTATTAGTTGCGAGTTAAAAGAAAAACATGATACAAGTCATCAGAAATAAAACATAGAAGGTCATTACCTGTGCCTGATAAGGTGTAATGATGCCAATGTCGTCAGGTGATATTTTCTGCCGATATAGTTTACACAAAGTAAATGCAACCATAGACGCTTCTTCAGGATTAAACCAAGAAGGACTATCTGTATCTCTTGCATTGTTGCCTTTAATACCATGCACGAACACCCCCCCAGTTTTTATATCATCAGTCATTTCAAATATCTCGTGAACAATATCGATAATTTTCGGTACAAATGGCGTGGTCCGATCTAGTTTAGCAACTAAAGTTGCATCGTAAAACATTTTACTGGGCAAGTTTAAAACTTCTTGCAGAGACCTGTAGTTATCGGTCAACTGTGTAATCAGCTTATTATTAAAACCATTTTTAAAAGCAGCAAAATCTTTTTGATATGGGAACGATTCAAGCATTCGTGATAAATATGAAATTTCCATTCCAAGTTCGCTGCAATATTTAGATAATACAACTGGTCCAAGCTGCATTGGGTCACCAGCTACAACAATTTGGCCACTCTCTTTATTAACAAACGTCATAGGGATCATGATCTCTGGCTCCGTTGCCTGGCCTGCTTCATCCACTATTATGTGTGTATAGTGACCCTTGGTAAGTTCCACTTGCGCCAATGATCCAAGACAATTATTTGTTCCAATAGTCACTCGATATCTCCCAACATAAGACGCTGGAACACTTATATTAATGCCATTTTGAACCACATGAGTGGGTCTTGATGTATTTTCTCTAGCTATGTTTAATGTAGCACAAAAAGGTTTTATTATCTCTGGAATATTTTCGGAGTCAACCAAATAGTGTGCAATGAGTCTAATTATAGAACTTGAGAATAGGTTCCGGTATTCTAATAGTCTTTCTGTTATTAAATTGGCAGCACTATTTGACGGCGTTGCTACTAAAATTCTGCTATCTGGTTTAAGTGTGAGTATTTGCAACAATGTCTCAACAACGGTGACAGTCTTCCCCGTGCCAGGAGGTCCAAATATGCAATAAGGCATCGGACGACACTCTCCAATTAAAATGTTCGTCACAGCCTCTTTTTGACGACTATTTAAACTTGGATTGAACCATTTTATAGTTTTTAATTTTTCTAATGGTACTTGCGGTGGTCTTTCTATTAAACGAGTTGGGAACAATACATCTGAACCTAATGTAGATATTGCCAAATTAATTGCGTGGTGTGATTTTCTCATTTGGGTTCTGCTATATTGGAATTCTACAGAAAGATCACCTCCCCGGTAAGTTTCATGGAACCGAGGATGGAACTTCATCAGCACCACGTTTCCTCGAATCACATGAATATAGCCTTCATATGAAGAGGCTTGTTTGTCCCATATGTCTTTCACAACCACTTTATCTCCTTGGATTAAAGAGGGTCTTCTTTCAGCTAATCTTTTTACTTCGAGACCAAGATACTCTCCCTGTCTTACCAAAAATGCTGAATTCATGTTAAAACCTTTCATGAGGAGTGTAGCTTGGATTTCTTCCAAGTATAATAAGGTGTGCCATCTATCCGTGTAGTTGTTGATATTCAAACTTAGTAAGAGGCAAGGTAAACGGGTTACAATTCTTGCTAAAATTTCTTTGTTATCATTAGTTTGTTCGTAGTTGTTGCCTATTACCGCCGACCACACTTTATCTGGTATTTTATATAATCCCATTTTCACTGCAATAAAATTAGGATTCTTCTTTAATGGCACTCCATGTACCATTCCTGATTTAGGACCATTTCTGATCTCCTTCATCATCTGTCTATCATCATAACCGTGATTGAAATTATTACTGTTCTCTCTTGGGCTAGAAATAATGTCAGATAAAATATTTATTTCTATCAATCTTTCAATTTTGAATCCTCTAAAAGTTATTATCATATGTTCCTTAGACCTTCCATAAAACTTTGGAGTGCAAGTGACTTGTAAGTATAATGTTTTATTCGGGTACAATCTTGTGGAATCGCTTAAACTTGGGTGTATATTAATTTGTGAGTCTCTTTTCTTGCAAAGTAGCATCCATTTAAACATTATAATTGGTCGATCACTCTTGTTTGTTACAGCTAGTTCTATTGTGGGCTTTTCATGAAACTTTACGTTTTCAAACTTCAGAGGATATGTTATTTCGATTTTATTAAGTTCTTCTGTTTCTAAGCTCCTTTGTTCTATGTCGACTTTGTCCTCTACTACTGGAGTGGAAGCAATGGTTTTAGATTTTTCTGTTATCTCTATTCTTATCACTCTCCATGAACAGTTGCCTTGGTTACTCTCCACTGCTTCAATAAGAGCCTGTAATAGGTGAGATGAGAATACATGAATTAAAGGAAATAATGTCAACAAAAAATGGGTGGCCTGGCCTGGTCCTACATTACTCTGAGTAGTTGTTTTGTCCGATCAATAATATGTTTTAATACCCTCTTCCTAATCTACATAAACTACAAGTTTTCTATTTATCATGGTCGGTCAACAAGTTTTATTACCTTTAGCGACTACAGGAGCTAAATTATCAACTCTATTTGTGGTGGTTCAAACTTCATTTGAAATACCGTTAGAATAAAGTTTAAATCAGCTTGCACTACAAAGTGGTTGTTACGTCAGTCTTTGCGGCAGGCCGTGCGAAATGAGTGTTTTTTTGCGATTCACATAAAATCTATTGATTGGACTAAAAAAATAAAATACTATCATGCTAATATGTTGCTTGTAGAATTATTTGCCAAAAAATCAGAATGATCGCATGCATTTTATTTAGTATGGTTTTTACTCGTTAAAAGAAAATTTGAGAGTTAAGTTCGTGATTTTTTTTATCGAGTAAAATTTGTTGTTTTATGTTTTCAATACACTATCATACTAGCCTTTATTAGCAAAATATTAGATTCTCAAAATAGCAGATTCTCAAAATATTACATTCGCTAAATATTATATTCTCAAAATAGCCGAAGTACAATCAAGCACTCAAAACAATTGTTAGTCCTGTTGACCGAACTAGTGCAACTTTTCAGTAGCAGTAGTTTGATTGAAATATAGCACCGAACTACCGATACTCTTTAGTAGCAACTGTTCGGTTTGTAATATTAAGAATAAAAAATGTATAATGTAATGTGGATAAATTTGGACATGATGTTAAAAGAAATTTGTCTAAAACATAATTTGAAGGTCATACTGTGTGGAGATTTTAATATAGATCTTTGCAAAAATAGTAAAACCTCTGTCACTTTTCAAAATAATTGTGTTTATCTACTAGACAATACTGACCTGTTATATTATTTAATTTATTTGTAATGTATTGTGTTTGATTGTACAATTTCCTAATTTTAATTGATTGATTGACATGCTATTATGTAATATTGACATTGAATTTTTAATTCATATGTATCTTCATTTTCAGTGTATGTATATGCTATTAATTGATTTATTTTATTATTTTTACTTTGTTTTTTTTTTCTTAATATTTGTGCGCTGTCAATTTTTTTTTAATATGCTTTATGGATTGTATATCTGAAATAAAGTTAAATTATTATTATTAAAATAAAGATCTGTTAAAAATGCTTAAAAGAATTTCTAGTCGAAAAATGTTATTATACAATTAATGATTATTTAAATGAAAGATACTAGACCTGCTACATCCTATTTATTATATTAGTAAAAATTTGACTTTAAAATCAAATTGTAATACCCGTTTATTTAAGTGACATGTAATCTTTTTATTTTTTTATTTTAATCCATTTTATATTTATATTATTCTGGAATTGTGTACTCTTTTGTTATTATATTGAATTTTCATTGAAATTGATTATAAGTATGAATTTAATTTGTACGCTTCAACGCAAGGCATAGATGGACTCGCTATTTAATATTTATTTGGAAAACCCCTGTACAACCTATGTCTACAAATAAAGATTTCATTTTCAAAATTTGCTCACTCGGACTAGTAGTTTCGTCAAAGATAAGGGTTCGTAAACGCGCGCTCGCTTCGCTCGCATAAAATAACACTCTTTGACTTCTGTCCCCGAAGTGCCGGGCCTCCGCCGGCCTCCTTCGTCAGCCTACGGCCCATGCCGCCCATAAAGGATTATTTGTAAACGTTTTCATAACTACTGCTACTGAAAAGTTGCACTAGTTCGGTCAACAGGACTAACAATTGTTTTGAGTGCTTGATTGTACTTTTGGCGGCTATTTTGAGAATATAATATTTAGCGAATGTAATATTTTGAGAATCTGCTATTTTGAGTATCTAATATTTTGCGAATAAAGGCATACTAGCACATATCCTTAAGAATAACATATATTTTTCTGGTTTTGTTTATTGCAGTGAATCATATTATGCTTTTTTGCATTATAAAACTCGCGTTTAGCTCCTGTAGTCCCCTTAACATAAAGCTTAATTTCCTTCACTTCAACTGACTAGTTCCGGAGTCGAAAGGAGAATTACAGAAAGCAAGTTGTAGCTGCGTCTTTTCCATTTTGAGACAAAAATATTTTTTAGAATTTTATTATAATTTTACATAAATATTTATTTTAATCTCTAGCAGCCGGGAGCTTTTATAATTTTCAAATGTTTTTACAAATATTACAAAAAAAAACTGGCTTTTTCATGATATTAGTGATTTTAACTTAAAACAAAATTTCATCCCACTTTTCACCCCCTTTTTTTCCGATGGGAAATCATCAAATGACTTCTCCCGCTCTGGGCGGAGCAGGAGGGAGTGTCAGACTTTTACTTACTAAAACCCATCCATGTTCCTTCAACGCCCTTTGTGTTCCGGGGCCACGGTATCTCTTTCGAACAGTCCCGCGACCCCTTCCTTTTTGCTGACTCTCTTTGAGGCGCGCGTGGAACACTCCTGCGCCGTCGACACGGCCTGTTGTCATGAGACGGACGGACGGCGAGCTAACCCATAGCCCACCGTCCACAGGCACGCGACTACGGTGGCCCGGGCGTCCCCCGCGCTAGTTAACTCCCTTAGGGGTTGAATTTCGAAAAATACTTCCTTATTCATTGTCTACATTATAAAGGGAACCACTGTGCAAAATTCCAGTTTTCAAGGCCAAGGGTTTGGGCTGAGCGTTGATCGCGGCCCGCGTAACGGTGTGACACTTTTTTGTGTGTGCAGCCGGTGTTCATTGTTTTTTATGACGTTATCACGTCAAAAATCTGATTATTATAGAAGGTTGATGATGATTATAGAAAAATAATTATGTGAATATTACCTTAGCTCCAACATGTATTTCACCACCATTTATAACACAATTTTTGTCGATAAATATTTGTTTATCACAAATTCCCTCTTCTCCATTCCATTTAGTTATTGTAGTTGGTATGATTTTGCTCCTTAGCGGTCGAAATGACATTACTTCCACTACCTGAATAAATGCAAATTAAAACTATTTTATTTAACGAAAACCTACATGGGCGTCGAGCAGAGGGCCCTTAAAAAACCTCAAACCATAGCACACCTATGTTCAAAAAAATAATAACACGTAATTTTATTTTTTGGTAAATTCTCTGCCATTTTGTTTATATAAACTTCTACAATAGTGGTACTTAAGCGGACGATGCCACAAGGCATTCTCTACCAGAGTACCACAAAGGTTGATACCTTTGAGTTAGATACAACAAAAATATTTCAAAAATTAATACAAAATAAATTATAGGTACCTACTAATAAAATAAACTTACATTATTTTACAATTCCAAACAAAAAAAAACGAGATACCAAAATAATAAATGCTAAATATCTCTCAATTAGAACTCTTGTCATGACAAGACATAGGTACCTAATCGATGAGATATTTGGCATTTTGATTGTATTGAGTTGGCTGTTGGACTATTTGTGCTGCATTAAATGTTCGCGAACAAATGTGCAACACAAATGTACGCGCACCATTTTGGTGGAATCGCACCAATAATATATATATTATCCGTGCAAAGTTAACTCAATGTACAGGTAGGTGAAAACTAAAAACAAAGAAATTTATTGTCACGCTTTTTTTTTACAAATATGTGTTGACACTAATCATTACTGTACTCTTAACACTGTCCATGACTGTCAGCATCATATAAATTTTAGTATTGTAAAACGAAATCATTTCTATGGAAGTTTATTGTTGTTTCAGTATTCCGAATATGGTTACTGTACATACAAGTAATTAAATTAAATGTTGAACTCACATTGTTCAGAGTAATTTCCATAGGTTTGTCTTCATCACGTTTAACCATGCACAACAGTTCCAGCAAATCACCTTGTATTGGTACAAATGTAGCCATAACTTTATCCAGACTGAATTTGAGGTCACTTTCTTTAATGATTACCATACGGTCTTTACGATATTCTACTTCACCAATGAAAACATGCTCCATTACTCCGAAACCACTTTCGTCACTTTCAAATTCCATGTCACCCCAGTGTTCTCCATCATTTTGTAGTATTCGCACCACAACCAGATTGTCTTTGGAATCTTTGTAGCATAGATACTCAACCTTGTCATTTAGCCTAAATGGAACGGAGCAACCAGTTGTGTCAAAGAAGAACATTCCATCAATAAGAACATAGTTGCCTTCGATGTCGATGTAATTTATTACCCCTGAAAATAATTGCCATTGTAATTCACCATCATGCTTCAGTTTTATAAAAACAACAGCTGCCTAGTATTAAACAGATATTAGGTTAAACCAATGACACTGATTTAGTCAAAAATGGTCTTCTAAGACTGATGAGATAGAACTTCAGAATGCTGAAGCAAAACACTGCAGAAACCAATATGTCCTAGAACCTCAAATTTGAAGATAATATGTGAAATCAACCAACCCGCACTTGTTGATTATGCTAAGATAATATTTTCTAGTGTATTGATGGACGCCTTGGGTGGCTTTCTCGTCAATTGGCGAAAAAAGGTGCGGCATCGAGAAAAGTGGAAGGAATGTGGGGAGGCTTATGTCCAGGATAGGGGCAGTTCAGGCTAACAAAAAAAATTGTATTGACGTGTCTTTCCCTGGTTGATGCCAATAGCTTGCGGGGCTATTACATGGGACTAAAACATAAATGACGAAATGTGGATGATATCAGATACACCTGTCTAATCCTATGAAAATCACAGGTCTGATGTTATTATGAGGCTTTTAGAATATAGTGCAAGTACAAGTAACTTACCAGTTCGTTTAAAACAACCATTTCTAGGTATCTCCTGTATATCTGGACCATCTTCTCTCTCTTCCTCCTCCCTTTCTAACTGTAGTTTTAGAAGCTCGTCGGCAACCCAAGCCTCCATTTCTTTGTCATATTCTTCATAAGGATCAATGCCAAATAAATAATAAAAAAATGACTTGATGTAGGAAAAAACCATTTTGAAGTAGTTATTTATCGCTTTTTCAAAATCAAAAGTAATGTCTTATTTATGTACTTATTCTTATTGTACAAATCCTTTGTCATACTCAAATTCCCATTCAGTGGCCTTAAGGTAGTCAAGTTCTTTCCGCAATGATTGAATTCTCTTCAGATGCAATTCTTTTTGTGCATTTTTCATTGATTGTTCAATGCTGAGTCCAAGATCAGCATGGTTCAGCGATTGGTCAAAATTCTGTGTTCTACTTTGAGTTGTATTCTGAAATTGGAAAGAGGTGTTTTGTTGTTTATTCTGGCTAGTAAAGATCAATAATGGTTTTGTGGACATTCATTGAATTAACGGATTTTGTTTGAAACACAATACTGGGCTCCAAAACAAAAATAGCTGATGTGGCTCAAAACACTGCCCAACTCAAATTGGACTTGGCAGGACATGTCTGCCGCATGCTAAACAAACTGTGGGCAAAAATAGCACAAAACTGACACTGTGAGGTGGGGTCGCGGCAGGCCACTAAGGAGTTGGCAGGACGAAGTAGACAGGTTCCGTCAGAACTGGAAGAAGGATGGGCGGGTTCACGAGCAATGGGAGGAGTGGAGGGAGGCTTTTGCCCAGGAGTGGGACAGAGCAGGGTAGGTAAAAAAAAATGTTCATAGTCATTCAACTGCCTTCATCCCTATTTATTTGGAGTTGAGCAGTATACCTACTTCCATAATATGTCTCCATTACTCATCATCTCAGCAGTCACCTCCTTGCTAGCTGTATAATTTTTCACACAATCCTCTAGGTTCTCATAGACCCATCCAAATTCATTCATACCTACCATTATTAATATTATAATAATGGTCAGGTTATCAATAAATAATTACCTACCTTTACCATTAGTCAATGTTTTTAAAGTGCAGGTTAAGGATACAGGACAACCTGACACAAACTCAAAAAACAATTTGATCTGCCAAATCGCAGAGCCGTTTCTAAGTGATGATCCTTCATGCATGCGGTATCTAATTCTATTAAAGTTAGTTATGAACTTACTTGAGGAGTCTCAGGTTCCGAAGGGGAATAAGTCGACTGTGAAATGTTACTTGAAGTAGACATTATCAATTTCAGAGCAAAATTATTGATAGTTCATTGCGTTTCTAGTACTGGTTAGAAGTTTCAAATTCAATTGAATCCGTACTTTAACGAGGTACGGTGTATCCTGCTCGGCCGCGCCCCGTACTACAAGCGGATCGATCTTTCAGTCTATACAATTATAATTTAATAAAATAATGCCTGATTCGGTGTGTAACCACCAAGAGTGAAATACACTTGTCATAGACCAAATTGAGTTGACCGTATCGGGCCTAAATCAGCTTATTTTCGACATCGGCTGTCGGCAATTTCTTTTTGTTGACACAGTTGACATAACACGCTGACACTTGACACTCTTGACAGTGACATTTGCGTGTGCAGAGTTTTTTTTTTTATGGCAATTTGCCGAAGACTACGGCAATTTCTGTCAGTGTCGCGTAGTGGCTATACATGGGTATTTTAAGTAATTAATTAATATTTATAGAGAGAATATGGACTTAAACTTTTTGTGGCAATCCTTTTAGCCCTGAAACAAACACAAAACATAGGAGTTAGTAATAGTTAAGATAAAATATATATATGTCGTGTGTAAACAATATATTTATTAAATTTTAGATGACTGAAAATTAGAGTTTAATATTGTTATTGGAAATAAATTTAATAAAAGCACGAATAATTTGGGGATTAGGGAAAAATGAGAGGAGGTGACGGACATTAATGGGTTTTTGTATGTTCAATTTTGTAATAACTTTATCAAAAGAGGAAACATTATTCAAAGGGCAATTTAAAAATATGTGATCTAACGTACCATCATCCAGCCCACACTCACACAAAGAACTATCGCGGACCCTAATTTTATGGAGAAAAACTGGGGTACAGCAGTGGCCAATACGGATTCTGCATATAACGGATGTGACGGTTTTGGATGTTTCTATAAATTTATAAAACCAAGGCTTGGGGGGAATGGATGGTTGAATAGATGCAAACAATCTAGCCTTTGATTTGGAAGATTTAGACCAGTGGTCTTGCTAGGATTTAAAAAGATCTACTTTGGCCTTGTGAATCAAGTCATAGACCTGAACCGCATAATGTTTTTTATCTGCCAGACTGCTGCTGACCGCATTTTTAGCTGCTATATCTACCAGCTCATTGCCCTTAATATTCATATGACTAGGAATCCATACTAACATTATCTCAATGTTTTTTTTATAACAAGAGTGTAGGACAGTTTTGATTTCAACTATGATTGGGCTACGTAGGTTATCTTTAAATGAATTTTTAACTATTGCCCCCAGAGCACTCCTAGAGTCAGAAAAGATGACTGCTTTTGTAATACCTGAATGAGAGGAAATAAATAAACACGCCTCCAAAATTCCAATGCACTCTCCAGTAAAAACCGAAGACTCGGGAGGGCATTGGAACTGAAGGAATATCTGGCAGTTGGAATTATATACAGCAATGCCTGTTTTACCGTCGGAGGTCAATTTAGAAGCGTCTGTGTAAAATTTGTAGTGATCAGGCCAGTTGTTATTAACAGCCGAAAGAAAATGGTCATTAGCATTGGTGGTGTCCTTATTTATTCCAATATAAGTGATCTTTGGAACAAAATTAAGAATTTAATACGGACATGTGTAGAGTGGGAATTTATTACACTGAGGAATGGGAGACTTATCTTCCACATTCCGGATATTCCTAAATGAATTAAGGATCAAAGGGGGGTCTTTATGTTTCCAATAATCGCTTTGTCTACATAAATTATCTAGTGTGGAAAGCTTAGAAAGAACTATGTGATCACTAAGAAGATACGCCTTGTACATATATTTATCGGCTAGGAGAAGAAGGGGAGGGTCGCCACTCTCAACTTGCAGTGCGTTGGTAGGAGTGGATCTCATACAACCTAGTACAATGCGAAGGGATTTCGACTGAATGGTTTCCAGCTTGGCCAATGCAACCTTACCACAGGGTTCCAGGAGGAAAGACCCATAGTCCAGTAAACTTCTTATTGTAGCATTGTATATAAGTTTGAGAGTAAAGGGATGAGCACCCCACCAAACACCCGCTAGAGCACGTAGCATGTTAAGGTTCTTCTCACATTTATTGACTATATAATTGAGATGAAAGACACCAGATAATTTACAGTCCAAAATTACCCCAAGGAATTTCACATTATCCTCGCCATTGATCGGGGATCCTTCTATTTCAAGGTGGACATATGGAGTTAAACGTTTACGTGAGAAAACTACAACGGAGCTTTTAGGAGCTGACAAGCTAAGACCATGAGAGATTAACCACTGGTTTAGGGAGTTAAGGGATATTTGCATGGATTCCGTAGCATTTTCCGTAGGAATATATAAGCATAGGTCATCTGCGTATTGTAAAATCTGGCAGTCGTTATTAAGGGACTTGTGAAGATCAGACGTGTAAATACTGTATAAAAGAGGACTTAGTACTGAACCCTGGGGTAACCCACGCCAAACAGTTCTGGGGTCATATGATTCCCCTGAAACATGGAGTTTAATACTGCGTCCAGCCAACAAGTTACAGATACAGTTAAGTATCTTTACCGGGATCCTCAGCTGGCGTAATTTACTTCTGAGTACGGAAAGAAGGACACTGTCGTAAGCTGCAGAGATGTCAAGAAAGACCGCTAGAACTGACTCACTTTTGCTGAAGGCAATCCGGACATCGGTCATAAATATACCAATGCTATCCATTGTGCTAGCTCCCTTTCGGAAACCAAACTGAGTTTTTGCTAGAAGACCTCGGCTTTCAACTAACCACTCCAACCTGTTTTTTAGAAGGTGTTCCAGGATTTTACCTATAACAGGTGAAAGGGCGATGGGTCGAAAGTTTTCAGGGCAATCAGGAGGTTTCCCTGGTTTTAGAATAGGAATTATTAGTTGGATTTTCCAAGCATCAGGGATATGGGAGAGAATAAAACATGCGTTTATTAAAGATAAAAGGTATTGACGACTGCGGGACCCCAATTTTTTAAAAAACAAATATGGATGGCCATCTATGCCTGGAGCGGAATCGTGAACGTGTTTGGGCACTGCATCCAGTTCGCTTAGCGAGAAGGGAGCATCTAAGGGGTCATTGGAAATTTCCCCCCTCCCAGAAGGAGAGGGGCATTCTCCCAAAAAAGGAGCGGAAGGAGGAGCAAGTTTCATCAAGAAAGGTTCTGCAATGTCACCAGGCATAGATGAGGAGTTTCGGACGGAGCAGCCACGTTTAAATCGTTTGAAATTTTGCCAAACAAGAGAGGAAGGGGTTGAAGGGGAAATTGAAGAGCAGAATTTCTTCCATCCTTCATATTTTTTTTTTTTAGGAGACGCCTGGATCTCGCACCAATCCGGTTGTACTCTATCAGGTTTTCAGTAGACATATTTTGAGCATAATTAAGTTCCGCTTCATTTCGGGATTTAGCCATGCTGGTACATTCCCGATCCCACCAGGGGGGAGATGAAATTTTTCCGGAGGCAGAATTTTTAAGCGGTATGCTGTAATCCGCGGCAGAAGAAATTGCACCGGAAAATTTTAATTTATACAGTCATCTAAGTTGGCTAGGGAAACCTGGGGCAAAGTGGAAATTATATCCTCAAGAGTTTGAGTGTATAATTCCCAGTCCGCGCCAGTAAGCCTATACTTTAAAAGAGGAGGGTTATCCCTATGAGGTAAGGACCTATTGAACAGAGTAGTGCATATTGGGTAGTGGTCACTACCATACGTGAGGTTTAGTCGTTTCCACTCCAACTGGGCGGACAAACTAGCTGAACACAGGGTAAGGTCTACACAGCTTCTACTCTGGCCAGGTCTAGACAGGCGAGTGACGGAACCATCGTTGACAACACATAAACCCAAGTCTTCCAACAGATCAACCAACTTAAAACCAGGGGGATCAGAATGGTCAGAGCCCCACAGGGAATGATGGCAATTAAAATCTCCCAAAATTATAACAGGATTCAGTGAGGAACATACACACATCAAAAGTATCTAGGGATCAACATATATTTTTGCAATAACTTTTCTCCTGATTGATATTAATTAAAATTTTCTTTAAGGATTCATCAAATAAAGTGTTTTCGTTTGTCACAGTAACGATAAACCAAGTCACCTTTGCATTAATAAAGAAATTTGCCATTTTCCTAATAAAGGGATTTTTGACATTTGAACCACTAACATTAAAGTTCGAAAAAAAGACTGAAATAACAGTTTTCTTTAAAATTTTATTGGGTAACTTAAACAATTAATAATCCGTGTTTCTACCGCGAACACTAACAACACAAGAACATCGGTTTGGCATACTCAAAATGAGTTCATCCAAATCACGCTGTGGAATGGCCGCCCATGTTCGTTGCAACAACAAAAAAAGGTCTTCTTGCGACTGGATACCCTCCATATTCGGCAGAGCTCTTCTCTGTAGCATATCCCATGCATGCTCAATCGGGTTCAAGTCTGGCGACTGAGCAGGCCAGGGCAGGACATTGATGTTAGCTGCGGCGAGAGTCTGTCTTACAACTCTTGCGGTGTGCGGTCGTGCATTATCATGCATTAACTGAAATAAGGGACCGATTTGCACTTGTAGAGGAACGATGACGTCTGATACAATCGTCTCAGCATAAATTTGAGCGTTGAGGTTGCCTCTGATCCAAATCAACTCAGTTCTTCCGCCGATCCAAATACCCGCCCATACCATGATGGTTCCACCACTATAAGGATGGACTTCCTGGCAGGATTTTAATCGCTGTTGGCGTCCAGGGGTTCTCCAGTGTCGTATACGTCTTGTATCCGGTCTCATACCAAAACGAGACTCATCAGAAAAGCACACGAAACGCCATTGTTCTTCTGCCCAATTTCTGTGTTCAAGAGCCCATTGATATCGAATCCTACGATTGTGCATTGCTATAGGTGGTACCCGTAGCGGTCTTCGGGAATGAAGGTTCACTTCATGCAAGCGGTTTCTGACTGTTTGGTCGCTAATTAAGTTCCCTGAAGAGTGATGAAGCCTCACGGCTAACATCATGGCGGTTATTGTTGGAGCTCTTCGAGTTAAGATTTGAATGTATCGGTCTTGTCTCCATGTGGTGCAGCGATACCGTCCTCCATGGCGCTCAGCCACGGTACCAGTGCTTCGGTAACGTGTCCAAAGTCGACTGATAACACTCTGACTTGTATTCAGAGCTAAAGCTACAGTACGTTGCCGGGAACCAGCTTCTATCATTCCCACGGCTCTGAGCATTTCTTCCCTGCTTAAATGACGTCGCCGCTCCATAATAACGTTGGTTTTAATCAGTAGTAGGGAAACAGTAGCACTAATAATGTCTTCAATGCGTTGTATGTTTTTATAGGGAAAATATTGACAGCTTATTTTCATCTTTTACTCGAATTTGATTGAGAGTTCCTGATTCAAATTATGAAATGCACCAAAAAGGATCCATATAAATTTATAAAATCATAAATTTATTACAAAGCCACATCTCAATCTCAAGAAATCCGCATAAAAATGCTTGATCCCTAGACATTTTTGATGTGTGTATATTATGAATGTATTGAAAGCAGGAGGGATTGGGGGAGGGAATATAGACAGAAATAAAATTAATGCCAAGGATATTAACTCCTACAGCATTAATCTCATCTCCGTGGGGAGGAAGGGATAGAGGGGAGGAAGAAAGAAGATTGTTCACTAGCATAGCAGACCCGCCATAACCGTCAGAGCGGTCATCCCGGAGAGTGCTATAGCCAGGGAAATTAAAATGTAGTCGTGGAGTTAACCACGATTCTGAGATTGCAAAAATTGCAGGTTTATACAAATTAATAAGGTGGCAGATTTCATGTTTTTTGGGGAGTGCGCTTCTGGTGTTCCACTGCATGAGATGGAATGTTACGGTTTTTAATTTTATTGACTATGTTGTCGGCTACGTGGTCTGGTAATGAGTAATTTGAAAGTAAGGTGGAAAGCAAAGTAATAATAGTGTTGATAGTCTCTTCATTCTCATTATGAGTGGGAGGGTGGTCCATCAGAGCACAACCATTAGGAGAGGGGGGAAAGAATAACTGTTAATAATATCCTGATGGGCCCTACGGTCATAACCAGGATGGGGGGGAGTGTGGGGCTTTGGACGGGTAGTAACAATTTTTTTGCTGGAGGAAGAAGTAGGGGGTTGGGAATGGGAGGTATAATTAGGAATTGGGAGACGGGGGGGACGGGGATCATGGTTAATAGTTTGGTGGATAGTCCGTGTAGGAGGGGCTGACGCCGTAACATCTGCAAAAGATCGGTAGGAGGGGGCGTGACGTTTGGCTGCTTCAGAGTAAGATACATTATCCTTAGCCATGGTGGACTTGATGTTCCGCTGACGCAGGTATTCCGGGCATTGACGACTGTTGGCAGGGTGGGCACCCGTACAATAAAAGCACTTAGGCTCTTCAATGGAACACCCGTCCCCAAAGTGGTCACCACCACAGCGGTAACACCGTGGCTTTGACCGACATTGAGTCCTGGTGTGTCCATATTTGCAGCACCCGAAACACTGGACAGTGGGAAAATTATAGATCTCAACTGGAAGGGAATTGAAACAGCAAAAAACTCGATCCGGGAGGCTCTGACCATCAAATGTGATTACTACGCTCGATGTAGGAATCCATTCCGTTTTCCCATCATTGGTAACTCTGCGGTTCAATCTCCTCACCTTCAACACCTTGGAAAGTGGGGACTTCAGGGCATCTAAGACTTCAATGTCAGTCCAATCAGTAGGGACGCCCCTCACAACACCCATCCTGGTGATGTTGAATGTGGGTATCATTAGTGTGAAGCCTTTTTGTTGGATAGACTCATTGTCGATAAATGCATTGGCATCTTCCGGTCCCTTGAACTCTACTGATACCCTGTTTCTTCCTATTCTTTTTATACCCCCATCTACAATATTCACAACATTCAGTTTCTGTAATAATTGACCGAATTTTATAGGGTGGAGGGTAGTGCCAGAGGCTGGATAGGATTCGAAAAGAGATGCGTAGACTAAAAATGGATGACTATCCAAATGCGAGTACTTGGTGCGTGAGATCAATGACGGAGCTGTGACCCGGTCGCGTTTAGTCGCTGAAGCATTTTCGTCCGTGGCATTCGTAGCGTCGTTGTGGAGATTATTTTCAACGAGTTTCCTCTTTCGAGAAGCTACTTCAACTTCCATTGTCTCAAATTGAGACAGTGGAGCCGTCAAAATAGGCGCATGTGAGAACAAATCTTGGGATTGTAGCTGAGCGGGGTGGGGGGGGTCCGGCGGGCGGCCGGGAGACCGCTCGTCATCCGCCATTGTCAATCAGCATAGGCCAGTATAATATTAAATAGAATAAAAACTTACCAAGTGTAAGATCACGTACACAAACAAACACAGGACGAGCACAGACACATAAAATACACACAAAAACCACCAAAAAAAGCAGAGAAAGAGCCAAAAATCAGTGCGAGCACCAAAACTTTGCATCGAAAAGTCAAACTTGGTAAATTTGTTTTAGTACGTTATATATACAGTATTATTTACAAATTACAACTCTATACTATTAAAAATACTATGTACAAGTATCAAAAGCCACTTTTTAATGTCTACTGTTTATTCCCGCCTACACAGATTTTATCACAGTCATGGAACTAATAAGTACCAAGAAGTTATCATAAAGGAAGTAAATTGTTGCATTTAGCACTTTCTTAGAAAACATTGAATAAAATTGTATTGATTTGACAGACTTGAGGGAGCAACTAAAATAGAGACCACTGATTTTGAAAACGTTGTAACGTAACAGTGGAAAGACTGTAGTAAAAAAAAAACCAACGTTGGTGGTTGGTCTAGAAGAGTATTTTTAACCGACTTTAAAAAGGAGGAGGTTCTCAATTTAATTGTTATTTTTTATGTATGTTCACCGATTACGCTGAGATTAATTTATGATCCGATTTACGTGATTTTAGGTTGATGCGGAATAGTTGCCATCATTCCAATAAAAAAATTACATAGTTTGGCCCAGTAGTTTTCATTTAATGAAAATTTTTACTTCAGTCGTGTGGTCTAATTTTATGTATGTTCACCGATTTCTCTCGCATTTGTGGAGCGATTCTCAATTAATATATTTTTTTTTATTTGTAAGGTGTACTCCTGAGGTCAAGCTTCAGAAGTCGGTGATAAAAACACTAAATCAATCAAACAATAGGCACCGACTTCAAAGCTTGACCTTTGTTTGATTGATTTGTAGTTTTTGTCACCGGCTTCTGAAGCTAAAGTTATTTTTCACTTTTATGATTGAGTTTTCGCGGGCTACCTTGACGCTTTTACCGCGCCACGGTAGCCCGCGAAATTCAAATTTTCTTACGTATTTATGAATGTGCAGGTCACGGTCAGGCTGTATGTTGAACAAAATAATATGATTGTTGACAAATGACTACATTTTGCCAGTATATCTAACATTGTAGTCTTTGACTACATTTGTTTGTTGACCATTACCACAGACAATATAATACTTCGTCAATCACGGTAATCATTCAATGGGACTATATGA
Source organism: Xestia sexstrigata (assembly GCA_941918905.2). Classification (NCBI taxonomy): domain Eukaryota; kingdom Metazoa; phylum Arthropoda; class Insecta; order Lepidoptera; family Noctuidae; genus Xestia; species Xestia sexstrigata. The sequence goes on from OW799223.2 coordinate 15,512,858, forward strand.
ACATAGAGGGTTGTATTGATGATTTTAATGGCGTTTTGCAGCATTATGAAAGCTGTTTTTTTTTACTTCACATAACCGGTGACTGCCATGGTATTGACGAAGAAACATGACGCACTTCGCTACGATCGCGTGGTCAGTTCTGTTACCAAGCGTGCTCTTGCCATTAATTATTTAAAGCTGTAATTTAAGGTGGAATTGTTTTTTCATGTGGATTATACTACCTCAAAATCCTTGCAGGTTTTAAAGATGGATCCTGTATTTTGGTAACATCGTCAAGCGAATACTTACATAAATGTATACTTAACCATTATGGTGTATTTTAAATGGAGCGACTAACTAACTTCCACAACCCAGCTAGTACTGGGTAATACAATACCCTTTGGTAACATTGAGCTATTACTACTACGTTTATAAAAGACAGCGCGAACAAAATCTGTGTGCAGTGCGGGGGGCGGCTAACCCCATAAACAGGGTGTGGCGTAAGTAGTGGTCCACCGTTCAGGATTTGATGAACCAGATAATTAACTATAACAATTAAAAATTTAAACTATTTATACCCAAGGGTTCCGAAAATATTTAATTTTTGTCTATTTACGAAATTTCTACCCTTTATTACAAATTTGGTTGTAGTTTCAACAAAAGTCATTAATCTTTCATTTTGATTTCTGTTAATTACTGCTGAATACTAGAGCTACCACGATAAATTATGATTTTTTATGTAAATTCAGCTCTTTTGATGAAAAAGTTGGTTCTTCTCTAATTTTAACCCAAATTTTCAACACACCATCAAGTTCAAGAGCGATTTTTGTAAAAAAAACGTACCACATTGTCAGTGCCCATGTATTTAATAATATGCCTACTAAATGCCGATTCTATAATGCCTATTCTCTAGTATTCAGCAGTAATTAACAGAAGTCAAAATGAAAGAATAATGACTTTTGTTGAAACTACAACCAAATTTGTAATAAAAGGTAAAAATTTCGTAAATAAAAGACAAAAAGGAAATATTTTCGGAACCCTTGGGTATAAATGGTTTAAATTTTTAATTGTTATAGTTAATTATCTGGTTCATCGAATCCTGAACGGTGGACCACTACTTACGCCACACCCTGTATATAATGCTGTGGTGAGCAAGTGACTGAGTGAATTGCAGCCAGCTGACAGCAGTTGAACGGAGCACAGATTTTGTTCGCGGTGTCTTCTCTATACGTAGTAGTAATAGCTCAATGCTTGGTAAGACTAGTTCTCAGAATTTCTGGCCAATGACTGCATAACGACTGTCAAAAATCTAGAAATGACAGCCAGAAGCAACGGCTTAAAGTGCTCTCCGTGCCACGGAGGAAACTCGGTATGTAATGGGTGGTCACCCATTCATGGAACAACCCAGGCAAGAGACACGAGAGCTCCTCGCAAAATATACATATTTTTAATTAATGTGTTTTTTTTGGTAATCATTCAAAGAAGTCAGTTAATTGCCTTCACTCAGCTCTAAATTTAGCTGCAGATAACACTATATATTATGAACACCCACATATACAACCCATATGCTGTAGACCCTTATACGAAGCGGAAAGACACTTGTTCTACCCGTCGCGTCGTTGCAATCATTTCTTTTTGTTCTGGACTTTTTGTTCAATTGTTTTGTTCTGGACCATACCTGAGAACCTACTAGTTCTCAGGTATGGTCCAGAACAAAACAATTGATTATTATTACGGAGATACTGGAGGTCAAAGTTCCAACTCTTTCAAAAGTTTTTTTTTCAAATACTAGTTTTTCATAACTTGTTGTCACTTTTTGTAACGTTTTGTCATAACTTTACTTACTTTTAGTTATAACCCGTTTACTATTAAATGCTTCCATCACAATGTTTTGAGTGCATTAGGTAGGTACATTGAGTTTTACAGTAAAAGTTTTACGTGATTTTTCACCCCAAAAAAAAAGTCGTTTCCCTGCAATAATTTTTGCGTAGAGTTACTTAGTTTGATGTACAGGATGCTTGGTTGACGGCTTCGTGAAGGGTCCGTTTACACCCTGTAGATAGGCCTATAGTCGCCGCGAGATAAGTAACAATTAAAGGTCATTGCCCTTTCCTTAATTTCTCTGCGTAGGTACCCCTACAATACATTATGAATCGTTTTTTGTTATTAGAAAAGTCAAGGATCACGATAAAGGTCGTTTCGGGACAAGTTTTATGTCATTAAATACCTACCTACATGGTCAAAATATATAGAACAGCAGATTTTTTAATAGTTACCGATGACACAATTATATTAGTCGTTTAATAGAGATAGTCGTTTAGTAGTTTAATTGGTACATTTTGCCTGGCATCAAATAAGGTCGTTCTGATTTTAAATCTGTTGTAGGTGATGAAGTAGTTATGTTAAACTTTGACATAGTATTGAAACTTTTCTTTTTTCTCCATTGTATTTAATACATAATTCTTGACATTATAATTAGAAACCCCTGACATTATATTTAATCATTCTTAACATTTTAATTGATAAACCCTGACATTGTATTTAATAATTCTTAACATTTTAATTGATAACCCTTGACATTGTATTTGATAGTAGTTAACGTTTTTCTTATTCTCGACTTTGTATTGTTTATTATTAATTTTAATTCTTTGAAATATTTGTACGCTGGAAACAGCAGAATATTATGGACTTCGAATTTTTTATTTTATTTTATTTATTTATTGGTTTACCAACAATTGTTTACACTAGCTAAGGGCATAAAAACAAGCAAAAACATATTAACAATAGTGTACAATCACTTACAGGTAAACTCAGCATGCAAAACGAAAGTTGTACGTACAATATAGAAAGAGAAGAAGAAAACTACCTTAATGTATATAAACTACTAAATCAAACTAAATACTACTTAATCTAAATCCTTACATGTTATTTAAATCCTGATACAGAGAACAACGAAAAAAAAAAGTCAAGTTAATCCTTATCTAGGTTTTTCAAAGTTTTCGCTTTTAGACTGTTTAGTGAGTCAAAGTGCAAGTCGATTAGATCGCTACATTCATTAATTATCTTGCTTAACCTCGCGACAGGGGAACTAGCGCCTAAGACCGTTCGTCGGAGAGGTGGTCGGAGTGGCGTTATTGGCTTACGAGGAATCCTTGAAGGCACACGAAATTTAAAAGAATTTAGTATCTGTGGGCAGTCAATTTTATTGGCCATTACTTTGCCCACAAACATTACGTCAACAAGGCGACGGCGCTTTTCCAGCGAAATCATTTTAAAGCATTTCAGCCGCTTGGTATATGAACGTATTTTCTTTGCTATTCCGCTGGTAAACGCCAGGTGCCACAGAAAGCGTTTTTGGATTCTCTCCAGACGCAACGAATGTGTAGCGTAGTGCGGACGCCAGATCACACTGCAATATTCCAACTGGCTTCGAATGAGACTATTGTAAAGCATAATTTTAGTTATAAGACACCTAAACTGTTTACATTGTCTTAAAACGAAACCAAGCATTCTAGAAGACTTTTTTATTATGCAATCTACGTGTGGGATAAAAGTTAATTTAGTATCAAAAGTAACACCGAGGTCTTTTGTTGTATTTAGTTCTGCTATTTTGGTTTCATTTATGTGATAATCTTCTCTTACTAAATTACGCTTTCTTGTAAACTTGACATGATAGCATTTACTGGGATTTAACAGCATTGAATTGCGTTCGCACCATTTAACAAGCCTATTGAGATCACTCCGCAAAAGGTTGACATCATGTTGGGACTTAATAATTTTAACAAATTTCAAGTCGTCGGCATACATAAAAACCTTAGAATGTAAGAAACATTTTGGAATATCATTTATAAAGAAGTTAAACAAAACTGGGCCCAAATGAGAACCTTGTGGAACTCCAGAAGAGATATATTTGTTGTCAGACTGAAATCCGTTTATCACTACATAAAAAGATCTGTCCAGAAGATATGAGCTTAACCAAGAAAGCAATGATCCAGTTATACCATAAGCTTGCAACTTATGAACCAATATTTTATGTGAGACTTTGTCGAAAGCCTTACTAAAATCCGTATATATGACGTCGGCTTGGTGACCTGAATCAATTGCCTCTGATAATAGCTCGGTAAACAGAAAAAGATTTGTGTTTGTTGATCTGGCTTCCACAAAGCCATGCTGCTCGTCGCATAAGTACAGTTTCAAGTGCTTTTGAATAAATGGACAGATCAGAGACTCGAAAATTTTAGCAAAACACGACAAAATTGATATCGGTCTGTAGTTAGAGACTAAATCGTCCTTGTCAGATTTATGTATAGGTACAACTTTTGCCACCTTCCATTTTGATGGGAAGACCCCGGAGGTTAAGGATTTATTGTAAATAAGTGACAACGGGGTTACTAACTCAGCCGCACACTCATAGATAAAGATTGGTGGAATCCCATCTGGTCCAGCCCCCTTGTTGCAATCCAGACTTTTTAGCTTCTTGTATAGACTTTCACTGCTAACAATAATGTTTGATAAACATAAGCTATGAATTTCAATGTTATTTAAAAACTCTGTGTTGTTGCCGTTGTAATCGTCTTGAATAGGGCTATAGACAGAAGAAAAGTAAGATGCGAAAAATTCACAGATTGTCGTGGGGTCAGATGATGTACTAGTACCATTTGTCATTGCAATGGGATAGGAGCTTGACCCACCTCTTTTAGTTTTAACATAACTCCAGAAGAGCTTCGGATTATTTTTGAGTTGGTCTTCCAATTGCTTCATATAATTGTTGTAACAAAGTTTTGCAAGGTCATTACAGCGTTTAGTTATAATCTGCAGTTCGATTTTGTCTAAAGGGTTTTTGTAAATATTGTAGCGATTTCGGATCTTATTTTTGCAATTAAGTAATTTAATGAGATCCCGATTGAACCATGGAGGAAATTTACTTTTTTTAGGCACTCGCTTAGTTATAAAATTTTCTATACCTTTATGAATAACGTCATAAAATACCTCCACCATCTCATTAACTCCCTGCTGTGCTTTAAATAACTCATCCCAGTCAATTTCACTCAAATATTTCCGAATCGGTATGTAACTCGTTTTTCGGAAATTAGGTCTACCGCAGGTAGTGTTATATGGGAGTTTAGCTTCATTATTCAGAGAAATCACAATATCGAGGGGTGGATGATGCTGGTCAATGTTAGCAATCGGATCCTCACTTTGACTCACTCTACACAATGACTGGTTACACAGTATAAGATCTAAAATGCGGCCTGAAGCATTACACACATTGTTAAATTGATTAAGCCTATTAACATACGTAAAATCAATCAAAGTTTGACTTATATTGGACAACATAAGGCATTTATCAGAATTATTGACTATGCTCCAATCAATATCACCGATATTGAAATCACCTGCGATGCAAACATATGATAAGTTTAACTGTTCAAACACTGCATTACATTTGTCCAAAAAATGTTCCAAGTAAGAGATGCGTACAGGTGGTGGCAGATATACAGAACAGAGAGCTACCCGACGTACAGATCGTGCAGTAGGTAGATCTAAAATCACCCAAAGGTCTTCACAATTACTTTCAAATTGTTCTGCTCGTTTGGAATTTATAGATTTTTTTACGGCTATCAAAACACCCCCACCATCTTTACCACTCTGTAGACAAGAACTTTCTCTGTCCCTTCTGTATACAATGTATCTGTCGGCGAACAGCTCGCTGCTCAGTACGGTATCATTAAGCCAAGTCTCTGTAAAAATGATAACGTCATAGTTATTGCAACATACATTACGAAAGATGATATGCGTTTTTGTTCTCACGCCTCTACAATTCTGGTAATAAATTTGTAAACTATCGAATTTTGTATTATATTCACGTTACAATTACATGTACTTTTAATGTAAATATAAAATATTTTTTTTCATTTCAACTTATTTATGGACTCTAAATTCTTAATGAGGATATGTTCGGACCCATCTGTTTTTCTGATGAAGATTCTACCATTTCTTACCCAGACGAATTGATATCCTTTTTCTTTTGCCTTAAGTCTAGTGGCAGCATGCAGCGCTTTGTTAGAAGGAGACAAATGTTCTTGCACATATATTGGTCTCTTTTCACCAGCCAGTCCTAGGTCCGTGGTATTCAGTTTTTCGATGATATTCTTTCCTTTATTGTAGTTAATGACAGAAGCCAAGAGCAGGTCACGAGTTCTTGGGGAGGCCAATTGGACTACAACAGAGCGCGGGCGGGTACTAGTATTTTGTAGTTTGGCTACACGGGTGCAATGATGGATATCGGTGTCGCTCAAATTGCATCCAACGACTGATCCCAGTTGCTTAACGACTGTATAGAGGTTTTCTTGTTTATTTTCTGGCAAGCAATGAAGTTCAAGATTAGTCGAACGTGCCTGTTGCTCCAAATAGTTGATTCGGAGGCCTATATCCACCACTGTCTTCTTAAGGTTAGTATTTTCTGTCTCTAAGTCTTTTACCGAGACTTTCAAGGCCCTATGTTCAGACTGATAGTCTTCAAACTCCTTTATGTGAAAACACAATGACGCCGTCATCTCCATTAATTCTTTCTTAATCGGTTCAAGCTCTTTATTTACGACCTTGAGTATTGTATCGTTTATTTGACGAAGCATAGAAGCAAATTCAGCCTGTATTACTTCCTGGACGATATCGCGCACATCATCACGAGTCACAAAGGTTGCTTGAGGGGGCGAGTTCAAAGCAGGTCTCTTGTTCCCCCTAGAGGTGGAGACATTACGGGTTGGAGTATTTTCCTTTTTAGAGGAATTCGAGATGAGACTCGCGCAAGTAGAACACTTCCATTTACAGTAGACATCAGTGTCCTCAGAAACTTCCGGAAGAGACAGACACTCAAAATGATAAAATTTATTGCATTTGAAACAATTAATCGTTTTTTTTTCATCCTTGCCTTTTTCATTAGCACAGCATCCCCATAACAATGTTGACGAAGCCATTCCAATTAATAATCAGTCTCACAGCAATTCCAATGCCGAAACAATTATAAAAAAAAGAGAAGAAAAATGTATACCGTTCCAAGGTAGTACGCTATTAAAGACCCCTTCAATCTTTGTTGGTAAAAGTGCACTCTAATAAAGGCCCCGCGCAATACAACGAGCGGACTCACTGCGAGCTCGCGAGAAGAACGTCGTATGTTCTGTGCAATCAGCGGCGCTTACGCGTTTTTTTATGAGGCGATGGTGAATTACTCCTGACGGTAGATGAATAACTATTTTGATGCGTTTCGGTCTAGACTTGATACACAAAGCACTAAGTCACTTATTAATTGTAATCAGATTGTTGTTATTGATATTATTCACACGATCAGCACTTTTCACGACACTTTTGAGCACTTTTAACGCGTACTAACAATATTTTCTTAGGAGCAGTTCGAATAGGTAGTTACTCGTACAACGTCCAATCGGTTATGTGTAACATCTATGTAACAACAATATTCTAACAAATAAATTTATTATTATTATTATTAAATCCAATGTTTCGACTGGTTTCGACCACCAAAACCCTCCGGATCGTTGTACCTACAATTTTAAAAAAACCATTCATTTTTCGTACATTTTTTTTAGTTTTTGACATTTTGCAAACTTTGAAGAACTCTTATTTATAAGCTATTTGGTCTAACATAACTAAATTGCTTTCATTTTGTCGCTTTAGTCTTCTTAAAAACTTCCAGAGTGAGTTATAACGTAGCCAAGGTACCGTAACTATTTGAATATTTAATTATATGACAAAAACTAAAAAAAGTACCTACGTAAAATTGATGGTTTTTCAAAAATTGTACAATGATCCGGAGGGTTATGGAGGTCGAAAAACTGGATCTGACATAACTACTTCGTCACCTACAACATATAAAAAAATCAGAACTCCTTATTTGTTGCATGGCAACCCCCCATAAATGGTACGATTTCCATGGACTAAGAAAATGTTCAGAATGATGTAGCGACGAATAGGTACGTGGTAATACATATCCGGTGTATAACCGTGTCGCTCATCATCATCTCTTCTCCTTCGTTTGCCTCTACACTCCTCAAGTCGGTATGATGGATCATTTACGGTTCGTGTTGTGCGCCTCTGGAATTCTCTTCCACACACGTTGCAGATACACCTTCGTTAGACGAGTTCACAAAAATTAATTGGGGAACATTTCCTGTCGACATGATGAAACATTTAAATAGCATTTATTTTTATGTAGATGTATTGTATGTATTACGTTTATTATATTGCATGTAGGTGCATGGGCGTAGCCAGCCATGGGCTCAGGGTGGGGCAGCAGTCTAAAATAATATGTAACTAGCAAACTATACCCGCGGTCTGACCCCGGTTAATTTTTTCATACAAAAAGGTTACAGCACCCTATAGCATCCTGTTTCTGTATGTATAATTCGAATTATCCAAAACACTTTCTTATTGCTCACCTACCTACACCACGAAATCTTCCATCCAAAAATGTGTCTCTAACTTCAGCCGTTTGGGCTCTAGGCGTATAGAAAATTGTTAATCAGTCAAATTTAGAGGTTTATATTATAGAGGATATAGATAGTACTTTCAGGTACAGTAAGTAAACAATTATAATATAAGCATAGGTATTATTGGTTTGATCGCATTTTTTTGTGTCGACTGTCGAGTGTGAACTTTCTTACGGATATTAAGTATCTATTGTAGTTAGTACCTAGATAATTTAATTTTTTAGGTTTGGTTAGGTACCTTACAGGTCAGAGCCCCACCGTGGCTACGCCCATGTGTAGGTGTGTTGTTAGGTTAATAAAATTAATTTGTTTTATTTTTGTGTAGGTACTGTTTATACACGTAGATCGAGGACACTTCCGCCTGACCACCACTAAGCTAATTTCTGCTTGCACTCGCAACATAGAAACGCTCTCTAGCCCGCCCCCTTGACTTTGTATAGATATAATGAATGAAAAGATACCGAATCGGCCGAGCGCACTGACGACGCACGCCAAACGAGAGTTGTTGTTATATTGCGCGCCAAAGTTGACGCTTTCCTAATAGGCCCAAACTTTAAGGGGGCGTGGCTCGGCGCCTCCGCATGATTTAAGCGAACAAAAAAATAGACTGGTCAGGCGGAAAAGACCACGATAGTACCTTTAAACCAGCGTTTTTCAATCTAGGGGTCGCGACCCCCTGGGGGGTCGCCTAGAAAAATAGATTTAATAAGAAAATGTTAACTAAAGGATATAAACATTTGTATGTTCATACAATATAACAAAATAAAAACCTATTAATACTCCTACTCATCCATCTTATTGAGGTTTTTCGCTTGTTTGTCATTAACTAATTTCTCCCATCTTGGATCCGTTTTTGCTACATTGAGAATAGGCGAGACGGCAAAAAAAAAACTAATTAGTCCGTCAGTTAGATTATCACAAAATATTTGACCCGTGTTTTTTCTTTTGTTATGTAAACCAAAATTGACGAAGTTATGACGCTTTTATAATTCTCGATACTTCACGCCTAGGTATAATTTTTAGCTAGTTGTGACGTCACGAGCCCCCACTCCCGAGTTTTGATGCGTTTTATCTTTGTCAATATTCATTGATTTACAAAAACAAAAAATACGTGTCCATTAATTTCCTTTACTCTAACTGACGGAATAAATTATTGGAAAATAATGGACATGTATTTTTTGTTTTTGTAGGCTAGTGCCTATTCTGGGTTAAGCTCGCCGTAGCTGTAATTATTGCAATTTGAATGTAATGTATTTAATTTTGTGTGTTATTTACTTATTTACTTCACGTCACCCGCAAAGTGCTCGTGAGAAGCGATAGATGGCGTTAGTAGTGTCGTTATTGAACATAAAGTTAAAGGTGTAAAATGAAGCAACATTAAAATTGACAACTGCGTATATTAATTTCACTATTGTTATAATACAGTTTTACATTTTGCCAGCCCTTACAAAATGTGAAGACAATAACCAACAAAACTAATTTATACAAATATTCGGATAACGTATTATTTAACAGGTACAAAATAAAGCCAAAACTTATTGTTGTAACAGTTTACTGTAGACATTTTAAAATTGGTCGGTAAATCGTTCAAATAACTTTGCATAGTTAAACAAAATAAAAACTAAAGTTCCATTTCGTACTAAAGTTAGGACTGATTTCTTTGCTAGGTTTTATCAAAAATCAAGTACCTACTTGAAGGAAAACATATTTTTCTATAATGTAAAAAAAAAAATGGAATAAAACGCATGGTCTCTTCAGTGTGGAAATGTGTAAATAGAATGAAATTAATTAATTGTTTATCAAATTGACACAATTTGTCAACTTGCCGTGTCACAGCGATTTCATACAACTGTCAAATAATGACAGTTGAATTTGAATATACCTAAGTACAGACAAGTTAAATTTTTAGTCAATTTGCTTAACAATGAATTTCCCTGACTTCATTTAGTTGTAGGTAGTATTTTTTCACAATTTGTACTAACAACTGCTTTGAAATCAGCCCTGTATAAAATTTAATTGATGTTTTCTGAATGTTTTTCTTGTAATAATATTCCAAGATTAGTTTTGCGTAAAATAATAAAAAAAATAAACATACCTAAATGAATAATAGGTACATAAGTAACAATAAAAATTAACGTAAACGTTATAAAAACCTAAAGTTTATTTATATAGTGATGTTAATTACAATTACGAATACAATCTACATTTATTATTTATAATTGAAAATACTCATCGTGAGCTATCTACTGTTTATTTAACTTTTATATTTTTAACAATTATTAGGAAATATAGAAACATTCTGATTTGATAGCGATAAAAATATTATTTTTAAAGAGTTACAACTTTTCATTAACTTAGGATAGATATTTTCTAATACTTACTTATTAAAACATATTTCAACAATTGAATGAAGTTCACGTGATTCTGTTTCTTCAATACAAAGTTAAAATTCTTTCAAGTCGCTTCAAAGCGATAAAACGGAAAAAAAAGCTAAAACGGCCAGAAAGGTTTGGTAACAAAAGAAACAAAAGATGTACGAGTGACCGATAAAATAATAGCAAAAATTAGGCCGCATATCAGGATAAATATTAAGAGGTAGTCCATAAAAGACCTTGTTTTTTAGGACAGAATGGCTTCTAATGTAACAATAATACAGTCTTCCCGCACACACAAACTGCTGAAAGTTTTGCGCTTTTATTAAATTGTATTTTTTCTACGCTAAGTATATTATTAGGTACATTATTCAGAAATTATTAAGTCACTATTTTTTGTAAACTAACATTCAGTAAACTCGGAGAACAGTTTCTCTATAAATTTAATATAACTTACTTCAACTATAATATTTATTAAACAAATAAGCGAAAAACAAATCATACACAGTGTAATATTTTTACCAGTTTGTGTTTGTATAACAACAGTAGTTTTGTGCATATCAATAAAAGAAAAAATAAATTAGAATAACAAAAATGTCTACTGATGAAATATGTTTTAACTACTTTCAAGCTTAAACAATATTTTGAATACAGTTAGTATATAATAGTTTCATTAAATAGATACAATTTACTGACTAGAATCTCTTATCAACCAGTGAAAATAACGCTAAGATAAGCCTCATTTTTTTTTATTGGCAAGAGTTCTTATAATACATAAGATATGTTGAAAAGTTAAGTCTTTCTCAAGAAATAGGTAGCTTTAATTTTTTATTAATATTATTTAATACTTTTTTTTAGTAATCAAATTTTGAAGACACTTAGTTTGGCATATCCATCTCGAGACTGGGCTCTGAAACAAAAAAAATATGAATTAAACAAAATAATGATGTATTTAGGCGTTCAGTAGTCAGTGGCCCGAAAGTCTGACAACCAGTTTTATCAAGGGGTAGCGTATTACTTAGTCCTAACTGGGTTGTGGAGGTCAGATAGGTAGGTAGATGCTACATGTAAAATACTGGCCCTCAACATAATTGGGAAAAAGTATGTTCCCACTACTGGGACATAGCCATCCCAGTGCGGATGTCACAAGTCTTCGAAAATATTTTAGTCTGCCTAACTTTATTAAATTTACAAAATAATTGCCAAGCATTAAACCTATTTACTCAATTGCTAGCATCGATACAAAAAAGTATCGAGTGAGCCATAATTTTCTAAAGCTTCCCATTTCAGAAATATAAGTACTAACTATATATCGAAAACGTTTTTTACAGGTTTAATTTCGGTTTTATGCATGGTTGCTAGTCTCAAAAGAAGAAAAAAATGTTGCGGTAGTTAAGCAGTCCAGGCCATACTGAAATATTCAAACCCCTTTGATTTTAGGACTTGGAGTAGGAGTCATGTCGGCTTTCTCACGACGTTTTCCTTCACCATTGGAGAGCTGTGACATCTTTCAACGTATTTTGTAAGTAATGAAAAACGTGTCACTTTTAATTATCTTATTTTTAAAGTAAGATTTTTACTTTAAACACCTCCACGACCCCCGTATTATTCAATCCATCAATCAGCACAATGTTTTGAGTGCGTTACCCTCGAAAAGCTAAATTGCTGTCTTGAAAAATCTGGAAAAAATCATGATGATACATACATTTAGATATTAGTTTAGCAGTAATAGTCGTCGAACTTGGGTGTTGGATAGTTTTGTGCCAAATACACAATCCTTAGAATAAATCCTTTAAAGTGACTAAGATGAAGTAGTTGCTTGTTAAATAACGGGTAAAGACTGGCATTGTAAAACAAAATCTAAAATAAAAAAAACTAAAAAACCATAATAAATTATCACAACTACTACTGAACTCTACACTCGTGGCCCAACACGTACTTGGCCGGTTTTTTGTTAATAAAACAAACAATGAAATAGAAAAATCCTTCAGAATAGGTATACACCCAAGAAAAAAACAATCAACATTTGCAAAAAATTCGTAAGATAGAAGCTAAGTTATGAAAAAAATAGGCATAGAGAAAAACACTTCGTAGACAGAAAAAAGGCATGACTTTAAAACTAGATTGTACCTAAAATAAAGCAATTTTCTCCTCTTCGAACGTAGCCGGGTTATGATAGATGTTGATATGACTTCTGAAAATGAATGATAATGACAATGAATGAGTTTCAGTCTTAAGCGTTTACGCTGTGGTACTTGTTACTTAGAATATGATCGAAAAAAAAGAATAATAGTCAATGAATGCAAAAAACAATGAAAGCGACCTGAACTATAAAAAAATTGTCCACGGAATTAATGAAATTACTGTCGCACTTTTTGCGCACGCCAAGTGCTACGGCGTAGCACTGTGGTAGAACACTAAACATACTTTTCTCTCTCTCTCTTTCTTATTTTAGAAAAAAGAGAAAGAGTGTTTTTTTTACGTAAAATATTTATGCATAGGTACATAGTTTATGCATACATATTTTACTAAGAAAATAATAATCATCATAGGTCTCAAGTTAGTTTTCGAATTCATGTGCTTTATCATTTGCTTAGCGAGAATTCCCCGACTAATTTATAAAAGTCAAGACTAATTTATCGTTAATTATGTGTGGCCTCACTTCTTTTTTAGTAAAGTGCGCAGTAACTTCTTTATAATTTTTGTATTAATCACGCTTCAAAACATTTTTTGTGATACACTTTAAAAGTTTGTTTTCAAAAGAGTAATATTACTTTTAATTACTGTTAATTTTTACTCAAAAATGTTTTTTTTTCTGGAAAAGTTTCGTTTCCTTCAAAAAGTAACAGCTTTATATTCAAACGAGTTCGTTTCTAATAGAAAACGCGCGTATCACTATAAAATCGAACGCGGTGCGGAACGTTGTTCAGATTCAGATTCAGATTCAGTTCGATTGGTGAAATGAAATAATACATAAAGGGTGTAAATATATCCATAACGAAGCCGAAAGGCATTTGTCATCCATGTTGTGGACCATACCTGGGAACCTTCTAGTTAAGGAGATATTAAAGGTCAAAGTTCCAACCTTTTCACAAGTTTATTTTCAAACACTAGTTTTTAAGGTCATAACTTTACTTTAAATACCTCCATAACCCGTTAACTAATGGTTAACGGGTTCCATCCAATCCATAAGGACAATGTCGTGAGTGCGGTACATTAAGTTTTACCGTAAAACGTGATTATTCACCCCAAAAAAAAAAGTTGTTTCCCAGCAATAATTTTTGCATAGAGTTACTTTGTTTAATGTACAGAATGCTTGGTTGACGGCTTCGTGAAAGATCTGTTTACATCCTGTATGTCTGTATATTTTATTCTAAATCAACGCGGAAGTCCTACCATTATGTATGTACGTTGACCTCTCATTGAATATTGATATCAAACTCGCCAGTAATTCACGTAAGAACTCACCATCTATCCACTTCTTGCCTCGCATTCCGAAGAAGCCCATCTGAGCCTTTCTCTTGGGCAGGGGTCCGTTCTGATCCACCAAAAACTTAATTTCATGCGCACCGCTGTTTTTCATATCCTTTTTGCCCCTCACGCCGATGAATTTGCCACGGAAAGTTAAGTCGTAAGGGCGTTTATTGTTCATGGATTTCTTTCCCCGTACTCCGTAAAACTGGTTGAAATTTGCAGCCCGTTTGTCCAGATCGTTAGACTGATCAGGTTCCAAAGACTCTAAAGACAGGTCTTTATAGTCCTTCAATTGAGACAAATAGTGCAGGAGTAGTTCGTTGAGGATCGGGAAGTCAGGGTCGGTGGGTTCTTCCTTTGAGGAATAGTCTATTTGGCCGATTAGGGATCCATCTCTCTTCGGGAACAGCTCAGCGCTTTGGGATTCTGCTAAGAGGTCTTTTTTACCTCTCATTCCCATGAAACCCATTGGGGCTCGTTTATAGTATTCCTCATTGGCTTCCAAGATGTCATGGAGGCTCTTCTTTCCTTTGACTCCGACGAAGAACTGTGGTTTCCGTTTGTAGAATTGTTCGATGCCATCTTCGTCGAAGTACTTCTTGCCGCGCATGCCAAGGAATCCTTGAGGGACCCGCTTGGAGACTTCCTGCGCATACGCAAGGGATACCAGCTGGATAGTGATGAAGATGAGACAAGCTCGCGGGGCACCCATGTTTGAATGATCTGAAACAATGGAAATAATTGTGAGACAATTGGTAAACTTGGGATATCTATGTAGACAGATCCATACAAATGCTTTAGTGTTTTTAAATTTAACACAATATCACGCTTGCAGTCCACGAAGGATTAGACAGAAGCATACTTATACCCAGTACTTATTTCACCAGTTGCGTTTAAGTCCCATGTTTAAAGGGCGAGTCTGTGGCCATTAATTTGACTCAAATCGAATTTCCCGCCGAGGCTAATACTGAGTATTGCCAATGAAAAAACTCTAGAAAATGTTGCCCGGTCTTAGAATAGAACCTAGAATTTCATGTAGAGCAGTAGCGTTAACAACTAAACACAGACGAGACAGTTTTAAAGTAACCAAGCAACAACAGTACTACAATATTTGTTAACCTTGGTCTCACATGAAAAACTGTCATCAACGTGTTTTTTCACACACTGTTGGCCTACGATGTTCCCCATGGGAGGTACAGTTATATGCACGGTGGTTTGTTTGAGTCAGGGCTGATATAATATTCATCATAGCTCTGATGACAGTGCGTAGGTAGGTATGCGTTTAAATAACGGCCTTTTTAAGGAGGCTACATTATGAGGCAGCCCGTGAAATTCAAATACCCATTATTTCCGTAAAAAGAAATTGGATCAGTCAGACTGTATCTGTGTACAAGTTGGTGAGTGTTATTTGGGTCTTTTTCCACCGAACTGAAGAGGATAGGATTAGAGACGAAAACAACCAATAAGTACCTAATTCAATTACTCCTTATCAAAACCGATATGAAAATAATGTATACCTATTGGTTGTTCATGAAATCTCTCTTTTCGGCTGAGACACCATACGAGAGGTCTTGCGTTTATTATGTTACACCCTGTATAGAGTTTTACTCACACCTATGTTTACCTACATACATGTATTATTCAACCAAACTCTTATTGTTTAACGTAAATATTGAACTTTGGATGCAGTTTTCAGCTTCTATAACCAATCAGCCCGCAAATGAAAATAATCTACTCATTTAGTCATCCAACCACGTTTTTCAAATAACTGTTGATATACTTCTTCTAAAAGAAATAACTTCATTTCAGCAACAATCTAAAATAAACATTATTACAACATTGTATAAGGTAATAATTTCTTTATGGCGACATAGGTCGGGTACAAAGAGCCGTGGTGACCGTTCATATAATTTATATTATTACATATAAATACATATTTATGTTCTTAATATTGTTTTTGTTGTTTATAAATGAAGAGATATGGTAGTCGTGTTTGTTTTGAATAAAATGGTTTGTATGATTGTTATTTATTTATTTGTTTGGGTTTTATTTTCGTGGCTAATTGAACGTTGGTCCAATGGTGATTTTTGTGTTCCAAAATCAGGCTAAGTGTTGTTATATTTTAAAATAACTATTATACAGAGTGATTATTGAGGCGGAGCTTTATGTTTTTTTTTAGGACAAGCCCGCCACACTATTTCCAAAACACTGTAACTCCTGAAAGCCAGAAACAACAGTGGTGACCGCCACTAAAGCGTCGAGACAATGAAGCTCGACGAAATTCCAGAGAAACAATTGAACTGTCTTGGATCCCGCAACGAAATAAATGAAAAAAGTATAGTGCCCATAGGTATCAGCAGGACCAGTATGTGTTGAGTATTTTAATAAATACATTATGGAAAACTGCGACAGCGTGCTAGAAAAATAACAATGCCCAAGTTTATTTAATGATGCCACCCATGTTTACTAACTTCTCTTTCACTACAATATCCATGTGGTTTTATTTTAAGTACACACCTATACAGCTCTGCCTTAACACTTTGAGGATTCCAGTCATGTTAAAAATATTGAACGCAGTTAATAATAACCAACACTAACATTTCTCAACCCTAAAAGAAATAAACCCTAAAATACATCGGCTCATTGACGCCTAAACAGAAATAACCAATGTAAAAATCCAAATATAAAACGCGCCCACCTAAGCATAACCCTTTGACGATGTGAATAAAAAAAGATAATTATACAACACGAACTGCCAACGACAACTCCGTTCTACTCAAGTGGTGCGACGGAGTAGGAGTGAAAGAGATAGACGACTGGCTAATGAGCGCCCGTTGACAATGCTAAAGAGTTTTGAAGATGTGTGGAGGTTTACTTTTGAATTATTAAGGAAACGGAAGCTATTCATAAAATATGGAAGACCTAAATGAAGCGTTTGAGTTTAAGGCATTATTGTAAACTGAATGTAGGCTTTGCTTTGCTAGCGACTCCGAGCGCGCACGGATATTTAGGTACATTTTACCTGATTTTCCCAAAATAAAATCACACTTTTCTAAAAACCTTCCATAATTTGTACGTCTACACATCTGCAGAAGATGTCAATTTAATCATCAATGGTACAAAGTATTGTCTATCAACTTAAACAATCAACTTTTAATTTGGCTACATGTCAAAGCCCCTTATTGACAGCTAACCCTAAACCACCGTTGACAGTTTTCCACCTCTATAAACCGAGAATATCTGAATTTTGCACATGTAGCCATGCACGGACCATGACCGCAAATTCGTTTATCCGCAGCATTATCTTCCATTAAGGTTTATGTAGACAATAATTTCTTAAGTAACATCGATATCATCACCACTAAGAGATCACACAAACTATGTGCTTCCTCTTCTACCATCTGTGCTCTAAAACATGTACTCAGAGTAACTTGTACCAATCATGTCGTGGAAGTGGTGAAGTTATGGGCCGATAGAATTTAAAATTAGAATACTGTCTGGCTAACGACACGCAGTCATAATTCCTTTATCAAGCCATTTAAATTACTCTCCGGTTTCGACGAAGAGTTAGGACGCGGTTTTCCTGAAGTACTACGCTCACATTATACCCCCCATCACGTTTTGTTTATATATATATATATTGCATTGTTTTTATGCAAGGCGCACAATAATTGGCACTGGCATATTTGTGCAGGGATGGAGTAGGGATTGGCTATTTGGAAAGTAAAAAAGTAGTGACAAGATCTATACACTCGGAACATTATTAAAGGAATTGTATATGAGATACGACGCATTCAGAAACAGAGGCCAACGTATATTTTCAGAACTTCTTCGTAAAACAGCTCGAGTGGCAAAGTTGAAACTCGGAAAAGAACATCAAAATCTATAAAACTACCCATTGTCAAAACTCCTGTAAAACTTTTCAGGTAAAACTACCAAATAACTGTACTAGTTGTGGTGTACGAGTACAATCAGGCCTTATTATAAAACAATTGGTTTCATCATTTGTACCCAGACGACGTATTCCAAATCCGACTCTGTTCGATAGTCCGTTTATGTTACTACGCGTTTTTTGCTACATACATTGAAGCTGGCAGTTCCGTAGTGGAGAGTCTGCGTTTTTCTGCGTATTCCGAGGGCACCTGAAGTCTAAACGGGGCATAGGGCAACGACCGATCTGTAGAATGGACGCAGTGTAAATGCATATTAATTACTGATAAAATATGTCAAACCACTTTATCCGAAAACTTTTTTGGAGGCCGAGCAAAATTGTTCATTAATATTTGTGTTACTAGCTTATGCTTTTGGAAAAACCCAATAGCAACACTTTACCCGACCCGGGAATCGAACCCAAGACCTCATGCTCAGTAGTCGCACTTGAGACACCTAGACTGACACTCACTGTGTAGGTCTATGGGGATTACAGTTAGAAGCTGTCTAAGTAAACATATATGGGCTTAGAGAAGTCAATAACAGCACTGCCCACTAATTCACAAGGAGTCCCGTTGTGTACAGAGATAGTTGACAGTATTAATTACTGTTTACAGTACCTACACATACTGTGCATAGCTAGGTAGTACAGCATAGAATCAGAAGCTACATCAGGACCGAGTGAACCGTTCCAATCAATTGGTTTCTTTCAAAAGAGTTGCAGTTTAATTATTAGTTTTTAGGGTTCCGTGCCCAAAGGGTTAAAACGGGACCTTATTAGGTACTAATAGTAGAGGATCCCATGAAGAACGACCTTCACTAATTTGATAACCAGATGAAAATTATATTTTAACAAATAAAATATGTTTGTGAACGTGTATAAATAGGGTTGCCGCAAAAAAAAGTTCATGGCTATGATTAATTAGAATGAGAGGTTTTCTTTTTGAGGGATTAAAAAGAAAATAGTTTCAAAGAATGCTCTAGATGGCGTTGAACTGACTACATTCGTTGGTGCCAAAGCCAAAACGTTTGGAAAAAAAAAACATTGCGTCACGTCACATACGCTCGTTGACTGACACTTTCGTTTGCGAATATAACCTAGTTTTTTCGCGCTTTGTTAAAATCAGTTTTTTTACGTTCCGTTCCTTTAAGTGGCGTACCAAGTTCAGCGCCATCTATCCAGCGACTAGGGAAGAGCTAAAAAGAAAATCCCTCATTATATAAATATTTTTTTTCAAATATGACCGTTTTGGTTGCCAAACGACTCAAAGTCCAATCGAAAGTATACAACATTCGCTCTATGCTGTTGATCAGTTGCTTACCTTTTTTTGTTCCCTATTACCTGGTAGTCGCGTACAAACAGGTAAATTGATATTAAGTAGTATTAGGGAATATGCAAGAAATACAAAACTCTTTTTATTTATGAAAAATGCCTTCTACTGGCGCCTACAAACATTGTGGTACACTTGTTTAAGTTTCTAATACATCACTAATTTTACAATTTACTGTTTTATGTAGCATGTTTTTGGTGGAACGGAACGCACTCTCAAAACGCATCGTCCTCGGTATTGACGTCAAAGTTCATTGTGTCAAAAAAACACTTTTATTTGAAAAGTGCTTAAAGTATCACTAAAATTTTGTTTTAATATTGTTTTGCAATTTGTACTTGAATGGAGCACATACAATTAGTAAAAATATTTTTTTAAGGCTAAAAAAATTAGATGTAAACAAGGCAGATTGTGGATAATGACGTCACATCATGGCCGCGACAGCTACGGACGTTTTAACTGTCGTAGAAAATTGCAGGAGTTTAATATTATTTTTGTGCGACAAGCAGTAGTTGAACTTAACTGTTAATACTTTTCTTGGGTTGATAGTACTGTATTTTATTGATTTAAGTGAAGAATGGATTTTGCACAAAAGCCCCTTATAATATAACAAAAGCGAACACTAACGAGGTATTTTTGAAACTTTGTATCGAACTTCATCACATTTTCCGATGTAATCATTTTCCCACAGCTGGGAAAAGATGCCTCCTTTGTAAGAAGGAGTGGGCCTTAAGGGTTGCGCCACATCTATTAGCACGGAATCCTATTTATCCATGCTCCTATGCTCAGAACCGTAATTTGCTAAAGCGAGAAAAAGGGTGGTTCTACCTTTTTATTTTCATGTGGAAACCCTTAATGGATGTCCTCCACCGTGGGGCCGGCGGGTCCGAGGTCCGAGGGGTCTGTCAGACTCCTACTGACTAAAACCACACGGTGTTCCTTCTCGTCACTTCTGGCTGGGGAGCGGGTACACAATTGCATTCTCCACAATCACCCCAGCAGGGGTGCGCGGATTGGTGAATAACCCAAGATAGTTTATAGAAATTATATTTTTAGATAAATTATTCGAATCGCAACAGAAACATATAATTTGAGGGAAATAAATTATTCTAAACACGATTCTCTAGATAAATGGAATTTCATAAATAGGTCAAATAAGTTACATAAATATCCTACGTGGGTGTTTTCTGTTACCATTCAAGATTGTATAGTAATTAACTTGATATATCATTAGGCACATATTATACCGTGTTACTGGGGGTGAGTATAGTAAGTTCATGAAAATTCATCCCACTGAATCATAGCCTAGACATGGCAACAAGCTTCAAAAAGTTTCGTATTTGTACTACTGTCTTCAATAGAATTGAGATTGGCTTTTCGGTAGCATAAACATATTATATGTATGTATGTATGTATGTATGTGAGCCTCACAGGTTTCTGTATTTTTACTTTGCCGAGGATCAAAGTTTAAAAAAAATACAGAAACGAAAATACAGGGTGTAAACAACCTCTTCACGAAGCCGTCAACCAAGCATTCTGTACATCAAATTAAGTAACTTTACGCAAAAATTATTGCTGGGAAACGACTTTTTTTTTGGGGTGTAAAATCATGTTTTATGGTAGAACTCAATGTAACGGACTCAAAACATTGTGCTGATGGATGGATTGAATAGTACGAGGGTCGTGGAGATGTTTAAAGTAAAATCTTACATTAAAAACTTATATTTAAAAAAAAACTTGTCAAAAAGTTGGTACTTTGACCCCAATATCTCCGTAACTAGAAGGTTCCCAGGAATAGTGTAGAACAAAAACATTATCGCAGTGACGGGGAGAATAAGTGCCTTTCGGCTTCGTTAAGAGGTTTTTTACACCCTTTATAAGAAAATCGTGACAAAAATTCCGGTGGATTTGTCAGTTTGTGGAGTGCTGTCCCTACACCCGTACAGGTGTTTGAGAAAATGCCTATACACAATTAAGTATAGTAGTAGTAGTTTTAAGTATCTTTGTAGTATTAAAGTCTCAAAGAGAGCACTCACAACATTAAAGAAACACGAGACTTCTATCGACAATTTCACTAAAGGAAAAACTATCATAAAATGAAAAGTAAAAAATCGATGCCCAAAATAAAAACAAAATGTTAAAAACTTGTGTACATCACTGTACACTCTGATTGTAAACGTGACGTGAACGCACCCCACGTACAGAAGTAACGAAAAGCGTTCCGTTTGAAATAACAGACTAGTTTGTTTGATTGATTTGGAAGCAGTCAGTTTTGAAACGGACGATGTATGTTTTGTTCTGAACTAGTTTGGATAAAAACGTATATTGTGATAATATAAATGTTTATACATCAATCTAGTAATTAGGTTTTTGGTTTGTATTCAGTGGGATGAAACAGACTAAAAATAAATAAATATGTGGGTTTTGGAGTGAAATAAGTTCTTATGTATATTTAGGTCTTCATAACATATACACAATGACTTTAAATGACTACGGCGAAGTAGTATACAGTGTTTTTCATGTCATTTAGTATAGTCGGTGACATGTCAACTGAACGAGTAGTTCGCGAATGTCAGCGAGCTTCTGACAAATTAATTCAAGCCAAAAGAAATGTACAACACTTTAGTAAACAAAAATCTTAAAACAGCATAATTTTTACAAGGTTTTATTTAACATGCAATGTTTGTTTGTTTAGGTCAAATCTTGTAACTGAATTTTAAAACAGTTGTCCTCAACCGATTGAGGTGAAATTTTGCATACACGTTTAGTTTTGATGACGATGCATGGTAAGCTAAGAGACGTCATTCTAAATCCAATATGACTCCCAAAGATGGCGGACTAGTCAATTTTATGCACTCCCATGATATATATCTGCAATTCAAACGGTTTGCTGACAAAAGTATGAAACAAAAGGATGTCACACCTTTATATTTAAAAAGTTTTTTCACAATAAGCTTGTATTTTACTCGGTCGGTTAACGTTTAACAAAGGTCGAGGCTGTCATCGAAGGAGACCAATTAAACATTCACGCTGTTCGAAAGTGACAGATATTGATTAAATAGGTACTCTTTACTGTTTGCAAAAAAAGGGATTTGAACGAAATAATCGCTCTTTGTAAAGCAGGGGCCCGTGAAAATAATAAGTGTCGCATTGTGATGAGTGAGTAGTACGCATAAATGGACAAAATGATTGGCATTGGCACCTTGAATAAAAAGTAAATGTTGGAAAACTAAAACTCTGGGAGTCTAGGCTCTAGGCACGAAAATGCGACGTGAACGTAAAGAAAATCCAAACGAAAATTTTGAAATTGAAAATGACTAACTATTCTATAGCATTTTGGACAAACACAAAAAGCCCATCGATATGAATAAACTCTTAAATCTTAACTAAATGTGTGAAACGAGTATTTTGTTAATTTTGAAATTGGTAAATATTACAATATTCACACGACGAATTTTGTTGACTTATTTATTAAAAAAAAAAGTAAGTAAAAATTTGGCCAACCAACAATTTTTTGCAATTTAGGTGGAGTGATCTAGTAGTGTTTTATTTATCAAAACGGTAAAATATAAAGCAAACAAAATAATATTTTCGTTAGAACATTTAAGTTTCCTATGAACTTTACGGAATTAAAAGGTTTTTTCCACATCCTGGACAATAGGGTAGATGACAAAAAAATCGAATTCGTTTTTTTTTTCACGGAAACAAAATATGAAGACGATACAGTGCGTCGAAAACTCGTGTGACGTCACATTTGAGTACATTTTTTACCGGAAAGTGACGTTACAAGCCCCCCATGATTTCTGATGCGTTGTATCTTCGTAAATTATTAATTTGATAAAACAAAAATCACATATCCAATATTTTTCGATAATCTAACTGACGGACTAAACAGAATCATATTTTTATAGTCAGGAATCATCCCTATTAAGATTTTGGAAATCCTTCCTTAGTGCTGACCTTCACATGTTCTAGTTTTCCAGATGAAATGACTCGAAAGGGAGAGACTATTGAGATGACGACTATTATAGAACTATTAAAGATGACATGCTGATCCGACCCCTGATCAACGGATCCCCGGATCAACATACAAGTTGTAAACGGACCCTCGGTTTACACCTTGTATGTTGATCCATCCACATTAACAAATTGATAGCATCCAATTTATTATTTACTCGCAGAGGCGTGACTTCGCATCATGTATTTAAAATTTTTGATAACAAAGCTGAGTATTTTACATATTTGCTGAATGTATAATGTGTAACTGTAATACTGTAATCTGTGGTTTTAATTACTTAAATAAGTTGTATGCGAGGTAGCCAGTATAACTAGAAACTTCATCGGCACTTCTTACCAGACCGACATTAATTATACGTCACAGTCTTTAGTTCTCTACTTCACTGGGGGTCGAAGCAAAATGGTACCCTTTTCTATACAATGTGACATTCGTAAAACTCCGGTTAAGCCTACTTAAAACTATTGGCAACATGTATTAAAGTAGTAACTCTTATAATACCCGTTTTCCTGTCCGAAAGGTGAACGTTTTGTGTCCTTTGAAAAGACTGAAGGCTCACTGATACCCTCTGGTAGGAAAATACTTGTAAAGAATGAAAGGGCTTCCTATGCTTAGTTCCTCCAATCTAAATTTCCGTAAATATATCGAGTTGCTATGGGCTAGAGTGCTCAAACGAATATATGTTTTTAAGTATTTACCGTAGCCGAGTATAAATTAATAAAACAGGTTTATTTAGCGTTGTGTCAGTCTATTCTAACCTATTGCATAACATCCTGGGGGGAGCGGGAAATTCGATTCTTCTCCCTCTAGAACGTGCTCAAAGAGCAATTCTAAAAGTTGCTACCTTTCGTCCGTTTAGATTTCCTACACACCTGCACTACAAAGCATGTAATGTATTCACAGTACGGCAATTATTTATTCTTCACATGATACTACAGCAGTACTCTACACTTCCCTATGACCCAGTCCCTGACGAGAGGAGAAGGAAGGATCTGGTTTGCACAAAGCCTCAAACTAGACATGCTTTTGCTAGTCGATTTTATGTGTTTTTAGGACCTTTTCTATATAATAGACTCAACAAGAAACTGAACTTCTATAGTCTAAGTTATAGGAAATGTAGTTTTGTAATATCAGATTATTTAGCGATACTTAATTACACGGACACAGAAAAACTTTTAGAAGTCCTGGTTTGTTTTTATTATTGTTTTCACTAGTTAGTTTTAATGTTTAATGTTTTTGTACCAATTTGATTTTTGTTATAGTTGTTATTAGATTTATTTTATTTTAATATTTTTACTGTCCTAATTAAATTATGCAATGTAAAGTGATGTCCTGAAACACAGGTTTAGACAAACCTAGATCAGGCAGGTCGCTACTTAACATTTGAATTTGACATTATCGTTACTTGCAACTGTTATATATATATTTTAGTCAAAGTTTACATAAAAGCACTATTATACAATTGTTTAAGAAATAACACTACTGCACCCAAATGTACACTTTTGTAATACCTACTTTTTAAATTTTTAAATTCTTGAATTTCAAAATATTCAATTTATGTCGTCGCCTACAACTCAACTAAATAAGTATGTATTCATCAATCTTTCATTGTAGCGCACTACGGCTATAGTCCTTTAGATGACTAAAGTGAACGAAGCTCCAAAGAGGCACAAACGAGTTTCAGATAATAAGGCCATATTGCCAATCTAGCCAAGTGTTACCCATTTTATCCTGATTTATTAGAATAGTGATTGAAGTTTCTAGTTCCGGTAGTCTAACAAGGAAACAATAGGACAATATTTTATACTTTAATTTTATACTTTTACTGTTTATAACTAAACTTATACTGTAACATAGGGGATATCTTCCGTGAGTATTCATTATTTTGACATACTCCAGTCATCCCACGATCATGGTTCTTCCAACAACGTCGAGATATCGGCAGCTCAAAATAACGAATACTCACGGACGATATCCTGTAAGTGAGAGTATAAGTTTAGGATAATAACAATAGGCAAGAGGTACTAACTTTCAACGGTTTCAGCAGTCGATGCTCGTTCTATAAGGATTTAAATAAACTAGTCTTACTTTAAAAGGTACAAATCACAAAAACTTTTGACTAGACCAACGGGGTGTTTGTTATTTATTGATTTGGGATCTCCAACAAAGCATACACAGAATATAAGTCACAATTATGTATTACGTATAAAATAGTATTTTTACGTGTGCTCCTCCAGTTAAAGGAGACCTCAGCACGCACATGATGTTCTAGGCGTAAAAAAAAAGAAAACAAAGTTGAATATAGAAAAAAAAAGTTCATTCATTGAACTCATTTTTTTATTTTTGAAGGTAGGAGTAGTGATTTAAAGTGGTTTCTAGTTCCAGTATCCTGTCGAGGGAACAATAGGAAACACGAATGTTGGGAGTCAATTTATGAATGTTGTGTGTTGAATTGCAAAAAGTGAGAGATTTTCTTGGCCTTTGTATACATTAAGATACGACGTCTTTGGTCTCATGATCTCTTAATTTATATCTTACTAGCTGGCACGCACCAGGTTCGCCCGTTGACGGATTTTCACACAAACTTTAACGCATATTTTTTTTTGTGAACAACTAAATGGAACTACAATAAATAAGTAGTCTCTTATCTCTGAACTAAAACCGGTTGATTACTAAGAGTTAACTAGTACCTATTAGAATTTATACAGGTTGGAATTTTTCGTCAAATATTTAAAAAACAGCTATTTCTTAAGAAACTGACCTACACGGATTAAACGTATGGAACAGCTGTTTTTTAGGGTTCCGTACCTCAAAAATTAAAAAACGGAACCCTTATAGGATCACTTTGTTGTTCGTCAGTCCGTCTGTCTGTCAAGATCCTTTATCTCAGGAACTTGTAAAGGTATCGAGTTAACATTAAAATCATATATACTCAAGTTTACAGTACCTTGATGCTCGGACAAAATCAAACTTCTATGTTAAAAAAAAGATACGGCCGTTTGCCCATAAGTTTTTCAAACAATTCATCACTGTTATCCGAAATATAGTTCCTCTATCAGTAGTAATATATTATAACAATTGACAGTCTAGAGTTGATTGGATCGGGTCGAACGTTCCTATGTGCCACTTGTACGTGGTTTTAGGCCCTTTAGCACCACAATTCGCTAAATACGTTTACCGCTATAGGCGTATTTACTATTAGCTTTTACTGTGACTTCTCTTGCGTTATAGTCCGGTGAGTAGGATCCTCATTAGTCACTCAAACATAACTAGCATAATGTGAATGTATGTAAGAAGAAAGAAGATGATTTTGAAAACGTCAAGAAAGCTTTTCTGTGACGTTTGAATGAATGATGTTTATTTTGCAAATAGTTTTACAGATACTTTTACGCGTCGTCTTTTTTAAAACTAATCTGAATATACTCTGAGAAGAAACAGCCGAAACAAACTCAGTAGTGATCGTCTTTTTTAAGGTTCAGACATAATCTTGGTCAACTCGCATGAGGACTATGCAGATAAGTGTCCGAGCCCTGAGATGGTCTTTTGAAGAAAGTACAACACAGATTTGAATGGATCTTTCCAGCCAATGCAAGCATTTGTCAGTTATCGTGTAGTTCGACTCATAACTCAAGAAGCTCAACTAATAAGGACGCCCTGTCTAGCTCTTAGCGATTAAAATATGATATTTTTTGCTCAGGAAGCAATGTTTTCAAGAATAACGGCCATTTTCTATGGCCCAGCGCACACCGCTGGAGGCGCAGCGAAGCGCATTTCAAGACAACAATTTAATATAAACCTTAACAACCTTGATATACGGTCAATATAAGAATAAATTCGCACGCGGTACTCGGAGCGCCCTCAAGCTACTACAAGAGCATGCGCGCGACCGTATATCAATGTAGTTAAGGTTTATATTAAATCGTTGTCTTCAAATGCGCTGCGCAACGCCTCCAGCGGTGTGTGCTGGGCCTATAACTTACTTAGAATATATGTGTAACTGTTAGCTATTATGCCTACGTCTCGTACTATCGGTGTTTCTAAAACAAAGTTAGCTTGAAATATTCTATCCGCGTCACCTACCTGTCACTTGGTTCGTGGGAAAATCAAAGAAAGCTTTTCTGTGACGTTTTGTTTGTAACGGTTCGTAAGCTAAATGTCAAACAGACAGAGTTAGCAAGCTTCCGTTACCTGTTAGTAAGTTATTGAAAATTGCCGTTAAGGTATAGTAAACAAACGTAACTAGTTAAGCAATTATGAAAAAATCTCCCCAGGATCTAAGGAATATAATCTTTGCGAAATTGTCTGCACGAGATGAGGAAAATTGAGAGCAAACTGTTTCCAAATCGTTGAACGTAATCCATGCCATGATCGGGCAAGCATGATCGAACTATTTGGCGGAAAGTTGAGAAAAAAACAATAAAGTATGCCATTTTTGACTACTGACTGTCTCTCACACCTGTGTCTGTCTCTCAATATGAAGAGGCGATGCGGTCGACTGTAAAATACGGTTGCTCTACGTACTACTATTAAAACTCCGAAAGTTCAGATGGATGTTTGGTACTCAATCACTTCAGAATGGCTGAACGGATCTGACTGAAACATGACACAGAGGTAGATTATGGTCTGGAATAGCGAATAGGCTACATAGTTTTTTTTACCTCATACAAAATTTCCACGAGAACGAAGTCGCGAGCAACAGCTAGTGTCTAACTTGCGATGGGTTTATTTTTTGCCGCAACTTGAATAAATGTAGATTGTACACTTAGATAATTCGAGTTAAGTTATTAGAAATTGAGCAATATTATCACATTTATCCTATGGAAGGCAAAGAAGACATATCAATTTATTTCTCGTATTAAGTAAAATTGACGGGAACTGGTTACTGATATGCTGCGAAGAGTATTAGATTACATTTGCGTACCTATTACCTACCAATAAGGCAATAATGTGTTATATACTTAATGTAAAATGAGTACCTACCTATAATATTGGGATGTTTATCTGACTATTTATTTAAAAAGAATAATTGTTTTGCATAAAAGTACTCCTGTATCTGTCAATTTTAATATTCATTTATCATTTTTTTATAATCTTTAGTAACAAGGTACGACCCCGATTTTAAAATTGAAAATATACGTTTTTAATCTAAATTAACTTAATTAAAATAATCTATTCATATCTATCGGTGATACTAATATAAAAACCGGCCAAGAGCGTGTCGGGCCACGCTCAGTGTAGGGTTCCGTAGTTTCCCGTCCGTCACAGTAAGTGTTCCCACTTATGAGTTTAAAGGTGGGTATCCATTATGTTCGCGCTCCAGCAGCACAACCTCCCCACACTCGTCTGTGGATCCTAAGACTAGATAATTCCAGAACCAAACATATTTTCATAATTGTATTGGTATATGAAAATTGATGTTTGTGTAAAGTATACGCTAAAATTGCTCGCTTGAAAAATGCAATTTACAAACAATGTGGAAGAATTTGATACGAGCAAGTGAATATTATTTTACATTGAAGAAGTTTAACATATCGCGAAGTTATTTAGGCATATTATATTTACATGGTTAAGGTGAAAACCCACTTGAACAAACAAGACAGCCATTATGTTTTTTTTACCGACTTTTAAAAGGGGGGAAGTTCACATTAAGGCTGTATTTTGTTTGTTACCTCATAACTCCGTGATTACTGGTTCGATTTATGAGGTTTTTTATTTAGTAGAGGAAGCTGCGTGGTATAGTGGGTAGTTTGTGAGTTATCATCACTTCACTTCATATTATAAAACAAAGTCGCCCGCGTCTGTCCGTCCCTATGTAGGCTTAGATCCTTAAAACTACGCAACGGATTTTGATGCGGTTTTTTTTAATTAATGATAAATGATGTTTATTTTGCAAGTAGGTTTTTACAAACCCTTTTACACGTAATTTTTTTTTAACTAGTTGGGGCCGGTGTTTCGTACCTGACTACTCTGAAACAGCCGAAACAAACCCAGAGGTCATAGTCTCTTTTGAAGTCCAGACAATCTTGCTCAATTCACATGAGGACTATGCAGATTAGTGTCTGAGATGGTCTTTTGAAGAAAGAACCACACAGATTTGAGTGGACCTGTCCAGTCAGTGCAAGCATTTGTCAGTTATCGTGTAGCTCGACTTATAACTCAAGGAGCTCCACGAAACGACGAACAATACCAAAGAAGGGACATTTGGGTAGGTCGCATAAAGTACTCAAACTGCCAGACAGTTGTGGGAAAAAAAAGCAAACAAAATAAGTATAAAAATGTGACCCACATGGTCCCCCCACATTCACAGTAATCAAATTACTAAGTATTCATGTCAAATCATTCAATGTCAGAGTGTATAAAAGAAAGAAATAAATAATAAACAAGCGAAGTCCAAAATTTCGACATTCACAGAGCAAATTTCGTTGGAGCAGCCTTTTTATCTTCGAGATAGTGATTAACATGATAGTAGGCTTTCAGGCACAGCTTCCGTTTTATAAACGATTTGAATTTATTTAGGCTTAGTGCTTGAATATGGCTCGGAAGTTTATTGTAAAAACGGCATACATTGGCATCTGAACGTACCCCTTATTTTTTTGAGCCTCGTTACAGGAACAATAAATTTGTGTTTGTTCCTCGTATTTATGTTGTGGATATCACTGTATTTTTTAAACAAATTAATATTTTTGTGTGCGTACAAAAAGTTTTCATAAATAAACTGAGAAGGCACAGTAAGAATATTAATCTCATTAAATTTTTCTCTGAGGGATAGAGTGATTCAAGAGGAAGGTTTTAGTATATAATTTGCGGACGGGCGAAGCCGCGGGCATCAGCTAGTTTTCTATAAAACATATTTTCATATTTTCTCTTCTATGTCTATGTGACTGATCTGTTAATAACTTTTAGCAACAATGGAAAATGAATACTCGACAAGAATTTGTGTGAGACATCATAGCACAACTAAAAAGGTTCAAATAAATAACTGCAAAATAAGAAGTTGGTAATTTTTTTGCAAAAAGGTCTTTTTGTCTTGAGCACTTAATTAATATGTGTGCACTAAGGAATTTCAAAAGTAAAAAAGAGAAAGAAAGACAGTACCTATTTATTTAGAACATTCCACAAGTGCAGACAAAGTTATTGTCTGTATTGTAATGCTATGTTGTAACGATAAAGGTAATTTCAGAACACATAGGTACTGTTCTCAAATAGGCCCATGAAATTGCTCTTGAATTTGGTTAAGATATAAGAGTTATCACCAAAAGACTTAAAATATTAATTGAAACCTATGACTGAACGTGGCTACAATGTTGTCGTGCTGGTAAAGAGATTTTTTTTTTAATAGAGCAGTGGAGGACTTCGTGCTTCCAATTTAAAATCTTCACAAAGTATTTTGTTTGAAACAGACAAATATATGTTATAGTTATAACATATTGTATTGTATTGTATAACGGACACCAGCCCGTTATACAATACAATACAATATGTTATAGTTATAGAATCAAGCGTTACTTTGTAAATCCATGACATTAAATGTTATGCAAAAATTTTTAGTTTTAATTTCGCGAAAAAGATCCAGGCCTGGATGCACATGCAAATATGTACATGCAGGAACATAGAGGTAGGGGTCATAATTGCATTTCCTGGTTGGTGGAGCGGAGCGGTGCTGCATCCAAGCCTGGAGCTTTTTCGCAGAATTAAAAAACAATAAACACAAATATGCTTAAATGACACTTTCTTTCCATAATCCAAAGGTACTTCAACATTTTCTCTAGTTTCAACCTATTTTTAGCTAGCTTTAGCTTTTAGCTTTTTTTAACTAGTAAATTCAAAATCTTACTAAAAATCGATTCCGTAGTTCAAGACTCCAAAACGTACAAATCTGTGAGTATATCTGGTGCACCGTTTGACAAACTGTATCCACTCACACAACCGCTAAGCTTTGAATAAAGCTTTATTTTTGAATACACGCCACTTCATAGTACGTCATTACATGTACTATAAGATACAGAAGTGTTTGAAAAATTTAAGTAATACAAATTCGGCAATGACGTTTACACGTTTTTTTTTAAAGATTTTTTGTTAGTGTTGACTGCTAAATGCTTAATTACTGCGATAAATGCGTGAATTTATGAAAATTACGAGAATTCGCTAGCTTTAAGACTTCTTTCATTTCTTATACTGTCGCTTACGGGATAATTATCTTCCGTGATTGTGTATAAGTTTAGTTTTAAACCGTGAAACCTTAAAACAGTGTTCTTGCATTTTTGCCCAATCGCCCGGGATAGTTTTTTCGGTGCAAAGACCTGTTGTAGGATAGTTACAAATCGAATTTAAGTAGCAATAATGACGTATCGCTGGAACTGTAATTGAGATCGAATCGAAAAGTTTTATTAGTGTAATTAATAACCTGTCATCACACAGTGCTGCTGGTTTAAATTGTATCGTTAATTATCATCAAAGTACTGAGACTCTCAAAGATTCTGAAAAGCACTTATTACGCTGCAAACCATTGCAATATGGTAGAAATATGAAGCAAACATTAGTGACTTTGATAAATGTAAAATGTTGTGCACTAAGATATGCTATTTCCGATTTAAGCTAGATTGTTTAAGTCCTGCAGGATTTGCAGGCACGTCTATTTATGAAACTTGCATTAAGCTGGGATAGTGAGCTGGGAAATAATAGTTTTAACAAGCTTAAGACAGAATAAATAAAATTGAATAGTAGAAAGTACTGTAGAAAAAAAAGATTTTCCCTTAAATTGACATAGGGCGATAATACACGTTAATATTTATGAAAACTGTCGGGAAAACGGATATCTCACAAATGTCTGTCATAATATGTGTTCCTCCAGGTGTTCCTTTAGATGAAAAGGTTACTTCACGATCAGCTATGTAGCTTTTTCCTGCTCCTTTTTTATTTTTGTGTTTCATGTTTGCTTACTTACATTAAAATATAATTGCCAAACACCGTTGTGTACCAAGTTTATCAAAGTTGCTTTTGTAAATTACTTAATATGAAATACAACACAAACAAAACCCCACCATTTTAAATAGTGAAAGATGTTGTATGTACACTCTATCAACCAGAAAACCCGATCAAAAACCATAGAAACAAACACCCATTATTCCCAGCACGTTTATCGTCGACTGTACCGCTAATCCGCCATGTTGATTTTAGATAGCGATACATTACTCTATCCATCATATCGGATTAGCGCACCTATACATTTGATACACTAAAATTACTTGTTCACCGGTATGACATGGGCTTGCTACGGGATAATATACGCCACGGAGCTATTAAATGTCAAGTTTTCCATATTCATTTTCATTTCATAATATACGAGGATTCATCGATTTAAAAAATATTTGGTTCTTTATTATCTATGTAGTTTTTATATCACCCTGTGGCTAATCTTGTCCTAGAGTCCTCTTAAAAAAAATGGGAGCCCTAAGAAGCCGAGTGCGTCCAAGCCCAAAATGAGGGTAATAATCTAAAGATTTTATAAAATATTATCCTGACTGCGAGCGAAGTGAGATAGAAATATTCGACCTTTTTTTACTCTTATCAATAAGAATTGATATTGTGGATGAGATTTTGTGATTTTCCTCCGGTTCCGTATTATTGATACGGCTACACCTCTGATCACACCAGTTTTATACAAAGGACAGAGGTGTATCTACGTCCCCTGCGATGAATAAAGATTTTTTCTTTCTTTTTTCTTTCTTTCTTTCTTTATATGTTATTATAATATGTAGTACGTCACACCTTTCGCTATTTAAGTTTAAATCCCATGTGAAATAGCCGAGTCTATTGTCATCAACTGGCGCCACAATCCAGACACCGAGCTACTAAAAAAAAAAACCTAATGAAGGAAAAACCCAATAACACTCTGACCGACTTGGAAATCGAATCCAAGACCTCCTGCTAAGCAGACGTGCTTGCGTAAATATACTATCGGCCTTGAAGCTCTACTGACCCCATACACCACAACCACGAGACATCAAACAACACCTAATGGACAGATAAGCTCACATAATCTATGTTAACATCATTAGATAATTTTAATGCGCACTTAATTGCCACGATATATTGCCACTTATCACAACCACTCATGGTGGACAGTTCCGGTCAAAAAAGACGAAAAAGTCAGAGGATACAACCTTCTCTGTCTAATTGTAAGTGGAGTCAACAATCAGATAGGACTTAATAATAATGGACGGGCTTACCCCAATCGTGATGGCATTTGGGAAGATTAATTTATCTTTACTCAAAGCTAAGGTTATAGTAATTATGTACGTTGGTGTAGTGACGTTTGTTATGATGTTGAGTCAGTTGAGTTGAGATATTTTATCCACAACTTAATTACTAAGTAACAAAATAAAAAAACTAGATAGACTGGTTGTCAGAACATCAGGCTCCGGTGATGACTGTCAAAGGAGTAAATGATGCCGTGACGTCTGACAGGGGAGAATTGATGAAGAGAATGTGTTGCGCCGACCCCAAATAGAATGGGGCCAGGGCGGGAAGGTGATGATGATGGTGATGACTGTCAAAGATCTATGACAGCCGGGACCAACAGCTTGACGTTCTTTCCGAGTCATGGCGTCTCGGTTATAACCCATGATCGTCCTCGGCTAGCGTTAGGTTAACTATCAACCGACTTGCGGCTGTTATTGATAAGTCACGAGCTCTAAAAACATTCCTAACACGGCCGACAATTTCTTTTCTCACCAAGTGGACAACGGTTAGGCCTGAATCCCTGCCACGCTGACGTCAGCGAGAAAAACAGTAGCAACATACGCGCCGCTGACGTCAGCGTCGCAGTATGGTGCTATAAGAGAACACAATGTATACTCGTACGCGCGACCGACGTCAGCGCAGGAGGAATTCAAGCCTTTAAGTTCGGACTTTAATGTCAAATTACAACGAACATAACTTAAAATTACCGACGTGTCCAAACAACCAAATCAAAGCAATATAAATAAAAGTCTACATTATTGATTGACCAATAAAAACACAACCTTTTCTCCCATTACCCTACCTATTCCACAATAAACTGGCAACACTAATACTTCTTTAACTACAGTCCCCGGTTAACAGTGGTTAAAGTAAAAGGGACAGTTAAAGTGCCCGTAAAACGCTGTCAACAAGACAATAAAGTTAACTGGAGTATAGCGAAATTTATGCAGTTCACTTTACTTAGTGGACTCGTACGTAGCAGTTAAGTTAACGGCTGCGATTAAGTGAAGGTGCAAGCTGCATTAGCTGTTTAGTAGCTTAGAATGCTGGTTGCTTAGATAACTGTGTTTCCTTAAGAAAAGGCCAAGTTTACACAAGGGTGTTGTAAAAGACGATGGATGCATTTTGTAACAATATTTTGATTTTAAAAGAGTGTCCATGGAGTTTCTTGCCCGTTCTTCTCCATAGAGATCTACGCTAGGGAATGGGCAACTACAGTACTTTCTCAAGTTATTATGCCTTGTGACTGGGATTGTAGCTTTGATTTTCTTTTGTATTTTTGACATTCAAAAGTGCCGTAATGGTCTAATTGAAATAAATGCTTTGAGTTTGAGTTTGAATTGAGTTTGGGTTTTTTTATTTTGAACGAATTTCCCAGTTAACTATCCCGTGAGATACTATCATTTTAATGTTATTAAGGATGCCATACTTAAAAAAAAAACCTTGTTAAGATTTAATGTAGCTATTCTAAGTTACTGTTTATAAACGTGGCGATTTAATCACCACGAAAATAGGCTCCACAAAATCTACGAATAAGTTGTCTCTTTTTTACATTTCACCTTTTTGAAATATCGTTATTTTCTTCAGGTAATGTAATTGATTACTTAGTTTTGTTTGGTTTGTGTTTATCAGCGTAGAAAACAATCTAGCTTTTATAGTAACTTTCACTTCAACCAATTATTTAATACAAAATTGTTTCTTTTGGTGTTCATTGTACTGTTTTAATTTCATACGTTATTCTCTGATATGATAACTCAGCTACATGTCATTTTGACGCAAGAACATAAAATAAATTTAATTTAAAATGCAATATTCAATGCAAGAGTACTTTAAAATTTAATGGAAGATGCATGAGACATGTTCAGTGAGGTATAAAAAAGGTAATTTAAAACATACTTGACAGGTTTAATATGTTGGTTCAAAGGATACGTTGTTCAATTTGCTTTCCCTAAAAGGGGTTAGCAAAGAAGTATAATCACATCAAAACTTTACCCATGACAGCCCAACTACACAGTTTTACAACGTTGTATGTTTAACGTCTTAACAAAACTAGGTGTGCTGAGCTCTAGCTTACTTCAAAGTACAAACTATGTTCGTACATTGTAGCACGTGCTTTCTAACTTTGCAAAATATTTCCGCCTAAAGGTAAGCGTCCACCTGTCCGCATGTCACCTGTCACCTTAATACGGCATGAATTGCATTTATTGAAGAAACTCTAATCATATTACCCGTTTCCCCTGTAACTTCCATTCTCGTCTGATCGCTTTTAACGATAGGACCGCCCATTGTGTCGCAATATTATAGAATATTTTATTTTATTCTAGAAATAATAAAAAAATTGCTTGCTCTATTCAGGTTAACTAATAGTAACATACATTCGGCAAATAAATGATTTTTGATTGAACTATTTAAAAAACAATTTCCAATAATTATACTATGTTCCCACGTTATCCAGTTTTCGTAAGCACAACATTAGTTAACTGAACAAATGAAGAAATAACAACCACTTTAGAAATGTAAACCGATTCAGCCAAGAATAAACCAGGCCTAAGTTTCCCGTGCAGAATAAACCAGTTCAAGTTCCCCGTGCGTAAGTTCCCGTACAGTTCAATCAAGAGCCTGTTTATAGAACGTTGCGAGTCGGTTCAGCGGTTTTTAAATGCCGAAGCACAGGTGCAGCTGAGCTAGTTGAGGCACTGAGAATGGCTGAGTAACTGGAAACTCGCTACTCGAGTCAACTAAGGTACTCGACTTATTAGTCGAAGAAATGTTAGAATTGCAATATTAAGTTCTATTTTTGTTTAGTTTTAAACAATCACATAGAACGTAACGTATAATAATACGACTGTTAATTATAGGGGGTGAGCCTATTGCCATCAACCGGGCGCAAATCTAGACCCCGTGTCTGCTACTCAGAAATTCCTGATGGAAAAACCCAATAAAACTTTGCCATGGGAATCGAACGCAGGACCTCATTCTCAGCATTAAGGTATTTTACTCTATATGAGAAACAATCTAAAAATATATTATTGAGATAGCTTAAGCAAAAAGCAGTCCGAAAACGTTAGTCTTAGTTCATAAACTAAATTTTAAAATTCAATTCAAAGGTTTCAGCTTTTTTAATCTGTTTCATAACACCATTATAGTAGTCGCCATGTTATTACGTTAGCCGTATGGCTATGTAAACTTAGAAGTGTCAACTGTCAACTTCAAATATCAATGCATTTGTATAAACAGCCAACTGACGTCATGACCACAGAGCAATATGGCGTCCACTGCGTCCAGCGTTTTCGTCAAATTACTCGCGAAATTTGAAAACGCAAAATTTAAATGCATTTTTATGGCACCTAACGATTAAATAATAATTTTGTGAATTTTTTAGTGATTCATTAGCACTATAGATTCTAATTAAGACACTTTTCAAGAATATATTGAGTTTGCGACCACTTGACTAACGAGGCCGTTTTTGTTTAGTTTTTGATTATCACATAGAATTTAACGTTTAACATTACAAATGTAATCAATGAAGGGGTAGGCAGAGGGGTCCCGACCGATAGTACTCCTACATTTCGCCAGATAAGTCCTATGTAAAAGGTGGCGAGCCATTTTACACTTTTGTCTAATGTACAGAATTCTTGGTTGACGGCTTCGTGAAGCGTCTGTTTACACCCTGTATGCAAGCCGCTCGGGTCGATCGTTAAGTTAAGCCGTGCTTGCCTAGGTAGGACTGTGGATGGGTGACCACCCATTACATACCGAGTTTCCTCCGTACCTCAGAAAGCACGTTAATCCGTTGGTCCTGGCTGTCATTTGTAGATCTTTGACAGTCGTTAGCTAGTCAGAGGCATAAAAAGTCAGTCAACCAGTCTTACGAGTACCAAGGGGTATCGTATAACCCGGTACTAACTGGGTTGTGGAGGTCAGATAGGCATTCGCTCCATGTAAAATACTGGTATTCAGCTGCATCCGGTTAGACTGGAAGCCGACCCCAACATAGTTGGGAAAAGGCTAGGCAGATGATGATGATGTAATTGCGAACATCAAAGTTCAACGCACACGAACCAGTTCATACCGTGCTGTGTCTATAATAGTGTACCGAACTGCTGACCTTAAATAAGCAAATATCAGTGTAGCGTTTTTATTAATCAATCACACATAGGCGTTTACACTAGTATTTAAATAAATGAACAAAAACTCAACACAATGACTCATGTTATCACAATATCATCTCATGTTATGACCGAGGAATACCTAGATAACAAATTGTATTAATATCATCACTTATCAGTAGTATCATTCCTACGTTGGTTTTTGTATTTTGAGAAATTCTCGCTTGCTAGTAAAGATAAAGATAATTTTATTTGTTAAAACATGCGTATACATGCAACTTGAGCACGCAGGATGACACAATATTAATATTTTGTACGTACATGTTTCACCAGTAAGGCGTACAAATTTATAAAATTTACAAAATTAAATAAATTACGAAATAAAAACCAAATTACTAAAATCCAAATACATACTATTCAGTTATAAACATTGATCAGTCAGTAAAAAAAATAATCATATAATGTCATAAAAATCAACTAACAATAAAAGAGAAAATAAACAACGTCAAAATGCAATAAAAATTGATATGTCATTATAATATAAAATAAATGAATCATAAAATGTCACAAAAAAAAATAAAAAAGCAAAATAAACAATGTCATGTAGTGTTACTTAAAAAAACATTTATACTATAATAACACTTGTCCGTTAGTAAATCTCGATTTTTTTTTAAATATTGTGTAACCGGCAATGCTTTTTAGGACTGTGGTATTTTATTATAAATTTTAGGAGCCATACGGAGTTAAATATTAACAGCTACATCCTCTTCCTATCCTCGCCCTATGATACTTGAGGTCGGCGCAACACGTTTTATTCTTCCATTCTCCCTTGTACCCGCCACGGTATCGTTTACTTCTCGCTCTTTCATATCATTCCTCACACACAATAGTGTGTCCTGAAAAAATCGAATTAGTCCGTCAGTTAGATTATCAAAAAAATATTTGACACGTATTTTTTCTTTTGTTACGTAGACTAAAATTGACGAAGATGCGACGCTTTTAAAATTCTCAATACGTCACGCCGCGCCGTGTAATAATTTTTAGTGCGTTGTGACGTCACGAGCCCCCACTCCCGAGTTTTGATGCGTTTTATCTTTGTCAATGTTCATTGATTTACAAAAACACAAAAGACGTGCCCATTATTTTCCAATACTCTAACTGACGGACTAAATAGATTTGC
This sequence comes from Xestia sexstrigata, assembly GCA_941918905.2. Taxonomy (NCBI): domain Eukaryota; kingdom Metazoa; phylum Arthropoda; class Insecta; order Lepidoptera; family Noctuidae; genus Xestia; species Xestia sexstrigata. Next base: position 15,551,991 of record OW799223.2, read on the forward strand.
AATTTATTGATGGTAGAAACTAGCCTATTCATCCATCTTTTCTTTGGTCTTCCTCTCCCTCTCCATCCATCAACATTTACATTCATCACTCTTTTGGTCACATGCGCATCATCAAATGTCTAAACCAGAACAGTATTCCTTAAGATATAAGCTGCTTGCTAGGTTTTGAAAACTAAACATAGTATGTTATTTTCCTAAACTTAGGAAAGAATGTGAATTATTTCATCGCTTTTCACGAAAAACCCTTCATCAAAGAAAATATTTTTTGTTTTGTCGTAACCCCAAATACATGAGGTACTAGGTACCTGCTTAAAGGTTTTATATAAAGTACTTTATGATATGAAAATTATAGTTTTTGAAGTAAAAAGTAGTCGGTTCCCTATTTGATTAATCATTCAAAGAATAGTAAATAATTGAAGTTAAATATTAGCTTTGTTATATATTAATTTCTTTTAATTGAACTGAAAAAAAAATGGAATGAACGAAATTTGAATACAAAAGTGTACTTGGTTATACGGGTGTTCACTGTTTTTTTGAAAATCGATAGTAATCACGAACTTCTAATTATGGAAACAACGGTAGCAAGAGTTCGAGTTTGAATACATTTTTGATATTTCCATAGTAGTTTTTTCTAAAAGAATTTCACTGGGTCTAGGCCTTCTTTAATGATCTGTAATCACTATGGCCCAGTGATTAATGCTCGTTTGTCCTTCTTTATACAAGAGGGGACCTTCCCTATTACCCTATACTGAAGGTCAGTTATTACGAGGACCTGATTGGTCAATTATTGGTTATTATAGCGATCGATTGTCTTCAAGGCAGGGTGGTGTTTGTGTACGGTCAACCATGGTATCAATTTGACTTCGACAGCTGATTTATTTTGTAACAGTAGGGTTCCGTTTCCACAAAGCGAAAATCAGACTTCCACAACCCAGTTAGTACTGGGTAATACGGCACCCTTTAAGACTGGTTGTCAGGCTCTCAGGCCATTTAATGCCAGTAACGACAAATGACAGGGGACCAACGGCTTAGCGAGCTTTCCGAGCCACGGAGGCAACTCGATATGTATTGAGTGGTCACCCATCCACAGACCAACCTAGGGAAGCGCGGCTTAACCTGAAGATCGATCCGAACGGCTGTTATTATTTAGCCTCTAGCTCTTTGGAGTTGCGGTTCAAACTTACTACTAACTTTTTGACTCCCTAGCCTAACCCGGTAATACTAGGTGGAGAAATATGACCCTCTACCCAAAAGGTGGTCAATACATTCATCACCCTGGTACATTTCAATTGAACGAGATCGCATCTAAACTCTTTCATATTTCAGCGGCAACACGTCTGTGGAACAGTTTTGAATTTGTATGCGACGCCATTTTTCAGTGTCGCGTTCTAACAGGTTGGTTAATCGATGTGATTTAGGAGGCTGAAAGATTATTTTAGATTAGTAGGAAATCACGCAATTTCAATCAGGATATTTTATGATGAATAGATGGTCGCACGCGTGACTGCTGACCATGAGGTCCTGGGTTTGATTCCCAGTCAGATTTCTCAGTAGCAGTACTGGCAATAGGATCACCCCCTTTTACATGGGACTATAACATAACTGGCGAAATGTGGGTGTACTATAAAAAAAAAAACAAAACAAATTAAAATACTAACAAAACTATGAACTTTAGTCTAAAATAAAGTTTAATTAATTTTATTTATGTTTTAGCATTTTGAATTTTTGTGGCGTTTCAATTCACTACTGGTCAGCCTTTTGTGCTATTGTAAAATATTAGTGTTTAGTTTTAGTTAATGTAGTTTAGTATTGATGGAAAAGTACCTAAAGTAGTAGTAACATAAAAGCAGAATGTATATTTCCATTGCGCAGATTGCAAATTAGTTCTACATCGCGAATACGAAACTCACCACCACAGAACGTGGGCTTAGAACCATCATAAACCCCATATTTATATTTCCCCCTAAGTATACGCATTAATAGCTTGTTTGCAAGGAAATATCAGCAATGATCCAGTTAAATCCAGTTCTTATACTGGTTATAACCGCCTCAAACTGGACGTTGGCAGCCATTGGCGGCAAATGTAGCAGAAATGCATTCATATTCATAAATGTATATTTGTAATAAAATTTGAATTGCGGTTCGATACTCAAGTTGTTATTGCTACTAATATTTCTTCGATATTTGCTTGATTTTATATTACAGTTCTGATTTAAGTGGTCTAAACACATGTGATTTTATTTAATCGTATATATATCAGTGCCGCCAAAAAATTGGCAATTTAAGCGGTGATATAAATACAGCTTTAGGGCGTAACGAACGGTACGTAAAAAGGAAGTTGTAGTAATTGACGCCGTGACGTCTGATAGGGGACAATGGAAGAAGAAAACGTGTTTCGCCGACCACAAGTAGAATGGCAAAAGGGCAGGAGGATGCTGATGAGCTCCTGCTGAGTGGTGACCTAGTGAATGACCACGACTTCAAGTTGGCGGTGGTGGGTTCGAACCTAAACTGGTACTTTTAAGGTGAAAGCGTCAAGGGAGCAAGCGAAATTAAAATTTTCTTACGTTTTTTGCAATTTGCAGGCCAGTGCTAGGTTGTATGTTGATAAAAATATTGTTCGAGACTTAGACGTAAATAGTTACAGAATTATAATCATCAAAATAATCAATACAACCCTCTAAGTCAAACTAAAAGTCAAAGTCTCGTCTTTCAAAGTCATTCCTCGACCTTTATGAATTTGGAAAATTTACAGAACGTATGAAAATTTGAATTTCGCGGGCTATCCTGGAGCATCCACCTTAATCTCATAGCGGTGAAGGAAAACCTCCTGTGGAAAACACAGTGGAAACATTTCTACTTTTTCTGTAACATACAATTTTTACTCTAAGGCCTACGCACTATCCGGGGCTGCGGGACTGTCCCGGGGCTGCGGGACTGTTCGAAAGAGATACCGTGGCCCCGGAACACAAAGGGCGATGAAGGAACATGGATGGGTTTTAGTCAGTAAAAGTCTGACACCCCCTTCTGCTCCGCCCAGAGCGAGAGAAGTCGTTTGATGACTTTCCATACGAAAAAAAAAAAAAAATGCCTACGCATTATTATGTAGATTTAAAGTACATTCAGTCAAAACAGTATCGGGAATGGATGATTTGTTTATGGTTCCAAATTCAAATTTTTGTTTTTTTGTAGTTGTTAGATTGGCACAACTGTTTTCCATTTTGGCGCGGAGTTTGAGTTGCAACTGTTATTTATACATTCAGTCAAAAAAGTATCGGGAATGGATGATTTGTTTATGGTTCCAAATTCAAATTTTTGTTTTTTTGAAGTTGTTAGATTGGCACAACTGTTTTCATTTTGGCGCGGAGTTTGAGTTGCATCTGTTATTTATATTAAATACCTACAGTGCTGGTTTTAGTAATATCATATATAGTGTGTATTGCGAATTTCATAATGGACAAAAATATCGAAGAAAGAGTTTGTCTTGCTGTTTGTGAATTTTGCATCGCCAATGGAATTTCGTGTTCGGAGCCACTGAAAATGTTACAGAAGGCTTACGGTGAATCGACTTTATCAAAAACTCGTGCTTATGAGTGGTTCAAAGCGTTCAAAAGCGGTCGAGATGTGATGGAAGATTTGCCTCGCTCTGGTAGGCCGTCAACGTCTGCAACTGAAGTTAACATCGCAAAAGTGAAGAAAATTGTGACTGAAAATCCCCATTCAACTCTGAGAGAGATAGCCGCCGAACTTTCTGTATCTCACGAGTCGATCCGTACCATTTTAACTAATCATTTGGGTATGAAACATGTTGCTGCTCGGCTAGTCCCAAAAGATCTGAATTTTCTCCAAAAACTCAATCGCATGAAAGTCGCTGAGGACATGCTAGAACGAGTCAGTTCGGACCCAACATTCATGAAACGCATTGTTACTGGTGACGAGACGTGGGTTTACGAGTTTGACATGCAAACTAGTCAACAAGCTTCGGAGTGGCGCCTTCCACAGTTGGAAGGCGCCACTCCGAAGCTTTTTAGCTGTTTTTTCGGTTTCGGTTCAGTAACCGAAACCGAAAAAACCACGCCAAAGTCGATCAAAAGTCAAAGTCATGTTGACTGTTTTCTTTGACTATAGCGGTGTTGTGCACTCTGAATTCTTACCGGAAGGTCTAACGGTAAATAAAGAATATTATTTGAGCGTTATGCGGCGTTTAAGAGAGCAAATTCGACGAAAAAGGCCAGATTTGTGGAAAGAAAATTCTTGGATTTTGCACCACGACAAAGCGCCTTCGCACAAGGCTATCATTGTGAACGAATTTTTGACCAAACACTCAACAAATACCATCCAGCAACCACCATATTAACCAGATATGGATCCTGCTGACTTTTTTCTTTTTCCTAAACTCAAATTACCACTTCGTGGCACCCGTTTTCAATCGATAGAAGACATAAAGGAGAATTCGCGGCGAGAACTGAACTCAATTCCGGAAGCAGCGTTTAAAAAATGTTTTGATGAATGGATTATTCGTTGGCGCAAGTGTATCGATTCTAAAGGAGCATACTTTGAAGGTGATAAAATAAATTTGGATGAATAACAGACATTTTGTGTATTATTGATCTTTTCCCGGTACTTTCTTGACAGAGTAGTAAAACGTTTCTGCCCATTTACTTATTTTCAGTCAATCCTTAAACCGCAGATATAGATATACTTACCTAGATAACGCAAGTATCACGATCCGTATGAAAACCAAGCGTGCCATTTTTGACTACCTTCTGTGGTGTCATAAGCACTATACAAACAGTTACTATAAAAATAGCCTACGTTTTTGTTCTTTAAATGTATAGATTATAGTTCTTGAGTTGTAGCGTTGTTATACAAATTAGCTTGCTGCGACGGTTATTAAGCCGGGCACACGAAGTACCTAAGTGCTCTTGCGTTGTCTAGGTATATCTATTACTGTGCATTCAACCCACATCCATACGGATTAAAACTCTTACCTATATATCCGGAAATATCAATAAAAAAACATACGACGGTTATCCTTTCAAAACATATTCTTACCCACTCCTCACATGGGTGTCAAAAACCTCAATTAAAATCAGCCTAAGGCGATCATGAGAGCTTTTAATTTTTCCGCCATTTGCGCCGCCGCGCCGTTACCCTATTTCACCCAAATAAATACAGATAAAGATTTCTTCGTCCTTTTCAAATTTTGTATGACGGTTTAGATTTCATTATAAAGACGTGTGAGTTTAATACAATTAGGGACATCCCTAACTCTTGGTGACAAGCCTGTCCGTATTTAATAATGTAGCCTGACCTTTATATAATGTGTTTGGAATTAAAAGTAGATTTTAAAAGGGTGAGCTTTTTGTGATAGAAAAATATTATGTGGTAAAAAATATTCTTTACCCCGGGCAAATAGATTAAATAATTAATTTAGCTTTTCGGAGATATAGCTCCTAGATCTAAAACTGGCTCCGGCCCATCTCGTAACTTTCCCATTTCGACAACTAAACAAAATAGCATCACAAAAGTCCCATTTCGTAACTATTTTGATCTTCATACATTGAAACCCATTTTACCTCTTTAGGAGATAGAACAGAAAAAGTAAGTAAGGTCGAACAAGCTATTTGGTTTACATTTTACAATGTAATTTGTTGGTTAAACTGTATACCAAATAGCTTGTTCGACCGTACATGTGGATTACGTTGTACCTTGTGTTATCCATTGATTCATTATGAAGATTTATTTCTTTTATATCTCGTGTGGTAAGTGCCTCTAGACGACAAATTGCAGACGCGTGCATGCATTACAGGTAGGTACTGCCTCATAACATCCAATTAACACAAACAAACATTACATAAAACAAAGACGGTCTCCCAAAATATCACCTCTGCATCAGTAGATAAATTGGTGATCACACTTTTCAGCCAGCTGAGCTAAGATCAGCAATCATTTTTTTTTTTTTTTTTCGGATGGGAATTCATCAAATGACTCCTCCCGCTCTGGGCGGAGCAGGAGGGAGTGTCAGACTTTTACTGACTAAAACCCATCCATGTTCCTTCATCGCCCTTTGTGTTCCGGGGCCACGGTATCTCTTTCGAACAGTCCCGCAACCCCGGCAGGCATCGGTCCTTGCGGACCCCTTCGTTTTGCTGACTCTCTTTGAGCCGCGCGTGGAACACGAACGCGCCGTCGACACGGCCTGTCGTCATGAGACGGACGAGATCACCCATCCTTAAGGCACCTTTCGCTGGAATTAGGCTGCACTACTTCTATTGACTTTAACCCACTTCGGAACCCATCATCATCATTATCTTCCTACCCTTGTCCTATGTTATTTGGGTACGGCGCAACACGTTTTTAGGGTTCCGTACCCAAAGAGTAAAAACGGGACCCTATTACTAAGACTCCACTGTCCGTCTGTCCGTCTGTCTGTCACCAGGCTTTATCTCATGAACCGTGATAGCTAGACAGTTGAAATTTTCACAGATGATGTATTTTGGTTGCCGCTATAACAACAATAATAAATACTAAAACAGAATAAAATAAATATTTAAGGGGGGCTCCCATCCGGGGCTGCGGGACTGTTTGAAAGTGTTACCGTGGCCCCGGAACACAAAGGGCGATGAAGGAACATGGATGGGTTTTAGTCAGTAAAAGTCTGACACTCCCTCCTGCTCCGCCCAGAGCGCGAGGAGTCATTTGATGATTTCCGATCCGAAAAAAAGGGGTGCTTCCATACCACAATTTTGTTTTTTTTGCCGTTTTGTCTAATGTATAGATAATGGTACGGAACCCTTCGTGCACGAGTCCGACTCGTACTTGGCCGGTTTTTTTTTCTTTCACTCTCCCCTGTCAGACGTCACGGCATCATCTACTCCTTTCTCTTTCATATCATTCCTCACACAAACCATCCATCTGTTCTTTGGTCTTCTACTCCCTCTCAAACAATCACGACTTCATGCCCTACCAAAATAGCTACATAAAAGACAAATCACGAATTTTAGAGTAAAACAGAATGAACGACCTCTTAACCATACCGCACGACTTACATTACATATTAACATCATAATATAACCTTAATAAACTTGATTACGAGTGTTGCCGACTTTTTTACATTACATTATGATGATTCGTTATGTTCGGGCAGATTCTCGTAAAGTTATAATGGTGCTTTATTTATTTTAATTAATATTTTCAGAAATTAGAAACTTCTAATTTAGAAAGACTGGTCTGGTCTTTGATGGCGTGTTTAGCGCAGTAACAAAACATGACGCCTGTAATCCCCGGCGGTAAGGCGGAGCTGCACCCATATTTGGGCGAGAATTTTCTCATTTAAACATAGAAATCGCCCCTGTTTGTATGTGTTTTAAAGTTATATTATGGTGCTTCTTCACCGCGAGCATTCGCTTGTAATGTAACAGTTCAGATTCGCTTGTTTCCGTACAAAATCGAATCTTACAAGTTTGGCCGGGTCCGTGGCTTAGGCCCCCAGTGGTCGAGGCACCCGTGGCCGACGCCCCCGATTCCATAAATTTAATTCAAAGCAATTTTTTATCAAATGTACTGTCAGGCACAAAAATTATCATCATCTGCCTAGACTTTTCCCAACTATGTTGGGGTCGGCTTCCAGTCTAACCGGATGTCTAGCTGAATACCAGTATTTTACATGGAGCGACTCTCTATCTGACCTCCACAACCCAGTTATTAAAAAAAAAACAACTAGTTAATAATAGTCTCCCCACCAAGTTAGCACAGGATCCTCGAGGTTGAAAACTTTATTTTTGTGCCTACACCGAGAGGCTCCTCGAGGTGGACAACTTTTAATTTTTTGTACCTGCCGAAGACTGTACTAAAAGAAAAAGCACAAAAAACAAATGAATCGGATCGGGGGCGTCGGCCACGGGTGCCTCGACCACTGGGGGCCTAAGGCACGGACCCGTTTGGCCGCTGAGAGAATGCGTTCCTGACAGGTCACGAGTATTAGTATTATTGGTGATGTAATTTAATTTATAGCTTAGATAACTTACCTATGATTACCCTTTTTGCATTTTTTACCCTATTAACAAATAATATTATTAAAAACGATATCACTAAATCAAGTAACAATAAATGTTAAAATTTCGCGCTAAATATAAGTACCAACTGATAGACGTCAGGAACGCATTCTCTCAGAGGCCAAACCTGTTACATTACAGGCGAATGCTCGCGGTGATGGAGCACCATAAATGTAATCTTACTATTTACACGAAGTCGTGTTAATAGTAAGGTTTTGGCTGTCAGCAAGCAGTTAAACAAAGAAAGTAAAAATATTTATTTGACTCGCACAGGACAAACTATAAAATAAAATTGAATAAATAGAAAATTAGTATCGAGTAATATGATAGACCCTGTTAAACTGATTGTCAGACTTTAGGACTACTACCTGTAACGGTTATCATAGATCTTCAAATAACAGCCGGGATGTTGATCCCGGCTGTTATTTGAAAGCACGATAAGCCGTTGGGCTTATCGTGCTTTCCGAGACACGGAGGTAACTCTGTGCACAATTACATTGTATGTAATAGGTGGTCACCCATCTACGGACACAAGCTAGATAAGCGGATCGACCCGAGCGGCTGTTATTATTTCAGACCATTCAAACGAATAATGAAATAATATACTCTTTCGTCTTCTTGGTAATTTTTTCTTCCCCGACAAATCTAGGGCACATTTTCAGTAAGTAATGTTTATAAAGCTCGTTTAAAAATTAGGCTACAAAGTCCCGCTGAGTCGGTATATAAGGCTATCTTATTACAGGCTTTTATGAATCGACGCCGGAGTACAATATACACTGAGCCTTACGCCCAATTTACAAGTTATTAAAATTTATGATTGGTACGAGTAAAGCACGTGGACCGTGACTTGAAAGAGATTAAGGCGATGTGAATTGCAGTGTTGCAAGTTAATTTGACTCTATTGTTTTTCGGTTTATTTATTATAACATCACGCCTGTAATCCCCGAAGGATTAAGGCAGAGGTGTATACCCATTAGTACACCCACATTTCACCAGTTATGTTAAAGTCCCGTGTAATAAGGGGCGAGAATATTGCCATCAACCGGATACAAATCGGCTACTGAGGAATTCCTGAAGGAAAAACTCAATAACATTTTGCCCGATCGAACCCAGGACCTTTTCAGATTTAGTTTCTTAGTAAAACTTGTTTCCGATGTTCACCTACCTTTCAAAGGTTTGTAGATCTTCTTTACAAGTAGTCGTGACCCAAAAAGTCTGACAACCAGTCTTACCAAGTGGTATTGTATTACCCAATACTAACTGGGTTGTGGAGGTCAGATAGGCAGTCGCTCCAGGTAAAATACTGGTATTCAGCTACATCCGGTTAGACTGGAAGTCGCTCTCAGAATACTTAGGAAAAGGCTGGGCAGATGAAGACCTACCTACCAAAGGTTGCAAGAGTGACATTTTCACACGTGTCTCTATAACATGCTAATAAAATTCATAAGTCAAACTTTACAAATCAAATATTGACGGAAACTCCAGTTTGCAAACAAACAAATCATCCATGTTGTAATACTAAAACTTTTTATTTCATTTTTTTTTATATTGTTTACTTTAACCGACTGAAGCGCGGTTAGTTCGAAAACTGCCTGAAGTTTGCGAGCAGATAATTTGAATGATTTATGTGAATATTTATTGTATTGATACTTTGCTTTTGTTTTGGTTCCAGTAAAGGCAAGACAGGATTTTGGCATACTGTTGCACGGGAATCGACTTTAGGTCGATACGGCTAGCGACGCGAGTTGTGTTTACCGAAAAGCGTGTATCGCTTGTTTCCTTTGCGTGAGTTCCGTCGCGTCGCGAGTCGCAGAGACTCATAATTGGCTGCTGCGCTGTCACTGCTTCGATTAATAAACGACATGAATTCATTTATAAAAGAAAAAGTATTTATTAGTCCGCACAAACGAAATTGGTCCTATACAAAGCCAAAAGGCCTATCTGAGGATAGTGCTGTAACATTCAAACGTCGCGGCGCTGGTATTCAGATAGGACCTAAAGTGATGCCACTTATATGACCTTCCAACATTGCTGGAAATGTGTGCATGCGCACGTTAGATTTGTGTATTTGAAATGCATTCAGAAACGAATTTCATAGCACTGAGAAGTATTATTAAGAATACAATATTATTTTCTTTAAATAAAAAAAAAAAATCAAGTTTAAATAAACTCATCATTGGAATAATTGCCCAAGCATCTCTAGATGCGACCTGGACGATTGTTTCAGCATTCCTAATGAGTGGCTAAGTAAAAATTGTAGTTATTAGCGCGGTAATCTAGCCGACGGCCGACATAACTCAATCCGACGGAAGATTGCAGTCAGGATAGATTGCGTCGCCATACTTCAAAACTGACACTTTTTGTGGGTTATAAGTATTTTTGCTGGTAGTTTGTGATGAGGAGGGACGAATTGCATGTGACTAAAAGAGTGATGAATATAAAATGTTGATGGATGGAGAGGGAGAGGAAGACCATAGAAACGATGGATTGATTGTGTGAGGAATGATTTGAAAGAAAAAGAAGTTAATGATATCGTGACGGTTGACGAATGATGAAGAGAGTGACAGAAAAAAACGAGTTGCGCCGACCCCAAGTAACATTAGACAAGGGCAGTAAGATGATGAATTTGTAAATCAGGCAGGCACTTCCCTTTTTTAAATCCTTCACCGCTGCTCTCAAAATGGTAAAGGAAAATATCCTGAGGAAATTGGCATGTCCTAGAAGTAGAACCTTATCTTAGAGTTAGCTGTGTGGTTTCCGGCAGAGTAGAATAGAACCAACCCATTACACTCACGGGTGTCTTATAAGGCGACTAATGTCTGAGGCAGAACACCTTGCGCCTCCGTAGACCAGAGAATAGGCAGCAGCGTTTTCTGTTAGTCTTTCAGCACTGCGATCTCCAATCCTCCTGCCAAGCGTGGGGATTACGGCAAATTCCTCCCATCATGGGAGAGGCTTATGCCCAGCAGTGGACGTTATGGGCTGTTGTAGTAGAACCTTATCTTCTTCTGAATCTTAAAATTGTACAGCTGCCATTTAACAAGCCTTTCAATAACAAAAAACATCCAAGAGCTTTTTTTTATTTATTTTTTTTCGGATGGGAAATCATCAAATGACTTCTCCCGCTCTGGGCGGAGCAGGAGGGAGTGTCAGACTTTTACTGACTAAAACCCATCCATGTTCCTTCATCGCCCTTTGTGTTCCGGGGCCACGGTATCTCTTTCGAACAGTCCCGCAACCCCGGCAGGCATCGGTCCTTGCGGACCCCTTCCTTTTTGCTGACTCTCTTTGAGGCGCGCACATCCAAGAGCTTGAAGCTTGGGGTTGGAGCTCAAGGACCGTGGGGTCCGAGTGCTCGCAGCCTTTTCAAGGAAATTTCCAAACGTTTAGTTGACACTTCCCGTGACCCTAGGGCTGGCTTTTACCTTGGCGAAAGGCTTAGCGTTGCCATACAGCGTGGTAACGCCGCCAGTTTCTTGGGGACATTACCAGTTGACAGCGTTGAGGAGTTTATTGACACCATTGTTAAGTTTATAAAAAATAAATAATGTTAATATCGAGCTTGAATAAAATAACATAGTAAGTAATAAAATATAAATGTGAACTGTCCATTAACATCTTTAGCGCAAGTAACGTCTATTTACTCAAGTGGGTAGCTGTATATTTATCATTTCGAAATGGATATATTGTAAAATTTTACTTGATTTGTGGTATTTATAGAAGAGCAACTGCGTCGAACTATCAGTTTTATTTTTAAATATAAATACCTACTGAGTTGTGGAGATCAGATAGGCAGTCGCTCTATGTAAAATGCTGGTATTCAGCTGCATCCGGTTAGACTGGAAGCCGACTCCAACATGGGAAAGGGCTAGGTTGACGGCGATTGGTAATCGGATCGCTCGAATGACGTACTGTATCAATAAAACTGAACTATTTACAGATTTTCTTCCAACAAACTCAAATTGGCAGCAAACATTTGTCACCAATAAAAAGAACGTCAAACATCTCCGTCCCTTTCGTTTGAAGACAGTTCCCAACAATAACATCGGTCGGCTATCCCTATGCCTGTGCTTGTGCTAGTCTTCAAACATTTACTCAAGACTGCTCTCAGGAACGTTTGCAAGTTTTCTCATAAGGAGCCGCGGTTCCGATTGAGCTTTGTGTTTGACTTGCTTTTTATCTTGCTTGCTTTCTTTTTAGACATAGTTTTAATTATTTATTATTCCTAAAAATAAAATGTGGAATATTAAAAGACACTGGGAACTGCCTCGTTGGTTTAGTGGCCGCAAGCGCGACTGCTGAGCATGAGGTCCTGGGTTCGATTCCCAGGTCGAGCAAAGTGTAATTGGGTTTTTCCATAAGGAACTTCTCAGCAGCAGCCACTGAGTCTGGATTTGTGCCTACTTGATGGCAATAGCAATAGCCCTTTCCCATCTCTGTTGGAGTCGGCTTCCAGTTTAGACTGGAAGCCGACTCCAACAGAGATGAGTTAGCCGGTTAACCGGGTGCAGTTGAATACCAGATTTTTCTTCCAGAGGTTTATGGAGCGACAGGCTCTCGGAATTTTATAAACTAGTTGCTGGGGTCATACAATGCCACTTGGCAGTACTGGCAGACCTTGAATTGGATACTCATAGATAAACATGTTTGAAAAGTAACTTCGATCGTCAACATCCGTGCAAACTTATTGCGTAGCAAATTCGTAGCACATTGCTACGATACGTAGGTGTCCGGCTACGAGCCGCTACGACGCGATGTTTTAATTTTCAATTTTTATAAATTGCAGAAATCTAAATCGATTCAGAAGGGTTCAACAAAATGTCAGAATATGATTCAAAATGCATTAATGTATGCAGGCAAGCCTCTGGAAAAGTGTAGTGACATTATAATTGAATATATTTCGTTGAAAATTTTAACAATAAGCTGGACCTATGTCAGCGGGAGTGACATGTATCTAAAAGTCTTATTTCGTATATTTAATGATTTGGAATGCTATTGTCCGAGGGATCCTTCTGTATTATGTTTTTAAATGAATGAGATGAAATGAGAGCTTGCCCCGAGGTTAACTGGCTAAAAATATATTTTTATGCGAGCACTGGCCTTTTTTTCTTTGCTTCAATTCATGTTTTTTTAACCCAAGTCACATGACTGAAAAACTAAAAACTTTTATACGATTTAGATTATAAATACCCTGAATCTAAAAAAAAACCATCTCATAGCCGGCATCTCATCTCTAATAAAACACTAAGTAACATTGCGTAAAATAATTAGACAACGTTATGAGTGCAATTGAGGTTATCAAAAGTTAAGTTATTAGGCCAGGATGAAAAAAATATATATTACTTTGCACATCTGTGTTTGGGTCATAGGATTGGGTCTACCCTTTATAGCAAACATTTTTATGTCATAATATTACTTTGCATAACAGTAGATAGCATAAACTTCATTTCGCAGAAAATCGTTTGGCAGACACTCATTTCACATTCAATACTCATAATTTTATAAGTCAGAATCATCTTTTGGCATAAATTTCGTATCGATAGTCATTAAAAGGCAGAATTAACATATTACAGAAAGTTTACAGTTAGAATCATCTTTTGGCATACATTTTATTATGCATAATAATAGAAAGCCTCATCTATCACATAACAAAAAATTCATAGTTAGAATAATTTTGTATTTCTTACCGTAATAATAAAATTGTTTGAACCGGTTTTTTTCGCCACTAATATAGAACGATAATGTTAATTGTTGCATATTTCTGATCAGACAAGCATACATCATGCATGCAGCAAGCATGCAGTATGCAAACATGTAAACAAACATGCAGTATGCAAACATACAAACCAGCATACACCATGCTTGCAGCCAGCATGCAGCGAGTCCAAGTCCGAGGCCATGTGCTTTCATGGGCCTCGGAATGCGCCACCTCCGGGATCCTCACTGACGGTAGGAGGGGTATCCGTCGGCGTCGAGTCGACGCTGAAGTACCTGGGACTCGTCCTCGACAGCCGATGGAACTTCGTGGAGCATTTCCGACGTTTGGCCCCCAAACTGGAACGGACCGGGGCTACCTTCAGGAGGCTTCTGCCCAACCTGGGGGGCCAAACGCCTCCTGCCGGAGGCTCTACGCGGGAGTCGTGCGGTCCATGGCCCTTTACGGGGCCCCGGTGTGGGCGCGTTCATTGAGGCGGCGAGCCGTCCACTACCTGAACGCGCCCCAAAAGGTGGTAGCCGTAAGGCTGGCCCGTGGGTACCGCACGATCTCCCGTGAGGCGGCGTGCCTTTTTGCCGGATTGCCGCCATGGGATCTGGAGGCAATAGTCCTCGCGCGCCTGCACGAATGGCGCGCGGAGGTGCTACGCCGGGGGGAAACTCACTCGCAAATTGTCGCGCAGCGGACAGACTTCCGGCATGATCTCATGGCGACATGGATAGAGCGACTGTCGCAACCCCGTGCAGGGCACGCCACAATAGTGGCAGTAAGCCCCCTCTTTGAGGAGTGGCTTGAGAGACGCCACGGCGTCCTCACCTTCCGCCTGACGCAGACACGGTTGTTTCGGGAGGTTCCTGCACCGAATCGGGCGGGAGGAAACGCCCGGGTGTTTCCACTGCGAGGATCGACCGGAGGACACGGTGGAGCACACGGTGGAGGTGTGCCCCGCGTGGGCGGAGCACCGCCGTGTCCTCGAAGCGGCGATTGGCGGCGGTGACCTCTCGCGTCCGGCCCTGCTGCAAGCCATGGTCCGGAGCGAGACGGAATGGGACGCCGTCACCTCCTTCTGCGAAGCAGTAATGCTAGAGAAGGAGGTGGCGGAACGTGAGAGGGAGAGAACCTCACAGCGTCCCGGCCGCCGCGGGAGACGCCCCGGGCGTCGGGGGCCACCGTAGGCGCGGGCCTGTGGACGGTGGGCTATGGGCTAGCTCGCCGTCCGTCCGTCTCATGACGACAGGCCGTGTCGACGGCGCGTTCGTGTTCCACGCGCGCCTCAAAGAGAGTCAGCAGTAGGAAGGGGTCCGCAAGGACCGAAGCCTGCCGGGGTTGCGGGACTGTTCGAAAGAGATACCGTGACCCCGGAACACAAAGGGCGATGAAGGAACATGGATGGGTTTTAGTCAGTAAAAGTCTGACACTCCCTCCTGCTCCGCCCAGAGCGGGAGAAGTCATTTGATGATTTCCCATCCGAAAAAAAAAAAAAAAAAAAAGGCCTCGGACACTTATCTACATAGTCCTCATACGATCACCACTGAGTTTGTTTCGGCTGTTTCTTCTCATATATAGTCAGGTGCGAAACACAGGCCTCATCTAGTTATGCTAGTTATGTTTGAGTGACTAATGAGGATCCTACTCATCGGACTCAAGAGAAGTCACAGTAAAAGCTAATAGTAAATACGCCTATAGCGGTAAACGTATTTATCGAATTGTGGTGCTAACGGGCCTAAAACCAAGTGGCACATAGGAACGTTCGTCAGTAGTATAGTAAATTCTTACAGTGCATGCTATCGACTCAGAGCATAGTTTCGTTTGAACGGCTTTTTGTGGCGCGGCTCGTTCGACCCGATCCAATCAACTCTAGACTGTCAATTGTTATAATATATTACTACTGATAGAGGAACTATATTTCGGATAACAGTGATGAATTGTTTGGAAAACTTATGGGCAAACGGCCGTATCTTTTTTTAAAGTTAACATAGACGTTTGATTTTGTCCGAGCAAAAGTACTGTAAACTTGAGTATATGGTTTTAATGTTAACTCGATATCTTTACACGTTCCTGAGATAAAGGGTCTTGACAGACAGACGGAATGACGAACAACAAAGTGATCCTTTATGGGTTCCGTTTTTTCATTTTTGAGGCACGGAACCCTAAAAAACAGCTGTTCCATACGTTTAATCCGTGTAGGTCAGTTTCTTAAGAAACAGCTGTTTTTTTAATATTTGACGAAAAATTCCAACCTGTATAAATTCTAATAGGTACTAGTTAACTCTTAGTAATCAACCGGTTTTAATTCAGAGATAAGAGACTACAAAACACAAAGGGCGATGAAGGAACATGGATGGGTTTTAGTCAGTAAAAGTCTGACACTCCCTCTTGCTCCGCCCAGAGCGGGAGAAGTCATTTGATGATTTTCCATCCAAAAAAAAAAAAGGGGTAGGGAAGACAAAACTACGTGGAGTCGGTTTTGGAGGGATTCGTTTCTGTCACAAACTTTTTTAGCGTAACATATTGTCTTTTTAAAACAATATTTTAATTCTAATTTAAGGTTAAAAATGCTATTTTATAGAAATGGCAATAATGCCATATCAAATTATTCCAAATGGAATTCTGCCATCTTCATAATATGCCAAGTGAAATTGTCCCAAATAATCGTCGCTCTAAATAAACGTTATTCTAAACGAAATTATGCGGAATTTGAACATTGCCAAAGGTAATTATACCAAAAAGAATTCTGCCATCTTAAAAGTATGCTATTGTAAATTCGGGAATACAAACATTCGGCCAAGCAATAACTATATTAAATATTTTTTCTGCCTTAAAAATATTCGTTTAAAGAAGATTAAGCCAAGTGTGTTATGCCAAATAAATTTCGGAGCATCAAGATCCTGCCAGATAGAACGAACCCCATAGGATTACAAAATCTTAACAAATTTCACCTGATTTGGTCCAGTAGATTCGGAGAAAATTGGCTGTGACAGACAGACAGACGAACGAGTGATCCTATAAGGGTTCAGTTCTTTTAATTTTTTGTACGGAAACCTGAGAAGCTGAGGTACATATAATCTATATGTGGTATTAAATCATTACCTAAAAGTCCCTAGCGTCCTGAAATATTTCCTTAAAACTAGTTTTGGTAAAAAAACGTCCAAAAAGTTAGAACTTTGACCTTCAATATCTACGTAACCATAAGGTTATCAGATATATTATCCAACACAAAAAAATCGTCACAGTATGATGGGAAGACCAAGTGTTTCCCGGCTTCATTAAATATGCAAACCAATTTTACAAGCTATAACAGGTTAGTAAAATTCGTTTCCGGATATAGTAATAGAACCGAGAACGATATAAAAACATCGTAATTCTAAACCTGCGCCCTTATGAAATCAAATAAGATGAACCACGTGAGTTTTGAGCGAGGTTATGTTGACAGCGGAGCGAAGCGAGGAATAAAAAAATAAATTTAAAAACAAAATTGTCAAGAAAAAAAAATTGGTTTATGTATAAAAGTGAATTTATGATCTTTAGAGCCGGTACCAAATGTTACTCATCTGTACCTCCTGTCACTCTTTGCGGCATTCCTTTAAAAAGAGTGCAGCATTTCAAGTACCTGGGCCACTGGGTCTCTGACGACACGTGTGACAATCTGGACATTGAGAGGGAGCGGAGGGCGCTGTCTGTCCGGTGTAATATGTTGGCTCGCGGGTTTGCGCGATGTACTAGACCTGTGAAGGTGACTTTATTTAAGGCATATTGTCAGTCGTTCTACACGTGCAGCCTGTGGACCAACTTTACGCAGCGGGCGTACAGCGCACTGCGTGTGCAGTACAACAATGCTTTCAGGTTACTGTTAGGGCTTCCGCGGTTTTGTAGTGCTTCGACTATGTTTACTGAGGCGCGGACGGATATAATTTTTTCGCGATCATGAGGAAGCGGAGCTCTTCACTATTAAATCGCCTACGAAGCAGCTCGAACAGTCTCCTGAGGGTTCTGTCCGAGCGGTGGGACCTGTCCCTGATACAGAGGTGGATGCAGCTTCATGTTAGCGCCTCTCCTCGTGACTTTATATAATTGTGTATGTTTAATGTTAAATTGATTGATTGTTTTAATGTGTAACTACTATTAATTTATATTTAATTTAATTCAATTGTATGTGTATTTTACTTTTTATTGATTATTTTAATGTATTTTACTTTTATGTGTTTTTAATTTTTTATATTCTGGAACTATGGACTATGTCTGAAATAAATGAAATTATTATTATTATTATAAAAATTGTCATAAACCGATGGATTCAGATCATCCGCTCCTGATGCTACCCTCAAGCTGACCACGATCCTCAGACATGAGGGACCGACCCTAGAAAGCGATCAAAATTGAATGTGTAATGCGTATACAAAGTTCCGTGTCCGTGTTATTAACCGTTGAGGAGTTCTCTCGCGAGGAGATGATCCTGGCTGCAGGATCAAGTAATGTCTGTTTTGATGTTACGAACTGACAAACACTACAGAAGGTATACAGACAAACACACACACACCACTATAACATACTCACACAACCACTCTAACTCCTCAGGCACATTCCAACACACACACACGCTGTATTCTTAGCTATGTACAGATATTAAATTGTAAATCCTTAATTGGCTGTAGGATTAGTGAAATCGTTTAGATTAAAATTGTAAACAGCTGTGGATTTTGTAATAAATAAATGAGTATGTATTGTCACCAGAAGCAAGGGTGTGCAAAATTTCAGTTGAATCAGTTGGAGGTAACTGGTTTTAAATTCAGTTACAAGATTGATAGTTGAGATAGAGAAGAGTTGATTATTGATTGTTGATTAACCAAATTTTCACTTCTCATGCTCTAAAAATACGCCAATATAGCCCTATGAAGCGGGACTAAAGTGACCCTTTTAGTTTCTAGGGACTAAAAGTAATTAGTTTTTTAATTTCCTTCATGTGACAAGGAGAGCATGAGAGCAGCGGTGGCCCAGTGGTGGCGGCCCCGACTTACGAACAGTACGAACAGTAAGTCGTTGGTTCGAACCCAGATAGGCACATTATTTTGTGTAATTTATATCTTCACCACTGCTCTCAAATCGGTGAAGGAAACCATCGTGAGGAAAGTGGCATGACCTAGAACCAAAAATTCGAAGACATGTGACATCTACCAATCCGCACTGGGCCCGCGTGGTGGATTATAGCCCATTCCCTCTCATTCAGAGAAGGCCGTGTCCCAGCAGTGGGAACATAATAGGCTGATAATGATGATGATGATGATGTGACATAGACAAACTCCAAAGGGTAAAAACGGGACCCTATTACTAAGACTCCGCTGTCCATCTGTCTGTCCGTCTGTGTGTCCGTCTGTCTGTCCGTCTTTCTGTCTGTCCGTCTGTCTGTCCGTCTGACTAAATTGACTATTTTATCGCACTCAAAGTGACTCGGTTCCTATTTACTACCTCGCTAAAGCTCGGTAGTAAAACTATCTCGTATATAATGGGTCATTTTAGCCCCTTGTATTACAATGTGCTATTTCTTCTCATTTTAATAAAATTTTGTTGTTTTTTTAAGTATTTTATTATTCATCTTGCTACTGTCACACCTCAGCTTTACAGCGATAAAACAAAACACGTGATGTAACGAGACCCTGGTTTACGGTGGTTTACAGGCGGCAGCAAGTTTATTGCGTTTCCCCTCGCTATCGCTGCAACTCGACAAAATATTTATTCACATTAATGCAGGGCTGATTGGGTGTCAGAAATTTCTTGGGTAAACATAAAGTAGGGTAGTGAAGTTTTCCTATGCTAATAAATGAGTAACATTTGTACATACTCGTATATCGTAATCATGTTCTCCGATGAAAGTTACAATATAGAGTTTTGCGAGGCCGAAAAATTGATCTAGCCATCTGGGAAAATTTGTTTTCTCTATTTTCACCTGAGCAGAGCTCGGTCGCCAGGTACCAGGTACTTTAATAATGTATTATATTTGTGGTTTCTTTAAGGCTGATATTATAAAGTTGTTATTTATTTTCTGCCGTCTAGAGTTATTTTTTAATTGACAGTTGGAGAAAATGCTGCATAGGCTGTAAGTCCGTCTATGAACCACTTCTGCGCATGAAGTTTAAACAAATAATGTATAAAAAAAAATATAAAGGAAAAGTTCTTAAAGATCGGCTTTTAGTTATAAACTCCTTATTATCTTGGTAAATCTAAAAGAATAGGTATACTAACTTGTTTTCGATACAATTAAATACATTTTGAACAGTCAATCATTTCTGCGTTATCGTTATTATCGTCTGTCTAACCGCAGCTGGATACCATTATTTTACACGGAGCGACTGCCTATCCGACCTTCACAACCCAGTTAGTACTGGGTAATACAATACCCCTTGGTAAGACTGGTTGTCAGACTTTCGGGCCACTGACTACTTAACGACTATCAAAGATGTACTATAGCATTATTATAATGTTATACTTACAAAAATGTAACCCTATATTTGCTGCCGCAGGCCGCGTATCCGGCTCCAAGGACCAAAAATTTAACAGCCCTGAAAAGCGGCAGTTCGCATTAAACGTCTTCCGATTCTTGCCCTGGTTTCTTCGTTCAATTACCCGAGGTATACCGCTAATATACCTTGACAGTTGTTCAATTGCCGGGAATTTATGGCGCTATCTCAAAATGGCGGGAGCCATGACTGCCAAGTCACAGACTGTTAAAAGTTATGTTGAAATTGGTGGACGATAAATTTTGATTAAGTGACGTTTAATGTATGGTAGCCGAGAGTACAAGTAGGTACACTTCTATCTTCTAACGGCCATTTTCAATAACCTACCAACAGGTATCGGTAGGCCGCTATCTCTGTCTGTTCGACATTTTGTTTACCGACCGATAGAAACAAAACGTCACAGAAAAGCTTTCTTTGATTTTTCTATGAATCAAGTGACAGGTAGGTGACGCGGATAGGATAAACTTTGTTTAAAACACCGATAGCTACGAGAGTAGGCATATCAACTGACAGTTATACGTAAGTAAGTTAAAGAAAACGGCCTTTAGTCAGTGATTATTAAATCGATGGTTTGGCAGAGGTGTACTAGTACACCCACATTTCGCCAGTTATCTTTAAGTCCCATGTAATAGGGGCGAGCCTATTGCCATCAACCGGGAACGGATCCAGACTCCGTGGCTGCTCCCGATGGAAAAACCCAATGACAATTTGCCTGACCCGGGAATCGAACCCAGGACCTTATGCTCAGCGGTAGTGATTTCGACTACTAGACCAACGAGGCCCTTCCTTGTAAATCAAAGACCTATTATGTCTACTATTTTGTCTCCCTTTTCTCAGTAACCTACAACCACAGATCTTCGCAACAAACTTACTATCAAAGCAGACGAACACTAACTCACCTGACTACAACCAAACTCTAAACTTTAACTTTACTTTGACTCACTAACTACCTTTATTACCCAATATAAATCTAAAGTTTGTCCCCTTAACTTTTAAGGCACATATCAAGAAGAAAACCCTTCGAATAAACTTTAGTTAAAACATTTGTTGGTTAATGTGTAGATCTGCTAAGTTAAAGGAAATGTGATAGACTTATTTTGTAGGGATACAGGTCAGTTTGGAGTTGGGCCAAGTTTTAAGTTTTGTTTGGGAAGCAACAAGTGGGAATTGAGATAACTTGTGTTGGGGCAAAGGGTTGTTTTTATTCAATATACGATAAGCCGGTAACTGAATCTGAACCTTTTTCGTTCCTTTTTGCAGAAAAGAAACTAATAAAAAGAATAATATCATAGTTTAAAAAAAGGCTTTCTTGATTCCCTCAGCAATTACAATTGAATAAAAAATAATTAGTCTATGTAACTTAGCTAACCATGTTTTGTCACCCAAACTAAACAAATGTTATTTCAGCTCAATCGGAAACCGGGAATTGGGTCAAATTTAACTTCTAAGATTTTTCTACATATAGTTACAAGTGAAAATAATAAAAGCGTGTTAAAAATTATCATTTCGGAACAATAACACCAGAAGGAAAATTTTTGCTCCTAAAAGAGTTGAAGCGTCAAAATAAATAGCTCCAAAAACACTAGTTTATGATACAATAGATTAAATTATAAATTCAAAAAAAAACTGTGTGCCTCTTCCAAGTTTCATCTGGTCATACACGCACGCTGGTTGCACTTTTATTCACACATATCCCAGTTAAGAACACAACTGTAGGTATTAAAACTCTTAGCCTTACGTGAATACCCTGTGAAACCTGCACACCAGGCTTTTAGTCAAATGCAGTGTGACGTGTTACCGAGAATGCTGGGATCCCGTTTTCACTTTGATTGATAATTGGTTTATGGTAATTCCAAGTAGTTCTTGGAAATAAATTAAAGACTTATTAGCTGATTATTGAGGAGTGAAAGATAATGAAGGAGTTTAATGGAAGAAAAAATCGTGAAAATGGATACAGTAAGGAATGAGTGATTGGAGGAAGTTTGAAAGTTGCGCCAGTTACAGAAAAGTTAAAAGGGAACCGAATCGCATGAAACTACACAAGTGATGAATATAAATGTTAATGGATGGAGAGGGAGTGGAAGACCAAAGAAACGATGGATGGATTGTGTGAGGAATGATATGAAAGAACAAGAAGTAAATCATAGCGTGACAGTTGACGAGGGAGAATGGACATAAAACGTGTTGTGCCCATCCCAAGTACCATGGAACAACTTGGGATTAAAATTCAAGCTACTTTAGCTTTCAGATAATTTATTATTATTGTTATTTGGGCTATGCAGTAATTGATAGCCGTTACAGGTAGTCAGTGGCCCGAAAGTCTGACAACCAGTCTTACCATGGGGTATCGTATTACTCAGTTACTACGTTGTGGAGGTCAGATAGGCAGTCGCTCCATGTTAAATACTGATATTCAGCTGCATTCAGTTAGATTGAAAGCAGACCCAGACTTTGGGGAAAGGCTAGGGAGAAAGATGAAATCTATCCTATGTTGGATACACTGAGTAAACGTCGAAAATACTTATCTACCTGTAGTCCCAACTGTACCAATTAGGTTCAGGAAAATTCTATAACATAGGAAATGATAGTTTTCTCCGAAAATGTTATGTTGTAAGACGTTATTGTACCATATTTCACGCAAATATAGAATCTTGAAAGAATGCTTCCAGAAAGATTCTATAAGTTTTTGGAAATCTATTAATAAATCGACAAATAAATGTTATTTTATCAGTAGGTGTAAACTATATACGTGGTATGAACCAAAATAATACTGATAATTCTTTTATGTGATGAATAACATTCATGCGCGTAGGCAAAATCTGTTGTCACATGTATAAGAATACGCTTACAAAAGTCAACTTTATTTGAAGAAAGTCATACAGGAATAAACAGATTTTACATACCTACAATAACAACTTTATTCAAGGAAATTATATTGAAGTGGGAAGTTTCTTTTGTAAAATACTTCTGTAGATTTCTGAGTATGTCACCTGTTTTGTAAGAATTTTAAACATCACGGTATTATTTTCTTCGCTGTTATGTTTTCAAAGTTTGTCTCGTAATTGTTCATTTCTACGAGTACAGTCAAGAGCACTAATATACAGGGTAGGAAGCTAGGAGAGACACCGAAGCACAGACGGTATCACGTATTCAGTACATTCTTCAAAACAAAAAAACTGTTGTTTTTAAAAAAACATTTTTACCATTTTGGTTTGCACTGGGTATCCCTTGTTTCATAGAAAAAAAAAATGACAAATTATCTCTTCCCAAACAATTTTCGGCATAATTTCATTTGCCAAATTATTACTTAGCAAATAAACTCTTCACAAATAATTGTAACGCAAACCTATGTTTGGCAAGTGTTTAAACAATCACTTGCTTACCAACTAGTACTTTTACCAATTTTCAATTAGTCATTTCAGTCGACATAACATATTTTACGCAAAATAAAAAAAAACAAATATTAAGTCTCGTCAAACTCAAAGTCAAACTCAAAACTCAACTCAAACTCAAACTCAAAGCATTTATTTCAATTAGACCATTACGGCACTTTTGAATGTCAAAATTACAAATAAAAAACAAAGCTACAGTCCCAGTCACAAGGCATAATAACTTGAGAAAGCACTGTAGTTGCCCATTCCCTAGCGTAGATCTCTATGGAGAAGAACGGGCAAGAAACTCAATGGACACTCTTTTGAATCAAAATATTGTTACAAAATCTTGATTACATCTTTAATTTAGAAATTATACATGTATGTGAGAACGATGGAGAAAGACATTAAGAGCGTCCAGAGTAAAAAAAAGACAACAATTTAAAACAAACGAATTAAAATGAGTCGTCGTAGTTTTCAATTTGCCATTTCTATTCAGTCAAGGACAAAAGATTTGCATCTTTTAGTCAGTTGCACAGAATATACCAATTAAATTACAATGTGTTTTATTATGTGGTCACTATTCTAACCTAACCTAACATAAATGTTTCACCAACAATAGAGAGGACCTGGCGCTCGGCGCCCGCTGCCGCGGCGGTCAAAATTTGACCAAATGAAAATGTGCGTACTAAAATTATTCCAAATATTGCATTTGTATAAAAAAAAGGTTGCTAAAATTTGGGTAATTAAATTTTGTCAAAAAATGTACACTTAGCATCATATCGTGGAATATCGATTGCAATTAGATAACACCTATATTTCTTAAGCGGCTGACAACACCTAATTGTTGTTACTGAAGCAGTTTTTAAGGAAAAACTATTATTTCTAGCACAACAAAAAATTAACAATTATGTTAATATTCATCATATTTAATAGACACAGAATTGGACGAAATCGGCTCGATAGAATATAATTGTAAAGAGTGGTCTTAAAATCAACATTAAACGGTTCTATGTCTTTATTTTTTTGAAGTATGGGTCTGCAATTAAAAAACATGAAGTCAACATATTCATACCTAAACCGCTAACGAGACAAAAATAGTATTTTTTTATTTAAATATTTATTCGTTATTTTCTACTAAAACATGGGCGCCCAGTAACTCTCTCGCTCTCGTTTACTCCGTTACAAATAGACAGTGTGCGCGCATTTTGGTGTTGACATCCCCTTAATATGTAGTAGGTACTTATTGGTGCCTCGCTGAAAGTTTCCTGCGTGCCTCGGAAAGCACATTAAGCAGTTGGACCCGGCTGTCATTTGTAGATCTTTGACAGTCGTTACAGGTAGTCAGTGGTCCAAAAAGTCTGACAACCAGTCTTACTAAGGAGTATCGTATTACCCAGTACTAACTGGGTTGTGGAGGTCAGATATTAATAAGCAGTCGCTTCATGTAAAATACTGGTATTCAGCTGCATCCGGTTAGACTGGAAGCCGACCCCAACATAGTTGGGAAAAGGCTAGGCAAATTATGATGTAGTACTTATTGGTGCCGAAATACGAAGTTCGTAACAACATACAATGAGAGAAAATTACTTAAAAGTTGCGTCATGGATTCATATTAGTGCTCGCGAGTGTGTGTGCTATGAACCTCTGGTACATCGCTAATGAGTTCATAACGAACGAATATATACAATTGAAACATATATTTTTATTTAATTGCCAAATCCCACTGACCTTGATTCGCGCCAATTAGATTCGTACCCCCACACACCATTAATTTCTTTCATATTTACAAAAATACGGTGTGTTTATCAGAATCCTCCATGGTATTCACTACCTACACGTTTGTGTATAAATCCAGGATGATTGATATTGTGAAAATGATTGAAAACAAAACTGATTGACAGTTAAAACGTGACGAATGTCTGTTAATACTGATTTATGTGTTTGCATCGAAATATTTAATCAAGAACGCCTCGGTAAAAATGAGAATTTTTCAATGGTCCGGAGCGAGACGGAATGGGACGCCGGCACCTCCTTCTGCGAAGCAGTAATGCTAGAGAAGGAGGTGGCGGAACGTGAGAGGGAGAGAACCTCACAGCGTCCCGGGCGCCGCGGGTGACGGCCCGGGCATTGGGGGCCACCGTAGGCGCGAGCCTGTGGACGGTGGGCTATGGGCTAGCTCGCCGTCCATCCATCTCATGACGATAGGCCGTGTCGACGGCGCGTTCGTGTTCCACGCGCGCCTCAAAGAGAGTCAGCAATAGGAAGGGGTCCGCAAGGACCGATGCCTGCCGGGATTGCGGGACTGTTCGAAAGAGATACCGTGACCCCGGAACACAAAGGGCGATGAAGGAACATGGATGGGTTTTAGTCAGTAAAAGTCTGACACTCCCTCCTGCTCCGCCCAAAGCGGGAGAAGTCATTTGATGATTTACTATTCGAAAAAAAAAAAAAAAAAAAAAACGGTGTAGCGGCATGGCTGCGGGACTGTTCGAAAGAGATACCGCGGCCCTGGAACACAAAGGGCTAAGAAGGAACATGGATGGGTTTTAGTCAGTAAAGTCTGACACTCCCTTCCGCTCCGCCCAGAGGGAGGAGTCATTTGATGATTTCCCATCCGAAAAAAAAGGGTGTAGCGGCATTACAAAAAGTACTACAGCAACATAGTACAAAAAGTACTACAGCGCCATCTGTGACACAAAAGAAGAACTAACATCAAAATTCTGAATCAAAAGGAAAAGAACAAACTTTCTTCTCCGCACCACTAGGAACTCAATAAAAAAATCTCATAAAAATCCACTATAAACTTCGATCTACCTTTAGCAATTTTCACTCGGCTAAAAGGATAATCCTGCACGCAAGCTATGTTAAAATAATCAACGGCTTTTTCATGTTCTCTAAACGTCACCTGATGATTCTTTAATTAACAAAAGTAATCAGTACTATCTACACAGTCTAATGCAGAATTAGTTAGCCTGCTATCTGAAGCCGATTTCAGACGCTTCACTGGAGCGAACGGTTTACCCAGGAGACTGTTCATTTTTATTTGATTCCATGTTCACACAACACCGACAGATTAACAAAGGAAAGAACGTTCGAAATAAAAAAAATAACATCGTTGGATCGGTTCACTAATTAATTCAAATTTCACTTTTGATTCATTTTGTGTTCATTTCACTTCGTGTGAAACATATCGGCTTCGTGAATGTTCGGAAATCAACGAATTGTAACCTACGGTAGACGCAACAGTCGTAGGTCGTAGTGTGTCGGATTAGCGTTAGGTTCTGTACTGAACTGACGGGTGGCTGGCTCCGGCTTGGCTTTCGTCGAAAATATTCGGACGTTTGAATATTTCTTCTTTTTTGGAAATATCATCAATAGTTTTGGACTAAAATAGAGCTTAAGCTTAATATTATGAGAACATTATTTAGAAATCGAAGTTAATATTATACTTCGTGGTGTTTTATGTTTCGAGAAGCTCGTGGTTAAATAATAACAGCCGCACGGGTCGAAATTTAAGGTTAAGCCGTGCTGAAAGCTTGCTGAGGTTGGTCCATGGATGGGTGACCATCCATTACTATGTGTATTCATTACATGCACGTACTGTCGTACACTTCGCAGAAAAACGGGTGTATTGTTGTCATATAAACTCTGCTTATGTATGGTTCCGTTAGTCCTGGCAAGGAACCCTTATAGTTTCGTCATGTCCGTCTGTCCGTCCATCCGTCCGAGGTTTTGCTCAGAGACTATTGGTACTAGAAAGCTGTAATTTTGTAGAGGTGTGTATATCAACTACGCCGAGAAAATGGTAAAATAAAATTTTGGAAAATATATATTTTTAGGGTAGCTCCCCTACATGTGAAGTGGGGATGAATTTTATTTTCGTCGTCTATCCCGCATCGTGTGGTCGTTGAATAGGTCTTTTAAAATGACTTAGGGGTTGCTAGTACTATTTTTCGATTTAATGCTGCATTAACGAAATATTAAACTTCAAAGTGCAAATATTTGTTTCAGTCCCCCCCCCGTCTAAAAGCTGAACTCTTGGCTTGAAAAATCTGGAAAAAATCTTGATGATAGTACATTTCATGAACTTTAAAGTAAAATCATAGCGATTAAAATAACTTTATTAGTTTAGCAGTAATAGTCGTTGAACTTGGGTGTTGGATAATTTTGTACCAAATACAAAATCATTAGAATAAATCGGTCTATATTGTAACAACGGGTTACTACGGAACCCTATACTGCGCGTGGCCCGACACGCACTTGGCCGGTTATTGTTATTTTGTGTCTTATCATTCTCTAAATCAACTACATGGTACTGCAAAGTCCTTTACCACTCTCAAATTCCCCAGAAACTACAAAGTAAATGTCAAAGCTTCTTCTAAATTCCGCGAAACAATCCAGTTCAATAACAAACAGCCAAGTTTACTTTCCAAAAACAAAGTCCTTACCTACCTTTATGTCGTTAGAAGCGCATCCTTATTAGCATTTACCTACTTACAAACTAGAGCTAATTACATCACTACAAGGTAAGCTTAGTATGAGGAATAACTAAGCTTATGTGCAGCTGAAAGTTTGTTACTTGATTAAGCTTAACGAAGCTGTGGATCGTAATTTAATTTAGCTGAGACTCAAAATCATTTAAAACTGTTGTTGTACAAAACATAACATCGCGCTTGTAATCCTCGAAGTGTTAGGCTGAGTTGTACTTAATAGTACACCCAATAGCCAGTTATGTTTAAGTCCTATGTTATAGGGGGCGTGCTTAATGCCATTAAACGGGCATAAATCCGGACTCCGTAGCTGCTACTGAAAAATTTCTGATGGAAAATCGCAACAAGACTGCCTGATCTGGGAATCGAACCCAGGACCTCATTCTTAGAAGTCGCGCTTGCGACTATTAGACCACCGAGGCACTCTGCTGACGTTATGTAATTTTACCAATAATTACAATGATACTTCAGAAAAAAACTTTGTATGCAGTATTTCTTCGTACACTAAAAGAAATGTTTTGATATAGTGAATGTTAGAGGCAGTAAATATTCTTAAGCTGCAGTGTAAATTATGTATGTTAGTATGTACAGTCGTAGTCTTCTACGCCTGCACCCCTAGCCAAGTTGACAATCTACAATCGTTAACGCTAGTAGAAAACTATTCAAATGAATGGGAATGACATAATCTCAACGTTAAATCACGTGATCAACACAAACGAATAGAAAATTCGTAGGCAAGTTTACATCGTTCAGAATGATAGAATAGAATGTAGAAACGATATTTCTACAATGTTGATCGCTATACTCTTTCGTAGGAACGCACACCATAGACTAAAGTGTAGTATTTTTTACAGACTTATGAAAACGAGCGATCGACTCAGTCGTGTCAACTTGGCTAGCAATTTAGCGGTTTCTACAATCTCTTACGCCGCGCCGCCGAGGCGTTTACGATTGTAGAAAGAGAATCGATATGAAACGTTTGTAACTTGGCTAGGCCTGCTGATCAGTTAAATTTTTTTTCGCTTAAATCACGCGGAGGCGCTGAGCCCCACGCCCCCTTAAAGTTTAGGTCTATTAGGAAAGCGTCAACTTTGGTGCGCAAAATAACAATAACTCTCGTTTGGCGTGCGTCGTCAGTGCGCTCGGCCGATCGGTATCTTTTCATTCATTATTTCTATACAAAGTCAACGGGGCGGGGCTAGAGAGCGTTTCTATGTTGTAAGTGCAAGCAAAAATTGGCTTAGTGGTGATCAGGCGGGAGTGTCCTCGATAGTACATTGTACGTGAAGACTAACATAAATGTATAGTTTTGATTGCAAGTGTAGCAGGTATATTGAATGAAAATGATAGAAATACGCCAGAATACAACTAAACTAATAACATAATATAACGCCTGTTATTCCCGAAGGGTTGGGCAAAGGCGTACCTACTATGACTCCCACATTTCGCCAGTAATGTTAAGTCCCATAAGTTACTACAAATGGGACTTAAGGGGCATGGGATCTAGACTTAAGGGGCTCATGAGGGCGAGCCTATTGCCATCAACCGAGCACAAATCTAAACTCCGTGGAATTCCTGATGGAAAAAGCCAATATCACTTTGTCCGACCTGGGAATCGAATGCAAGACCTCATGCCTAAAGTTATCTAATTTTTTATAAAATGACGTGCGATCTACTCTGTCAGCCCTCACGCTATTATAATAGCGTAAGAAGAAGAATACTTCTTCCCTTTGTTTTACTGTTTGTTATATTGAGGTACCAAAACTAATGAGTAGTTCTAGAGTGTTCTTTCAACAATATATTATTTCACAAACTTTTTTTTTTACACTAAATAGGCTTGCGTTTGTCCACAAATCGCTTAATTTGAAGCGGCTTAGGGTGGAGCACGCTTGCCTAGATGAAACCGATTCGCTTGAACTTTGAAGAGATCCAGATTATAATACTTAATTGGGAAACAAGAGAAGCCGGCAGTTAATTCCATAGACTGACGGCTCGCACAATAAACGTGAAGCAAAGCATGTTCGGGTCCGTAGGACTTCACCATATAACGATGACTTCAGTTCAAGTAAGACTTTAGACAGCTATATTTTCTGAAAAGTAAAAACGAAGTGACTAAATCGTACTCACTGACATAATAAATTCAAAAGTTTCTAAAACAAAGTAGCTCAATTCGTTAACCAGTTTTGTTCTAATCATTAACTCCTTTTAGGGCTAAACTAAACTAACTTAGTTTCACATCAGTAGGTACCCAAGACATTATATAGATTGATGGTTATCTACCTAGTTAAACGTTGGGTAGGATATGTAGGGTGTTTTTGGTAGGATATCATAGAGTATGAACGGCGGCCCCGACTTACCAACAGTAAGTCGTGGGTTCGAACCCAGACAGGCGCATTACTTTGTGTAATTTATTTCATCACCACTGCTCTCAAAACGGTGAAGGAAAACATCGTGAGGAAACCGGCATGTCCTAGAATCAAATATTCGAAACCATGTACTTCTACCAATCCGCACTGGGCCCGCGTGGTGGATTATAGCCCATTCCCTCTCATTTGAGAGGAGGCCGTGTCCCAGCAGTGGGAACATTATAGGCTGATGGTAATGATGATGATGATCGTCGAGTATGTGCGTCATAAGAACAAGTACATACGTGGCGAGAGTGCAGCCGCAACGTCAATTTTAAGACGTTTGTGTTGCGAATACCAACGTGTTATCTGCACCTCCTCTTGCAAGAGGAGTTTGGGCCGCAGGGAGTGGTGTTTCGACGCTTCCACGAGCAAGTGCCACATGACCGAAGTGCAATAAAGCAGTAAACTGCTACAACAACATAGTTTTTAAGGTTCTATTTACTAACACGATTTGTTTTTTTTTTATTTGTTTTATGAATGTTATGTTTCAAACAGCAAGGTTAAATAAGAATCAGTTTGTACCATACCAAACTGCTAATAAGTAAGAAATAAAATGAGGATAGGATATTGCAAATTGCGTTTGGAACTCAAATTAAGAATATTAAGAATAATTTGTTTAAAATAGTATTACAAAAGTGTAGAATAGTTACGAAGTGGGATTCAATGTATGAAGATCAAAATAGTTACGAAATGGTACTTCTGTGATGCTATTTTGTTTAGCTGTCGAAATGGGAAAGTTACGAGATGGGCCGGAGCCGATTTAGGTGCAGTAGTTTTATTTCTCAAACAATGATATAATTAGTGCATAAAAGTAAAATATATTTTACAGTTACAAGAAACGAAAATGTGGAATTTAAATATTTGTTAGCGGCCTGCCCGATCTAGGTTTATTTAAACCTGTGTTTCTTAAAATGGAGTTTATTTATATGGAGTTGGGCAGGATACCTAGCAAGTCGCGGTGATAACTGGTGGGGCTGAACTGTGACCGTATGGCGTCCAGGAGCTGGGAAAAGGAGTGTTGGTCACCCAGCGGCGAGAGATCCATCAATAGGTTCTGTTTTAGTGCGCACCGTTCACTAGGTACGTAAAACTTTCTTTCACGTTATGATCAATAAAGAAACATTCGTTTCATATTAGCCGTAAATAGTAAATTACTTACTATAACGTGTAGAAATCCATTATTTTTTCAATTAAACCAGATCACCAATCAACGCTTGTTGTCAATAGATTAC
Source organism: Xestia sexstrigata (assembly GCA_941918905.2). Lineage (NCBI taxonomy): Eukaryota > Metazoa > Arthropoda > Insecta > Lepidoptera > Noctuidae > Xestia > Xestia sexstrigata. Next base: position 15,583,780 of record OW799223.2, read on the forward strand.
CACATCAAACAGTGTTGAAATAAATCACAGAAAATAATTTTCAATCTGTGTGACATTTCACAATGAAAGTAGGCCATAGTTTCACCTAGGAACACAAAGAAAAAAGATCATGTCATCATCGAAATTTTCTCAATTACACCGAATAAAGAACTAACAGTATATCTAAGATAATAATATTTGTACAGGACCACGGTTTAAATTAGCGTCCTAAATAAAGATTCAGATTGTTAGGAAAATGTTGAGCGCCCCTGATTTGGAGGAACATTACAATAGCACAATCTGAGACGCAAACAGTGAGACGTGGAGTGTTGACTGAGCTCTAAAAGGCACAATGTTTTGTACCCCTGAACTGAAACCGTTTTACCTGAGCCAATATATTTGAGGTGGAGGTTCTGTGATGGCTGAATGGTGTTGCCATACATTTTGTATGATTCCGTATTGTTTATTCATACGTATGTGTCGTAATATCTGACTGAAATAGGCGTTAATTATCCGCACGATATTCAGGTATTTATTTGTAGATAATTGTCTAAAGTTTTATAAGTAATAGGTATTCAGGTATTTATTTGTAGATAATTGTCTAAAGTTTTATAATTTATAAGTATACTCTTAATACTCATATAAGAAATATCATAAATATAAGCAATAATTAGATTTGTTTTATGAAATACATAAAAAATTCAAACAATAAAATGACTTAAGCTTAAAAAGTAAAGTGACTACAACCGGTCAATAAATAATTGGTTATGTACCAAAAAAACCTTATATTTACCACGAACGGCTATTCAAATTGTTCTGGAAACAAGTGGAATGCAACAATTTTCATTAAACGGGGTACTTTCCCCACTGTGGTGTAATTATTCTGTTTACAACACTATTGTTAGCGGTGTTAAGTCGAGCATTTAATTACGTAATTAACCCTATCTTGACATTTTTGTTAAATGTTTGAATGATTAATAAATTAAGTAATTTTACGTTGCAGTTTCAAGAAATAAATGCTTCATGTTCATTCAGTCAGTTCATAACGTAACTAATTCCCCGGGGTTTTACAGGCCACAATCTACTGAATTTCATCACACCTTCTAAATAAGAAAGTGCTAGCACACACATTTAATCCTAAAAGCTTACAAACTAATCCACTGACCAATGGTCCATTTTGTGCACAAATCGGTTTATATCGCAGAGGTAGCGGGCTTGGGGTATCTATTAGTCCCGAGTCCCCCGGGACATGGCGGCCCCCATGTTACCTGTCGGATATTATTATTTTTTTACTTACTTTTCATCGGCATTTTAGGGTTGTGTGCCGAAATGTTCGCAACGGAGAATTTAGCGTCTGATCTTGTAAATGTAGCTTAGTTTACGAAAACTATTCATCTGTTTTATGTGGATAAGTTAGTGTCCGAGATTTTTGATGAGTTTAATTAAGTTGATGGATGGAGAGGAAGAGGAAGACCAAGGTAACGATGGATGGATTGTGTGAGGAAAGATATGAAGGAAAAAGAAGTAAATGAATGCGAGACGGTTGACAGAGTAGAATGGAAGAAAAAAACGTGTTGCTTCGACCACAAGTAACATGGGACCAGGGCAGAAAGTAGAAGAATTATTTTGTTACGGCTGTTGCAATTGACAGAAAGCAAGAAAAAAAAAAGTGTGAGCCAGCAAGAAATGAAGAGCTTTTTCTACTATTTAGTCGCTTTGAATAAATTCTTTGGGAACGTTTTAAATTTGGGATATTTATATTCGACGGCCTGTGCCAATATATCTGCCTAGCCATTTTTGTGTTCGTTTCGGCTTACAACCTTACCAGACGCAGCTGAAAAGCATTACTTCATATGGAAGGACAGAAGCAGAATGCTTCTTGTATTTCTATGGTCTCAATTTCATTTCATAACCAATCAAGTACCTAAACATTTTGGCTCGGACCAGGTTAAAAACATTATTTCTTTTATCGACGTCATCTATCGAATATAGCATACTATTAAGTCAGTTTAATTCAATCGAATATTACCAATATCCCTATCTCGCCAAATCGGATTACATAACCTAAAAAAACCCTGTCATCTACACCCTAAGACAGCGGGGCACCCATCCTTTTCCCTCGCTACGGTAATTACGTAATGCCCTATTACTGACACATTACACACCTCTTGAACCAGCTGAAAGCCCATATTTAGAGTTTTACCTCAGAAAGACAAAATTAGAAGTATACGTCAAACCAAACCATGTGCGTCGTGCGTATTTAAAGTTAAAAGATGTTTCTGTGACTACGTCACACGTTTATTAATTTTCAATAATCAATCTTATTTTCTGACGATTAAGTAAGATATATGGACAAACTTTTTTGTAAAACAAACTTTCAATACAAAATAATCTATTACAGTACTAGGTAACGTCATAGGTTTAATTTGCGGAAGGTCGTTTGTATACGTTTACAAAACGAAAGGGTATTGTGAGACTTCTACCGACTGAAACCGTACGGTGTGGGCCCAGGTTGAACCTGAACCTAACTCAGTAATTCTTGAATAACTTAAGATAAAAGATGAATTAAACATCAGATTTTTATAAAATAAATATCTGTTTATAATGGGAAATTCACGCATAGTCGCCAGCGTGGCGACCTGCAACAGCGCAGTGTAGAAACGGCCTATGTCGAGCTGTGGGCTACAATGGGCTGCATTGATTGATTGAATTCTGAACATATTCTAAGACCCAAACATGGCAATTTCTCTAGTAACATTTCTTCTAGGTGCTGCACACTTTTGAACACTCATCCTACATTGAATTATCTTTCTCCTATCCTTATCCCAATTCATTTGAGGTCGACGCAGCATGTCTCGTTTTTCCATACTTCTCTATTACTCGTCATCTCATCAGACACTTAATTTCTAGTCATATCATCCTTCACACAGTTCATCTATCGTTACTTTGATCTTCCTCTACTCTTATAGCCATCTACATTCATACTCAACATTTCCCTCACACATCCTACAATGAATTGGATACCTTGTTTCACCTTTACCAACATCTGAACCGAACACATATCTTCACATTTAAATGCCACCCGCCACAGCCGATAGCAACAATCTATTCTGCTTACGCCATTTTAATTAAATAATAGGAGCGACTGCGGTCATGTCTACCTCAAAATAAAGTCTAATTTAATTTTAACCCTGATGTCAGCGGCGATATCCAAAGGGTACATCGCTTATGGATCACTAGATTTGTGGGCTAATGTCTATTCTTCTGCTAAAGTCGGATACCATGAAAATCAGTTGATCTGGATGTTTGAGGAAAGTAGGAAGGTTAACGCGTGACATAGTTTCACAGATAGGAAAAGTGAAAAGTATGCTATTACTTAACATTATTAAAAAAACAATTAACAAAAAATTATTTAAAAAAAAAACTGCAGTGACCGATAAAAAGACGCTGATTCCGAATGATTTGAAAGTGATTTCTAGCACTTATAGACATGACTATGCCGGTTAGTACTAGACCAACTCCAACTTAAGTTACTAGCTTATAGACATTAACAAAGGAAGCCTTTTTAGTTCGTTTATGTCGCGGTCGGTAATACTTTCGACCACCCAAAGACCTAGTGAACGCGCAATGTAAACGTAACGTAAATAAAAACTACGTAGGTTTCCCATAGAACTTTGGTTATTTTTGCGACAACTACAATTATTTATTTCATTTAAACTTCATGTACAAGAGTAATGCCATAAGGCATTCTCTATCAGTCAACCTTTGGGTCAAATAGCATTGTGATAGAGTACAAAAAAAATAATTAGAAAAATACAATTTGTTAACATAAATTGGGTACATACTGGGTATGGGTAATTATTTAATATAATAGTATCGCTTATACTTAGTTATAAACTTACTGTTACTGTTAGCCTGCGTCATTCCACTGCTGTGAAAAGGCCTTGCCTCAAAAATATGTTCGTAAATGTTACGTCCAAACTAGTAAATCAACTCAATTTTAAAATCATTTTAAATTACATTACATTAACTCTCCGCGTACGTGCTAAACCCACGAAACAGTCGAACACGGTAAACTATTTAATTGGCAATCGGCACTCAACTGTACCAAGTGCTCGTTTCGCGGGTGCGCATCATTTCCTTGTAAATTACCAAGTAATGACTACAACTTCCTCACTATGTAGCGTCTTAATAGTTTATCTTTTACACGTAGGTGGTGTTGCCACTCAAAAGAAGATAGCCTGAAGTAAAAATAAACTCAGGATTGCTTAGTTTACTTTAAAGAAAACAAAGTAGTTGAAACCTCGTAAAGTTGGGTCTTGAAATAATGGGAAAACTTCTGATTAATTCTTCATAATTAATTATACCTTGATCATTACCTTGATTATAATAAAATTAGCAGTAGCACTTTCGATCGGCCTTTATTCTGACATTCTCTCTGTCAATGTAACAATAACATTTTAACATTTTTTTGCTGTAAAAGTATTTTGCTGAAAAGTAGTTGGCATCTACGATTCTTTACGTTGTTTTTTTTTAATAGTCCTCCCTTTGTCAACAACAAAATGTAATTCCGCCAATTGTTGAGTGGGTATTCTTATTCAATGCACCCACGTATCACGTATTTATCTGCATTATTGAATAAGAATACAATTCTGGATGTCCAAATAATAACAAATATCACACCATCGACAATGAAGGTATGTCGTGAGTGACATTTAAGAGAGCTTGTTGGATTATCAACTTTCGTCTCGACACCTAAAGTTGAAAATCCAACACCACGCAAATTTGCCTTATGTCATTTCAAATTTAACATTTTATATATTTTTTTTTTTTTTAATTGTTGTTTCTTTAATTAATTAAAACAAGAACTATATATAATTACAAAAATAAAAACTAAAAGTAAGAACCTCCATATGTACAACGACGTCACTAAGCGTCAAAGTACTCCTCCGCATCGCTGTCACTCTGAAACGTACCCAGAAGACTGGCAGCATTGCCACGTTGAATGGCAATGCTAATTCTTTGGCCAAAGACAAAGCCAGCCCTCTGGTCACGCGAAGTGTCGACCAGTCGGTAAGAGATTATAAATTAGATTATTATTATTATTTTGTTTTTTAAATAGCCGCAAAAGTAACATTTGTGATGAAACGTGTGAACAATAGGAATCCATAGACAATCGTCGATTTTTAAGAAATGTTTTGAATACGACAAAAAAACCTTACCGCTGATATGACCTACATGATATTCTTAAATTAGAATTGCGTTCGGAAAATTACCATAAAATATACGTTTTATAATATAAAAATTATGACAATGGAATATTTATTTGAGAAGAAGCTTTTTTGAACAAAAACATTGTTGATGTTTATGTAACCTTAACAAAACAGATATTTTTAGACTCTATCTACTATTTTTTTTTTATAAGTTCATGGAAAAATTTAAGACCATTTCAGTGGGTATGCAGCCTCGGTTGTGTTATGCCACAGAAACAAACAAGATCGTCGATCGTCCAAAATCAGATTTATTTAGACCCGCTAATATTATTTCGTTTAACTTTTTAGAAATTTATGATTTGGAAATTAAAGTCGAATGAAGTTTATCTTTTTGTATTCTCGTTTGATTGTCGAATTTTTTTATTGTGAGCTACATTTTTGCTAGATACAAATGTTTTTGATGTCCTGTTCATGCGATTTTTGGGGTAACTCTTCTTCTGTGAGTTTATAAAAAAGTACGTATTCTGAGTTCGTAACTTTTAAAATCTAATGGGTAACCCTTAACGAAGCCGAAGAAGGGCATTTTATTATCCTCGTAAAACGAAATTTTGCACTGCAAAAAAGTCGTTTCGTAGCAATCGTTTCGAATCAGCATTGCCATCCAACGTGGCAATGCTGCCAGCCTTCTGGGCACTTTTCCTGTTGACAGCGATGTGGACGAATTTTTCGACGCCCTGTAACCTTTTTTTTTTTTTTTTATATTTGTAAAATATTTTTATTTCTTTTTATAGATTAGTGTGTAAATAATGTAAATATTATTAATATTAATGTCCGTCAGTTAAATTATCAGAAAATATTTGACCCGTGTTTTTTCTTTTGTTACGTAAATCAAAATTGACGAAGATATGACGCTTTTAAAATTCTCAATACGTCACGCCTAGGTATAATTTTTAACTAGTTCTGACGTCACGAGCCCCCACTCCCGAGTTTTGATGCGTTTTATCTTTGTCAATATTCATTGATTTACAAAAACCAAAAATACGTGACCATTAATTTCCAATACTCTAACTGACGGACTAAATAGATTTGCAATTTTTGATACTGTCGTCATGCCTATTGTGAAACAATTTTCAAATAAAGAAGTTTGGTTAGAGATTACGCTGCTGGGATGATAATGTAGAATGCAATCGTGTCCCCTCAACCCAGCCAGAAGTGACGAGAAGGAACACCGATTGGTTTTAGTTAGTAGGAGTCTGACAGACCGCTGGCGACGGCGGACATCCATTGGGGATTTCCACACGCAAAAAATCGGCCAAGTGCGTGTCGGGCCACGCGCAGTATAGGGGTCCGTAGTAGCCCGTTATATTCAAGCAACTACTTCATCTTAGTCACTTTAAAGGATTTATCCTTAGATGTTGTATTTGGTACAAAATTATCCAACAGTAGCAGTAATAGGTCAACAACTATTACTGCTAAACTGATAAACCGCTTAACCGCTATTACTATTTCGTTTAACATATAGGTACGGTCGAACAAGCTATTTGGTATACAGTTTAACCAACAAATTACATTGTAAAATGTAAACCAAATAGCTTGTTCGACCGTACGTGTTCAGTTATTGTCTACTAGATACCACACATTTCGCGACGATATATTTTTACGTCTCACGTCACTTTACTTTGTGCAATTTCTTTTAACGCCATCGCTCTCAAAATTTCAAGACACACCAAAAATTCGAAGATTGTCAACCCACCTTGGACGCGCATGATAGATTACGTCCCACTACATCTCAAAGACAACAGGCTTGTGGCCCAGCCGTGGAAACATTTTATCTGACAACAGACAAAGTTACCAACTAACAAAGAAGTCATTATAATCAGCGACCCAATATGGCTTATATCTGGTCCATCAATAGCCCGATAACATCGTTAACATGATATGTATCTTCAGGTAGCACCTTCCCACATACCAAGCAAACTTGCAGTGATTATGCCACGTAGGGTCTACGTAGAATGAAGTTGCGCAACTCTATTACAAGTGAGATATTGTTTGTTGTAGTACAAGCAGAAAACTACATTGTACCAAACCACCTCGTGTTCGTTTTAAAGTTTTACTTTTTAGAAATTTATGATTTGGAAATTAAAGTCGAATGAAGTTTATCTTTTTGTATTCTCGTTTGATTGTCGAATTTTTTTATTGTGAGCTACATTTTTGCTAGATACAAATGTTTTTGATGTCGTGTTCATGCGATTTTTGGGGTAACTCTTCTTCTGTGAGTTTATAAAAAAGTACGTATTCTGAGTTCGTAACTTTTAAAATCTAATGGGTAACCCTTAACAAAGCCGAAGAAGGGCATTTTATTATCCTCGTAAAACGAAATTTTGCACTGCAAAAAAGTCGTTTCGTAGCAATAATTTTTGCGTATAGTTTGATGCACAGAATAGAATGCTTTCTTTGGCGGCTTCGTGAAGAGTCCGTTTACACCTTGTTTACTTACTTAAGCTTTAATTTACGTTTTCTTTTCTCATTACGAAAAATCATCATCAGAAAACGTCGTGAAGGAAGTTTTGAGTATAAACGTGAATGATTATAAGATTAAAGAAAGACCAACACAAAAGATGGATTGTGTAGGGCAATGCCTAAAAAGATGATGAGATAAACCACTAATTTTACGGAAGAAAAATACATGCTGCGCTGACCACAAATAAATTAGGATAAGAGCGAACAAAAATTACGAAAACATTAATTTGAACAATCACCTAGTAATTAAACCTTTCAAACAATTTCTTAATTCGCCATGAATTCATAAAATCAAATGTAATAAATCTTCCAAAGCCAAGTTCGTGTTACGGTTGGGTCACAAACATCCTCAAAGTTGCTCCTAACAATCAGATAGCTAGACAATTTATACGCTGCCCTACCGACGCCGGTATTGGTACTTTGTGGCACTTGGACTTTCAGGAATTAAATGCTGGAATGGATTTTGATTTTACTATGGACATAAATATTTTGAAAGGAATTCATTTACATACTAATAGGCAAGACGACAAAAAAAAAACTAATTAGTCCGTCAGTAATCAGGCCATGGGGTCCGAGTGCCCACCTAGTATTTCGGGAAATCGCCAAACGGTTGGTCGACTCTTCACGTGACCAGAGGGCGGGCCTATTTTTTGGCCAAAGAATCAGCATTGCCATCCAACGTGGCAATGCTGCCAGCCTTCTGGGCACTTTTCCTGTTGACAGCGATGTGGACGAATTTTTCGACGCCCTGTAACCTTTTTTTTTTTTATATTTGTAAAATATTTTTATTTCTTTTTATAGATTAGTGTGTAAATAATGTAAATATTATTAATGTTAATGTCCGTCAGTTAAATTATCAGAAAATATTTGACCCGTGTTTTTTCTTTTGTTACGTAAATCAAAATTGACGAAGATATGACGCTTTTAAAATTCTCAATACGTCACGCCTAGGTATAATTTTTAGCTAGTTCTGACGTCACGAGCCCCCACTCCCGAGTTTTGATGCGTTTTATCTTTGTCAATATTCATTGATTTACAAAAACCAAAAATACGTGACCATTAATTTCCAATACTCTAACTGACGGACTAAATAGATTTGCAATTTTTGATACTGTCGTCATGCCTATTGTGAAACAATTTTCAAATAAAGAAGTTTGGTTAGAGATTACGCTGCTGGGATGATAATGTAGAATGCAATCGTGTCCCCTCAACCCAGCCAGAAGTGACGAGAAGGAACACCGATTGGTTTTAGTTAGTAGGAGTCTGACAGACCGCTGGCGACGGCGGACATCCATTGGGGATTTCCACACGCAAAAAATCGGCCAAGTGCGTGTCGGGCCACGCGCAGTATAGGGGTCCGTAGTAGCCCGTTATATTCAAGCAACTACTTCATCTTAGTCACTTTAAAGGATTTATCCTTAGATGTTGTATTTGGTACAAAATTATCCAACAGTAGCAGTAATAGGTCAACAACTATTACTGCTAAACTGATAAACCGCTTAACCGCTATAGTTTCCTTAAAGTTCATGAAATGCACTATCATCATGAATTTTTCCAGATTTTTCAAGCCAGCAATTAAGCTTTTATTTCACTTTAAAGTTTAATATTTCGTAAATGGAGCATTAATCGAAAAATAGTACTAAACACTCCTAAGTCATTTTAAAAGTCCTATTCAACGATACCCCACACGATGGGGTAAACGACGAAAAAAAAATCATCCCCACTTCACATGTGATAAGGGAGCTATCCTAAAAAAAATATTTTCCAAAATGTATTTTACCACTTTGTCGGCGTAATTGATATTCATATCTCTACAAAATTACAGCTTTCCCGTACTAACGGTCTGTTAGCTAACCCTCGGACAGACAGACAGACAGACGGACATGACGAAACTATAAGGGTTCCTTGTCAGGACTACGGAACCCTAAAAAAAGGATAGGAGAGACTGCAGGTGATTACTGCAAATAATGTGAAATCTCTCAAGTACCTACAGTTCTTTCTTTCTTTATCGTGTGGTTAGTGCCTAACCTGGTGTCAGAGTTTTTCTGCCGCCCATGGGCCTCTGACTTGGCTTTAGATGAAGTGAAGTTAAAATAAAGGAATAAAAACACCCCCAACTACGTACAATTTTTCTAACTACTGTAGTGTAAACTAAAAAGTCTATGATTTAAAAGGTTTATTTTTTAGACCAAAAGAAAAAATAAGTCTGAAAACAACTCTTTTAACCGATTATTAGAGCAGTTGGCCGCGTAACTTAAAGATGAAGTATCAAACTGATACTTCATCTTTAAGTAAAAAAATGTTTAGTTAATTGTAAACTTTTGGATTCAGTTTGTTTTATAATTCATCCTTTAATACAACTTAAACTTTTCTATAGGAGAAATTAAGTTCATTTTTTTTTACGAAATTTCTAGCGAAGCATATTTTGGGCATGGCTCTTTGCCAAGTTTAAAAGTAAAATACGAAAACAATCAATTGACATAAATGGTTTTTTTTAATCAATACCATAAGACAGTGTTTTTCTACCTGTGGGTCGCGACCCCCTGGGAGGTCGCGGAGCCTCTCTTTGAGGGTCGCAAGAGGTCACGAAAAAAAACCTGAAAACCTGAGTAAAAAAATCAATAAAGTTTAACCATTATGTTCTCAGACAAAACAATGGCTTCTTAATTATGTCTGTAGTTACTCGGAAGAGGTTAAAAAGATAGATTTAATAATAAAATATTAACTAAAGATTATAAAAATTGGTATGTTAATACAAATTAACGAAATAAAAACCTATGACTACACGCCATTTTAAGGGCAATATATCCCTCAAATGGCTTAGCACGATCCTCCGTTACTCCTAAAATAGTGCAGCATTAATTTTGAAATAAATATATATGGTAAAGTTGAGGATTAGTGCTAAGTCCTATGTGTGACGAAAACACGATTCCATAAACTTTTCTCGATAGAAAAACAATCCAAAGTTACCTCCAAATCGAACAATAAACCGCTGGTATTCAAAAAGTACTTGAAATTAGATCATGAAACTTTGCATACTAACTGAACTAACTATAAAACAGGTCTTATGTGTTTTATTTTTTTAGTACAATCAATAGATTTTTTGTAAATCGCAAAAAAACACTTATTTCGCATTATTTGGCCGCAGTGACTGACGTAACAACCGCTTTGTAGTGCAAGCTGATTAGAACTTTATTCTAACAGTATTTCAAACGAAGTTTGAACCACCATAAATAGAATTGCTAATTTTAGGGTTAGAAGGGCCTTAATGCGAAGGTTGCTCACTCAACTCATTACTCCCATCGTGGATCCGTTTTTGCTACATAGAGACTTTAATAGTTTTCCAAATTGAAAAAATGTGTTGATTATGTATTTATCCGAATCCTATTTATGCAAATGCATACAAATGTTGTATGGATTGAATATTCATCATCATCATCATTAGCCTATAATGTTCCCACTGCTGGGACACGGCCTCCTATCAATGAGAGGGAATGGGCTATAATCCACCACGCGGGCCCAGTGCGGATTGGTAGATGTCACATGTCTTTGACTTCGACGAATTTTTGGTTCTATGACATGTCGGTTTCCTCACGATGTTTTCCTTCCCCGTTTTGAGAGCAGTGGTGATGAAATAAATGACACAAAATAATGCGCCTGTCTGGGTTCGAACCCACGGCTTACTGTTCGTAAGTCGGGGCCGCCACCATTGGGCCACCGCTGCTCTCGTAAGTCATAGTAGTAGTGAATATTTGTAACATAATAAAATACATGAAAAAAAAGCGAAGGGTTGGGGTCGCAAAATATGTTTTCATACTCTGGGGGTCGTGACATGAAAAAGGTTGAAAAACCCTGCCATACGAGTACTTGTCCATATTAACGTTATTAATTTAATACGAAAGTAACTGTCTCTATGTATGTCACCATTTCACGAATTAACAGTCTGACAGATTTCGATGAATAACATACGGAGGGACCGTAATCAGGGTAGGTAAACAATTTATTTCCCGGCAAAACCTTTAGAAAAGCTAAAGTATTATAAAAGCATTGTAACAGTAGTAAAGTTTTGTCTAGTCATTAAGGTGTACTATTAGGGACACCTCTGCCTAGCCCTCCGGGGATTACAGGCGTGATGTTATGGTTCGTCTTATATTGAAAACATGATAACTTACACTCACTTAAGGGAGCTCTCAATCATTGAAAATCACGTAAGATATCCCATAAGTGACAGAGTAAGTTTATAATAAACGTGATCATTCCAGAATGACCGCTGTTTTCTCACACCAAATAAGAATTTAAATAAAATACGATACATTTTGTGCCGTGCAAATAATGGTATAATCAAACGTTATTCATAATTACACAGAGTATTAAATTCACTCGTGTGTTTTGTATCAATTAAAATCCTATTTCTATACATGATTAACAGCGGCGAACTGATTAATATCGGCTTTCATGTGTAATTATTTTTCTTTTATTTTTTGTGGAACTGAAAGGTAGATATTTCCGTGATTTTCGTTGCTAAAATTGTGTAATTGTAACACAACTGATCATAACAAGGATACACTGTGGAAAATACCTTCTATTCCATAAAGGGGATAACAGGCGTAAGGTTATACGCCTGTTAACCCCGAAAGGTTAGACATAGGATATACCCTAAAAGTACACCCACATTTCACCAGTGTTTAAGTCCAATACGGGGTGTAAACACACTCTTCACGAAGCCGTCAACCAAGCATTCTGTACATCAAACTAAGTAACCCTACGCAAAATTTTTTGCTGGGAACTGACACTATTTGGGGTGAAAAATCACGTTTTACGGTAAAACTCTATGTAACGTACTCAAAACATTGTGCTGGTGGATGGAATGAATGTACGAGGGTCGTGGATGTGTTTAAAAAGTAAAGTTCTTACATTAATAACATGCATTTAAAAAAAAAACTTTGACTTTGACCCTAACTAGCTAACTAGAAGGTTCCCAGGTATGGGTCTAGAACAAAAAACATATCGCAATGTTGGGGGAGAATAAGTGCCTTTCGGCTTCGTTAAGAGTCTTTTAACACCCTTAAATATAGGGGGCGAGCCTATTGCCGAACAACCGAGCAAAATTTCGGACTCCATGATCGCTACTGAGAAAATATCTGAAAAAAAAAACCAATAACATTTTAGGGAATTGATTTCAGTTCGCCATGTACAGCAGCAATAAATACTGGCTCGATATTATGAGCCCCTAATTGAACAATCTTAGCAAGGACAATAAAAGATTGGAAAATATCTTAATCTTAGCTAACATAATAAATGCGAAAGTAAGTTTGTTTGTTACCTTTTCCCGCCTCAAACCACGGTTCAGTAACCGATCATCCTGAAATTTGGTATACACGTTGTCAGGTGTACAGAAACAGACATAGGGTATTTTTAATCCCGAAAAATAGTAGTTTTTTTTGTTCTACACCATAGTGTAGAACAAAAAAATGATCGCAATGACGGGAAGAATAAGAGCCTTTCGGCTTCTTTATGAGGTTTTTTACACACTTTATAAATACAAGTGGTTTTTCACAACAAAGTTCGTTGTTCCTGCACCGTCCACCTACATATGGAACTAATTCGAGTTGGTCGTCCAACTTGCTCTTTGTTCAACATTTAGTGGCAGTTCCAACATCGTACAATTAACAATAGGGGTGTAGGTACAAGTGGGTACAAATGTACCCTCACAGTAATTCCCAAGGAAGAGAATAATGTTGTACACTCACATTTCGCTGATTGTGAATTAGATCCCTCGTAATTGTAGGCCAGTCTGTGGCCATTTATTGAAGAGCATTCCATCCCAAAAGCTGGATCTAGACCGCGAAAAATCTTGGATAATCTTGATGTAAGTACCTATATTTAGTAACTTTTTTTTCGGATGGGAAATCATCAAATGACACCTCCCGCCCTGGGCGGAGCAGGAGGGAGTGTCAGACTTTTACTGACTAAAACCCATCCATGTTCCTTCATCGCCCTTTGTGTTCCGGGGCCACTGTATCTCTTTCGAACAGTCCCGCAGCCCCGGCAGGCGTCGGTCCATGCGGACCCCTTCCTTATGCTGACATCTCTTTGAGGCGCGCGTGGAACACGAACGCGCCGTCAACACGGCTCCTATTTAGTACCTAATGGTGTGTTCTGTTTAATTAACAGAAAAAAAATATGATGGTGGAAGATATATCCGCCTTTTTTTAAAGCCGGTTAATAAGTCCACTAGCAGTCGGTCTGACCGTTGAAGGAAAAAGCTCATCTAGCTTTTAACTCCTCGCGCCCACACTAGTAGACACCACGTAGTAGATTATGGCCCACTTACCGAGATGACGCATGCATCCCAGCAGTGGGAAATTGATGACGTTATTACTTCCTGAAAAAACCCTCAACTACTAAAATTCTAAAAGCAGAACATTTGACAATGATTTAGTTGTGAAAAACACCACGTGTTGCGCCAACCCCAAGTTACATAGGACAAAGGTAGGTAGATGATGAAGATGATATTACGATGATTAATTTCTGGAAAGCTAAACGAATCTACAAATATTTTTTTCATGAAACATTCAACGCAAAAAGACTTTCTATTCTAATCTATCTCATTTTACAAGTAGTTATTTGCTTCCATTCACCAGTAGAGCTGCGTAATAGAATGCCTGTCTCCCAAAACATCAGGAACATTAGTCGAAAGGATTTGTAGGAAACTTATCGGTAAGGTCAAGACGTTCGAAGGGATTCAGAGATCGATGTCAGTGATATAATGCATTCTAACTGATTGAACTACACTGGCGGGCAGTTGGGACCTTTAAGTTTCAACAACCACAACTAGAAAGTATAAAGGCTGTAAAAAGACTCATAACGAAGCCGAAAAGCACTTGTTCTCCCCTTCATTGAAATATTTTTTTTGTTCTATACCATACCTGGGAACTTTCTAGTTACGGAGATATTTTTTTTTTGTTTTCAAAGTAAAAATCTTCATTAAAAACATGTAGGTGGGGGGAAAATAGAATACAATGAGGCGTTGTATACAATGGGGTTGAAAATATTTCAATGTAACGCACTCAAAACATTGGGCTGATGGATGCATTGCATAGTACGGGGGTCGTTAAGGTATTTAAAGTTATGGCTTAAAGAATTAAAAAAAGTGAAAAGCTGGAACTTTAGTCAGCCCCCATTATCTCCGTTACCTACTAGAAGGGCCCGTAGAATGTTTCTGTGGAAGGTGGGACTTCAGTACTATTTTTATATATGCAATGAACAAGATGCTGGATAAACTAGTAAGAATAAAAAAAGTTGATGTACTTATTTTAAAAATAGAACACTTTCCAATTAGTTAATTTGCATTGCAACATTGCATCCTGCAAAACAGTAAAAAGGTAGTGTTGCACCAGTACAATACGAATTCGAAGCCACGTACTGTTTATTTGAATTCGCTTTGAAAAGTAAAACCAATTACAGTGACAGTTGAATTAATGGAACATACGACAGTGGCGACATCTAGGAACAAAGTCACAAGGACACTTGAAACTAGTTTAAATGTGGAATTGAAAAATTACACTTCTGATGTAGGGTGATTGTTATACTAAATGGTTTATTCTACAAAGATTTGGACACCTCATTTTCACCCGTAAATGTGGAAAAATGGGTTATTTTATCAGCTTTATCGTGTTTTTCTAACTATCACATCATTCTCCGGTCTTTATCCCGATATTTATTTGGGGTCGGTGCTAAGTCTTCTTCCATACTTCTCCAAAATGACTAGGTACTGGCCGTTTCCACGAAGTAACACTGAACGATTCTAAAAGTCTTCTTAAATATTATTGTAGCGCCAAAAATATTGAGGCGTTTATTAGGTCGTCGGTAAACAAGCATAAGATGCCTTCTTTCTGTTTATGATGAGTGGTGCATGGTTATATCAAATAATTATTAAAGTGATGGAATTGGAAATAACAGAAGTTGAGAAGGAGGCGATTCTTATACGACACTGCTCGTCCGCGCGGTCTGGCGGAGGCAGCGAAAATGTATAAGGCGGTGCGCTGCGCGGAAAGGCGGAGAGTGCTCCTCGTCCCCGCGGTTGGGTGGTGTACGAGAATTAGACATCAACGGACTTCATTCAAGCCAATTCCCACAGCCACTTCACCACATCCATCCATTATCCCACAGATAGGGCGGCGTATTTACATAGAAAGCTGGCTACGGCGCCGATCTGCCAGTGCTTATCGGAACCGGTCCACGCAGGTAGTCCGCGCAGGGAGTCTCTATACTTTGTGCCACAGTTCGGAACTTGTCGGCGTCGTGCGCTTATCCGACACAGAGGTTCCGATAAGCGCTAGCAGATCGGCGCCGCTAGCCAGCTTTCTACGTGAATACGCCCTTATTGCGAAATTTCTAAAACGGCAAAACCTATTAACACTCAATCTAACACAATCATCGAACCCACTCACGGTCAATGAAGCACTGCTCTATTAATATTGTAATTACACTTGACCTAAGCTTACCTAAGCACGCCTAATTAACACAAAATCCTGAAATATATAAATTGCCGTCGAGTTGCCTCTCCTGCTCGTAATTTTATCGTAATTACACCTGATCGTGATCGCAATGTAAATCTTATAATTTGATTCTAATTTTATTTAAATGCGAAAGGGTTGAGTTAAGGGGCTCCCCCATGCACACTAGCGCCACTTTAGTAAAAAAATCAGAACGCGTTAAATACACAATTAATATAAAATCTGATTGACAAAATCAATCAAGGTGGAATACACCGAAGCTAAAACTAAAACCGTTACCACGCATTCAGTACATCCTTCTGAACCCCCACATTGAGTTTTTAGGACCTTTTCTGTATAATAGACTCAACAAGAAACTAAACTTCTGTAGTTTAAATTATAGGAAATGTTTTCTTGTAATATCGGATTATTTAGCGATACTTAATTACACGGACACAGAAAAACTTCTAGAAGTCCTGGTTTGATTATGTTATTCCCTCGTATCTAATTATTGTAGGTACGTATGTGTTTACTTAATTTAGTTTTAATGTTTTTTTTGTGCCAATTTTATTATTCTTTTAGTTGTTAATAGATTTCTTTTATTTTATAACTTTTAGTGTCCTAGTTAATTTGTGCTAAGTGATGGCCTGAAACACAGGTTTAAATAAACTTAGATCGGGCAGGTCGCTAACAAACATTTGAATTCCATTAATTCGTTATCGTTTCAAGCAACTGTTAAATATATTTTAGTTATAGTTTACTTTTATGCACTAATCATACCATTGTTTGAGAAATAACAGTACTGCACATATATGTACATTTTTGTAAAAAAAAAACAAATAAATTATTCTTATTCTTTTTGAATTTTTTTATCGGTTTTCATCATCTGCCGAGCCTTTTCCCAACTATGGGGTCGGCTTCCAGTCTTACCGGATGCAGCTGAATACCAGTATTTTACAGGGAGCGACTGACCTCCACAACCCTGTTAGTACTGGCTAATACGATACCCCTTGCTAGATAGTTGTCAGACTTTTTGGGCCACTGACTACCAGTAACGTTTAAACTGTAGAACAAGTAGTTAAAACTTTTTTATTTAAATGGTTTATGTATGTAATGATAATGTTTGATATTGTATTTAAAATAGTACTGATTCCTCGATGATTTTGAACAGAACATGCTGTAATAGCGCTCCTGCTCTTTTTCTCGCTCTAGAAAATGACGGTTCTGAGCAACGGATACGGATAGAAGCAGAGAAAAATGGAATAAAGTGCTGCTAGATGAGGCGCAACCCTAAGACATAGTCATTTGAATTCTACTGATAAAGGATGTTTTCAAACAAATATAATGCGCAACGACAAATTATGGACAATTCAGCGCAACATTATGCATGCACACAATTTATTATTTGTTACATTTAATTATCATGTACATTTATTTTAATAAAACCACATTTCACTCAACTATATTTATGTAAACTGAAGCTTTTATATTCATTTATGAAGTTGTTTCTTTGATTGGTGAAACAATATTTTAAATATGTATGTGTATATTCGAAGTCCAGCTTTTATTTATTCAACTCGGTTATTGGGTCAGATTGTAAGAGAATATTTAATTATAAAATGTTGGGGTTTCACACTAATTGAGGAAATTTATTAAAAATACTGTTAAATGGAGTTTGCATAATTGATTAATTTATGAAAGAAAATATGAAATCTCTCGTTTGATGTCGTCGTTGTCTATCTATCTCGTTTCATTGCCTCTTTGGTTTTGTTGAGGCAAACTCTACGATAAGTGGCAAAATGTTGGTGTAGGTACTATTGGGGACACCTCTACCTAACACATAAGAGATTACAGGCGCGATATTAAGCTTATGAAAAACATAAGATTTTCTCCAAAGAAAACTAATGAAATGATAACTATCAAAAACCAAAACAATGTTACAATCAGCAATAGGAATATAATTATCTATGGAGGGTGTTAATTGGCATAAATTAAACGTGAAACAAATTAATACACTGACGCGTGGTTTATTTTTAGACCTTAATGACTTCGTAATAAAGACGAAAATAGAATCACTTCATCATCATGCTCCTACCTTTATCCCACGTTACTTGGGGTCGGCCAAACACGTTTTCTTATTCCATTATCTTCTGTTAACTGTCAAAACATGATATTCATTTACGGCCATTTTCAATAACTTACTGTTCGGTTTCGGTAGGTTGCTATCTCTGTCTGTTTGACATTTTGCTTACGGACAGTTAGAAATAAAACGTCACAGAAAATCTTTCTTTGATTTTTCTGTGAATCAACTGACAGGTAGGTGACGCGGCAGGCGGTTCTCCCGACATTTTAAATGTTCTCCAGACTCCCGACATAACTCAGTATCTCCAGACAAACAGCTTCTGGGAAATTTTCAATTTTTCTCCAGATATTTTGGCAGCCTTCCGATCGGGCAACCCTATTTCTATCCCTCACACAATCCTTCTAACTTTTCTCCGGTCTTTCTCTCCCTCTCCATCCATCAACATTTATATAGACATCACCATTCACCACAAAAAAATAAATAAGTAGAGCAATATTTATCTACTTAATTTTAAGATTGTATTTGTATGTGGTCTATGGGTAGTAATTTATGCATTGTCGATTTATCGTATTTACGTCACATTCACACCGCTTCATCGTGCTAGTGACTCGAGTTATCCGTCACAGACTTATGACTTCGATAAACTGTCAATTACAAACACAAATATGTACATCACTAATTAATCTATTAATCTGTTATTAGGTACTGACAGTCCTAATCCGCAGCAAACCGGATCGAACCAGTTTCAACTTGACCGCGGTCACTCAGACCGCTTCAAGAATTTGCGTTCGAACTTCGAATGTGGCATTTACAGGGAATCTCATGAATATTTTGAATAACGACAGCATTTATCTCGTCTATTCGCTTGTTTTATTAGGTATTTATTTATTTTTATTGGCGTCTTCGTTTTGTTTGATTTTCCCAGTGTTGTGAAAAGATCTTTTGTCTTCAATGACGCTGGTTTTAGGAATGTTCGGAATGAATAGTGAAAGTTTAAAAGGATGTTATTGATGGTTTAAAGGCAATTGAAAAGCATGTGGGGCAAACTATTTGTTTAACGAATGGTGCAGTCGTTCTTTTTTAAATACAATGGAAATGA
The DNA here is from genome assembly GCA_941918905.2 of Xestia sexstrigata. Taxonomy (NCBI): domain Eukaryota; kingdom Metazoa; phylum Arthropoda; class Insecta; order Lepidoptera; family Noctuidae; genus Xestia; species Xestia sexstrigata. The sequence continues at coordinate 15,603,172 of OW799223.2, forward strand.
ATTTAAATAAACATCATTTGCAATTTCCACCTTTGAAATGTATGAAAATATGTATCGAATAACACAAGACTTGGGAGATTGTATTTAATTATAAATACAATCTCCCAAGTCTTGTATACTTACATAAAATATACTGTCATGTGTGGCGGTGCTTATTAAAGCAATATTTTTGACTTGTATGGTTATTATAAAGGCCTCAGGAATGCTGACTTATAAAATTGAAGATAAAATATAATTACCTATTGTGTAAATAAACTTGTTTTTTTGGTCGCAAATAAATGTTTTATTTCTTTAATGTTTATTTGTTTGCGAAGCAAATAGAATTTTTGTTTGAGAAAAAAAGCTGTGTTACATGTTAGTTAGTCATTGAATTCTACTAAACTACAGAAAAGTTTATATGTAATAGAAAATTGTTTTAATATCAAAATAGTTTTCTTTTATTTTCACAAATAGGTCATGTAGTTAACAAAAGTATCAATTATAAAGAAAATGATTTACAAAAAAACATGTTCGCTTATTATTTTGACCATGTAAGTAATACAAAACACGAAGTTCCCAAATCAACAAGAAATAAACGAAAATAAAACGCTTTTTTTTAAAAAAAAAGCCTGTTATTTTTAAGTCTTTCTGTTGTCTGTCGGTAAAATGGAAAGACGCATTATTGAAAAATATCAGACATTCCCATTTTTATTCTGTTACTTTACACAACAGAGTACGAGGAATAATTTGCAAAAACCGCTTTATGCTTTTGTGCCCACTTCATAATGGACAAGTTGCATAATGCATGAGCTTTCGAAATTCTTTTCGTGTACATTACAATGTATGTATACAGAAGTATTATACATAATTTGACGTATACAAGGGTAGTCGTAAATAAAAATTGTGTACTTATAAATAGCTGTATGTTTTATATAAAATGTTTTCGCGCACGATCTATAATTTTTAGGGTTCCGTGTTACAAATGGTGAAAACTAAACCGAATTTATTCCATGTGTCTGGTGTTAGTCTTAACCCAGTCCGTATTTCGAAGAGTTGTTTTTTTTACTGTATGGACAATAGCTATTTTCACATAATGCAACGTGTAACCTTTATATAGCCTATCATAGCTTTAAGTAAATTATAATTGTATTATAAAACTATAAAAAATGCCTAACAATTGTCACAGGTGAAAACCTAGTTTGGGAGTTATGGGACCTATCTGCTGTGGAACATAATGTTTGTATGTTGTATCTTAAGATATCTATAACAACGTCGTCGCTGTATTGAAATTAAGAATTTTATTATTTCCTTTTCAGTCTATCATTACTGACAGGACTATTGTCGCCAATAAGCCTGACATAGTGATGATAGACGGATCAGCGCGCCGCGTAATGATAATCAATGTTACCATTCCGCATGACGAGAACCTCGTGAAAGCTGAGAAAGAGAAACAAGTAAAATATCTGGACTTGGCACACGAGGTTCGCGACATGTGGAATGTGAACTCGGCTATCATTGTGCCGATTGTCGTGATGACCAATGGCCTTATGGGCAAATAATAGTACATTATGGTACAAGTGTGTAATGTTGGTGATTACCGCTGAGACCCGAGCCGTCAGGTGTACGACGTTTTTCAACACACTTGTGAAGAAAATAATACAAAAAAATCATTTAGATAATTGATATTTGTCCTTGGAGTTTTCAGGTAGTAAACTTTCCATAACGTTAAGGGCTTCACATCTTATATCGGGCGGTGTACAACATAATAGTACATTATGGTACAAGTGTGTAATGTTGGTGATTACCGCTCTGAGGCGCGATTGAATTCAGGGAGCGGTAATCAACACACGTGTGTCACACGACGTTTTTCAACACTAGTGAAGAAAATAATACAAAAAAAAAAACATTTTATTTAGTAGATAATAGATATTTGTCCTTGGAATTTTCAGGTAGTAAACTTTCCATAACGTTAAGGGCTCCACATCTTATAACGGGCGGTGTACAACATAAATAATTTTCATCATAACTGGAACTTGTAGACATTTTTTATTCATTAATAACTATAATTTCAACAGTGAAAACGAGTAAAATGAAAAGTTTTTCGCATTGGCGGGAAAATTTAATCAGTTTTCCTATGCGCGCGCATCTAACAATGGTGTTCGGCCATAGACTAAAATAATGAGGTTTGTTTTTTTGGCTTTTCGCGGATTGCGAATCCACGTACAAAATGGGGAATTCAAAGTTTTCTATAATACAGAGAAAACAAAAGTTACATTTCAGTGAAATGAGCAAGCAATAGGTACATTAATTTATTTGTACTATTGAACACGATTTTTTTTATATAGACACTTTTGTACTAACAAAGCAACAAGCACCTCAACCAAAAAAAAAAAACCCTATAACTCACTTGTGAATAATAGTAATGAAAAACTCACAGTTTGATTATAGGTGTCATTATGTGCCTAATTGCGGTGAAATTAGAGCCATTTTATGAGCAAGTGTGTTGAAAAGAATTTTATTATTGTTATTATAATGGTTTTAGTTGTACTGAAACGTAAATACACGACTCCAACTCCACTTTACTAGTAGTAAGTATAAGTTTAAAACCACAAACAGAAAGATAGTATTGGTTTAATTAAGTAATAGCTAATTAATTAGTTCTTATTCTGAAAAATATTGAAGTCTCTGTATTTTTAAATCTTTTCAGAATGGTTATAAAAGAAACATTGAATCAACAGACATCACTTTGTGGATTAAAGATTTTATTTTTACTTTGTGTAAAAACGTCTTCCCCACGAAGATTCTAGAAAGCTAGACTAGGCTCGATTAGTGCTGGATTATGTACTAATATATAAAAATCTTGTGTCACAGTGTTTGTTATCGAACTCCTACGAAACGGCTTGGCCGATTTTTTTGTGTATTTTTGGTAGATCTGAGAATAGGTCGTAGAATTTTTTTAGATCTCACACATTCACATCAAAAAGTTTAGTGTTCATTTCATTTTAAATTTTTAGCCATTAAGTGACTTTTGTTTGTCACATACATATACTTCCTTTTACCATTGATATATTGTGTTGATAATACTGGGTTGTGGACGTCAGATTGTCGCTCCATGTAAAATACTGGCATTCGGTTAGACAGGAAGCCGACCCCAACATAGCTGGGCAGATAATGATGACCGTTTCGTGGTAGCCAATTGTTTACTCTATGCTTTATACTAATATTAAACACTATCATGTACAAACGTACAATAGATGATATAACAATTACAAGTTGTTTTCTATTTGTGTCGTAGAAAGTGACATCAACAATGTTGTTTACTCTATGGTGTAATTCCGAATGTCGTTTCAGTCCGTGGAAATATAAATAAATCTATAAATAACTTCCTTTTATTCGTCATGGTCATCTTAATATGCCTAAACTTTTCCTAACTATGTTGGGGTCGGCTTCCAGTCTAATCAAATGCATATAAATACCAGTATTTTACATGGAGCGACTGCCTATCTGATCTCCACAACCCAGTTACCACTGGGTAGTCAAATACCTCTTGGTAAGGCTGGTTGTCAAAGATCTACAAATGTTTTGTTCGTCATGATGATAATGGTTGGATTGGCTTCTACTAGATGTCTGCCACATCTACAGCGACGGTAGTGGCTTCGGCCAGGTCCCCCAAGAGCTGGTGCTGGAGCAGGACGAGACAACTGGGACATTATTTGTGATGAGGCCCCACAGCCACATTTTGTTTCATTGGATTACTCCCTCTTAGGGTTCTTACAGACGAGCGGCACGTTGCCAACGGCAGATAAACTGCAGCCGTCGCCACCTGTCGACGGCTGCCGTCGATGCGCCGGGCGGCAGCCGCCGAAGCGTCGACGACTGCCGTCGACAGGTGGCGACGGCTGCAGTTAATCTGCAGTTGGCAACGTGCTGCTCGTCTGTAAGAACCCTTAGATAAGTTAAAACTACTAGCTTCCATAGTTATGTTCATTAATTTTGATTGGTGCTCTTCAGTCCTATTATTAAAACTCAGTTAACAACCAACACAAGGAAATTAAACTGTAGCACATATACATTGATATCTCCACTCGGTCACAAGCAGATAAAAAGTAAAAGAAAATAAAATTAACGGGGTAAAATAAAAAAAATGGCAAATATGATCATCAAAATATACAAGGTGTAAACGAACCGTCACGAACCCGTCAACCAAGCATTCTGAATGTACATCAAACCCAGTAACTTTGCGGGAAAACTATTGCTGGGAAAAAACTTTTTTTTGGCGTTTAAAGTCTCGTTTTACGGTAGGTCTCGATGTAACGCACTCAAAAAAATATGCTGATGGATGCATTGAATAGTACAGGGGAAAATTATAAATTTAAATAAGGTATTTAAAGTAAAGTTATAACATTAAAATCTTGAAAAAAAGCTGGAACTTTGACTTCCAATATTTCCGTAACTAGAAATTTACCAGGTATGGTCTAGAACAAAAAAAAATCATATTGACGGCTTCGTTAAAGGTCTTTTTACATCCATTATTTATTTAAATATCAATTAATTACAATCATCATTGACTTCTATATTGAACTTAAGAGATAGAATTAAATGACCATACCGACAATGCCTATCATTTTCAGAAATATGTAAATCAGAGAGGATCCCAAAATAACCACTAGAACCAGTAGGTATGCCTAGATTTCCCCGAAATTACACCTACAGAATTTAAGGGGTCACACTATTATTCAAGAGCCTAGCCATTCTAGTAGGAGCAATATCAACTAAGATCCAAATGACGCAATATTGCTCAAGTAATTAAAACTTTATAAGTTTCTGGAACATTGTAGTAACAAATAATTCTGAGCCTTATAACTACTGTTTAAACTTGCTGGTCTAATAACGGTGAATGTTTATATTATAATTCTACACATATTTTGTTGGTTTTGAAGCTTAATTTAGTATACTTAATTGGTTTTATAATGTTTCCAGTTCCTACAGCTATAACTCTGACGGTCAGACCTTTTCTTCGTGGTCATTTTGGCCAGGATTTTTTTTCTAGTTTATAGAATGTGTGGAATATTTGGTTTTAGGACCAGTACCAGGGTATCAGTCTTTACATGAAGTTGGCTTTCATCGTCAGTACCCTCCATGGGCAAGTTAGCTAGCGTCATCCCACAGCTGGGAAATGGCCTCTCCCAGTGACTTCCAGTTGTTACTATCCAGGGCTAATGTGGACCATTGACCATTTGACTTGACTTTTATAAATCATGAACTGTCCACCCGACCGATTCGGTCGGGACGCCATTGTTCAACTATTGTGTCTACTTCGTGGACAGATCAAGGGAATCTAACATCAGTTTCACAAATTGCCAAATCAGAGCTACATAAAGGCTGTAAAAAACCTCTTAACGAAGCCAAAAGGCACTTCTCTCCCCGTCATTGCGATCAGTTTATTGTTCTACATCATACCTGGGAACCTTCTAGTTACGGAGATATTGGGGTCAGGGTTCCAACTTTTTGACAAGTTTTTTTTTAATTACAAGTTTGTAACATTTTTACAACACCTCCACGACCTCCGTTCACTCCATGCATCAGCTTCTACCACAAAACATGATTTTTCACCCCAAAAAAAAAAATTGTTTCCCAGCAATAATTTTTGCGTAAAGTTACTTAGTTTGATGTACAGAATGCTTGGTTGAGGACTTCGTGATGAGGTTGTTTATACCCTGTATATGATTGCCATTACCTTCTCAAATAAGAATGAACACTAAAAAACAAATGCAAGGAAGTTCCTGAATCTATTACTAATTTGTAAACAAACACACAATAACAAAAGTAATTTAACAAAATAGCTTGTAAAATGCCACAACTAATAACTAGAAATTCCTCCATCCGACATATTGGTCAGCCCGATCCAATCGTGCCCCATCTAGATGGTCCGTCAGACGCACGTCTGTGGCCGGTCAGTTCACTAATCCGACAGCTGAATTGTGGCCAGTCTGGTGACGTAGTACTTACAGATCAGTCTGGTATAGTAAAAGTTTGGAGAAGAAACTGTCTGTCTGTGTGTGAAGAAGTTTTCCGTTTAAGATTTTTCGGTCAATGAAAGAATTACGACCTTTCGTTAACATCATTCTGACATTTTCTATTCACTTAAAAAATGCCAATTTCTGTATCTGATACCAAACAGGACCTTTGACATCAGTCCGCAACGATTTCTTTCATAAGACGGGGGCAAAGTGGCTACTTATCCTAACTTAAAGGATAAAAGGGTGCTACGTGCTTCAAAAACAGCCATTTTACGAAGATTTCGCATAAAATGACCTCTAAAGGGAAGTTCGCGCTCATCACATTAAATTATTAAGATTGTTAAGCTTATGATATTTTTTGGATATTTTCTGGGAGTTTGTTTCGTGTAAGGCTTCGTTCCCACTTTGTCGTGACAACAGATAATCGTGTAGTTTAAGTGTCGTGGCTTGTGTATTTAAATGGAGGTGTTCACATAATAGGACGACGCGATTACTATTGTCCACGACTTTTGCCAACTAAAAACCAACGATAATCGTCACGACATAGTGGGAACGCGGCCTTACGCTCAGTTTTTTTGTATGTCCTGTGTGTCATTAAAGCAAAATAATAAGTGGAAATCTACGGACAGCGATATCACAACTCATTCCACAAAAATGACTGCCTTGTAGTTGGTCTAGAGGTCGCTAGCGCGCAAAGTATTATTGGGTTTTTCCATCAGGAATTTCTCAGTATCAGCGTAGAGGAGGCCGCGGGGGACACGGGCTCGGTCTTCGAATTTTTGGTTCTAGAACATGCCGGTTTCCTCACGATGTTTTCCTTCACCGTTTTGAGAGCTGGGTGATGAAATAATTAAACAAAGTGTATTACTTTGTATAATTATTTCATCACCCAGCTGCCTGCCTGGGTTCGAAACTACGACTTACTGTGCGTACGTCGTGGCTGCCAACACTGGGTCATCGCTGCTCTCCAAAATCAAAAGTAATTTATTAAAATTTGGCTAAAATCAACAGACAGTCCCCCAAAACACCCGTCCTTCGGCAAATCCTAGTGTTTTATCTGGGAAGAAGAAGTAGCAGAACAAACTCCCCAGCAACACATCTAGGTTAGAGATTAGGTTAGAAACAAAGTCGCGGGACACAGTTAGTTCTATGTATAATAAATCGAAATGCCTTCTGCTAGTAATTAAAGCTATCTTATTGCACGAACAAGGAAAAATAAAACATCCTTAAAGGGATTTTTCGTGGAAATGAAGTCAACGCCTTAAATGCCTAACTCACTCTATGAACGCCGCGAGGCCGCGACCAAGGAGGCGGCGTACGAATGTTGCTGGCCGGTGCTGCGGCACTATGTTTTTTACTTTTCATGGTGTCTGTCACTTCTTACGATAAATTTTTCATGTCGTGTTCTATGATATTCTAATAAACAGATATTTTATACACCTACAAAACTACCGAAAAAAGTGTGCCGCGGGGCAGAGCCAGCTCACATACACGCAGTGACGCAGAATAAAGGCAAAACGTTTTCGTGTGTTCACGATTGCGGGCTCACAACATATCTGTTTAATAGAATATCATTGGTCGTGTTATAATATATTTTCATAATTTCGTGTGATAAAAATAGTTTCCAACGTCATTGTAAAGTTTGTAAATTGAAATTTTCATATAAATAGTTTTCACCTAACTCGAGTTTTTATTCCTGCTCTCTAATCAACTATCGCCCCGGTTGCTCAGCACCTTCCATATATTGAGAGGCCTGCTATTCGCGCCTTTATTGGTGACTCCGACGTGATGTTCCACAGGGGTCTCCAATGAAGACGCGAAAACAAAAAAAAAACAAAAAAAAAACTTATTTTCCCACTAGAAAGTACCTTTTGAAATAGCATTCATCTTTCCCATAAATTCTTCAAACGATTGACAAAGAGGAGGAAAGCTTTTTATGTAAATTTATTATTTGTTATAACGAGTTTATTTACCACTAAAAGGTTTTTTAACGGTGTTGGTATTTATTTTATTTTATCTGATATAAAGGGTGTAAAACACCTCTTAACGAAGCCGAAATGTACTTGTTTTCCCCGTCATTGCGATAATTTTTTTGTTCTACACCATACCTGGGAACCTTCTAGTTTCGGAGATATTGGGGGTCAAAGTTCCAACTTTTTGACAAGTTTTTTTTTTTAATACAATTTTTTAATGTAAGATTTTTACTTCCACGACCCTCGTACTATTCAAACCATCCATCAGCACAATGTTTTGAGTTCGTTACATTGAGTTCTACCACAAAACATGATTTTTCACCCAAAAAAGAGTCGTTTCCCAGCAATATTTTTTGCGTAAAGTTACTTAGTTTGATGTACAGAATGCTTGGTTGACGGCTTCGTGATGAGGTTGTTTACACCCTGTAGAACGGCCGTGTCTTCCATGTTTTATTACATATTATTTAAACAGTTCTTCAGTAAGGTCAGGTGCGTAGCACTCGCAACCGGCGTGCGTGTATGACTAGATGTATGGCGACGAGGCAAAAGGGGTATGTAATAATTGTAGCAGGTGGTGTTATGTGGTTTCTGCCTACCCCTATGGGAAAAAGGCGTGAATTTATGTATGTATGTATTTAAACATCTGCTTCGAAGGCTGGACAAAACACTCAAATCTGAAAAAAAATAATTTGTGTTTCCATGTGTATGTCTGGAGAAGACCAAAGAAACGATGGATGTATTGTGTAAAAGATGATGCAATACTAACTTTACTTTATTTTTGGCTGTTTTATTTATTTTTGTTGTTTTTTTTGTATTTTGGCTGTTAGCCGTGTGGTATCCTACAGAGTAGAATAGAACCAACCCATTACACTCACGGGTGTCGTATAAGGCGACTAATGTCTGAGGCAGAACACCTTGTGCCTCCGTAGACTAGAGAATGGGCAGCAGCGTTTTCTGTTAGTCTTTCATCACTGCGATCTCCAATCCGCCTGCCAAGCGTGGAGATTACGGCAAATTCCTCCCATCATGGGAGAGGCTTATGTCCAGCAGTGGACGTTATGGGCTGTTGTTGTTGTTGTTGTTTTATTAACCTGGCTGTTTTATTAATATTAAACTAGGTTTTTTGTTACTTTGGATTAGCGTGCGTATGTTTATATCATGTTTATTTAATAATATGCGTCCTAAATAAACATTTATTTATATTTTCGTAGAGAGGTATGGAAGAAGAATACATGCTGCACTGATCCTAAATAATCCTAATTGATTTAGGATAAGGGCATTTATTAAACTGCCTCATTGGTATAGTGGTCGCAAGCGCGACTGCTTAGCAAGAGGACCTGGGTTCGATTCCCGGGTCGATCAAAGTGTTATTGGGTTTTTCCATCCGGATTTTTTCATTAGCAGCCATGGAGTGTGGATCTGTGCGCGGTTGATAGCAATAGGCTCGACCCTATTAAATGGGACTTACGAAATGTCGGTATACTATTAGGTACACCTCTGCCTAACCCTTCAGGGATTACAGGCGTGATGATATGTTATGTTATAATCATTAATGACCGCGCTGGTCAGGTTTCTATCCTAATTGAACGTCAGGCATGTGTCAATATGATCTATAATGCTACAGTCATCTTAGCTATTCTCAAGTGTATTGTGGTTAGCTTAGAACCTAACCAGGCGTTTGTGGTTATCTTAGAACCTCACCAGGCGTAACAATCTGTGTGGCAAGTGCTACGAGCTCCGACGATCTCTAATAGGGGAGGAAACCGGGAGGTAACCTTGTTTGCGCGCAATTTAGGTGATAACAGCAGTCGACATATGAAGTGACTGAAGATCTTACTGTAAGTAACTTCATCTCAGTTTTGTCGTAAATTTGAAAAAATAACACTATTATAAAGTTTAAGATGTAATCTGTAACAATCTACTTGATGTTGTAAGTTAGTTCAAGTACGATATTGTTATTTAGGAGGAATCAATAGACTCCCAAAATACAGGCATTCTTTGCCTAGCTTGGGATTCTAAGGTCTCAATTAAAACATACACGCCATAAAAAGGTGGTCCGCTCAATCAAATACAGGCGCGATTTTTTAGTACCATTACTTAAGAAAAATAAATACAGACTGCGCTCGCAACAGGGTGTTTCTAACGGTATGCGTCGAATGAATAATATTTGTATTTATAAGTATCAAATGTCATAAATACCGACCTATGATTTTTTTACGAATGTTGAGTAGTCATTGGATACATAGAGTGTTCTAAACCACTCATGCATAAAAGTGTTTCCGATTGTTTAAATAACAAAATCTAATACAATAATACTACATTGTTTTCAACTCCGGTCCTACGTTTATAACAGTAAGTACGATCTGATAATTATGATCACATGATGACGTGACGTCTGTGCTGTACAACCTTTGAACCATTTCCGGATAGTAACTTGTCACTTACAGGCACAGATAGTCTTTAAAACCCTTCTTCAACTTTAAATTAGGGCTAAAGAAATCATAATAACGGAATTACATAAAAGATTCCAAAATCTCGGAGACTTTTTGAGGTCTACGTTTAACACTGTGATACTTTGTGCCATTTTATGCCAGTCGGTGCCATTTGTAGGTAAAATTACTTCCAGTAACGTTAAGGCGATTACGGATAAAAATTAACTGTCCAGATTAACCGGACCACTGACTATTTGAGGTGTGAATGTTTTACACAAAAGTTTTTGGGTTTGAAAGCGCTTTCTTTGCAGATTCTTTTGTGAAACAGTGAAATAAATTTTCTGGTCTAATTATGTTTAGGAAAAAATGTAAATCAATGAATATTTCGGCTAATGATAATTACATATTTTTTGGTTAATTACACATTCGGATATAATTTGGTAATTTTTAGGGTACCCGAAAGTTCGGGACCCTATTATTAAGCTGTCAGTGTAATAGGTAGACAGTTGAAATTTTCAGAAAATGTGTATTACTGTTGCCGCTATATCATATATAAATTAAATGGTACGAAACCCTTCATGCGCGAGTCCGTCTTTCACTTGGCCGGTTTTTTTCCATTGTCCCAAGCCAAGATGTTTAAAAAAATCAACGTTATAACTACCCAAGGATTTTTCTCAATACGTATACAGACACAAAAATGTCACTTCTTCCACAATAATCCAGACGCTCCTGACACTTCAGGGAAAACATTGCTTCGCTCATAATTAGCTTAGCCAATCAGCAACGAGCGTCAGACTCAACTGGCGACGTCACGGGTAATTTGACAAGGGTAACCCCACAGGGGGTGTTCACACATTGAATTGTATTAAAAGTGTGGACATTTGAAATGTTTTAATTATATTTTTGTCACAAGCTGATCTGACAGATATTGCTCTGCCCTAATTTTGTAGATTTCAATTTCTTCCGGGATTTTACAATTTTTCGCAACTGTTTCAATTTGTCTTTGCCTGAAATTCCTATTTGGACTATTTCGAACTTTAAAAAATGAACAAGACGGTTCAGCCTTTTAAAATGGGTGTGCTTATCAGTATTTAATTTAAATAATTAGTCATATTCTTATTACATTATTGATGGTTTTGTTTATTTAAAAAATATTATTTGGAGTAACCTTTATTTATTGAAATTAACCTTTACGGCAGACTGTGGCCTATATTATTAAATTACTTAAGTTATTTAAATATTTAAAACCACTTCAAAGGTGATATAATTATTTAAAAGTCAATTACTTGAAAAAATAAGAAAACAAAAGAAAATCAGGCCATACTTCCAAAGAAATCGGATTGGACAAATAAAGCAGTGATTTTTTTATAAATGTACGAGAAATATGAATACGTGAGCTCTTGATTTTTATTTTTTTTTTCTATCTTGTTAATGAAAGGTTAAGGTGCCGAATTTATACGTCAATGATAATTTTATCAAATCATATTACACATGGATCACGCGCGAATATCTGACAAACTGACCAATTTGTTATTTTTCTTCTATTTTCAAGCGTAGTTTCTCTCACGTCAGATTATTTATTAACCCATATATCACAAACATACAAAATTATTAATTATAAAACTTTATCAACCTGTATTTTGTACATCTTTCAAAACTCTCGTAGCCGCGTAGCGGCGTAGCACCACCGTAGCAAACTTCGTAGAGGCATCTACGATTTTCTTGCTGAACCAATCAGTGTGATGTAATTATTAATATATAATTTAAGATTAAATACTATACTGGACTGATTACAATCAAAACTGGTAATCGGTCAAAAGCAGTTATGACTAAACATTTTTAATTTTATATGGCTAATAAACCCGTTTTTACGAAACGCCGTGTACAGTCCAAAGAATATTAACATGCTTTCCGAGGCACAAAGAAAAGTCGGTATGTCAAATCAATCGGTATGTTTAATCATATAACCATCCACGGACCAACCTAGGCAAGCGTAGCTTACCCTGAAGATCGACCCGAGCTCCTCAAAATCTGGATTCAAGATTCAGCAATTTGATTTAACAACCAACCTACCAACCAACCTGTTTGAAATGATAGTAATAGTATATTTGGTCTTGTGACACAAGCCCAAAGAAACGATGGATGGACTGCGTGAAGGAGGATATGGCTAGAAAGAAGGTGACTGCTGAGATGACGAGAAATAGAGAGGTATGGAAGAAGAAGACATGCTGCGCCGACCTTCGTCAGAACGGAATCGAATGTAATAAACGAAAGAAGACTTGTTACATCATGATTTAATATAATTTCCTCTCCCTTGAAATATCGAGTTACTTTTATATGGGTACTTCGTTTGCCGTGATTTCTTGACGCGTTTTATTTAGGTACATTTTTTATTTTAACTGCCTTTCTGGTCTAGTGGTCATGTACGCGATTGCTAAGTATGAGGTCAAAGTGTTATTGGGTTTTTCCAACAAAAAAATCTCAGTAGCAGCTACTGAGTCTGGATTTGCACCCGGTTGATGGCAATAGGCTCGCCCCCTATTACATGGGACTTGAACATAACTGACGAACGTGGGTGTACTGTTAGGTACACCTCTGCCTAGCCCTTTGGGGATTACAGGCGTGATGTCATATTATGTTTTAATTTAAAATAATGTCTCACGTCTATCTATCTTTTAAGAATCGTCATACACTCTTATATCAAGGTTTTTTTAATGATAAACTACGATTCGTTTTGATGGTAACCAATTAATGGTCTAAGAAAGTTAAACGTTTGCTAATGAGCACTCTAACAGTTTTCTTTTTTCAAAGAGATCTTATTTAGTTTGACTTTTAATAAACAGCTGCTGTTGGTACCTACAAATGGAAATCGCATATCAAAACATCAAGCCTGTAATCCCCGAAGAGTTAGGCAGACGTGTACCTAGTAAGTAAAGCAGAGCAGTAAGTTGAGCAGCGGTGGCCCAGTGGTGGCGGCCCCGACTTACGAACAGTAAGTCGTGGGTTCGAACCCAGACAGGCGCATTACTTTGTGTAATTTATTTCATCACCACTGCTCTCAAAACGGCGAAGGAAAACATCGTGAGGAAACCTGAATTGATATTTGGAGGATTTTTTTTTCGGTAACTTATTTTTTTTTTTTTTTTAATTATTAGATTATCGATAATTATGTAATATTTTGTGTTTTGAGAGCAGCGGTGGCCCAGTGGTGGCGGCCCCGACTTACGAACGGTACGAGTACGAGTTACGAACAGTAGAACCCAGACAGACGCATTACTTTGTGTAATTTATTTCATCACCACTGCTCTCAAAACGGTGAAGGAAAACATCGTGAGGAAACCGGCATGTCCTAGAACCAAAAATTCGAAGACATGTGATCTACCAATCCGCACTGGGCCCGCGTGGTGCATTATAGCCCATTCCCTCTCATTGAGAGGAGGCCGTGTCTCAGCAGTGGGAACATTATAGGGTGATGATGATGATGTATCTAGTAATGCACCTACAAATTTGCCAGCAATATTTAAGTCCCGTGTATAAGAGGTGAGTTTATTGCCATCAACTGGGCACAAATCTTCACTTCGCACTAATCCTGAGAAATTCCTGATGATAAAGACTACCGTACGTATACGAGAAAACATCTTAAAATTAACCAAAAACCTGGAATTTGGACCTATTACCTTTCTAACAAAAAGTCCAACGGTTTACTCATAGTCTTAAATCTACCTGTTACCACTAAACGGATTATGTAAAGCGGGAAATTTAACTTTCAGGGGCTTTTAATGAATATTTTAAGAGGTCAATTGATACTAACACGGACCTGTTCTTGAAACAGTGAGTACAGAATTATTTATTAAATAAAAAGGTTACAATTGTTAATGTAACTTTTTTATTGGCATTTATCATGTGTAACCTTTTCAACAAAACTTGACGTTACCTTTGTATTAAACGAGTAGCTTATTAAGGCTGACTTTTTGTAAACATTATTTACCTATTGAAATCAAATGTCATTTAATCAATTTTATAGGCTGATAATCAGCACTTTTTAACCTCCAAATTTAAAAGAGACCTCCTAGTGTTTTAGCTGGGAGGCTTAAAAGAAGAAGCGGCACAAACTCCCAGCAAAGTCTAGAAGAATTTATGTTAAAAAAAGAAATCCGTTTTGACTCCTTTGTTTTCCTTTTACCGCTAGCTATTTAGTTCGGTTGCATGATGTTTGAGCAAAAAATGTTCTATAGGAATTCTCCTATTGAACATTTTTTTTGCATTTAAATCTCAGGCCAGCCAAGTTATTAGCTAGATTTAACATTAACCTGTGGAACCTGGCTCCTGCGTTCTAGACGATCATGTTAAAATAAGTCCGTCTAAGTATTCGATAATTTAAAAAACGTAAATCTTATGCTTCATTTGGGTGTAAACGACATTATTTTAATTCAGTTAAACTTAAATTAACAAAATATATCATTCGACGCTTGTTGATATTTTCAGAACCTATCCTTTTTCTTTTTTGTGAAACCTGCCAGCCATTACAGCATTCTATTTTCAAAAAAGTATTCGTTACAGATAGCAATTATTTTTTAAAACGGTTGTTAGTTTCATCGTTGTTATTGTTACAAACGAGCGCCACAGAAACTATTTTGACACAATACGAAATAGTAATCGAAGAAATATTGAGAAATAATTTGACAATACACTACGTGATCGAAGCATCAAAGGTACAACAACACGATTATCTAGACAGGATATTAAAGAATATTGATCTATCCGAATACCCAAATTGTTGAGAAATCTAAAATGATGTCTCGTATATATGAATATAAGATCAATATTTTATTATTTATTTTTTAATTAGGCCAATAAAAGGCACTATAACGGTCAAACTTTAACACAAAGAAATTAAAACTAATTCCAATGAAATAAATTAACCTTCTTTGCTGTTAATGAAATAATGTATACGAATGTTTTCACCCATAGCTATTTTATTTATGGTATCTTTATTTCACATGACAATACGAATATTATTTTTTAAACTAAGGGTCGATTAAAATCAAAGTCAAATTAACACGATCCTCCTAAAATAAAAACGACGGTCAATGTTATTCGATCCCAAATATGTAGTTAAAGGCAAATAAAAACTTTTAGCTTCTATAAAAAAACCCAACGAAACGATATGATTAAATTATTTTCATTTATAGACTAAACAAAAAAATGGTTAATTTTTATTTTTCCGATCCACATAAAAATACCATTATAATTATTCACGTTCCCACGGAAAAATCGTAATAAATAAATAAAAAAACACGTCAAAAATCCCAAATAATTTGAATAAAGAATAAATACTAATCACCTACCTTGATTCGTAGTAGAAGGAACACGTTCGGGAACTGTCGCTAGACACTCATAACTTCGGAACGCAACTTTAGCACGATGCTGTAACGCGCGGGAATTTGCCCTCAACTGATGGAAAGCGCGCGAAAACTCCGCTACTTACGCACGCAACCGACCAATCACAGCCGTTGTACGCCTCCGCGAAACCCCACCGACCAATCACGTTAAAGGGGAAACACTTAAAAACTTTAATAGGTTTTTCATGTTGACACTTTTGAAATGCTTTCAAATTATTGGAAAAAATATCATTATCACTCGATAATTGCATGGATGGCTTTTCGCGTAATGCTTTTATGTTAAATAATGGATTTGGCTATGTAGTGATAACATGATGAAAGGGCCGACTTTTTATTAGGCTTTTTGGGGGGAAAATCACACACGCCTACTCATTGTCGTATTTCTTGTTATATATGCGTCAGCTAATTTCATTGTCAATCATAGCGTACAGTGGACGTCATAATTCATTAAGAATGTTTTATTAAGGATTTTTATCTTAAATATTTGGATTCCGTTTTTAATTTCACTCACTATCAGAATATACTAAACACTTATTGAGTGATCATTCCTATAAATATTCATTATTGTACTGCAGTGATACTTCAGTTCGTACTGTTACCATTAGCCAGCGTTTTCCACTGCTGGGCATATACAGAATGTAAACAACCTCATCACGAAGCCGTCAACCAAGCATTCTCAAAAATTATTGCTGGGAAACGACTTAGGGTGAAAAATCGTGTTTTTTGGTAGAACTCAATGTAACGCACTCAAAACATTGTGCTGATGGATGGATTGAATAGTACGGGGCTCGTGGAGGTGTTTAAAGTTAAAATATTACATTAAAAACTTGAATTAAAAAAAAAACTTGTCGAAAAGTTGGAACTTTGACCCCCAATATCTCCGTAACTAGAAGGTTCCCAGGTATGGTGTAAAACAAAAAAATAATCGCAATGACGGGGAGAACAAGTGCATTTCGGCTTCGTTAAGAGGTTTTTTAAACCCTTTATTGTCACTACCCCATAAATTTACATTATATCTCATAATTTTTAACTTCTTCGGTCTAGGGCTAATGTGGATCACTGTTCAAGGGTTTTGTTCATCTAGGGAGAGAACCTCACAGCGTCCCGGCCGCCGCGGGAGACGCCCCGGGCGTCGGGGGCCTGTGGACACCGTAGGCGCAGGCCTGTGGACGGTGGGCTATGGGCTAGCTCGCCGTCCGTCCGTCTCATGACGACAGGCCGTGTCGACGGCGCGTTCGTGTTCCACGCGCGCCTCAAAGAGAGTCAGCAAAAAGGAAGGGGTCCGCAGGGACCGATGCCTGCAGGGGTTGCGGAACTGTTCGAAATACGAGATACCGTGGCCCCGGAACATAAAGGGCGATGAAGGAACATAAAGGGCGATGAAGGAACATGGATGGGTTTTAGTCAGTAAAAGTCTGACACTAATTTGATGATTTACCATCCGAAAAAAAAAAAAAAAAGGTTTTGTTCATCTTGTTGCTTGTCTGGCCATCTCCAACGACGTATGCCGCAACCTCTTCTGTCTTTTTAGTTTGCCTTAATTCTTTTTCTTCAGTTCATCATCGTCTGCCTAGCCTTTTCAAGCTCACTATGTTGGGGTCGGCTTCCAGTCTTACAGGATTGAGCTGATAACCAGTATTTTACGAGCGACTGGCCTCTCTGACCTCCACAACTCAGTCAGCTAGGTAATAATACCCTTTGGTAAGACTGGTTATCAGAGTTTCGGGCCACTGACTACCTGTAACGACTGTCAAAGATCTACAAATTATTCTACAGTTCTATTCATGCATATTATATTGAATAAACACTGTTTACATTGTGCTGCTCGAAAAATCTTAATCAGGCACAGTCCACTGGTTTGCGTCTCCCAAAAATAAATGTAGGTACCTTACCCCGTATGTAGTAAGTAGGCGCATGTATTTTTACTACCTGAAGCCATTACGAACGACCTGAAATTATGACGTAGTGAATTTGGGAGCCTGCAAAATATCGTCACAGTAATAACGCACTTAAAAATTGATCGCGAAGTTACTACGTGTTCTATATAACAGTTAAAATATATGTTTTATGAAATGATGTGTTTTAAAAACATTCATTTACAAATGACTAGAATTAAGCATTGTTTTTTTTTTGTTAGGCAGAGGTTAGACAACTTCGTTGATCTAGTGGTTGCAAGTACTACCGGTGAGCATGAGGTCCTAGGTTCTATTCCCAGGCCGGGCTAAGTGTTATTGAGTTTTACCTACTGAAATTTTCCCGATGGAATTTGGGTGTAGGTACCTACTTTAAAGGGGGTAAAAAACCTCTTAATGAGGCCGAAGGCACTTATTCTCTCCGTCATTGCGATCATTTCTTTGTTCTACACAATACCTGGGAACCTTCTAGTTACGGAGATATTGGGGGTAAAATTCTAACTTTTTGATAAGTTTTTTTTTAATGTGAGATTTTTACTCTAAACACCTCCGCGACCCCCGTACAAACCATCCATCAGCACAAGTTTTTGAGTGCGTTATATTGAGTTTTACCACAAAACATGATTTTTTACCCCAAAAAAAAAAGTCGTTTCGAAACAATAATTTTTGCATAAAGTTACTTAGTTTGATATACAGAATGCTTGGTTGACAGCTTCATGATGAGGTTGTTAACACCCTTGAAATAATAAATTAATAATAATAAAATTGTTTATTACCACAAAGTTCAAGTACATTGCACTGTTTACAGATTAAAGTTCTTAATTTAGCATTCGAAAAATAAGTACAATAGGTTCAACCCTGTCCCCTAAACTAGGCTAGGCCTGTATCTTGGTGGGCAGGGTCTGGCTATGAGGTATGCTTATATAATTCTATCGTGGCTAAATAGGTTTAAAATAGGAAAATTTCAGTACCAACTCTGCCTAACATGGAATTAATACGCCTGTGATCCCCGAAGGGTTAGGCAGATGTGTAGGTACCTAATAGTACACCCACACTTCGCCTGTATGTTTAAGTCCCTTAAAAGAGTGTCCATGGAGTTTCTTGCCCGTTCTTCTCCATAGAGATCTACGCTAGGGAATGGGCAACTACAGTACTTTCTCAAGTTATTATGCCTTGTGACTGGGACTGTAGCTACATTTAATTTTCATCTTTGTTTCGACAATTCAAAAGTGCATATAACTGGCCTACTTGAAATAAATGCTTTGATTTTTTTTTATCCCAAGTAATATCTTGGCGTGACTATTGCCATCAACCGAGCACAAATCCAGACTCCGCGGCTGCTACTGGGAAATTCCTAATAAAAAAACCCAATAACAGTTTGTCCGACCTAGGAGTCGAACTTAGGACCTCATTCTCAGGCGACTTCTAGACCAACGAGGTCAAATGTATGTTGGAATTATTAATATTATTTATTTTTAATTATTTTTATATTCAAAACAATACCCCATTTTTTGTCATCTAATCCATACCTATTTAAAATTCTGACGTCACACACAAACTTATGTTTTAATATCTTCGGTTCCAGAAGTTGTGGCGGTTTTATTTTCATCCTGAAAGAAAAACATGAACGTTAGCTGTTTCTCGTCTCGCAACTCGCAAAGTCAACTCAAAAAAACTAATATCCTTTGAAGGAAAGTTAAATAAAAGCTTATAAAAATGCGGGAACAATATGTGGTTATTAGGAGCGGTTGACATTTTATCAGTATCCTGCGTTATTTTCTTCTCGGTAAATGCAAATCATTTAAACAGACGTGACCAAGTTAAGTGCATTACGTGAAGTCGACAAACGGATGTGCGATAAATGCTTGTGCGACAAAATTGTCTGGGGCTCACCATAGTTAAACGCACGCAAATAATTCTACAAACTGAAGCTCAACATCACGTAAGTGTGACAAACTGAAGCTCGACATCACGTTAGGGTGACGAACTGAAGCTCGACATCACACTAGTATGACAAACTGAAGCTCGACATCACACTAGTGTGACAAACTGAAGCTCGACATCACACTAGTGTGACAAACTGAAGCTCGACATCACACTAGTGTGACAAACTGAAGCTCGACATCACACTAGTGTGACAAACTGAAGCTCGACATCACACTAGTGTGACAAACTGAAGCTCGACATCACACTAGTTTGACAAACTGAAGCTCGACATCACACTAGTGTGACAAACTGAAGCTCGACATCACACTAGTGTGACAAACTGAAGCTCGACATCACGTTAGTGTGACAAACTGAAGCTCAACATCACACTAGTGTGACAAACTGAAGCTCGACATCACACTAGTGTGACAAACTGAAGCTCGACATCACGTTAGTGTGACAAACTGAGGCTCGACATCACGTTAGTGTGACAAACTGAAGCTCGACATCACACTAGTGTGACAAACTGAAGCTCGACATCACACTAGTGTGACAAACTGAAGCTCGACATCACGTTAGGGTGACGAGCTGAAGCTCAACATCACGTTAGGGTGACGAGCTGAAGCTCAACATCACGTTAGTGTGACAAATGCTTGTGCGCCAGTAGTTCAACAGTCCCAAGTACGACTAACGCTTATGAACAGTGCACTGTCTATGCAGGGTGTAAAAGGACGCCGTTTAAATATTTCTGTACAAAGGATTGGGTTTCCTGAAAGCAAACGTCAGTGCGTGCATAGCAAAATGTTATCTACCAGCTTGATTATTTTCAACGTATTCAAAATTAATGATCATCAGCTGATAGATGAACAAAAACTCACACTGAACTACTGAACGATAACAAAATTTTCCGCCATAAATATTAAAGTTTAAGAGCATAGTTTGTTCATGTTAGTGTCCATTTTGCCACAAACTATTCATCAGTCACATAGCGGTGCCTTGTTGTTGTTGTTTAAACTTTTAGATAAAAATGTTCCGCTCGACAACGTGCAACTTATTTTTGCAGATTTTTATTTTTTGCCTGTTTTAAAGTTTGCGACATGTTGTTTTGTAAGCATGACCTTCAATATGGTTGTTTTGATGACATTGGTATTTTCGTTCGCTCCATTATAGACTCCGATTTCACAAAAAAGTGCGATCCCCTCATATCTCAGAGAGTTGTGAAGACGTAATATTAAAAAAAACTCAAAAGACGCGTATTTACGAAACGTGTAAGGTGCAAAAATGAAATGATTGATTCGAGAATGTCAAAAACGAAAAAAGGTATTGCCGAAAAAGTGAACAAAAAAACTTTTTTTACCGAATTTTTGATTTTGGCGCTCGATATTTTCGAAACGAAGAATGATTTCAAAAATTTGAGAAAAAATCCTCTAGACAATTAAGTCAGCTACAATTTGAGCTTAAAACAAAGACGATCGGGTTAAGGGTTTGCCCTGTAGCCTAAAATTTTAAAAACGTCAAAAAGTCAAAACGACATGATAATATTATCATTCAACGTTGTAGTTTTATTTTGTAACCTTTACCTTATCCCAACTTTTAAGATTTTTTCAAATTCCTTAGATTCATTTCCAATGTGCTCGATAGTCGTGTGAGGCATGACATCTGTGAATTTTTTGTTTGGTGCAGGCTTTTAAAAATTTAGGTTTCTTTTCCCTGCAGTAGATACGGTTTTGTTTTCGGTCTGAATATGTATCTGGCGGGTCTACTCGTACTATGCCATAACGAATGCCAAATAATCGAATATCAATTTTATTGATCGACAACTATACATCGAACTACCAAATACTCGAACGTTCATAAGGCAGAGGTTTGAGGCTTAGACCTATATTTGAGGTTTATTTATTTATTAATTACAACGGTTATACACCAGTAACAGTAATTCATTAATTTCTTAAGTAATTTAATAAGCTACAGTTAAAGCTAGAGTGTCAATATCTTTTGTTCGTTTGTTTTTTTTTTTATGTTCT
The DNA here is from genome assembly GCA_941918905.2 of Xestia sexstrigata. Classification (NCBI taxonomy): domain Eukaryota; kingdom Metazoa; phylum Arthropoda; class Insecta; order Lepidoptera; family Noctuidae; genus Xestia; species Xestia sexstrigata. Next base: position 15,624,841 of record OW799223.2, read on the forward strand.
CTATTTAAATTATGTAGTAGGTTCATGTGTCAAGCAGTTCCTGGCAGCCGATTAATTTAACTGGAAATCTGAAATGACAAAGGGCGAATTATAGATAACAATTAATAGCACAAAAATTAAAAAAAAGATTGAAGTAAGTATGTTGGGGCCGGCCCCAGTCTTACCGGTGAATACCAGAAATAAAAGACTAAACATACAAATGCCGTGGTCAAAAACTTCAGATAAGGGATTAGCAATCCTACCATTTCCGTTACTCAAAAGTTACAAATCTATTTGTTTATTCATCTATGCCTTGTTGTAAAGTAAATACCTACCTAAATTCTAGTCAGACATTATCAGTAAAAGTTTACTACACTCATGCTAAATAAAATTAGCATAACATAAAACGACAGTAAATTCGTTTGTCGTTCGTCGATCCGACAGCATCGGAATCAGTGATGCGTCCCATCATACTGTGTATCGATGACAACAGCTAATAACGTGTTTTTCCCTCCGGTTACCAGAAATCAAATCATTATTAGTTATCATACATTTATTAAAGGGAAGAATGACAATAGGTACTAGAACTAAATAGGTATAATGTAGGTCATCCATTATTGTATGTTGGTTGTTAATCAAATCAGTCGATTATCAAACGTCAAGGAGGTTATGGGCTTGCAAGAATAGGCATGACGACAGTATCAATAAATTGCAAATCTATTTAGTCCGTCAGTTAGAGTATTGGAAATTAATGGACACGTATTTTTTGTTTTTGTGAATCAATGAAAATTTACAAAGATAAAACGCATCATAACTCGGGAGTGGCTCGTGACGTCAGAACTAGCTAAAAATTATACCTAGGCGTGACGTATTGAGAATTTTAAAAGCGTCATATCTTCGTCAATTTTGGTTTACGTAACAAAATAAAAAACACGGGTCAAATATTTTTTGATAATCTAACTGACGGACTAATTAGTTTTTTTTGTCGTCTCGCCTATTAAGTGGTGTGTTGGTGATAATGGCTATATGTAAACAGTGTAAGGGAAATCCCTTTAAATGTGTAAGTATATTAAAATTAACACACTGTATTAGTAGGACAAACAAAGCCGAGCTATAATTAAAAAAAAATGGTGAAAATATAAAGTACAGTTTTGCTAAGATCTATGCCAAGTGCACACAGTTTTTGTGGCAGACGTTGGTAAACAATAAATAATTAACTTACCTAACTTTATAATTGTACAAGGCGTAATTGAGTAGGTAACTACGCGTTAAGTCAATGCATGAGTAGAAATAATACAACTAAATTTAGGGGTTAAAGTATGAAATTGCCGATTGGTACTGAAAAATTGAAACTTATTTTTTTCTAAGATATTATAACATATTTATTTAATCAAAATATTTACCCTCATTATATAAACATTGCTGCCATCTAAACGGAAGTTCATTTAAGCCTTTACGATAGAACTCTGAGGATCTAGATTCGACAAACTGTGTCAAAGCATTTTGTACTTACTGCCTCCTGGGAAGCAAATTTTTTATCACGTAGAAAATTGTCCAAATCACGAAAAAAATGGTAGTCCGTTGGAGCAAGGTCTGGCGAGTACGGAGGATGACGTATAGTTTCTAACTGCAGCTCCTGTAAAGTTACAACGCTTTCTCGTGCAGTGTGAGGTCTTGCGTTATCATGGAGCAATAATGGTGAAGATCGGTTCACGAGTCGGGGCTGTTTCACTGCCAGTTTCACCATCATTGTTCGAAGTTCGGCACAGTAAACATCTGCTGACCAGACCTGAGAAAGCAATAGTGAATAATACCATGAAGAGACCACCAAACTGTTACCATTACCTTTTTATTGGTAACCTATGCTTTGGGGCACTGTTGCGGCGTTTGACCTGGGGTCAGCCATTGCATTTTTCGCTTACGATTATCGTTAACAATCCACTTTTCGTCACATGTCACAATTCAATCCAATATTCCTTCATTTATGTAACGATTCTACAAGGCAACACAAGTTTCAACACGCATTTCTTTCTGCAGATCAGTCAAATCATGGGGCACCCATTTTTCATATTTTTTATCTTATTGATTCGATCGATTCGATCAAATGAGTCAATATTGTAGGTAGGGTAACGTTGAACCATGCCGCTAATTCCTGGGTAGTTTGACTCGGATCGGCTTCTACCATCTCCTTCAATTCAGCGTTATTCACCTGTGTGGGCGGTCTACCACGTGGTTCGTTCTTCAAGTCGAAGTTTCCATTACGAAAGCGTTTAAACCAAAAACGCACGGTGCGTTCATTAGCAGTCTCCTCTCCAAACGCAACGTTGATATTCCGTTTCTGCCGCAATAGTTCCGCGTCAGAACTCGTATTCAAAAATAACTCGGATTTTCGAAGTATCCATCTTTACGTCTACGCTGAATAAAAAAAACAATTGAAAGTCGAAAATCCAATGTTGCACATTTCTTAAAAGAAGAACCTCTTAAGTGTCACGTGAAAACGTTTCAACAAAAATCTCACACCATGAAGATTTTATGTCAATTCGAAGTGTCTATTACTATACAACGGCAATTTCATACTTTAACCCCTATTATAATGTTCCCTCCTGACTCGGGCATCGAACCCAGGACCTCATGTTTAGCAGTCGCGCTTGCGGTCACTAGACCAACGACACAGTCCTCCTACGAGCCAGTATTGGAGGTCCTCTCTTCAAAGTAAATAGTAAATAACTATTTTAATACATTTTCGAAATCACCTCAGATAAAAATCTTTTTTGCAAAAAATAAAACCGGCTTCAAAAACACAACAAAGTGAAAAATTACTTTAGCTTCTGAAGTCGGTGGCAAAGAAAATGAATCAAACACACAGAAAGTCACCGACTTCAGAAGCTAAAGTAATTTTTCACTTTGTTGTGTTTTTGAAGCCGGTTTTATTTTTTGCAAAAAAGTTTTTTAGTTTTTCATTTTTAGTTGTAATATCCTATACAAATATTAGCTATAAATTTATTTTAACATAACATAACATCACGCCTGTAATCCCCGAAGAGTTGGGCTGAGGTGTACCCAATAGTAGTACCTACTCCCACATTTCGCTAGTTATGTTTGGACTTCGAATGTAATAGGGGGCGAGCGCTGGGCCAAATCCAGACTCCGTGGCTGCTACTGAAAAATTCCTGATGAAAAAACCCAATACCACTTTGCCCGACCTGGGAATCGAACCCAGGACCTCATGCTGAGTAGTCGCCACCACTAGACCAACGAGGCAGTAATTTATTTCATATTGTTTACAATACATGTCACGGTATTATGCTTTTCTCCAAAAAAATGGAACCTAACATACCTAACTGTCGAAATGTGGGTGTCCCAACCCAACATCTGCATAACCCCATATAAATAAAAACAAATAAAAAAAAATGTTTATTTCAGACTGGGTAATGTACATACTTTGTTATTAGCATATTAAATATCTTAAGATTAAGTTAGTAACAATGTATGTATGTAGTCCAGATGAATACAAATTAAAATAACTTGGTAAGATAAATTTAATTTAATAGACCAGATTAACTAATGTAAATACGTAATAAATTAAAATGAATTGAAAATAAAAAAATATGTCATGACATTAAAACAAAATTCAAATAAAAATTTAACAAATAGAATAAAAATAATAATATTAAACATTAAATTGATCAGAAGACGTGTAGCCTGATGAGCCTCCCCACCACTGGCGATACTGGTCGATCCGCAATCATCCTCAGGATTCCGTTGCCACTAACTCGAATTCTGCGAATTAGTGTGGCTGACTTTTTGCGCATTATATTTTATTTGTTATGATGTTGTGAAAACAACAAACATCCAAGCGATTGCAGCAATAACGACCGATTTGCTGTCTATTATTTAAGAGTTCCATTGTATTTCTCCGAAGATCATCATCAGATCTTCACCAAATTTAAACGGGACCACCGCGAAGTAATTTCTTCCAAACAAAAAAAGAATCATCAAACGCAAAAAAAAAAAAACAGACGAATTGATAACCTACTACTTTTGGAAGTCGGTTAAAAAGAAACAACATCTTTAACCATTCATTCGTTACTGCTGTATTGCATTTCCTATTTCCAAAATAAGTCCAAAAGTAAATCCTCATTCCAAACAATAGACATTCGGGAACTAAAAACCTCCATGTTTACCGGCTCTAGCTCAGAGAAAGTATGTTGCAATCTCAGGCAACTTCAAACAGACTCCCGGACTATTTGCTGAGCCGAGTCGAGTATTAATTCGGCTATATAAACAGTCACTGTAATTACTGGGAGATAGGACTTCAGTTCAAATACTACTATAAAGGGTGTAAAACACCTCTTAACAAAGCCGAAAGGCACTTATTCTCCCCGTCATTGCGATAATTTTTTTGTTTTACTCCATACCTGGGAACCTTCTAGTTACGGAGATATTGGGGTCAAACTTCCAACTTTTTGTATTTTTTTTTTGAATACAGGCTTTTATTGTAGCTTTTTTACTTTAAGCACCTCCACGACTCCCGTACTATTCAATACATCCATCAGCACAATGTTTTGAGTGCGTTACATTGTGTTTTACCACAAAACATGATTTTTCACCCCAAAAAAAAAGTCGTTTCCCAACAATAATTTTTGCTTATAGTTACTTAGTTTGTTGTACAGAATGCTTGGTTGACGGCTTCGTGATGAGGTTGTTTACACCCTTTATATCTTCAATTGTTAAATGGACAATGCAAGACCTACGTGTTTTAGGTGTGTAGGTTTTTAAATAGGAGATATGTAGGTACATACGAGTATTTGGAGGAAATGTTGAAGTGATTAAAGTTCTTAGTAATATTAAACTATTTAGTCAGTCTGTAGGTTCTAGGAGTTATCCAGTCAGGTCTTCCTGGCTGGCCTGTCTACATCCTTGATATTATTGAGCCCGATATCAGGCCAAACTACTTTGTCCCAGGCCAAACCGTTACTGATGTATCGTGTCAGGATAATAAAATCAGTTATGCTCATACATCCACGGAGTCTGGATTTGTGCCCGGTTGATGGCAATAGGCTCACCCCTTATTACGCTGGCGAAATGTGGGTGTACTATTAGGTACACCTCTGCCTATCCCGTCGAGGATTACAGGCGTGATGTTATGTTATGTTCATATACGTCTAAATCTGTGGAATTCGCTGCCGGCTTCTCTGTTCCTCGATCGTTATTTAAACCGGATCTTTTCAAAGTTCGAGTGAATCAGTTTCTTCTAGGCAAGCCTGCTCCACCCTAGGCAGCATCGTCGGCGTCGCTTCACATCAGGCGAGTTGAGGCCAAACGCAAGCCTATTTCGGGTAAAAAAGCATTGTATCTTAGCCTTTGAGGTCGTGGCCAAATAATAACAGCTGCTCGGGTCGATCTTTAGGTTAAGCCGTGCTTGCCTAGGTTGGTTTGTGGACGGGTGACCAACCATTACATACCGAGTTTCCTCCCTGCCTCGAAAAGCACGTTAAGCTGTTGGGCCCGGCTGTCATTTGTATATCTTTGACAGTCGTCAGAGATAGTCAGTGGCCCAAAAAGTCTGACAACCAGCCTTACCAAGGGGTATCGTATTAGCCAGTACTAACTGGGTTGTGGAGGTCAGATAGGCAGTCGCTCCATATAAAATACTGGTATTCAGTTGCACTCAGTCTGGAAGCCGAGGAAAAGGATCTTAGTCTTTTCAATACCTCTGTGCGTGAATCCATATAGGTCTACAACATTAAACAACGGGACTTATTGCATAAAATCTAACAGAATCTCGATCGACGGGGCAAACGCAAGGCTACCCACACTGCCCAACGGGTGCCGACACAATCCTGTTAGCTAGACATCTCTTGAGATTTCAGGAACAAAGGCACACTGCATTACCTATACTGTATGTATGTACCTATATCCTGCGGATTTAGTAACAGGACTTACCGAATAGCTGGACATAAAGTGCTATTCTTTGAAGTAGAATTAGAAGCATCAGGTCCAATCAAAAGTCATGGATAAGAAACTGCTCTCAATAATTCGTCTCAGATTTTTTTTCACTTGCATACGCGAGAGGGATTGATTTCCAATTAAGTAGATTTTTTCCGTAGAAGTCTGAAATCTGAAATTTAGAGAGCTCGGTCCTGATTTACCAACATGGAACTCGAACATAACAGTCAAATAGGCATGACGACAGTATAAAAATTGCAAATCTATTTAGTCCGTCAGTTAAGAGTATTGGAAATTAATGGACACGTATTTTTTGTTGTTGTAAATCAATGAATATTGACAAAGATAAAACGCATCGAAACTAGGGAGTGGGGGCTCGTGACGTCAGAACTAGGTAAAAATTATACCTAGGCGTGACGTATTGAGAATTTTAAAAGCGTCATATCGTCGTCAATTTTGGTTTACGTAACAAAAGAAAAAACACGGATAAAATATTTTTTGATGGACTAATTAGTTTCTTTTTGTTGTCTCGCCTATTATAGGTGCACCTATACCCGACTACGGCGAAGCCAAAAGAAAGGGTTATGATTTTAGCAGACTGTGAATGTTTGTATTTACGTATGTTCCTCCGAAGCGCCTAAACTATTCCTTCGATTTTGATGAGTAAGGTGTCTATCGATTCGTTATTATGGCGCGGATAACATAGACTACATTTTAACCAACTTAACAATAGGAGGAGTTGATTTTACCTTGTAAGCCACGACTTTAATTAGAGCGTGATTTTTCAATAGTCGGGTTTTTCAGTTGTAGTATACTGTATACCACACAAACTCTTATTTTAATAAGCCTTCCAACAACTAGAAAATAATACATTAAGATAAAATTTTATTTTGAACATTTTGAGCAATTTCAATTCAATGCGAAATGCGACCGCTGAAAATTAAGTGTGAGAATAAACGTAAAGAACCGATCATACGAAGAATTTATTAAAGAAATCGCGTGAAATTCAGGTAAAGTCTAAATTATGGAATGGTGATAGAAAATCTTTTAAGTATAAGCTATTTCCAGTCCAGTCATAACAAGGGGTATCGTATTACCCAGTACTGACTGGGCTGTGGAGGTCAGCTAAGCAGTCGCTCCATGTAAAATTCTGGTATTCAGCTGCATCCGGTTAGACTGGAAGCCGACCCCAACATAGTTGGTTGGTTGGTTGGTTTAAGCTATTTCTGTTAGTAGGCTACCTGAGCTGTAACTTAGTAGGTACTATTTACCTAATAGTCAACACAGACGATAACACACAATCACACGATAAACTGTTTTTCTTATGTATGTGCCTACGGTCCAATACCTACAGTAGGTACAGTCCAGATTGACGTATATCAAAAGTCACCAAAAATAATTGGAAATACAAAGAAAAAAAATGGTTAGCGCCAATTAAAACAATGAGACACTGTTTTACCAATTTAGGCGCGCTGCACACTTGTTCGGGATGACACAAGTCAGCATATCCAGGGGGGTAAAATCATAATAATACTATATCTATATCATCTATTCATATAATAATTATAAAATCTCGTGTCACGGTCTTTGTGGTTGGTCTCCTCCGAAACGACTCGACCGATTTGTATGATGTTTTTTATACAAGTATACCTACTTAGTAGGTATGAGAATAGGTCGTACCTAAAGTACGGTACGTTTGCGGGGTCAGCTAGTATAGATGTCGCAGCCAATTCGTATAACACGCCGTTTTACATAATGACGCGCCGGATTGAAAAACGCCGCCGTTATGTAATACGGCGTCCTCACGTTCAGCCGGATTGTGGTGGCGATACGTTCGACAAAGCGGCGTCCGACGTTTAGCCGTTTGTTAGCAATTCCGATACTTCAAAATACCTACTAAAATTGTCCTAAAAGTCTTGCTAGCTGGCATGAGGAGCGTAGGCCGAAGGCCGGCGGGGCGACGACGACATTTGTGACAGAAATTGGGTGTGTAATGTTAAATACGAGCGTAGCGAGAGCGCGTCATGGAGTCGTAGCGGGTTCTAAAGGAGATTTATTTTTTGTTTGGAGAACATGCCACCCACATAAATTGTAGCAGATATTAATGAAGCGTATATAGATTTCTTCCTTATAATCTCTAGATTACAGTGGTAATATTAGCTAAGCCATGTCTAATCGGAATGATGAGAAATTCGAAAATGAAAACGTAAAAGTACATGTACACACAAGTTGCTGCACGTCTGTAGCAGTCTCTGAATGTAATTGTATTCGCACATTGCGTTGAAATCTTACTGCACAATTGACACAACGACCAGCAGATGCCATTTTCATAAAATAGTTTTTATTATATGCGAAAAAATCGAAATGGAAAGAGTAAATGTCAAATGAAGTTGTCTGTCAACCACCAAAAAGACGGATTTGTCCTGTAAAGTATTTTGTGTGTACATAAATAAATAAATATAAATAAATGATTCAGTGAGGTTTGAAGTAAATGGATGTCGAACAGACAGTGCTGGTCGGTACGAGCCGAGATTCTTTCCGATCTGCTGTGTTGTTCAATGAATACCATCGAGCCGGATGTGGCACCCGAAACAGTTTGTAGCACCCCTTACAAAAACAGAATTCGGAAATACAAATTGAAATAAACACTTCCACTTTTCAATCGAAAATTGCATGAATGACACAGGTAATGGAGCATTCAGCCATTCAGCCTGCCCGACCATACGCCGACGTATCAAACGAAACAAACACTGAATTTCTGCTAATGAATGTCCAATTAATGTTGCCAGCTAACCTGATTGACCGACCGACCGTCGTTGTACTTATGCACCATTTCATTCAAAAGGCTGTACCTACTGCCTCACTGGTTATTACACCAGCATGATGTTTTTATGAATCGTAAAAATAATAGCTTTCTAAATTGAATTCGGGGAAATTATTGAAGATATTTTTAACTTTGTGAAGGTTTTTTGGGCGGTTTTAAAGAACTGCTCATACCTACCTTTGTCTGACTCCAGAGAGAATAAAGTACCTACTACAAAAAACAAAAAACATCATAATCATCTATCAATGGGGCTCGGCCGTCGGAGGCGGTTCCAGATCAATCGTACCTCTGGCCGTACCCCTGGTGGTACGATGGGTTTTTTAAAGTTAAACGATACCACCAGGTTATCCTTTAGCTTTTGTGCCATGGGCACCGGGCCGTAGGCCGACGAAGGAGGCCGGCGGAGGCCCGGCACTTTGGGGACAGAAGTCAAAGAGTGTTATTTAATATACGAGTGAAGCGAGCGCGCGTCCTGGACTCGTATCAGGTTCTAATAAAATAATTAAATAAAACTGTTGTTGTCAGAAGTGGTTTTAACTAGTGTTACAACACTATTTCTTGGTGGTATCGTTTAACTTCAAAAAACCCACCATAACACCAGGGGTACGGTTGGTCCCCCTCATAGGGTAAAAGAGCAGATTTTTTATTATGCAAAGTTGATACGATCATCAGTTATAATTATTTAAGTACGATCAACATTGCTGCATGTTTCATAATAAGACAGAGTCCAATCCCCTCTGCTACACACCATTGCGGAAAATTACTGCTAGGGACATAAAATATGTATTGTAAACTAGCTGAAAAAATTCCAGTATAATTCAATACGATGACTCGAAGTCAAAACTTAGTTCCGTTTGAATTTTCTATTTGCCAAAGCTTTGTTCCTTACCTTTGTACGAGCTGAAGTATAAAGGAACGCCATCTGTAATAATTAATGTGGTAACAATGAAAGGCAAACGGATCAATGTGTTAGCTTTCCAAGTACTTTTCTTTCATCCGAGTACAAGGAAAAACTTTCGTGAGACTTGGCTATTACCTATTCAGTTTACAACTTTGGCAATAGATGTCACTCTGTTTATTTTCAATTTATTGCAGTCACATGCTACTTTTTTTTCTTGGTTTGTCCAGTAATGAATCGCTAATCACCATATATGTAAACATCGGTGTGTTACTTTTACACTATTGGATAACTACAAAAGTTGTTGCTACTAATATTTGATCCCGCGCCATCTATAAAAGAGTTGCTAAATACGTAGTTGTGAATGAAATATTCGTTCTAAATGAACTTAAATTTCATCCATCGACACCACAATAGTTTTGCAGTCAGAGTTACAATAAACGTAGGCGTACTTCTCAGCTCCATGATGCCCAAGTCTGCTTTTACTAGTGCTGTCAAGTGTCATCAAGTCACAATAGAGATGGGTAGCTATTCCAATAACTAGCCAAATAGCGGCTATTAATGAAATAGCCGCGGCTATGATATCCGTCAATACGATAGCTAGCTATTGGCTACTGGCTGGCTAGAATACGGCACAGCAGCGGATAGCTGCCCCGCTGCGTAGCCGGCTAGCCGGAGTAGCCGTTAGCTAACTAGCTGTGTGCGTGCTCACTGCGCTGAGTAGGTAGTGACGTAATGTGAGACGCGAGTGCGAACTTCATTCACATCGCACATCTCTTTCTCACAATAGTCACAAAATAGAATAAAGAAAGAGAAGGCATTGTATCTTAGTAATTTCGTTCGGTTAGTGTATGAATTTACGAAATACGATAGTTAGAAAGGTAGTAGCTAATTACAGTTAGATGTGAAGGAATTTTAACTATACGATTTTAAACCTAATTTCAGTCTGGAAATGGGTTGAAATCGTTTAAATTATCAGAAGCGCGACATCTGTACTTTACTTGCCTACAACTAAAGTCTGAGTCGATTTAAGTACGTAAAGTTAAAGTTTTTTAGTTCATACAAACAGAGATGACGCTACTGTAGATTTTCGTTTTCCTAAAATAGTAATACGTACGACCTACGAGGGGAAGTCAATTCTTTTCAAAAGATTATGAAATAAAATAAAAAGTAAATGAAAAACGAAATTATGACATTACCTAACTTATTGACATCTAGACTTGTTGCCGCTGCGAGGATCGAACTCGAATCGCAGGGCAGTTGACTGTTATTCCCGCTGCGCCGCTAGCCGCTAGCGAGCGCTAGCCGTTATTGTTCAATAGCCAAGTAGCCAAAATAGCCGGCTAGCTAAGCTATCGAAATTTCGGCTAGTTACCCATCTCTAAGTCACAAGCACAACCAACAGATTATTCTAATCTATGCAACCAACTCTCTTTTTTTTTCGGCGATCGAAAAAAAAAAATACAACCAACTCTTCAACTCTCAGTGTTGCCAACCGTACGATTCAAATCGTATTTATATGACCTTTTTGGCTCTTGTACGATGTACGATCAAGTAATCGCAATCGTACGCAAAATATACGCACACATAAAAAAATTAAACACATTAAAAAAAATCGACTCCATTGAATAAGAACAGGGTCATTTATATTACGCGACCAAAATAAAATAAAGCTGTAATGCAACAACAAAAACAAATCAATAAACTCTTTTACTTACTGATAATACGATATCCCATCCTTTTATAACGTTCTTGACTTAATATTTTTACAACTTCTCATCAAACACTTGTCCATTTTTAACTAGTGGGTAGTGGCGAGCGACGTGAGACTAATTGAAATAGACGCACAAGTAGTAATTGTGCCTGTATTTTATGCGGACGATTTTGAGACACTGAATGTGTATCTTGGGTTTTTTTTAAATATCAATGTCTATCTGTCAAATTGTACATACATAATAGCAATAGTTACGATTTCAATCAACTGAAATCGAGAATTGTTAGCATCAATATTACGTATCTCTGTTGACAGCTCGAAATGATAGTAACTGGGCTCAGTGTCCATCAATTAACTGTCAAAAGGTTAGTTTCGTAATAAGTATGACCAGTCGCGATCAAATATGACGTCATTGGTTGTCATCGTGGATGATAGTCACCGTAACTCATTTTGACAGACGCTTTCGTATCGATACTTATATTATTTCGATTATGTAAGCTTAATGGACAACAAATTAATGACAACTGAGTTTGAAGTGGCTTTCGTGAAAGTCGTTACACCGTACCCGGGCTGTTAGTCACCATAAAGTGATATCCACTCAGTGCGATACGTAATACCAATAGACATTTTCGGTTGTCATCAAAGTTCGGCGTACAACCGAAGCTTGATAGCCACTGGATATCAGAAAGATACGTAATAGGTAGGCCTATTACGTATCTGAGCTCTGAGCTTACATAATCAAGGTAGAGGACAACTTTTGTCCGTACCTATACAAATTCGAGATTTTAAATCTGTATCTATGGAAATTACACATAGTCACGGTTTCATCTGAGTTTTAGAATATATGTAAGTAGGTAACTTTTCTGACTTTCTCATTTACAAAAATATAAAAATTCTGATAAAAATCTTAATCATAAAATAAACATTGATTCAAAATTATAATAACGTTCCGTTTTAAAATTATTTACGTTGTTTTATTGAAATTTCGATCTTTTCTAGTCCATGGTACGATCTCCTAAAAAATAAAGTTGGCAACACTGCTTCTACTGTCAAAATCGGCGTCCTGTCAAAGTGTCAAAAAAGCGCTTCCGTGAATAGTTAATTGTTATTGTTTTACATACAGACCTATTGTAAAACAAAGATTTATTAAATTCTTCGTGTAACTTGTACCAACGGCAGTTATTCCAGGTGAGTTTCTTACAATTTCAATATTTTATTTAACCATTATCAGAGCTTACATTTCATAGGTTATGTGGCAAGTATTTTGCATAAAGTTGGCATATTTCTTACTTATTTTTCTAATTTTATGGTGAACAATGTGCTTCTTACTTATTTTGATGATAAAAGTATACTCTATCAACGATTATAACGTCATAATTTTATAAATTTCCATCACTATAATTTCTTTGGATCTGCACTTTCAATAAACATTGTCTTATGATAACTCTGTGAACCGACCAAAACCCTTGCGAAAATTATTCCAGAATGTCAAGTCAGGAGAGCGAAGCCCCTTTGCCTGAAGGATGGGAGATGAGAACAAGCCGTTCTACTGGTATGACATACTTCCTCAATATGTACACCAAGAAGTCTCAGTGGGAGAGACCAGAGGCACCTGCTGACCCCGGTGAGATCCGCTGCAGCCATCTTCTGGTCAAACATGCTGAGAGCAGGCGTCCGTCGTCATGGAGAGAAGAAAATGTAACTCGTAGTAAGGATGAAGCAATGGAACTACTCAAGGGCTACCGTAAGCAGATCGTAGCCAATGACGCAACATTCGCTGAATTAGCATCCAAGTACTCTGACTGCTCTTCAGCCAAGCGCGGTGGAGATCTGGGTTTGTTTGGACGTGGACAGATGCAGGCTCCGTTTGAAGAAGAGGCTTTCAAGCTGAAGGTGGGACAGCTCAGCCGGCCCGTTGAGACAGAGTCCGGAGTCCACATCATCTTAAGAACTGCTTAGATTTTAAGTGTTATTGTGTTCTTGATTATTATTATTCTACCTTATACTATTCTCAGTTAGCAAAAATGTTTACAGCATTATTTAATGGATACCGAATTAGGATGGTAGTTGATTTAATAGAACTTTTCCTTTATTACTGAGAATGAAGAGATCTTTATAAACCCCGAAATACCTAATTGATATTTATCAAAGTTTCTGGTTCCTAAAATTATAATTAATACCATGTTAACGAAATTTTTTAATCATTTTACTGCTCAAATTCATATAAGTATTATTGCTGTTACGTCATGTACTTGTAAACGGCATTATCTGTAATCACTATAGATCTATTGTATCGATTGAATCATAATGCATTTAAGCCTGATAAATATGTTTTTAATATATTAATTAGTCCAGTGATTTTATGACTGAATGTAACAAGTCTTGGTATGGTTCGCAATTATGCCTCATTGTGCGTTTTTCTCAGCAATAGACCAATAGAATTTTGTAAAAGACAGTGTTTATTGTAATGTGTAAAGATTTCATATTATCTACCTGATATTTGTGCCTAAAACTAAAAGGATTAAAATAAATATGTTTTCTGATTCATACTATTTTATTATTTGTTCACCATAGAGTTCGGGAGAAATGAGTTCAAGCATGTAACTTAATATGTTATATATTCACTAACAAGATGCATAGTTAATAAGAATAACAAAGTCTTAACATTAATGACATCAGTACTGCGCCGCTGACGATCCCAGCCAATCGTCAAAGACGCGGGACCCCCCGAACTTGAGAGTATTTTTATCATTTTTCTAACATCAGTTACAAATATGGCACTAACATAACTAAACTTATTTTATATTAGACCGTAACAAATATAAAGTTCGGGAGTAACATCAGATCCAGATTACAAAGCCGTCGGTTCATCCTTAATTTGACCATTTCTTATTAGAAGTATTGTGTCTAATGTAGATTCTTTGAGATTCTGGGATGCGGGTGTCCAGATAGGGCCAATGATGGGCGGCGACCGCTTGCCTCCCCATGCACTAAACTTCACCTTCCGTTTTCCATCCTTCTTCAAATTGACATCAGAGTACGGATGTCCAGGCTTGAAAAGTTTTGGCAATGATTCTAGGAAGCTGTTGAACGGTAACGCCTCCCGCAACGTCCTGTCATTCGTATTTGTACTTAGGGCCAAGATCTTAATGGGGTGCCGCTTGTCTAGCGTCGGGATGAATTGAAAGCCAGCCAAGTTAACTCGTTTATTTCCATTGTAATTCGAGAGGATCCTCGTCAGTACCGGCATCGTTGTGGAGAAGATCTTGTAGTTTTTATTTCCTGGCTTGTAGACCATCTGTCCACTGCGCTTGCCGCCCCAAGGGCTGAAGCGGACTCTCTTCGGCATGCTCGGCTCTCGGATGTTGCTGGCTCGTTTCCAAGTCCACATGTTTTCGATGTTGCTTTTGTCTCTTTTTCCGCCCCATGGGCTGAAATATTTCTTGTCTTTGGGCTCTAGAAAGTTGGTTGCGTTTTCGTCGACAGTCCCTGCGAAATTGTTGACGAAAGGACTTCCGACTTGTTCTTCGTTTTGTAAGTAAACGGTCTTGTCTGAGTCTATCAGGTTGGGGAGCCAGCGGTGCTCGTCGGTAGTCCGTCGACTTCTTTGTAGATCTGCTTGAGCGTCATACAGAGCAGTTAGGGGGAAGTTCTGTTTGGTTTCATAGTCGTTTCGTGTTGAGGGTGCGTTGAGGTAGTACGGTAGAGGGAACTGCAGGTTGGCGTTGACTGCATCGGGGATATAGTCGCCGCCGGGGCCCCCGCTGGCGATGTATTGCGGACGCACGGTGCCGAGCCAAGAGAACGTGATGAGTAGCCAGTGGTTCAACATCATTCTGGAAAGGAGAAAGTTTTCTGTTAATTTTTATAAAGGTAACGTATTTAGGGTAGTTTGAAGTTGCTAAACACTGAATTTCATTCTTAAGTGTTTGAAGTATGTAATCTTGCAAATAGTTAAATAATTGCTTGACAATACTTTGGATGGGTGACATTTATAGATTACTAGCTGATGCCCGCGGCTTCGCCTGCCCGCAAATTATATACTAAAACCTTCCTCTTTTTAATCACTATCTATTAAAAACCCGCATCAAAATCCGTTGCGTAGTTTTAAAGATCTAAGCATACCTACATAGGGACAGACGCGGCGGGCGACTTTGTTTTATAATTAAAAAGTAAAGTGGCCTTGCAAAGACGGAAATACCGGCGATTAACGAAAACATATTCAAACCGGCAAACATTTATACTTACCTACCTAGAAAGATAGATACGTAGGTAAGTACCTACAACGGTTAGATACCACGTACCTACCGATGCATTCTTTATTTTTGTATTAGGTACCTACTCGCTTTAATTTTCAACCCAATTTTAAATTCTGTTTTAGCAGCTGCCGAGAGCTTTCCTTTATTAAAACCAGCGGGTAATTGTGTAACACATTTACAATCCCAATGCTATTCATTTTGATAAATCAACAATAACATCCATTGCGATATTTACTGCTGTTGTCGGGACATTTTGCTAACCGAATTGGCTGTAGCGACAGCCGAAGACAGATTGGTGTGTTCCAAAAAATGTGTACTTACCTACTTAGATCTTATCCCAAATAATCGGTAATGGCAAGGACTACGACAAGGACTCGTAAGTGGTTTTTGGGCATACGGTTTTTAGGGTTCCGTAGCCAGCGGGTGCCAACCGGACCCTATTACTTATACTCTGCTGTATGTCCGTCTGTCACAAGGCTGTATCTTTTAAACCGTAACGAACATTTCACATTTTCTGACATTTTATTAGACGGTCTTCTTCTTAGCGTGTCGATGGCATTCTAAATTGAGTCGGCTCAGAACTGAGCCACTAGTTTGGCGCTTTCGGTATTGTAGCGTCCATCAGTTTATGAATTTTATTAAGTATGGGTATACCAAATAATGAAACAAGTGCGAGTCGGACTCGCGCACGACCATTATCTATACAACATTAGACAAAACGGCAAAAAAAAACACGTTTGTTGTACGGGAGCCCCCCCTTTTCTTCCGGATGGGAAATCATTAAATGACTCCTCCCGCTCTGGGCGGAGCAGGAGGGAGTTTCAGACTTTTACTGACTAAAACCCATCCATGTTCTTTCATCGCCCTTTGTGTTCCGGGGCCACGGTATCTCTTTCGAACAGTCCCGCAGCCCCGGCAGGCATCGGCCCTTGCGGACTCATTCCTTTTGCTGACTCTGGGAGCCCCCCTTAAATATTAATTTTATTCTGTTTTTAGTACTGTCTAGCTATCACGGTTCATGAGATACAGCCCGGTGACAGACAGACGGACAGTGGAGTCTTAGTAATAGGGTCCCGTTTTTACCCTTTGGCACGGAACCCTAAAAAAAGTATAGAATAGAATGGGGGTCCTACATGAAGCGTTTTTTTCGGCGGGTTTGTACGGAATGCTGAGTGATCGAGTCCAACGTGCCCTTTTGCCCATTTTTTTTTAAAGAAATGTGACTGAAGATTATGATTTTCCTTCCACATCATTTGAATTCATTAAATGGAGCTATTTGAAGGTTGACATGGCTAGAAAGGAGGTGACTGCTGAGATGACAAGTACCTAATAGAGAAGTTTGGAAGAAGAAGATATGCCGCGCAGACCCCAAATAAATTGGAATAAGGGAAGGTGAAAGATGATCTTGCAAATTTCAAATTGTTTGGCTGCAGATCAAATATTCCAGTTTAAAATATTAATAGGTCGAGAAACGGTCAAAGGATCTTAATGCCCAAATTGCTTCTTAGAAACAACAACAGTCTGCAGTTGGGCAAATTTCCTAGTGGATTTTACACGTGAGCTGCTTTTTAGTGAAATAAATTTGAAATGGAATTAATAATGATGTTATTCCATTATTTGTTAATTTAATCAAAGCCTTACGCCTCACAGGAAGCATCGTAATCTCTGTAGAGGAGCTCCCAAATTTGGAAATAATGTTATTTTTATGAAGACCGCTTGTTGAATTGCGAGTTTTGCTATTATTCTAGAACTAGCTTATATACGACTATATAGCAGCTTCGCCCGCGTGGAGTTCGATAATTGTCCCACGGGATCATACTACTGGGATAAAAGTATCCTGTGTTAATCCAGTTATAATATCAGTAATAAACTATCTTATTTTTACCATTTTGAGAAAAAAATGGCAGCGAAACAGGTTTCCCCAAGATAAGACACTGTTAAATAGAATAACTAAACAAATTAGGAAGGCAATTAAAAAAGTTCAGGGAAAATTTAACTAGGCATCTTCTTCAACTGACTAATGATCGATCGACTGATTATTCACTATGGAAAGCCACAAGGAACCAAAAACAACCTATTGCTCACATACCGCCAAAAAAGAACTAAATGGACAATGGGCAATAAGTAACGAACAAAAAGCATCAAGGTTTGCCCAACACTTAGAAGACACTTTTACACAAACCGAGAGCGTTGACCAAGATATCCACTGGGAACAACTACAACAAGTTGACCAAGAGATAAAACTGGTAACACCAAAAGAAGTATCTAAAGAAATCAGAGATCACATCAGCCCAAAAAAATCCCCTGGTTATGACCTTATTACAGGGGAAATCCTAAAGAATCTGCCAAGAAAAGCCCTGGTAAAACTTACTAAGATACTCAATGCTTCTTTTAGACTAAAGTATGTTCCAGTCCAGACCTATGGAAGGTTGCAGAAGTGATCATGATCCCCAAATCGGGAAAACCACCTCAAGATGCATCATCATACAGGCCTATCTCCTTGCTGCCAGTGATGTGAAAGCTTTTTGAAAAACTACTTTTAAAACGACTGAAACCTATTTTAGAAAATAGTAACATTATACCAGACTATCAATTTGGATTCAGAGAAAAACATTCAACGATAGATCAGGTGCATAGAATTACAACAGTAATTGAAGAAGCTCTTGAAGACAAGAAAGTATGTACTACTGTATTTTTAGATGTAGCCCAGGCTTTCGACAAATTTTGGCACAAGAGATTGATTTATAAACTAAGAACTATGTTGCCAAAACAGTTCGCAGATATATTAGAATCATATATAACTGATAGAGTCTTTAGAGTAAGGCAAGAAAATGCCTATTCTGAACTAAAAGAAATAAAAGCTGGTGTACCACAAGGAAGTGTTCTAGGCCCGGTCCTGTACCTATTGTACACATGTGATATACCAGAACTAGAAAATGCAACTGTTGCCACTTTTGCTGATGATACCGCAATAACGTCCACAGCATCTAGTCACAAGGAAGCTGTGGTAAAAGTAAAAACAGCGATAAATCAATTCTATGATTGGACCAAAAAGTGGAAGATCAAGTTGAATGAAACAAAATCCATTCACATTGCCTTCACTAACAAGAAACCAAAGCACAACCCAGTGTACATAAACAACAAAATTGTACCGTACAAAAATACTGCCAAATATCTTGGTATGACCTTAGACCCAAAGCTTCGCTGGAAAGCCCATGTCAAAAAGAAACGAGAAGAACTAGAAATTCGTTACAGAAGCATGAACTGGCTACTAGGAAGGCATTCCGCGTTGTCAGTTCCTAACAAAATCCTGCTCTATAAATCAGTCCTTATGCCAGTATGGACCTATGGTATACAACTATGGGGTTGCGCCAAACAAAGCAATATAGAAATTATACAAAAATTCCAGAACAAAGTACTCAAGAACATCGTGAATGCGCCTTGGTATATAAGAATTGACGACATCCATCGGGACCTGTATATAGAGTTCGTAAACAATATAATCCAAAAATATGCAGAAGCTCATGAACATCGGCTTCATCATCATGTTAATGTCGAGGCCATCCAGCTCCTCGATAACACGGACATAGTGAGAAGGCTCCAAAGGACTAAACCTTTTGAGTTAGTGTAGTGTAATATAATTGTGACTTTACCGCGAGTGTAATATAGTACCTAGCTATTTATATGGACACAAGAACAAAGTGATTTCGCCTTCATAGACGCTAAGTAAACGCAACGGACGTGCTCTTAGATATAATTATACTTTTAGCAAATTAAGTTAGATTAAAATTGCTTATTAGCCTTATTAGGCTAGATTGTAATATAAAAACAAATAAAAATAAAAAAACCATTCTTACAGGTAATATTGTCGACATAAGTTTCTGAAGAATTAAGAGACTAGGATGTAGAGTAGCCCGTGCCCCATGCCATAGCCTTCTTGACCCAAGGGAAATAAAAACACCATTGCTTGTATCTACAGTGTATAGGTCCACGCAGGTAAAACCGTGAGATGAACACTAACAAATGAATAAGAAGCCTGTAAAATGTTAGCCTACTTCATCACGAAAATTACAAAATGTGTTTATTTGAATGCATATCATACGTTAAAACTCTAAACTATTCCATTTTAATGAATCTTTTAAAACAAAATATCATTAATGAAAATGATCTCACCGCTCTCCGAAAATTTGAGTGCTAGGGTAAACTAGCGTTTTATATTTTTTTACTTTATTAAGGCCTTGCGTAGAACATCAGACTACATACAGTTAGTAAAAAGCTATTGTTTTGAAATTACAAACATAATCTTCAGTTTTTATTTATTGGTATACCTAGATTAGTAAATCAAAGCATTTATTTTAAGTAAAATAATATAAAAGCATTAATTTGAAGTAGGCCAGTTACAGGCACTTTTGAATTGTCGAAACAAAGATGACAATTAAATGAAGCTACAGCCCCAGTCACAGGGCATAAAACTGAAGGGCACGCCACGATAGTGGCGATAAGTCCTCTCTTTGAGGAGTGGCTTGAGAGACGCCACGGCATTCTCACCTTCCGCCTGACGCAGGTCCTCACCGGACACGGTTGTTTTGGGAGGTTCCTGCACCGAATCGGGCGGAAGGAAACGCCCGGGTGTCTCCACTGCGAGGATCGACTGCAGGACACGGTGGGGCACACGGTGGAGGTGTGCCCCGCGTGGGCGGAGCACCGCCGTGTCCTTGTAGCGGCGATCGGCGGCGGCAACCTCTCGCGTTCGGCCTTGGTTCAATCCATGGTCCAGAGCGAGACGGAATGTGTCGCCGTCACCTCCTTCTGCGAAGCAGTAATGCTAGAGAAGGAGGTGGCGGAACGTGAGAGGGAGAGAACCTCACGTCCCGGTCGCCGCGGGAGAAGCCTCGAGCGTCGGGGGCCACCGTAGGCGCGGGCCTGTGGACGGAGAGCTATATGGGCTAGCTTGCCGTCCGTGCGTCTCACGTGTTCGTGTTCCACGCGCGCAAGAGAGTCAGCAAAAGGAAGGGGTCCGCAAGGGCCGATGCCTGCCGGGGCTGCGGGCCGTGATATACCGTGAGATACCGTGGCCCCGGAACACTAAGGGCGATGAAGGAACATGGATGGGTTTTAGTCAGTAAAAGTATGACACTCCCTCCTGCTCCGCCCAGAGCGGGAGAAGTCATTTGATGATTTCCCATCCGAAAAAAAAAAGGCATAAAAACTGTGAAAGTACTACAGTTGCCCATTCCCAGTATAGTATATACTAAGTCTGTGCCCATTCCAAAGCGTAGATCTCTATGGAGAAGAAGAGGCAAGAAACTCCATGGACACTATTTTAAAATCAGAATATTGTTACAAAACCTTAGTTACACCAATTATGTTCAGATGGTACTTTATGTGCGAACTACCGGTCACACCAGATGCGTAGCGTGACGTGACGCGTGCACGCATCAGTTGTAATGTATGAAACTGTAAGAAAGATGCCAGACCAGATGCGTGACGTGTGCACGTGCGTCACTCACGCACGCAGAGCCGCATCTACTGACAAACCGAGTCCGCACGCGTAAAGGAAGGAAAAAGGAAAGGGTGTAAAGGAACGGCAACGTCGCACACACGCCTGCTGCACGTACGCACATACGTGGCAGGATGTATTTATTTACAAACAGAATATAGTCTACGAGTGTTTTTTTTCGCAATGGAGATAATTTTAAAGGGAAAACTAATAGAAATAGTTCGCAAATATGAGTGTATCTACAACACCAAACATAAAGAGTACACAGAAATAAACTTTTCACCAAATGCTCTCAACTCAATATGGCTGCTGACAATGTGGCTCGTACGCGCGTGTTGCAGTTACCTGCGTGATGTGATGCGTGCGCGCGCGACGTGTGCTGCACCGGTCTTGGCCGGTGTGACAGGGCTCGCACGCGCGTGCGAACGTCACATCACGCTACGCATCCGGTGTGACCGGGCCTTAAAAGTGTCCAGTACAGATCAAGACTACAGCTCTTCATTTGCATAACTGCAAAAAACACCCTACTACAAGTAATTCGGGGTCATCGAGATATCGGTAGATAAAACACTTGAGGTAGGTTCTCTACGTTTACATTGAGCGCGATAGAACTGACTGTTGTATTAAAGAAAGAAAGAAAAACATCTAGTCTCAAGATTGCCGCATGTACTCCTGGTATCTGGATGATACGGGTTAGAAAGCAATGGGTATCGTATTACCCAGTACTGACTGGCTTGTGGAGGTCAGATAGGCAGTCACTCCATGTAAAATACAGGTATTCAGCTGCATCCGGTAAGACTGGAAGCCGACCCCAACATAGTTGGGAAAAGGCTAGGCAGGTGATGATGACGGGGTAGAGACCACCGAGTCTAAACTTCGAGCTACAATGCACCATTTACACACTCGCACAGTCAAATAGGCAGTACTTTAAAAACTCGCATTTCTATGAGTGCACTATAGGTATGTTATGTATATCATTGGGTGTATCAGACAAGGTGTAAAAGACCTCATTACGAAGCCGTCAACCAAGACTTCTGTACATCAAACTAAGTAACTTTACGCAAAAATTATTGCTGGGAAACGACTTTTTTTTTGGGGTGAATTATCATGTTTTGTTATTGAGCTCAATGTACCGCACTCAAAACATTGTGCTGATGGATGGATTGAATAGTACGGGGGTCGTGGAAGTGTTTAAAAAAAAAAAATACTACATTAAAAACTCGCATTAAAAAAAAAATGCAATTTTAACCCCCAATATCTCCGTAACTAGAAGATTCCCAGGTATGAAACCCGCCGAAGGTATAAAGGCCGAAAGACACTTGTTCTCAACAAGTGCCTTTCGGCTTCGTTAAGAGGTGTTTTACACCCTTTATAACTGCACTATACACTCCTTCCCCATTCCGAATTAACCGGCATGATGTAACGTTATTATATATTTAGTTTTTTAATTCAAAATACATAAGGATTGGCAGTTTCACACTAAGCTAGATATCTAACTGATGCCATCTAGTCCCGACCGAGCCTATATTGCTTAATCTATTACTAACAAAACACTGTTTCATTAAATATGAGCAAAATAAATACGAATTATTGCCAATAGGTGTACAATCAAGTTACTACAGAATGTCAAATTTCTCCAAATGATTTTAAACCACAAAATGTTGATTGTCAAGTTTAAAATCGAATGAGAAAATTTTACAGTTTGTGGTAACTTAGTACGCTGGTGACTGTACCTACAGGTGGCGTTCTGTGGTTTTGTGGTTTGGTGGGAAAGAGTTTTCAGTTTATGTACCTATATACGTATGTATGATATACCTACATAATTAATCGTTACTCTTGGATGCTTTTTTTTTTCCTTGATGCCCTCCGACGCAAAAAGTATACTTTCCAACCTTTAGCGTGTTTTTCTTCCTATTTTTCTGCCCTGTCACAAAACATTTGATGCCATTATTAGATCCTCCCACTGACTCAGACCAAATAAAAAGGTAAAGACGGAACTCTGCGAACAGCAAAGTGAAGCCCGTCAAATTACGTCTCGCCGTGTACGCTCCGACCAAAAAGAAAAGTGAGTAAACATGTTGTTCATTTATTGAAGCATAGTTTAATTGTAGTTTGATGTAAATATGTGCGTGTGATCGTGTATGAACAGAGCGAGACGTAATTTGACGGGCCTCACTTTGCTGTTCACATAGTTCCGGCTTTACCTTTTTATTTGGTCTGAGCCCACCAATTACTGACTACCAATGTTTAATAGCTAATCAGAAAATAATATTATTTGTTTCGTTACTTACTTGTCGTACCGTTTATCATAGCGTGCTATAATTGATACGAATGAATAGGTATGAAGAAAAATGTATTATTACAGAAACAATATTATTATTTACTGTTTCTGCGTATCTTACAGTTTTCCTGTGTTAAACGAGAATTCGGTGTATCTTTAATGTGATAAGGCATATAGGATAAATACTCCATCTATTATTATCCCTAGAATTCGAAAACAAACATAAATTAAGTGTTTTCTTTTACCATTACCAGCGCAACATACAAAAATAACTTATTTTTACTCATCCGTAGCACCCACAGCAATCTAAATATAATCTACGGCGTAGCTCGTAGCACACGACTACGGCGTAGAAACTACGCGCAAATTCCATTGCTACGCATACGGAGAATGTCGATGTTATTGTTATTCAGCAATTAATCCTTTTCGTCATCCACTGTCCTATTTCTATCGTCAGTAAATAATGGGTATAAAAGTCACTAAGTTTGATAAGCAGAATGCTTGGTTGACGGGTTCGTTAAGGGTCCGCTTACACCTTGTATTGTGGTTCCTATTTTTGTGTAGCACTGTCGTAGCCAGATGCTACGACAGTGCTACGTAAAATATGTAGGTCTTTGACCTTTGCTAGTCCTATGTATTTCAGTAATGTTATCATTACGATGTAAGTTTATTACTCATGAAACTCGTCCCGTGACCGCTGAATAGATTTGAATGTATTAAAGAAGTTACTAAGTGTAAGAAGGACTTATCTGTTATTCTTGGGCAACTACAGTACTTTCACAGTTTTAATGCCTTGTGACTGGGACTGTAGCCACATTTCATTGTTGTCTTTGTTTCGACAATTCAAAAATGCCTGTAATTGGCCTACTTGAAATAAATGCCTTGATTTTGAACTTTTGATTTCTTGACTTGAAATAAAATAAATTTCTATGAACAAAAAACTTTATTGTATCACAAACTTTCTTAATACAAAATAATCTATGACAGTACTGTCAAATTATTGATTAATGGTGATGGCAACTGTAGAACTAATGTCGCTAGCATCGCTTGTACCAAACATCGTCATTGGTTGAAATCTGTCAACGTCATTTTATATTTCAAAATAGTTTGACCTCATTTGTCAGATTGGGTCTAAGCTATGGACGCGCCATCTACAATCAGCTTTGACCAGCCTTCCCCATTGACTGAGAAAAATCATTAATAATCTCATTTATCCATCGCGATTTATTATAATTATTTCTAACTGATCGAAATTTTTCGAGAAAACATTACTTTTTTTTTAAATAAACAGTGAATTAATTCCGAAAATCTTCCTGTGATTTCTCGGATTAGTGGAAGAAAAAAAATATAACCTATCCTATTATGATTTTGCAATCTATTTATGATCAGATGTGGTTAAAACGGGATTGTCTCCACCGATCACAGTGTCAGATCACGTTAGCCACGGATCACGGCGAGTTGTATCCACTGATAGCATAAAACGCTTAGCTCTTTCTTCCCTCTGCAGCTCTGCTAGAAAAACTATAAATACGAGTATTCAGTGTCCTATGAAATTGTTAAAAATGCCTTGTTTTCTTAGGCCTCATAAAAATATTTTAGTTTCGAAGCCATTAAACAAGCATACTGAAGTTTGCTCACAGTTATCAAAAATTTATAAAGTTAGTAACATCTGTCTACTTTGCCAACATAATGGGTAGATGTTAAGAGACTTGGAAAATGCCACGTCACGCCAATTTCGCCTACATATCTACTGGTAATAGGTACATTATCTTGTAGCTGAAACCTTATAAAGATTTCGTTCATCTATCGCCATTCGCCTTGTTAGATCATTCAGTGGAAATGTGTTCTTTTCATAGACCAGTCGACATTTCGCCTCTTCCTTTTATGGCACACTTAATTATTTTACGGCATGGCATTTGTGCCAAATGATTTAGTACTTTGTTGAAACCATCACCATCTTCCTGCTCTCGTCCCATGTTACTTGGGGTCGGCGGAACACGTTTCTTTCTACCGTTCTCGCCTGTCAACCGTCACGCTATCATTTACACCTTTTCCCTTCATATCATTCCTCACACAATCCATCCATCGTTTCCTTGGTCTCCCTCTCCCTCTCCATCCATCAACATTTATATTCATCTTTCACTCATGATTACTTAGTACTTAGTAATTTGTTGAAATACGAGTAAAAATTAAGTGCAGTGTTTTCTTTTGTCAAATGTTATGTACTGTTCAAATAGGTCGTAACAGCTTCCTTAGTAGCTGGTAGTGGTAGTTAGCTATGTACGTCTTTCTATAGGTATGGATATAAAGAACAACCCTCTAACCGTCTCAAATGACCACTCTGTATAATTTTATGCATCATTACATTTTATATGTTTTTCGGTACACAACGTTGATACCCTTTGAGATATGGACAAAGGTATTTTGCCAAAAATATGCTCCAACGGATATCTTGACGGTTGGTACTATTTTAAACTAAATTCAATAACTCTATTCCACTATTTTATCTCTATTCCCAATATTAGTCTAATAAATGACAATGTCCGAATTAGATTATTGACCACTATTCCGTTTGTGAAGGTCCTAAGTCAATAGTTGGCGGCATATTTCAAAGGTTTTATGAAAAGATTTGCCGCTCGGGTTCCTTGGTAATTAGATGAAGAAATTATATTATGTGACTGTATTTGTGAAAGGACCGGTGACCTGCGCATAAGGTTCAGGTTTGAATGTCCTTTTGTTTGTGTTTTATGTGATTTTGGGCTAAGCGAAGTTAGTAATTGTAATAACTTAGATTGGTGTTACCAAGTATCGGGTAAACTTTGCCTTTTAAATTAGCCTATTCGGTCCCACTGCTGGGCATATGCTTCCCCATTCCTTTCTTATTCGTATTGCCTTCTCTGGCCAATCAGTCAGGAACGAGTCCAAATTGACATGCCAGCGTGTCCTGGGCCTGCCTTAGTCATGAATACAGTCTTCAGGCACCCACTGTGTGACGATTCTAGCCGATCTGTCCTGACCCATCCTGGAAATATGATCCGCCCAGTCCCATTTTAACCTCGCATACTTATAGCCAACATGTCTTGGAGCGTATTGTGGTGTTGCGTATTCAATCGTTGATTTTGATGTTTAAAATGCTACGCTCCATCGCTCTTTGGCAAATACATTATTAAATTTTAATTGTTGCTTACGAAGAATCTATTTCTTTTATTAAATTAAAATGAACAATTTCGATACCTTGTTAGTAACAAATTACAATATTAATTTAACGTTGAAAACTGTTTCAAAGTTTCGTCTCGATTCGCTCTTGCTTCCCCGTTATTTATTCCGTTTAACGTACTGAAAGTTTTGTCTTGTTTAACTACAAGTCTTGTATTTGTAACTTAACTCCTGTTAAAAGCTTAATTTGTTTTCTAAGCTATGAAAAACATGACAATAAGGTACCTTGTGTAGTTTGTCCGATTCTGTAATATAAATCTATTGTCAAATTAATTCTGTCTCTGGGTCTGTCACCTATCATGCCTTCACGATTGATGAATTGTTCGGTTAAAATGTCTAAAATGGCTTTAGCAGAATCATAATCACACTGATAATATTTTAAATGCGAAAATTTGAATGTGTGTACGCTTGTTACTCTTTTACGCCAAAACTACTGAATGGGCACATATAGTTTATAACCTGGATTAACACATATGATACTTTTTATCCCAGTATACTACTGGGATAAAAAGTATCTGGGATCCCATGGGACAATAGGCATGACGACAGTATCAAAAAATAGCAAATCTATTTAATCCGTCATTTAGAGTATTGGAAATGAATAGACACGTATTTTTTGTTTTTGTAAATCAATGATTATTGACAAAGATAAAACGCATCAAAACTCGGGAGTTTGGGCTCGTGACGTCAGAACTAGCTAAAAATTATACCTAGGCGTGAAATATTAAGAATTTTAAAATCGTCATATTTTCGTCAATTTTGATTTACGTAACAAAAGAAAAAACACGGGTCAAATATTTTTTGATAATCTAACTGACGGACTAATTAGTTTTTTTTTGTCGTCTCGCCTATTATCGCACTCGACGCGGGCGAAGCCGGGGTTGTTTGTAAATACAAACTTATTATACACATAACCTAGTAAGATAATAATATGAATTACGTCTCACTTCGTAAAATGGTCCGTTCGTAAAAAGTGACTATTCATAATATATTAACTTTGTCTGTGACCATTTTAAGAATATTAACCTAAATTCATATTATCATTCTATTATGATTCTGCTAAAGCGGCCATTTTAGACATAGGATACTTTTTATCCTGGTTGTACGATCACGTAAAAGCATAGTCTCTCGTTATTTGTTTTTTTTTTTTTACGAAAATTCTGGAAGTAGGTACTAAAGAGTTTTCTATTAATCGATAGATTTTATTAACTTCCTTTTAAATTGAATTTGTAACGTTCCGTGAACCAGGAATACGGAACCACCGATATCCGCTCTCCTCAACATTTTAGGATTCAATTTTCAGACCAAAAGTTTGACCCTCTTACCGCAAAGGAATTTAATTTAATTTTATAGTTTGAAACTGTTATTTGAATTGAATCTGATAATTCCGTTCCTGAATACGTGTCTCTTTTCATTCATTCTCTGGCCTTATCCCAATTAATTTGGAGTGCCATGTATTCTTCTTCCGTACTTCTCTATTAGCCGACATCTCAGGAATTACTCCCTGTCTAGCCATATAATCTTTCACACAGTCCATCCATCATTTGTTCGGTAACCCGAAGGGTATCCAACGGGTACCTATTACTAAGCCTCCGCTGTCCGTCCGTCCGTCTGTTTGTCAGCGGCCTGTATCTCATGATCTGTAATATGTAGACAGTTGAAATTTGTATTTGAATGCAGATTGCAGAATGTGTATTTCTGTTGCCGCTATAACAAAAAATATATAAAAAAAAAAAACAAAAAAAATAAGGGGCTCCCCTACTACGATGGTACGGAACCCTTCATGCGCGAGTCTGACTCGCACTCGCTCGGTTTTTTCTGTCTTTCACTAATCTTAATCCATAATTTTATGCTAAAAACTTTCCTCACTACATTTTTCACATTCCTTCGCATCACATGTCCATAAGATGGCAACCGATTTCCACGTAACTTTTCAGTCACCACTGCTTTTTTCAGACTGCCTCATTCATTTATTTTTTCCAATACGTGTTCTGTTTTCATCACCCCTATGGCGTGACACACACTTGTCGTTTCATTCGTAAGGATTTTGAAGTAAACACGCAACACATTGCGTCATATGTTTAAAAAAAATCATCCGCTGGACATCGCAAAAAACGCAATGAATGTCTTTGAACTGTCAAAATGAGTAGCCGCGATGCGATTTGTGTTTCGAATTAACCCCGCAGGATATAAAAATGTTTAAAGATAGCAATATTCATATTTTTACGGCTATAATAAAGAACGGAATGAACGATATAAAAATAATGAGTATTGTAAAGCTAGAATTACCTATTTGAAACTATAGATTAATGTATCTGGTTGCAAAGATAATATCATTAAATCAAATTGGTAGATGATATTTTTTGGTAATTCAAGACAAAATGGGATTTAGGATTGACTTAGAATAATATTTTAATCAACGTACAACCCAGCACTGGCCTGCAAATTGCAAAAAACGTATAGAAAATTTGAATTTCGCGGGCTATCCTGGAGCATTCACCTAAGTAAGGAATAATTAAAGCGCTTTTATCGCATTCGGTTATCCTCAAATGGTAGATCACTATTAATGAATAGTAACCAATGTAGGTATCCGACTATGATAATGATTGTCATTGGAAACAATCATGTGAACGGATGCACATGAAGAAAGAAATATAAACATAAAAGATTGTAACAAGCACCTATTGTTTAAACAAAGGTTGCAAATACATACATAAATGCTCATAATATATACACCATGTATCAGGCAGATGTATACTTAAAGGGTGTGGAATAAACCATCAAAATAAACAACTTTCTGTATCAGTGTAAAAACATAAAGGCGAAAAAACAAACTGCCGTCCCATCTTCTTTATCGTGTGGTTAGTGCCTAACCTGGTGTCGAGAGTTTTTATGCCGTCCATGGGCCTCGGGACTTGGCTTTACATGCCGTCAAGACATGTCTCTCAGGCATGCTGGTTTCCCCACGATGTTTTCCTTCACCAATGCAAGTGTAAACATACGCACATGAATCCGAAACATCGGAGGTGCGTACCTTGGGTTCGAACTCCAGACCTATGTCGGGTTCCAGTCTAACCGGATGCAGCTGAATACCAGTATTTTACATGGAGCGACTACCTATCTGACCTCCACAACCCAGTTAGCACGGGGTAATACGATATCCCTTGGTAAGATTAGTTAGAATTTCTGCCACTGACTACTTGTAACGACTGTGAAACAGCCGGGATCAACGGCTTAGCGTGCTTTCCGAGGCACGGAGGAAACTGGGTATGTAATGGGTGGTCAACCATCCACGGATCAACCTAGGCATACACTGCTTAACCTGAAGAAATGAAATGGCTGTTATTGTTTAGCCACGAGCTCCTCTCTTTGATTGTCTGCACCACACCCTTAAATATGTTGTATAACGTTATTCATCTTTAGCTTAGTTTTTTCCGGCCGTGTTAGGGTCTATAGTTCTTAGGGCTTCTTCCAGTCAAGCCAGTGTTCGAATGTGTGTCAAAATATTTGTATGGAATCACATGCCTTTTGACCTTGATCAATACCTAAACTAGAGAGAGATCACTCTGTAACAAGATCAGTTATCAGGCATTCGTAGGCTTCACTTGCACCTGTATCGAGTAACTTACGCAAGTATCTTTGAGAGAGAATCGGGAAGCTATTTGAAGGCCAAGTATTCATAGTTTCATGCCTTAGTTCGTCAATGCTTCGGTTTTTTTATACTTTTTATGAGTGACTAAGTGTCAAGTTCCCCAATACCTACTCCATTGACAAGGGAGAATCCTCCGAACAGACGGTTGCTGTGACCTTGTCGAGTTCTTGTATTTTTGCGGATAATCACTGCGATGCAGAATTTTTAGTTCTTCATTTTCGTCGTAGCTTCGCTAGCCTTCTTTTAACATGACTGCCCAAAAAAGGAGTGTTATGTTGTCAGGGTTCATGTATGCATGTATGTATGTATGTTTGTGAGTTTCTTTATTCCACCATAACTTTTAAACGCTCAAACTGATTTCGATGTGCGTGGTATCGTTAGAATCCTTGTGTTATTCCGGGTAACATAGGTTAGTGACAAATTAAAAAAAAAAAATTTTTGGATAGTTCAATATGGGTATCAAATTAAAGGGCTTATCATGAGGATTTTAAAATGGTATATTTAATTTAAAAAAATGTGTTATTTATTAATTGATCTATACAAGATACGCGCGGATGACTAGGTAGGTCTGTGAACTTTAAAGTGATACTTGTACACCAAAATAAATGACATGCGAAATTCTCCATCTTAATATAATCGTAACTAAAAAGTGTAAAATAAAAAATAACCCGACTGCTTAAAAAATAACTAATAACTTTAAATAAAAACTAAAAAAAAGAAAAAAACACATTCAAAAATAAATTCTAATACGGAACATATTGACTGCAACAGTCGGGACCCATTAAATAGTTATCTAGACTAAAATCATTACATCCAATATGGATCCCGACTGTTGCAGTCAATATGTTCCGTATTAGAATTTATTATTGAACTTGTTTTTTTTCTTTTCAGTTTTTATTTAAAGTCATTAGTTATTTTTTAAGCTGTCGGGTTTTTGGCAACTTATTTCTGTCCGCCACACGCTCAAAGATATTTAAGAAACTATGGAGAGGCTGTCAGTAAAACAGTTTCACTCTGTCACATCTAACATGTTGAGAAGGGCATCATAAGTATGATTGGCAATCGCATTCAAGGCGTTTCGTACATCTGCGATGACTTTCAACTTGATTGATATAAGCTTTTCTGTTGAACAGTCCTTTTTGACATTTTGAACTTTTCCGCCATTGCTTTCGCTACTAGGTGCTTTGTCTAGGTCCTCTAGTATAATAGGTATAAAAGCCCCTTAACGAAGGCGAAAGGCACTTTAGTTCCCTTCAATATGGTTGAGTTGAATGGCGCCGGTACATGCGTCATGTTTGTGAACGGGCGCTTTCAGTTGGGACTGGTCATCTCTTAGCTGCCAAGGTTCATTTTAATTACTTTATTCGTAAATTGTTGATCTAATCTTTTACTCTGGACGCTCTTAGTGTGCACGTCTTTCTACATCGTTCTCACATATATGTATAATCTCAAAATTAATGATGTAACCAAGATTTTGTAACAATATTATGATTTTAAAAGAGTGTCCATGGAGTTTCTTGTCTGTTCTTCTCCATAGAGATCTACGCTAGGGAATGGGCAACTACAGTACTTTCTCAAGTATTATGCCTTGTGACTGGGACTGTAGCTTTGATTTTCTTTTTTGTATTTTTGACATTCAAAAGTCCCGTAATGGTCTAATTGAAATAAATGCTTTGAGTTTGAGTTTGAGTTTGACTGCTCTCCCCGTCATTGCGATATTTTTTTGTTCTGGACCATACCTGGGAACTTTCTGTTACGTCGATGTTCGAGGTCTAAATTCCAACTTTTTCACAAGTTTAAAAAATGATAGTTTTAGTATAATGTCTTTACTTTACTTTAGTTCTAGGGTCATGAAGGTATTTAACCTTCGAGACCCTAGAACTATCCAATGCAATCACCAGCACTATTTTTTGAGTGTAATACATTGAGTCCTACCATAAACCGTGATTTTTTCGTATAGAGTTACTTAGTTTGTTGTTAGTGTAGGTAATGTTTGGTTGACGGCGTCGCCAAGTGTCCGTTTACACCTTGTATGTACTTACAATCATTCTTAAGTGGTGTATAGTATGATTATATCGATATTTAGGGGATTCCTACCCACGAGTCCAGGGCCCGTAGCGTAAGAGCCAGCTGCGCCAAATACCGTCTAGTTTGCCGAAAATTTTCTCCCAAATAAATTTCCTTTCCTTCGGTTTCATGTACCTACATAAGTAATTGGATAGTGTAACAAGCTCTACTTCATCTGATACCACTCCTTGAAAGGAAATTAGGAAGAACAACAGTCTAGCTCTGAATTGTTCAACTATTATTTTAAAAGGAAGGAGAATAATTTGTGATACACATTTACACAGTATCCCTTTCAACTCTGTCATCACTAACCTAATCTCACGATGAGGAGGCCTGTGTACCAGCAGTGGGAAAATTGTAGGCTGATTATGATCACGTTTGACAAAGAATAAGTCCACAATTGTTACCAACGACACGGCATTCATTTTACTTTGCATGAATTTCAAACCCAGAAATACGATTCTTAGTCTGAAACTCATTGCTGTTACTCTTTTTCGTGTAGTTATTCACCCACTACAAGATTTTGATAAGATAATCTCTTTCTTTATTCTTTGAAAGCTGTAAACTGCGTACCAACATACATGTGGGAAATCAAATGCCAGGAACGAAAACTGCTCGTTTTATTAAAAAAATTATCGACGCGACGTACAATCTTGACGTTCGTCTTTCAAAACTCCTCTCAAAATATTTTCCACAATTTTTGTCAGGCCTGATAATTACAATACCTCTAGCTCTCTGCTAACGAGTACATATTATTGAACCATCGGCTGGCTGTTAATAGAATCAACAGTATGACCACTGAGTAAGCACTAGACTTAAGACGATAGACGGCTGAAGTGGATTAGACGTAGTTGCAATTACTCTGGTAACAAGGTAGGGTAACTTTTGGTTCTAGGTGATTTAAATTACCTAATCGTTCGTCTAATGTAAGAAAACTATATAATATCCAATCAATCCATTACATACATAGTTTCCCCCGTGCCTCGGTTAAGCCGTTGGTCCCGGCTGTCATTTGAGATCTTTGCCAGTCTTTACAGGCAGTCAGTGGCCCGAAAGCCTGACAACCAGCCTTACGAAGGGGTTTATGTATTACCCAGAACTAACTGGGTTGTGCTGGTCAGATAGGCAGTCGCTCCATGTAAAATACTGGTGTTCAACTGCATCTGTTGAATACTAGTAAGCGGACCCCAGCATAATACACACATCAAAAGTATCTAGGGATCAACATATATTTTTGCAATAACTTTTCTCCTGATTGATATTAATTAAAATTTTCTTTAAGGATTCATCAAATAAAGTGTTTTCGTTTGTCACAGTAACGATAAACCAAGTCACCTTTGCATTAATAAAGAAATTTGCCATTTTCCTAATAAAGGGATTTTTGACATTTGAACCACTAACATTAAAGTTCGAAAAAAAGACTGAAATAACAGTTTTCTTTAAAATTTTATTGGGTAACTTAAACAATTAATAATCCGTGTTTCTACCGCGAACACTAACAACACAAGAACATCGGTTTGGCATACTCAAAATGAGTTCATCCAAATCACGCTGTGGAATGGCCGCCCATGTTCGTTGCAACAACAAAAAAAGGTCTTCTTGCGACTGGATACCCTCCATATTCGGCAGAGCTCTTCTCTGTAGCATATCCCATGCATGCTCAATCGGGTTCAAGTCTGGCGACTGAGCAGGCCAGGGCAGGACATTGATGTTAGCTGCGGCGAGAGTCTGTCTTACAACTCTTGCGGTGTGCGGTCGTGCATTATCATGCATTAACTGAAATAAGGGACCGATTTGCACTTGTAGAGGAACGATGACGTCTGATACAATCGTCTCAGCATAAATTTGAGCGTTGAGGTTGCCTCTGATCCAAATCAACTCAGTTCTTCCGCCGATCCAAATACCCGCCCATACCATGATGGTTCCACCACTATAAGGATGGACTTCCTGGCAGGATTTTAATCGCTGTTGGCGTCCAGGGGTTCTCCAGTGTCGTATACGTCTTGTATCCGGTCTCATACCAAAACGAGACTCATCAGAAAAGCACACGAAACGCCATTGTTCTTCTGCCCAATTTCTGTGTTCAAGAGCCCATTGATATCGAATCCTACGATTGTGCATTGCTATAGGTGGTACCCGTAGCGGTCTTCGGGAATGAAGGTTCACTTCATGCAAGCGGTTTCTGACTGTTTGGTCGCTAATTAAGTTCCCTGAAGAGTGATGAAGCCTCACGGCTAACATCATGGCGGTTATTGTTGGAGCTCTTCGAGTTAAGATTTGAATGTATCGGTCTTGTCTCCGTGTGGTGCAGCGATACCGTCCTCCATGGCGCTCAGCCACGGTACCAGTGCTTCGGTAACGTGTCCAAAGTCGACTGATAACACTCTGACTTGTATTCAGAGCTAAAGCTACAGTACGTTGCCGGGAACCAGCTTCTATCATTCCCACGGCTCTGAGCATTTCTTCCCTGCTTAAATGACGTCGCCGCTCCATAATAACGTTGGTTTTAATCAGTAGTAGGGAAACAGTAGCACTAATAATGTCTTCAATGCGTTGTATGTTTTTATAGGGAAAATATTGACAGCTTATTTTCATCTTTTACTCGAATTTGATTGAGAGTTCCTGATTCAAATTATGAAATGCACCAAAAAGGATCCATATAAATTTATAAAATCATAAATTTATTACAAAGCCACATCTCAATCTCAAGAAATCCGCATAAAAATGCTTGATCCCTAGACATTTTTGATGTGTGTAGTTGGGAAAAGTCTAGGCACATGACGAGTATATCTATAGATCTCATCATGTGCCTACAAAAGTAAGATTATAATCTTACTTTTGACATGAAATTACAGTGTGGAGTTGTACAAGAGTACTATATGACCAAAATCGAAACGAATGCCACCATCTTGTCTTCCAATATAAGTCTACGACACATTTTTACTAATGTTTATCAACAACGCCCCCTTGTAAAAGGCATTCTGACGAAACATCTTTGTAGCGCAGTACCAAGGCATTTTTAAACGCCCGGGTGTCTCCACTGCGAGGATCGACTGGAGGACACGGTAGAGCACACGGTGGAGGTGTGCCCCGCATGGGCGGAGCACCGCCGTGTCCTTGTAGCGGCGATCGGCGGCGGCAACCTCTCGCGTCCGGCCCTGGTTCAAGCCATGGTCCGTAGCGAGAAGAAATAGGATGCCGTCACCTCCTTCTGCGAAGCAGTCATGCTAGAGAAGGAGGTGGCGGAACGTGAGAGGGAGAGAACCTCACGTCCCGGCTGCCGCGGGAGACGCACGTGGCCCCCGGCCACCGTAGGCGCGGGCCTGTGGACGGTGGGCTATGGGCTAGCTCGCCGTCCGTCCGTCTCATGACGACAGTCCGTGTCGACGGCGCGTTTGTGTTCCACGCGCGCCTCAAAGAGAGTCAGCAATAGGAAGGGGTCCGCAAGGACCGATGCCTGCCGGGGTTGCCGGACTGTTCGAAAGAGATACCGTGACCCCGGAACACAAGGAGCGATGAAGGAACATGGATGGGTTTTAGTCAGTAAAAGTCTGACACTCCCTCCTGCTCCGCCCATAGCTCCAGGAGTCATATGATGATTTCCCAACCGAAAAAAAGAAGGCTTTTTAAACGGTTTTGTCTTTCGCGGGCCCATACCAGCATAATTATATCTCAATTGCTTAAACAACCAGACCAGAAAATTAATCATTTATAAGTTTATTCTGCCGTAACTTATATGGCAAAGTATTTTTTTAGTTTCTCCTTCTTAATAATAGCTTAAAATGGAGGTTAAAATGTGTTTGATATTAATAGAAAAGATTATGTTGTACATTCTCCTTGTTAATTTTTCGGATTCATGTACGCATTGTATAATTATCACTTGCTTCGGTGAAGGAAAACATCGGATGCAGCTGAATACGAGTATTTACGTGGATGCAATGTTATGACTAATATTGACAGATGCTAAGACTGCCGGAATTCTAACAGAGTTTTGTGGCACAATAATCCGACGTTTGCATCATAATATTTATTCATAACATCTCGTTACAAAGACCGCATCTTTTATTAACTCCCTAGACCAGGGCTCGGCAATCTTTTGAGTCGGAAAAGTAAAAAATTACAATGGGGTAGATGACACACCAATCAATTGACATACTTTTTAAGTGCTGACAAAACGCGGTTCTCTCATAGATTTTGTATGGCAATAG
This sequence comes from Xestia sexstrigata, assembly GCA_941918905.2. Lineage (NCBI taxonomy): Eukaryota > Metazoa > Arthropoda > Insecta > Lepidoptera > Noctuidae > Xestia > Xestia sexstrigata. The sequence continues at coordinate 15,661,388 of OW799223.2, forward strand.
CCAACTGTGACGACACTGTTTATTCAGGTCAATGACTCAACTATTTATTGATTTCAAAGCAACTAAAAATCGAACTTGGCAATTAATTGAAAATAAATCGGGTTTTCAGGCCCAAAATAAAGTGTTTTTTTAGATATAGGTGTCTGGGAATTATTTTTTTATGGTGTCATCTACCTTTATTTACAAAATTTCAAAGTTTTGAAGGAGCCCCAAATTTGTTTCTTGACAACAAAATAGTATTTATTCATAAGAAATCCTCATTAATCGATTCAGAACGATTTTTAAATGTTTTTTTTATTTTTGTGTATAAATAATATTTGCGTATGGAACTAAAAACCCGCAGCTTCACATCCAAAGAGCCGCATGTGGCTCGCGAGCCGTAGGTTGTCGACCCCTGCCCTAGACTAACACATAACACCACGAAATTGTTCCTCATAAGTTTGGTAGGCAGAGGTAAACGTGTTTCAAAGAACGCGACGTATTATTATTATTTATTCATTTATTTTAGAGTTTTGAATATAAAGTTAATAATTACAGTATCAGTATTATTTACTTTATTATATATTATTATTTACTATTACAAACTACAACTCTATAATAGTAAATAAATACCATAGTCGTAAAATACGGAATCAATAATAACTGTAGTAAATGAAATGCATTTTCAACACACTTGCTCATAAAATGGCTCTAATTTCACCGCAATTAGGCACATAATGACACCTATAATCAAACTGTGACTTTTTCATTACTATTATTCACAAGTGAGTTACAGGGTTTTTTTTTTGGTTGAGGTGCTTGTTGCTTTGTTCCTACGAAAGTTTCTATATAAAAAAAATCGTGTTCAAGAGTACAAATAAATTAATGTACCTATTGCTTGCTCATTTCACTGAAATGTAACTTTTGTTTTCTCTGTAATAAAGAAAACTTTGAATTCCCCATTTTGTACGTGGATCCGCTATCCGCGAAAAGCCAAAAAACAAACCTCATTATTTTAGTCTATGGCCGATCGCCATTGTTAGATGCGCGCGCATAGGAACACTGATTAAATGATCCCGCCATTGCGAAAAACTTTTCATTACTCGTTTTCACTGTTGAAATTATAGTTATACATGTTTAGTGATGGGATGTATAGCTATACATTTACAGGGTGTAAACAACCTCATCACGAAGCCGTCAACCAAGCATTCTGTACATCAAACTAAGTAACTTTATGCAAAAATTATTGCTGGGAAACGACTTTTTTTTTGGGTTGAAAAATCATATTTTCTGGTAGAACTCAATGTAACGCACTCAAAACATTGTGCTGATGGATGGATTGAATAGTACGGGGGTCGTGGAGGTGTTTAAAGTAAAAATCTTACATTAAAAACTTATATTTAAAAGCAAACTTGTCAAAAAGTTGGAACTTTGACCCCCAATATCTCAGTAAATACAAGGTTCCCAGGTATGGTGTAGAACAAAAAAATATCACAATGACGGGGAAAACAAGTTCCTTTCGGCTTCGTTAAGAGGTGTTTTACACCCTATATAGATATATTTATAGATATGGATCAGTAGTCGATATTTTTTTATAGAAAAGGAAGTTTTTACGTATCAATTCTAGCACAAAAGATAATTAATAACGGAACGACAAATGGCAATACTTGTCGTATACAGGGCTAACGCTCGTACAAGCAAACCGGCCAAAGCATTGTTAATAAATAGTAACTATACAAACGATAAGGTACTACCTACCTACTGATACTACTTATTTAGGAGCCTATACTACCTCAAATTAGCAACTCTATGTTTGGTAGTTCAAACTTCGTTTGAAATACAGTTAGAATAAAGTTCTATTCAGCTTGCACTACAAAGTGGTTGTTACGTCAGTCACTGCGGGCCGAATAGTGCGAAATTAGTGGTTTTTTGCGATTTACAAAAAGTCTATTGATTGGACTAAAAAAATAAATAATATGAGACCTGCTTTATAATAGTTAGTTCAGTTAGTATGAAAAGTTTCATGATCTAATTTGAAGTATTTTATGATTGCCAGCGGTTTATTGTTCAGTTTAGAGGTAACTTTGGGATTTTTTTCTATCGAGAAAATTTTATGGAATCGTGTTTTCGCCAAACATAGGACTTAACATTAATCCTCAACTTTACCATATATTTATTTCAAAATTAATGCTGCAGTATTTTAGGCGTAACGGAGGATCATGCTAAGCCATTTGAGGTAGTATAGGCCCTTAAATCATCATTCATTATTATGGAAAGTTATTGGCGCCCAGTTGGGACTACGTCAGATGGTAGAACTGCTAGAATATTCTTTGGGAAAAAGGGAAGCTATTATTCATCCTTTAAAGCTCTATAATGAGTTTCTCGTACTGTGAACTTTTGGTGACATTTACACTGGCCTTTAAGGGCCGTATAGGGATATACGGCCCTTAAAGGCCTTTAAATTATGTAAAAGAGAAAATTAAAATAATATGAAAAAAGTTAAAGTGTGGGTTGCAAGCCTACGGCAAAAACACGAAGTTAATGCTAATGCTAACTTAACTGATATCTAAATTCAATATTTTTCTTTAAAAGTACGAACTACCCGCAAAAAAACTTTAGAATAATTAAAAAAGGAACGTGTTTTCAAAGTTCAGTTCTATTGACTCTATTTATAGTTTTTCGATGCCTTTCAAGTCTATTGTTTTAAATTTTCAGTAGAATCATCCACGCACGCGACCTATGTGCATATTTATATTCATTTTTGTATCCCAAAAATAGTGGTTGGGCGAACCCAAAGCATTGTTTTGGGTCAAAAGAATACCATTCTTTGGTGGTGCGGTGTATTGTGTATTCGGAAAAGGCTCTTTGTTCTCTTCTGTGACGTTTAAAATGGTGGAAATACAGGTTGGAAGTTCGATATAGGTTATGATGGAAATATCACCAGCTTATTTATACAGATCTTTGACAGTAAAGTTCATTGAAGGCTGGCACCAGATTGGCATCACTCCACCGCATTTCTTTACAAATTTCTTAAAAAAAAAAAACAATCTCAAAAACCAGCCAAGTGCGAGTCGGACTCGCGCATGAAGGGTCCCGTACCATCGTAGTAGGGGAGCCCCCATGTAATTTTTTGTTTTATTTTATAAACAAAAGGACAAGACAACAGAGGCTTAGTAATAAGGTCCCGTTGCGTTGGTTACCCTTCGGGTACGGAACTATAAAAATCATTTAAAAATATAATATTTGTAGCCCATCGGTATCGGAAACAGGGTCCAAGATACCCGCGGTCAGGGCTCCAGAGAAAGGAACCTCCTAACAATACGAGCCGTGTCTAGGAGTACTGCTTTCTAAATCAAGCCCTTGATCCAGCTGCCTATCGAGAGCATCCTCAGGTATTTTACCTCACCTTAATATTGGCTGATTCCGATGCCGCGAGCGATTATCAATGTGCGTTGCATTATGAAGTTTCATAGTAAGCATAGCGAACGGCTCAAATTAGGCGACATTGATACTGTTCAGTACTTTTAAAACGGTTTGTTTTTTTATTACTATAACTAGCACTTCGCCCGCGACTTCGGTCGCGAAAATTCAGCATTTGATAGCTCGGCTAATTTATTTATTTATTTATTGGCCTATCTACAATTGTTACACTTTTTATCCTAAATAATACAAGCAATATGATACAAGCATAGTGTACAATATAATGCGATAGACACAGCATGCATAATAAAACAAAATTATATCAAAAAATGAAATTACAATAGTAGTGCAGAAATAACACTTTCAACAACAGTGGGTAGTTTTAGAAACACAGTAAATACAAAGATGACAAGAGAAAAGAGAAAAAAGTCATTATGGTGAGTAGTTTTGATGGACCTGGCGCTTGAATTTCTGAAGTGTTGTAGAAAAAATATCTATTGATTCATCGCAATTATTAAGAAGCCTGCAAATTCTGGGGATGGGGGAGTTGGATCCTGACACAGTTTTGCGGAATGGGGGACGTAATAGTTTTATAGGGTGACGCGGATATTTGTGGGGTAGGTTAAAATTAAACTTACTTAACAACTGGGGGCAGTCTATTTTACTCTGAAGTATTTTAAAAAGAAAAATTAAATCTATATTATCTCGTCGTTTTTCAAGTGAGGTCATGCTAAATTTCTGAAGACGTTTTGCATAGCTCCGTATTTTTTTGCTTAATCCCGCAGAATAGGCAAGATGGTATAAAAATCTTTTCTGGATCCTCTCTAACCTAAGACTATGTGTTACATAGTGGGGACGCCATACAACTGCGCAGTATTCCAATACTGTACGAACGAGACTGTTAAAAAGATAAATCTTAGTTTTAGGCTTGCGAAAACATTTAGCATTACGTAACACAAAACCGAGTGTCTTTGAAGCTTTTTTAACAATGTTGTCCATGTGCGGAATAAAAGTTAATTTACGGTCCAGAAGGACTCCTAAATCTCTGATTACATCAACTTTACTGAGGTGCGTACCATTTATACTGTAATTAAAATCAACGAAGTTAGCCTTGCGAGTAAACGTAATTTGGGAACATTTTTCTATGTTAAGTTGCATCTTATTATCATTACACCATTTTAAGAGTCTGTTCAAGTCATCCTGAAGTAATGTTGAATCGGCTAGAGAGTCGACAACGCGGACTATTTTCAAATCATCGGCGAATAAGAATGGCGTGGAGTTAAAGAAATAATAAGGAAGGTCGTTTACCAAGATAATAAATATTACAGGGCCCAAGTGGGAACCCTGCGGAACACCGGAGGTTATGATCATGGTTTCAGATTTATAGCCATTGGCCACGACATAAAAGGATCTATCCGTCAGGTAAGAGTGCAGCCACTTAAGAAGTGAACTAGCAAAGCCATACGCAGCAAGTTTTTGAATCAGCACTTCATGGGAAACTTTGTCAAAAGCCTTGCTGAAATCGGTGTATATGGCGTCGACTTGCTGGTTCGAGTCAAGTGAAGCCGCAATAATCTCAACGAAAGCTACTAGATTACTGCAGGTGGATCTTGCTGCAGTAAAGCCATGCTGGTGGTTTGACAGATATTTCCTGAAATCGTTTTGTATGTCGGGGCATACTATTGCTTCAAAAACTTTGGCAAATGTCGGAAGGATATACACACATCAAAAGTATCTAGGGATCAACATATATTTTTGCAATAACTTTTCTCCTGATTGATATTAATTAAAATTTTCTTTAAGGATTCATCAAATAAAGTGTTTTCGTTTGTCACAGTAACGATAAACCAAGTCACCTTTGCATTAATAAAGAAATTTGCCATTTTCCTAATAAAGGGATTTTTGACATTTGAACCACTAACATTAAAGTTCGAAAAAAAGACTGAAATAACAGTTTTCTTTAAAATTTTATTGGGTAACTTAAACAATTAATAATCCGTGTTTCTACCGCGAACACTAACAACACAAGAACATCGGTTTGGCATACTCAAAATGAGTTCATCCAAATCACGCTGTGGAATGGCCGCCCATGTTCGTTGCAACAACAAAAAAAGGTCTTCTTGCGACTGGATACCCTCCATATTCGGCAGAGCTCTTCTCTGTAGCATATCCCATGCATGCTCAATCGGGTTCAAGTCTGGCGACTGAGCAGGCCAGGGCAGGACATTGATGTTAGCTGCGGCGAGAGTCTGTCTTACAACTCTTGCGGTGTGCGGTCGTGCATTATCATGCATTAACTGAAATAAGGGACCGATTTGCACTTGTAGAGGAACGATGACGTCTGATACAATCGTCTCAGCATAAATTTGAGCGTTGAGGTTGCCTCTGATCCAAATCAACTCAGTTCTTCCGCCGATCCAAATACCCGCCCATACCATGATGGTTCCACCACTATAAGGATGGACTTCCTGGCAGGATTTTAATCGCTGTTGGCGTCCAGGGGTTCTCCAGTGTCGTATACGTCTTGTATCCGGTCTCATACCAAAACGAGACTCATCAGAAAAGCACACGAAACGCCATTGTTCTTCTGCCCAATTTCTGTGTTCAAGAGCCCATTGATATCGAATCCTACGATTGTGCATTGCTATAGGTGGTACCCGTAGCGGTCTTCGGGAATGAAGGTTCACTTCATGCAAGCGGTTTCTGACTGTTTGGTCGCTAATTAAGTTCCCTGAAGAGTGATGAAGCCTCACGGCTAACATCATGGCGGTTATTGTTGGAGCTCTTCGAGTTAAGATTTGAATGTATCGGTCTTGTCTCCGTGTGGTGCAGCGATACCGTCCTCCATGGCGCTCAGCCACGGTACCAGTGCTTCGGTAACGTGTCCAAAGTCGACTGATAACACTCTGACTTGTATTCAGAGCTAAAGCTACAGTACGTTGCCGGGAACCAGCTTCTATCATTCCCACGGCTCTGAGCATTTCTTCCCTGCTTAAATGACGTCGCCGCTCCATAATAACGTTGGTTTTAATCAGTAGTAGGGAAACAGTAGCACTAATAATGTCTTCAATGCGTTGTATGTTTTTATAGGGAAAATATTGACAGCTTATTTTCATCTTTTACTCGAATTTGATTGAGAGTTCCTGATTCAAATTATGAAATGCACCAAAAAGGATCCATATAAATTTATAAAATCATAAATTTATTACAAAGCCACATCTCAATCTCAAGAAATCCGCATAAAAATGCTTGATCCCTAGACATTTTTGATGTGTGTATATAGGACGATAGTTTTCTACCAAATCATCAGCGCCTGATTTATGAATCGGTACCACTTTGGCCAGCTTCGATTGCTTAGGGAAAATACCAGTGCTGAGAGATTTAATAAAAATCAAGCATAGGGGTGTTGCTAGTTGGTCAGCGCAAGTTGCAACAAAGTTGGGAGGAATTTCATCGCTGCCTGAACCTTTGGATATGTCTAAGATTTTGAGATGTTTGGCTATTTTATTCTTTGGAATCTGTATCAAGGAAAAGCTGTCGGAGTTGCAGAGAAGGTTTTCAAAGAAAGGCGAAGTTTGGACTACATTGGAGGCATGGGTAGCTGGACTGTAGACGCAGGAAAAGTAGGTCCCGAACAATTTGCACATCTCATTGCCATTACAAGTTTTGCTGACGCCATTTGACATTCGAGGCTGGATATGCATATGCAACACCCTGCTTAGCCTTAATAAAGGACCAGAAAAACTTGGGATTCGTTGTAATTTTCTGTTCAATGCTATTTATGTACGAGTTGTAACATTCTCTTGCCATTCTGTCACAGAGCTTACTACACCAACGAAGGGATATCTTGTACCTTGTTGTATCTTGTGTCTTGGGGGTTTTTGTACGTACCATACCTTCTTCTTAAGTTATTCTTTTCACGCAGCAATCTTTCCAGCCTTTTTGTGTACCATGGTGGTCGCGAATTACTTGTCACTAAGGTCGATGGGACAAACCGCTTAATGATCTGATAAAGTACCGTATAGAACCGTTCCAACATTATATTAGGGTCGTCTGTATCCGAGAATAATGCATACCAGTCGGTATTTTCTAGTTCTGATTTAATAGCAGAGTAGTTGGCTTTTTTGAAGTTTAATCTAATGTTAGGTTCTGGTTTTAAACTATGATTTACTTTAAGGCGCAGGGAGATTTCAAGAGGAGGGTGATATGGATCAATCTTTGTTAGACTATTTAGGGCTTCAGTCACTTTACATTCCAGAAGATCTACAAGAACCAAGTCCAGGATTCTATTTTTAACATTACATACATTGTTAATTTGCATGATATCTATATAATTTATAGCCAATGTTACTCGGTTGAGTAGTTCTTGAGTTAAATCGTATCAAACAAACAAAAAATCAAATCTTTCCTCTTTACAATATTAGTTTAGATTTAGATTATAGTATAGATGTCAGCGGTTCCTGACATCTATACTATTATATTATGATTCTTATAGCAATCATAATAAAGATCACTGTCATACAAAGTAAAAGGAAACTGTGAAAGAGTTTTAATTCGCTGTTAAATCTATACATCGTGTTTTCTCTAAAATTAATATCAAAATGTATTACATAAACTTACTGGAATTGAATAGTTTAATAATATTATTACCTCCTCGTCAGATGCTATTAATCGTTTCAGGTAGACCTAGCAGAATTGAATGATACTTAATTTTAATAAAACTGATCGAAACTTTCAGTATTGTAATTTTTTTTTTTTTTTTCGGTTGGGATATCTTCAAATCACTTCTCCCGCTCTGGGCGGAGCAGGGGGGAGTGTCAGACTTTTACTGACTAAAACCCATCCATGTTCCTTCATCGCCCTTTGTGTTCCAGGGCCACGGTATCTCTTTCGAACAGTTCCGCAACCCCGGAACAGTCCCGCAACCCCGGTTTCAGTATTACCATCAGGATGAAATTTGGTGTGGACAAATGTGCGGTCATGCATGTGAGGGGAGATTGTGGAATCTGTGGGAACCCAGCTCTCAGATCCCATAAATCTTAGATCTCTCTCAGCAACCGAAACCTATAAGTATTTGGGTATGTCAGAAGCGCTGGGCATTAATGTTGCTGACATGAAGCAATTGTTAAAGAAGCGCCTCTTTGGCCGCCTGAAAAAAGTATTTAATAGTCTTTTATCAGGCGAAAATAAGGTGCGTGCCTTCAACGGTTGGGTCATGCCGGTTTTGATGTACTCTTTCGGCATACTCACATGGTTTCAAACAGAACTAGACGCCTTGGGTACGAAAGTCCGTAAATTGTTGACGGCATATCGAATGCATCATCCACGTTCTTCGGCTATGAGACTGTATATCCCGCGGCAGTGTGGGGGTCGAAGCTTTTTAAATGCTAAGACTCTCCACAATCGCGAGATATGCAGCCTCAGGGAATATTTCCTAGGAACCGATGTGGGAATGCATCGAGGTGCAGAGGTCGCGATGGACAAGGTTTTTCCGGGCCCTACATGGGCCCAATTTTGACCTATTTGGCCAAAATTCGTCAGTAGCCTGGCTACGTTCCGGCAACCGCTTTGTAGTAACCGAAGGTTTTGTCTGTGCAATTATGGATGAAGTTATGATGACGAATAACTACCGGAGATTTATTGTGAAGGACGGTACGGTTGGCATATGTCGGGCATGCCACCGTCCAGGCGAATCAATCCGTCATATTATCTCCTGGATCAAGGGCATTGATTCAGAAAGCGGTACTCCTGGACATGGCTCGTATTGTTAGGGGTAGCTTGAACCCTGTTCCCGATACCGGTGGGCTTCTAAGGAATATTTAACAATGTAATTGATTTGTAAAGAAAGAAATACATAAAGGAAATAATTTTAACAATAGTTTTCAGAAGCAGTAGGTACTCGTAACTGGTTTTAATTTAGGATTCTTGAGAATTTCTTACATGTCGTGAGTTATCCAGTTTGTGAGACTTGCTTCGTAATGCCAAAAGTTGCCTATAAGTTTAGGTACAATAATATATTGACCACTTTTTACCATTCCGAAAACCTACATAATAGTACAAATAATTATCACCTGCCTAGTCTTTTCCCAACTATATTGGGGTGGGCTTCCAGTCTAAGCGGATGCAGCTGAATACCAGTATTTTACATGGAGCGACTGCCTATCTGACCTCCACAACCCAGTTAGTACTGCGTATTACGATACCCCTGGTAAGACTGGTTGCCAGACTTTCGGACCACTGACTACCTGTAGCGAATGATAAAGATCTATACTGACAGCCGGAACCAACGGCTTAACGTGCTTTAAACATAAAGACTTAAAACGGTATTCTATAGGAATGTTCGTGAAACGTGATATCTTGAAGTACTGATCCGATTACAAAAAATCTTTCACTATTTGAAAGCAACACTGTTAACGTTTGTCATAAGATATGTTTTTAAAGTAAAAGAAAATGGTTTTCTGACTGCGCAGTTGCGTCACAGACGAAGCCCTGGGCAGAAACTAAAATTTAAATAGAAATTGTTAGATATTTCAATTACTGAAAAAATACGACAACTTCTACCATTTCTTGCCCGAGTTATCAGAGTCAATTTTCTATGAAAGCGAACTTATTTTCTTTAATTTTAATTTGCTGTTGCGTCCGCCTGCGGGAATTTATCTCAGTTTTCTGAGATGAAAAGCACAATATTTTGCTGCATAAATGATCAGCCTGTGATTGTCCCACTGCAGGGGAAATCTTCTGCTCATACAGAGAAAAAAACGAACATTGGACACCAATATTGCATTTTTTGTGTGATAATGATTTTTGAACATCAGGTTTAGGTTTGTCACGGCCACTGTTCTATATTGGTTTAATAAATAATTAATTAAGCTAAAGCTAAGATCGCATAATTACCAACAACGGCGTAATTGGAAACACATTTTCAATGATAATACGAAAGACTTTGAAGGAAATTCCTTATCCTAGAAATTCGTCTTCTCTACAACATTACCTAATAACGCTATAAAATATGTTGAATCACATACAAAATCACGCCTGTAATCCCCAAAGAGTTAGGCAGAGGTGTACCTAATAGTACACACACATTTCGCCAGTTATGTGTAAGTCTCATGTAATAGGGGGTGAGTCTATTGCCATCAACCGGGCACAAACCAGACTCCGTTGCTAAGACTGAGCAATCCCTGATGGAGAAACCCAATTACAATTTTTCCGACCCGGGAATCGAAGTCAGAACCTCTTGCTCAGCAGTCGCGACTGCGACCATTAGGCCAACGAGGAAGATATTGAATTGTCAAATAAAAGGTACCACTGGAGCGCTGGCTCTGGTGGAAGCCCCTTTTTATAATTTATGAACTAGTTGTTTTAAAGTACATGATTTTATATTGTTGCAATTTACCAAGCATCTTCAAGAATTGATAAATCAAGATAATTTGTCGAAAGATTGCTAACTTTATACCTACCTAATGGTTTTGGAGGGCTCTTTATTTGAAACAAATTAATTTCCGTTTTATTTCGCTACACTTATCAAGGCATTATTGTTTCAGGTAAATATCTCAAAATAGTAGTATTTAACTAGGTATATAAGTACTTAGTTTTAGACTATCATGACGATTCTGTGGGTGGAAAAAAGGAAGCCAACCATAGACAAGTCATAAATACGAAAATTGTAACGAATTGAATTATATTTTTCTTCCGATATTCGGATACGTGATCGGGAAATACTCGTATGATATATTCTACTTTATTTATAAAACATTGAAAGTAACGTCCGCGTGCTTTTCTTTTGAAAAAATTATATGGGTGTAAGTAAAAGGTTTCTTACATAACGATTTATATATTTCGCCTGCCTCGATGGTCTAGTGTTCGCAATCGCGACTGCTGAGCCTGAGGTCCTAGGATCGAATCCCGGGCAAATTTTAATTTTTGCTTCAGGGACTTCTCAGTAGCAGCCACGGAGTCTAGATTTGTGCCCGGTTGATGGCTGCATGCGTCTTAAACATAACTGTCGAAATTTGGGTGTACCATTAGGCACACAAAAAAAAGTCCGCTCTCCAGTCCTCAGTTTGACCGCACCTAAATAACACGTCAGTAAGTCGCGTCGTTGCTCTCAAAACGGTGAAGGAAAACAGTGTTAGGATACTGGCATATCCAAGAACCAAAAATTCGAAGACATGTGACATCTACCAACCCGCACTGGGTCTGCGCGGCCCACCGCGCAGACCCAGTACGCAGCGTACAGCCCACTCCCTCTAATAGAGGGGAGGCCTGGATCCCAGCAGTGGGAGCAGTATAGGCTGATTGTGTTTATTGTTGACTGCCATATAAGTACTGTAACATTCTGCCTACTCAGTGGTAAGTTGGCAACATGTTACCATGTCAGCATCGAAGACGAACAGGCTTCAAGGTGTTACCATAAAGGGTGTAAAGAGACTCTTAACGAAGCCGAACAGCACTTGTTTTCCCCGACATTGCGATATTTTTTTTGTCTAGACCATACCTGGGAATCTTCTAGTTACGGAGATATTGGGGGTCAAAGATCCAACATTAAACAAGTTTTTTTTAAATACAGAGAGAGAGATAGATTTTTCTTTAAAAACCTTCACGGCCCCCGTACTACTCAATCCATCCATCAGCACAATGTTTAAAGTGCGTTACATTGAGTCCTACCAAACAGTCTGACTTTCACCCCAAAAAAAAAAACATTTCCCAGCAAATATTTTTGCGTAGGGTTACTTAGTTTGATGTACAGAATGCTTGGTTGACGACTTCGTGAAGAGTCTGTTTACACCCTGTATAGTAATCGCTCTCAATAAGAGGACGAACCCTAATGATAACAATTCATTTGTGTGCCGACAACAATTGTACATTTTTACAAATCACAACACAAGTGCAGATGCGCCGCAAGACAATGTCACTTAGTTAACAGGCGATTGCAAACTTGCAAACATGAGTCTTGTCTAATGTGGGACTGGGGTAAGCAGACAAGCTAAGTTACAAAACTACTGCCCGCTTTCACTAACACCGCGAAACCTTAAGCTTAAATACTAGGTGTAAACGGACCCTTCACGCAGCCGTCAATCAAGCAATCTGTCCATCAAACTAAGTAACTCTATATACCCAAAAATTATTGCTTGGAAACGACTTTTTATTCTAAAATGGTTCGAATTTGCGTTACGTTTACGAGTTCAAGCTAAGGATTATGGGCATATTTTTCGGTTTTATAAACTTATCTTAGGAGACATTGAAATGAAAATTGAATAGTTTTAACATAAGATCATGCCGCAGTAAGCAGTCACCAAGTAGGTACGTCACTGAATACTGAAAAAATATAATAATATAGAATATATTTTATACTTATTGTTGTGGTAGCTGGGTCCTAAAACATCATCGTCTACCTAGCTTTTTGCCAACTTTTTTGTGATCGGCTTCCAGTCTTATCGGATGCAGCTGTATACCAGTATTTTACATGAAGCGACTGCCTATCTGACCTCCACATCCCAGTTAGTACTGGGTAGAACGGTACCCCTTGGTATGACTGTAGGAGGTATAGGGATAAAGTTTGTAAACATTTAACAGTTAAGTTTTCACAATTCTATCAATTCTTGTTTGTTCTAACAGTTGAAAAGCATACGCGTACAGTTAACCGGTTTATCAAGAGTGTAGTATCAACATGCTCTCTACTCTACATTTTTTGAGACACATGTTTATATTTTTGAAAGAAATTTAAGAGACAAACATACGTTTAAGATTAAAAGTATTATTATTATCAAATACAATTTATAACAGTACATAGGTGTAGGTAGCTACAAAAATAAAAAAGGGTGCATCCATTTCATTGAAATGATTGCTGAATTTAAAACTTTCAATGTAGTTTTGAGTCAATAATAAATAAATATTATTCACAAATATTCAGATCATCTGGTATGGAGGGTTTTCGATGTTTTTACATGAGCAGCAATTAAAAAATGCACTGATTTGTTAAGATTGTTATTTACGTAAACTAATAACACACTGACACTTTTATTATTATGTATTATTTTCCTTATGAATGATATTTTTTTTTATAAATTCGGTTATTTTGTTCATTGCTCGTTTTCATTTTTTGTTCCTTAAAAATTGTACTGTATTAAGATGTGCATGTATTGAAAATAAATAAATAATGTATTTAAATAATAATACAATTTTTCCCCACAAAAAAACCGGTCACCCATCCAAAATTTGACCCTAAACTTAATTACTCACACTCACCTTATCAAATCGATCACAGCATAACAGAACAGTCAAATAAAGGGGAAAACGAATCACTGTTATAATCACAAAAACATGAATAGCATCCGAAGTTGTTTAGCGGGTGACACTTGGAGTAGTTGTGATGCTTCTGCTCACTGTGCGTGGCTTTTATACGGTGAGGCAGTCGACGCGCTGTTTGTAGCGTTAGCAAAGAAGCTTGAGAGTTTTTCTTTAATTTTCTTGATGAAAAACTTTTTTTGATAAGCTTTTTGGTTAGGTAAAAGTGTTTTGTGCTTTTGGTGACAGATCAACCGGCAATAATTTAATTTTAGTTTTAATAAAAATAAAATCACTTACTTTTGTGTAGTTACAGTCCAAGACTCTAAAACCGATGTGTTGTACACAGAAGTTGTTGGTTAACCTATATTAATAAATAAATAATAGTATTCAAAGTAATGCTTTTGCCAGTATTTCAAAAATTAATAATTAACACCATCATCTGCCTAGGGTTTTCCCATCTATGTTTGGGTCGGCTTTCAATCAAACCGGATGCAGGTGAATACCCGTATTTCATCTGAAACGACTGCCTATCTGATCTCCTTAACGTAACTTAAGTTACCGGGTATCAAAATATTATGCCAAATATAACAAGTGTCGTATATTTTCTCCGGAGTCAATTAAACTAAAAGTTTTTTCGTCTTTGTATTATTGTAATAAAGAAAAAACATTTTCACGCTACGTGAACCTAAACATTTTTGGTCAAAAATCTGTCTCGTTTGTGAAAATCGTAAGATTTTTTTGTGACAAGCACCTTAAAGAATTCTGCCTCGTTGGTCTAGGGGTCGATTGCCAGGTCGGCCAAAGTAAAACCAGGAATTTCTCGGTAGTAGAGATTGGATTTATGCCCGGTAGATGGCAATAAGCTCACTCCCAAGACTAAAATCACAACTGGCGAAATAGGATTTACTTTTGGGTATAGGGCACACCTTTGCCTTACCCTTCAACAATTAAAGGTGTTATGTTATACGACGCGATGTTCTCAAAATCAAAACGCATACTGCTACCAAAACTCAGGATTCCGGGGTTCCAACTCAAGGCTAAATATTTGCGTATTTAACTTTGATAAGAAATATGTTACCGCTGGCATTAATAAATTCTAATTTAAAGTTGTAACACTTTTGTTTTAATACCAAATATACGTAGGCATTTATTTTGTCGACATTTCCCTAGAGCTTGCAAAATAAATTCGGTTTACGTCGAGTACCTGGTGATTGACCTTAGCACTTGGGACCTGCTACAACGCCGACGAAGAAGATGCAAAGATTTTCTCCTCCAAGACACGTTCTAAAGTTTTATTGTCTGCCTAACCTTTTCCAAACTATGTTGGGCTTGGCTTCCTGTCTAACTGGATGCAGCTGAATACCAGCATTTTACATGAAGCGTCTGCCTATCTGTACTGGGTTTCCGTTCTCAGTACTAAATAATACGATACCCCATGGTAAGACTGGTTGTCAGACTTTTGGGCCACTGACTACCTGGACTTTCAAAAGATTGTAAGTCCCAAAAGAGATACTTACACCTATATTAATTGTTGATTGCCGACGGTTCATTTTGCTGACAAATACTCGTTTGTCACAGCGATAAGAGCTATGAAAGAGTGTACTCGCTCAGGGACTCTCGCTTGATAATGATTACCAGCAAATAGTCGCCCGTCGCTGTCAAAAAGTCGTTACTCGTGGCTTGCGAGCTCGTTTTTAGCAGGGACCGATTAATCGGGCTAAAAGATTAACCGGTTAGACCTATACGTAACCCATATCTTTGAGTAACCATCATACGGGTTTACCCTTATAGTGTATGGGTTAACTCTTATAATTTATGGGTAAACTATTTATATATTGCAGATTTACCAGAATTAAAGATACAAAGCACCGAGCGTGGGTTAATTCCGTTACTTCCTTGCATATTTTTTGTGTACAAAAATTAACTCTGCGTGGACCGGTTATTATAATAGACTGATTAACCTTTGCTCTTGGGTTTCTTAACTAACCTTATTAAATAACCCGATTAAAACTCCTATACGGGTAACCTTTTCGATCCCTGTTTTTATAACTGACTTCTAAAAAAGGATTCCACCAGTTTTTTTTTTCATGTATGTTTGTACACCGATTATTCCGTGATTACTGATTCTCTAAGTCTCCTAATAAGTTCTAGTTACAATTGAAAATTAATACTTGAAAAGAATTTGTGTGAGATACTACAGATAAAAAAGGTAGAATAAAAAACTTTCTTGCAAAAATACGACTGCCAATATTTTTGCAAAAAAAGGTTTTTTAGTTGTTAGCTTCTAGAAAATCGCCCGCGGTATGACATGTGCCTAATTAGGATACTAAATTTGTGCACTATCTTAAGCATATATTTACCCCCAGGATTTACGCAAAAGTAATAAACAAGATAACGCGTGTTCTATTTCTGGTCACTAGCCCACAATTGACCAAGTTACTAAAATAGAATATCAATGTTATGCACTTTATACTCGTAATTATCGATCTCTTAACCTTTATCGTTTCTTGACACTAATACTATATTTATATGAATATGGAATTTTGACATTATCACATCAGATAATATTGAAAATTTATAAAGTTGTTAAATTATAAACTTTGAATGTGCCTATTTTATGTAATTTTTAAATCATTTCCTATTGTTAATTTTTTTTTCTCTCAATGTTATGGAAATATTTGTACACCAATACTTTCGGCTAAACATTCTGGACTAAAACAATGTAATGTCTTGCATGCTCTTGTATGTATACAATGTTTAAACAAATAAAGAAATCTTATCTTATCTTATCTTAAGATTGGCGTCTTACTCAATATTTCATTTCGATTGCTATCCTTGTTGTGTGAGTAATTGACATTTTCCTGAAATGTGATATTTCAAAAGTATTTTTTCTAATGAGGGTATTTTTCGATTGCATGCTTCTGACACGTAGGTGTGTACATTTTTTAAGTAGCTTGTGTGAGTGATGAAATGAATAATGAGAACCTCCACAATTTGATCAAAATGAAAAATCGGATGTACACTTACTCACTGCAAACAAACCCAAATAACAAAAAAAAAATGTATTTTTTTAATTTCCTAATTTGTCCCCCGTAATTGAAGTATTATTGTTTAAAAAATATATTTATTTACTTTGTTTTTTGAAAAATATATTTATTCTTGTTATTTTATCTTATTATTTAAAAAATATATTTATTCTTGTTATTTTATCTTATTATTTAAAAATATATTTATTTACTTTGCACATCTGTGTTTGGGTCATAGGATTACACCATCCTACCAAATTTCACCTGATTGGGTCCAGTAGATTCGGAGGAAATTATCTGTGGCAGACAGACGTACAGACAGACAGACGCACGAGTGATCCTATAAGGGTTTCGTTATTTTTTCAGTTTTTGTACGAAACCTTAAAAAATCTGAAATTGCAAAAAAACCTTTCTCATACTCCAACCTGGATTGGTCCCATAGAAGTTTTTGATCAGTATTATTTTTTTTTTCGAAAATCTGTGAATGGGGATCAAAATTACCGTATCCACCCTGTATACAAAATAATATTACTTCGTAGTTTTTACCCGCGGCGTCGCTCGCGCTAATTTAGAATTTGACTATCAATTTGGGTTGTACTCGAAAGACACGTGACGCCATCTATCCGGGGTTGCGGGACTGTCCCGGGGTCGCGGGACTGTTCGAAAGAGATACCGTGGCCCCGGAACACAAAGGGCATTGAAGGAACATGGATGGGTTTTAGTCAGTAAAAGTCTGACACTCCCTCCTGCTCCGCCCAGAGCGGGAGAAGTCATTTGATGATTTCCCATCCGAAAAAAAACGCCATCTATTATAATAAGAACGTCATTGTTGTTTTGCTCGGGAACAGTACTTTATTTCTGGATGAAAGGTACCCTTTGTCCGTTTCTGAACACCTGAAGACCTATACGCAAAATTTCAGGATTCTCAGTGGTTTAGGCGTGAATAAAAATACCTTTACCCACATATTATGAAAAAAAGCGAAAGCGAAACTAAGTTTGTCGTAACAAACTTAGTTTCGCATTTATAATATTAATTAGTATGTTAGGATTGATTGATTGTACAGAATGTTCTGAAATAGAGTTGTTTTAACTATACGCGCGTATTTACAGCTGTCAAATTAAATTGAAATAATATTTCCATACAAATTAAAAGGGTGCACATAAAAACATGTCGACTAAAAACACGGTGAAGCGCAAGGCATAATACTAGTTTGACATCTCTAACTTAGTTCATAGTTATAGCCGTCCTTTTCTCGCACTGCCTTTTAGTAAAAGATAGCAATAGCATAAATTAGGTTTAGTTTGTGCACAACAGAATCGACACCTTTGTCATCCAAACTAAACATGTTACATGCAAAATTTCAACTTAATCGGAAATCGGGAAGTGGCTCAAATTTAACTTCTAAGCTATTTTTAAGCAGTCGAATGAAGCTAATAAAAACGTGTTAGAAAATCATTAATTTATGTTGTTCACAGTATGAAATTATAATTACTTCCTTTTAAACTTAATGTTTTTTGTCAAACAGATATCAGATGGCTATTTCGAAACGTGACGCTTTATAATATTTTATCTCATACAACACTTGTTTGTATTGATGTCAGCCAGATTAATACAAGTTTTATGCGTCGTCGCAATTCTTAAAAAAAAAAATATAATTGCTGACAGTAGGCCAAGCTCCATTCTTAGCTTGTAACAATGCCAAGCAATAAACGAATCTGTACTTAATATTATAAAGAGGAAACATTTGATTTTTTGTTTGTTACGATTTAACTCTAAAACTCTTAGACCGATTTTAAAATCTTTCACCATTAGAAAGCCACGTCTTTACTGAGTAACATAGGCTATATTTTATCCCCGTACTCTCACGGGAACGGGAACTACGCGGGTGAAACCGCGTGACGTCCGTAGTTTTAAATAAACAAAATTCTTAAATTGGCATGTGCAGATAGCATATTTAAGTGTTATTGTTAAAGTGAATTATTCCTATTTTTATATGTCTTTGTCGATTACACAAAATAGGTTAAGGAATACTAACAATTTTGTGGGTAAAGTGCCTGTATCGTATTTTTTTCTTAGCTTGTCATGTGTCCCACTGCTGGGCAAAGTCCTTTCTCCTTCCAAACCTCTGTATTGGCCATGTAAAGATAAATAAATAAATAAACTTAGCAGAAATTGTAGTAGATTCTTTTGCGGACGCTACTTGGCCAGTGCGACCAACTGTTGAATTGCATTAGGACATTCTGTACTCGATCGTAGGACGAAACGTCTTTGTTTTCTCCGCTATTTCATACTCATTGGTTTGTTCCACAAAATTATGGCCGGTTATATTATCCCATTGGTATCGGAAAGCTTTATTTTTAACAAGTTTAAACCTTTCCACTGTGACAATTGTGTTGTTTTTCTTTTTAAAGAGGTTTTCTTGAACTGGTTTTTATTTTAATTTGGAGTTTTCAAAGTGTATCATCATTAATTCACTCTTATCCTAATTTATTTGGGGTCGGCGCAGCAATTTCGGCACGGTTGGCGGATTGGCTGAGCGATTGGCTGCTGCGCTGCGTGTCGCGGGTTCGATTCCCGTACGGAACAAATATTTGAATGGCCTACTGGTAATTGTTCCGAGTCTGGCTGTTTATATATGTGAGTTTAAACATTTGTAAATGCACCCACGATACATATAGGAGAAATTCGTTGTGGTTAGCAACGTTTTTTATTTAAAAAAGAGGTCTTCTTCTATACTTGTCTATTACTGGTCATCCTAACAGTCACTTCCTTTTTTACCATATCCTCCTTCAGACCGCACAACTTCTAGTATTTTAGCCTTAAAAATGTATACTCAAAAAAGTGCAATAGTCTTGTTATTTAATGCAACCTCGTTTATATCCTTTGTTTTCCGTAATTAAATGTTATTTGTTTCAAATTGAAAGCTCTCCGCCTCGACGTTTCCCTCCAATTTGATTTTTATTTTTTCATTGGAAGATGTTATGCAGCTTCTAAGATGAAATGTATTGTAGAATGTTCAGTAGTTCATTTCTGTGAAGTTATACTGATCCAACACGTTTTGATTTTAAAGTTTTCCTATTGGTACCTAGTGCATTTACCTTGTCATATTTGCTGACGTTTTTAAAACCGTTTCTAAAAATATTTAGTCTACATTATGTTTAAGTATAATATAAATGTAGTTTTTTTTGTTAATTAAATTCTGTTAATTGCATTATTTCAAATCTTATACTATCAGCACTTATATTGTAATATTTTTAAACCATCTTTTTCATTTCATTTTCGTAAGTATTTCGTGAAATCACTACATATTATAAAACAAAGTCCTCCGACGCGTCTGTCTGTCTGTTCGCGATAAACCCAAAAACTACTGCACCGATTTTTATGTTGTTTTCACCAATGGATAGTCTTTCTCGAGGAAGGTTTAAGTATATAATTTGTCAAGTTTTTGTATACATTGGCTAAAATACCGGACGACTTTTTTATCACTTTCCAAAAAATGGTTATACTTATTAGGTGAACGGGGTAGAAACTTATGGCATACCTAGTTTTTTTTCCTATTTTCCACAACTTAGACAAAAGTTGATCTATCATCAAAAAACGCTACAAAATTCAAGCAAACTGTTGTTAGTAGAACAAAGAGACATTTTGAAAAAAAAAAAGAATAATATCGAATTTCAAATCATATGCAATACGCGTTTGATTTGAATTTCGAATTCTTTTAACTTTTTTGTTTCGAAAAAAAAATTACCAAGTATTATGCCATTTGCTTCTACTCCGTTCATCTATTATACCCATTTTTTTGGAAAGTGATAAAAAAGTCATCCTGTATAATGATATTTGTTGGAGGTGTCGGAAAAGAATAAGCCGTCTGGGGACTTTACTTTTGTTCGCGGTGACCGACATCCACGCGGGCGAAGCCGCGGGCATCAACTAGTAACATTATAGGAGCAGAGAAAGCTGGTGAGTTAAGTAGATACCTATTGTGTCAAAATTATTGGATGAAACAGAAACATACGTTTTCCGAAGGTGACCAATTTACTCATATTAATTCCCAGGATTTGACCCTGGATTTATGCCTGGTTTATGGCAATAGGCTCTCTCCTATTACAAGGGATTTACCTAAACATAACTTGCGATGTGTGGGTGTAACTCCTATAGTACACCTCCGCGCCGCCTAAACGTTCGGGATTACATACAATATTCTTCTTTTTAACCACTCCAAAAAAAGAGGAGTATGTTCATCGTTATTTCCGTCAATAATGGGCCGGTTTTTTTTTTCAAAAATTCAAAAATAATTTCCAGATGTCAGCGACAAAAAATTCAATGAAACAAACACAATTTACCGACTTCCGGAAGGAAATTTAATAGCCACTTGAATTTAGACTGGAAGCCGACCCCAACATTGTTCTGAAAAGGTTAAGCAGATGATGTACCTTTATTTTTTTCGGATGGGAAATCATCAAATGACTCCTCCCGCTCTGGGCGGAGCAGGAAGGAGTGTCAGACTTTTACTGACTAAAACCCATCCATGTTCCTTCATCGCCCTTTGTGTTCCGGGGCCACGGTATCTCTTTCGAACAGTCCCGCAACCCCGGAGGCAGATGAGGTACCTTTTATGTTGATTACAAATAAATATCACACACACATCACTATCCTAGTCCAAGGGTGGACGACGGTAGGCAGAGTTCCTTGTTTGTTTAATTTTGTCGCAGAGCGCTACAAACAAAACTCCTGTTCGAAAAAATGAAAAATAAATATTACTTTCATACAAACACAAATCGTGTTCGTGCATGATTGAATTTAGTTAAAAACTTTCTTTTCTTTTTCTGTCAACTTAAAAAAAACGTTCACAAACATTGTGTCTTTATTAATCAACAAACTGTTTTTTTTTACATTTGTGTTAAAGCTAAAGAATAAAACAATAAGTGATTATACGAATAAGTGTGTCTCTTTACATAATATTTTAGTAACGAAATAATCAGCATTAATATTTTTTTTTGTTACTCTATTTGAGTGTCCCACTGTTTGGCAGAGTGTAACAAATCTACTTGCTCTTATTAAATAAAGGGATAAGCAGACTTGTTCAATTAAAATTTAATTAGGGGAAGATTTACAAATGGACAACTACTATATAATGTAATATGACTACCTAGCACGCACTCAAGGATAGTTTTATAGTTTACGCACTTAGTTGGTTAGGAAGTTCAGCACTGTAGGAGAGACGGGAACAGGCGTCAGGGTAGCAGGTCAATACCTGGGCAACTTCGAGGTTCAGCTTCAGGAAACCTCTGCAGGAAGGGCGTCGTGCAGATCTCAGAGTCCACCAGGTCAGCTCTGTAGTAAGGCAGGCGAGACAAGTAGCAAGACAGCTTCAGAAGATCGGGAGTAGAGGTCCCAGATCACGTAAATAGCTTCCGAAGATCGGGAGAAGAGGCACCAGGCGGAATCTTTAGTGGAATCCCCTGGGTAATATAGATATGTAACAGCAAAAACCAAACTGCTTTCTGATGCTTCTTATCTCAGATTCAATGGTAGACTCCTCCAGCGGTTCGTCAGCTTCGTTTTCAAAGTAGTCTTCCTTTTTAAATTTTCAAATATTAGTTTTCTTGTGGCCATCATCTCATCTGACAAGTGTAGTCGGCCAGGACATATCCATGAGTGCATAAAGAATTTTATAAATATAATTTAAAATTAAGCTATTTAGTAAACAATCAAACAATAATATTTTAATACAATAGCTAAACACATATTGATAAAAATAGTTTAATTTTTATAAACCAAAAATCATCATAGACTAAGGTAGGAAGAGAATTAAAAAGTAACTGACAGTTTGACTATTTGGCGTGTCATAACATGAAAATTATGATAATATTTTATTTCAGCAATTTTTAAGTTAATGAGTCGTAATTAGATCGATTAGTTGAGTGTAAAAATATAAACAAATAAAAAGGATGATAAATAGTATTATAAATGATGAATATAAAGTGTAAGTATAACATAATACTATAAGAGGCCTCCCCTTTTTCCTTCCAAAACTCTCGTCATGACCAGATTCTGTGCAATAACTGATCACGATCGCCCCGCAAAACAAAATCAGGTCTTCAAACCACAAGAAAAGAAAATAGGCCTATTAGGATTTGTGGAATACGTATTTTTTTCGATTCCAGTTTTTCGCCCCTAAGGGGGATTAACAGGGGGAATTCTAGACTTTTTTTTAGATTACACTTTCCCCCATAGAGGGAGTTTAGGGAGGATTTGTGGAATAACCCAAGAAATATAATAGGCTAGTTTCCACCATCAATAAATTACAAATCTATTTAGTCCGTCAGTTAGAGTATGGAAAATAATCGACACGTATTTTTCGTTTTTGTAAATCAATGAATATTGACAAAGATAAAACGCATCAAAACTCAGGAGTTCTTGACGTCAGAACGCACTAAAAATTATACCACGGCGTGACGTATTGAGAATTTTAAAAGTGTCATAACTTCGTCAATTTTGGTTTACGTAACAAAAAATAAAATACGGGTCAAATATTTTTTGATAATCTAACTGACGGCTAATTAGTTTTTTTTTAGTAGATAAGCCTATTATCTTGATTAAATTTCAAACCCTGGAATTTTGTCAAGATTTGTTCCCAGTGAATGGCATTAGGTTTGACCTGACCTACATGACTCTTAGGAATAACTTACTATCCAAATGTGTGTGTACTTTACCTCTGTTGGTCTTCCCGCGGAAAATACAGGCATGATGTGATGTATGAGATTTCTTTTCATGTTTACATATTTCTATTTTAAGAGTTCCGCGAATTAATTTGATAAGAACACAAACTTTCGTATTAAAATAAAATATGACAGTATTGACTGTGTACCGAAGTATTAATAAAGTTGCTATTCGCGGTTTAACTTCTTCATTAATTAATTATCTTGTTCGTTACAAATAATTATCTTCCGTGTTTATACCCAAGTGTTTAAAATTCATGGTTTAGTTCAATGTTTACTTCTTCTTTCGTTAAGCTGTAAATTAATTACTTAAGTCCATAATTACAAAATTTTGTGATGTTGTAAATAAAAATCAAACACAGGAAAGTTAATTTTGGTCTCACCAATCTCTTAGAAGATGTTGGCCAGAATGTGAACGACTTCATAAATCAACAGAATGTTTGTTTGGAAGAGTTACTGCTTAATTCATAAATTGGTAAGCTTTGGTTCTAGTCGTCAACCAAGCATTCTAGTCGATAATTCACGGATTACAGTAGGACTTCGCACTCATAATATTGTGCTGATGGATGCATCGAATAATACGGGAGTCGTGGAAGTATTTTAAGTAAAGATAGAACATTAAAAAGTAGTATTAAAAAACTTGTGAAAAAGACGGTACTTTGACCCCCAATATCTACAGAACAAAAGTACATTTTGATAAAAGTGGAGAAAGTTTGTTATTGTATTCGAGGCGGAATTAACTCCCGAGCCGCAGGCGAGGGTTGTTATTGAGCCGAAAACTGCAATAACAAATGTCCACGTGTATCAAACGACGTTTTTCAATTCACTTTTGAAGAAATAAAATAAAAAAACGACAATTTTTTTTTTTTTTAATTTTCTTTTTTTTTCCGCGCTTTGCTTTCTCCAGGTTGAAGGAAAAGCAAAGGTATAAAGCCTAATATGAAAAATTGAAAAATCAAATATTTTTGAGTTTTGAACACAAATAAGTGTTAATTTGTTCATAAACGTTTATTTTATTATAATGATCATGGTTTTTGATAATATACTATTTATAAACATTATTTTAATATTCAAAAAATATTAAAAATATAAAGACGCTTAACTCTTTGCCGAGATTAAAAAAAAACAATCACTGCCGACTATAGGCATTCTGTGGCAATTTTCATTCCCGCACACGTGTTGGAAAATGAGAAAAAAAACGCACGCGTGTGAAATACATTGCATGTTGAACCTAATCGTAGTGCGAAAAGAACCAGTTTTCGAGGAAGTGTATTGAAAAAAAAATATCGCAATGACGGGGAGAACAAGTGCCTTTCGGCTTAGTTAAGGGTCTTTTAAACTCAATATCATCTTTCTTTACAGACGTTAACACGTTTTGCGAAGTCATTCCCTCTAGCTATAGGTGGTGGCTTGTGGCAGGAAACAAAATAAAATCCTAAGATAATCTGTCTTCAAATCATGTGTTGTGCAATACCTAGGAGTGTATTCCGTGTATCTAAACCAACCTTAATCCGTTGCAAAACGCCTGTGACAGGACCACCGGAATAGGTCAATAGTGCAACTGTTGAGGCGTGAACTCACGTTATCTCGCTAGCCAGTCCGACGTCTTAATCGTTCAGCTGCTGTTGCTCCTGTACGACGTTGGTCAGGTTAAGGAAGACCTTTAGTTAGTGTAGTGTAAGTTAAATTGTGGGTCAGTTTAATTATAGGTAAGTATAAGAAACGCTTGCGATACCTACGATTACAATGAGGAGGTAATTTAATAAACTCTGATCAGTTCGTGCTGATATACGAGGGAAAAAAATGGTAATTTTTTGCCGAAGACTCAGACTTTATTGTGTAACTGTTATTCAGCTTCATCCAGTAATACTAGAAGCCGACCCTAATGTAGTTGTATGATGTAATTTATTTGGCACATGCCACAAGTGCACAAAACAATAAACAAAAAAAAAAATAGAAATAATTTTTGTGTGTCTCACGGCTGCACCAAATTTTTTCATTGTTATTTTAGCGATCGAAAGTTAGCGACAGCTTCGTTATTTATGTCGAGACTGCCTCTTCTCTTTCCCACACTGGAACAAGAGTAAAACGATCCTGCTTTAAGACGTCATGGTAGGCCACCAGTTCAGCACACTGCCGAGCAACTAGACGTCCGACGCTGGTTTTTACTGGACCTGAGATGCGATGTGATGGACGATTAGACGTAGGTAGTAGTAGTATGCTATGTTAGATAATAAGACGCTCATTGAACATACAATTTCGGATGAAACACCATCTTGTGCCTAACATTGTACTTATACAAACACATCATGTTTACCTTGACTGTTGTCCTGCCGACATTACTCGCATAGTCATCGCATCCGATGCCTCCGTTGTTCTGTAAAAGTGGATGTCAAGGTCAGGTGTGTAGTCTATCAACCGGCGTGTATGACCAGATGTATGAACGTGGACGAGTCGAAAGGAGTATTGTAAGGATCGTAGAACGTGGCGTTCTGAGGTCTCCGCCAAAGATGTGAGTTTTTATGTAAATTTGATGGGAAGGCAGTGACTACTGAAATGGCGACTGTGAGGAGAAGTGTGGAGGAAGAAGCTTCGCTGGCTCTAAATAAATTGGGATTAAGGAAGGAGAGAATGATGGTAGCTTGGTTTTATGCGAAAGTTGATGTGGCTAGAAAGGGAGTGACTGCTGCGACGAAGACTAAGGCCCGGACTCCACCAAAGTGGAAACGAGCGGAGATGTGCGAAGCGGAGAGAATAGGAAATGCGTTAAAGCTAGGGTGTATCCACCGTAGCTGTGCGGAGATTTGCAAAGTGAAGAGGAGAGAAAAAGAGAAAGCGGCACGCTGCGTACAGCACACCCCTTTTTTTTCGGATGGGAAATCATCTTATGACTTCTCCCGCTCTGGGCGGAGCAGGAGGGAGTGTCAGACTTTTACCGACTAAAACCCATCCATGTTCCTTAATCGCCCTTTGTGTTCCGGGGCCACGGTATCTCTTTCGAACAGTCCCGCAACCCCGGCAGGCACCGGTCCTTGCGGACCCCTTCCTTTTTGCTGACTCTCTTTGAGGCGCCCGTGGAACACGAACGCGCCGTCGACACGGCCTGTCGTCATGAGGCGTACAGCACACCCCTTACCGCAACAATTGCAAGACATCTCCGCAAGACATCTCTGCTTTTTGCTTAACCGTTTCCACTAAGCGGATACGAGAAGTGTAAATAACGAAATTCTATTGGTGGTTTAAAACATATCTCATCTCTTCTCGTCTCGTCTTTGCTTCGGTGGAGTCCGGCCCTAAAGGCTAGCGCAGACTGGGAACGGCAGCGCATAGCGTGTTACCTTTACCCAACGTAATATCAGACGTAACTAGTGATAAGATGTAGATTCCAATGATTCTATTTGAAGGAGCACTGTGAAAATAGATATTTTAAATTTTTATTATATTTTCATTTTATTTTTTTTATTAGCAATTTTGTAATTTTGTGTATTTTATCGATGGGCCTTAAGATGCCTGATAATAAAATGATTGATTGATTGATGCAAAAAAATACCCGCATTTATAAAAATTTACACTCATTCAATTCATTCAAGACTCAAGCAAATATCTAAATATTTAACCGCAAATCCCAAACTCTGAATGCACTCGATTGCTGTATCACACGTAATTATTAATAATACTAGCGACCCGCCCCCGCTTCGCACGGGTTCAATGTAGATATAAACCTTCGTAGCAGTGCAAAAGATTCAATAACATTTATTTCGGGATGAAATAAATACGTAAGGCTCGCTTCAAGTTTCAGGTTTTATTATATCTTTATGAGCGGTGAACGAATTTTACGAGATGTCGAATCATTGACTGAGGCTTTGAATTTCAGGTTCATAAAAACAGAAATGGAAATACTTGTTACACGTAACATCACATACCACGCTTGTTTTCCCGTAACTTTAGGGCGGCCCTGGTTTCTTTGGCCTAACCTTGGCCATCACTCGGGCAAAGCTTTGTTCAATCGGCCCCTCCGCATCTAGCCAGATGTCCTGCCCAGGTTCACTTGAGGCGCACCGCCCAGTCCCCGACGTCGTAGATTTTCGTCCGACGGCCATGCAGTTTTCGGTATTACACACTCGATTTAAAAGGGTGATGCCGAGCATGGCTCGCTCTATGGCCCTTTGTGCCACTCGTACTCGGTGGACAGTCTCCTTGACCAATGGACGAAATCTTACCATGCCCGTGGACACGATGTCCGCATATGTTTACCACCCGTATTGTATTTTTTTCTTTCGACCCTTTTTTTCATTAAAAAAGACAAGGGATGCTGCGATGCTATTGGTTGATGAGCGTACATAAGCGCTTCAATAGCGGCCGGATGCTGCAAACAAAAAGAGCCGTATCGGTGGTGAGATTTCGTCCGTTGAGTCCGTGATATAGATCGTGTATGAATTGAACAGCTGGTGTTTAAATGTCCTAAACTAAAACAAACCCACATAACAACATCCCCCTATTCTCTTGAGTAGGTAGGTAATTCTCACTTCTAAAAGAATTCTCAATTCCGAAAACACTTTTAAAGAAACAGTCGTAGAACAACATTGATTACAAGATTAGTGCCCATATACATAGTGTTTACAACAAAGTGAAACGGGTACCACCTGAGATGGATAGTTGATTGAATGAAAACAAGCTAAATGTATTAACTATAGGAGCGTGGGGCATCAAATTCGACCCTTGTTAGGGACTGGCTATAGTTTTACGTGGGAAAACGTTGGATAATATTTTCTTGGTTGTGCACTTACGCACATGATAATTACTGTGATTATAGGCGGGATATGATGGACAAAATGTGAAAATTTGGCCATTATAGTGCACAGTAAAAATTATTTTGTGTTTCAGAACTTCGAAAAGAAAGCCTTTTCAATCTCCCTTTTGTATCCGTCTTTCACAAAAGTTTATCTCGAGATCTATGCAACACAGGAAATGCACAGGTCGTCAGTCAAGGCCAAAATATTTTATTTATTCACTTATTGTATTCAGTTTAATTTTAGGAAACAAGTTAAGGTAAGTACAGACGCCAGTACATCATGCTACTATAATCTGTCATACTTTAATAGATTTTCAACTTTATCGCTAAAGCATTAGGTTCAAGGTTAAATGGGAAACTTTGACAGTTTCGGGTAGATTGATGTCTGTACATAAACATATCATGTTCATTTAAAAGTGCATTCTTTACGAACGGTTGTGTATAAATCAATGTTTGTGGAAGTTTCTGCTTAAATAGACAACTGCCTGTATCTGATATTTTTATGTTATCTACCTATGTGTATTTCTTGTATTTCCAAAAATATGGGTCAAGTC
This sequence comes from Xestia sexstrigata, assembly GCA_941918905.2. Classification (NCBI taxonomy): domain Eukaryota; kingdom Metazoa; phylum Arthropoda; class Insecta; order Lepidoptera; family Noctuidae; genus Xestia; species Xestia sexstrigata. The sequence continues at coordinate 15,690,172 of OW799223.2, forward strand.
GGTTTTAGATCTGCATAAAACAACTCCGAGCAATAATAAAAACTACGTAAGTTCTGCTTGTACTATACGCACAAAATAATAAATAGACCAGAAGAAAAATCGAAAAAAATTCAAATATACTAGACCATCATGAATAATATACCTTCTCAAGCTTACCTTACTAAATAACTGCTATAAACATAAATGCCAGACATAACATAACTGGAGGCCTGTTATTCCCGAAGAGTACCTACCTATAGTGCACACACATTTCACCAGTAATGTTTACGTCCCATGTAATACACCATTGAGGTCAGCGCTGTCATCAACTGTGACGTATCACTCTCACATTCTCACACACACACAGGGTGTACCCACTATCACTTTGCTCGACCTGGGTATCGAATCCAGAACCTCATGCTCAGTAGTAGCTTACGACCACTCGACTGAAGAGGCAGAATAACAAAACACAAATTTCTTAAAAAAAAAATTGTCTCTTTGGAAAACATAATTATTAAAAACGCAAAGTATAGACCGTCCCTAAAACGAGTTTCTTTCTTTTTAATTCATTCCCTTCGACAAGCAACCCACCTATGTTTTGAGTTTTACGTCTTCGTCCTTCACACTATCTGTTTTGTGGGGTAAGCAAACTTAAAGGTCATTTACGACTTGGCCAATAATTTAATCCAATAACATAGGCACTGATTATAAAGATTTAACAAAATGGCTGGTCTAAGTGTTCCTTCTGTTTTGAAAAAAAAACTTCTATACGTATATAGAAGATTTTATTCATAAAGTATTCAATCTGCATAAACTATTCAATAAGTAACAACAGTTCATGTTAAGCTCATCATCTTCTAGATATTGAGGTCAAAGTCTCAACTTTTTTAAATTTTTAAATAAAAGTTTTTAATACTTATTGTAACTTTATTTTAAATGTCTCAATACTTCCGTACGATTGAATGCATTCAATCATATCACGATGCAATCCATCAGCACAATGTTTGGAGTGCGTTACATTGAGTTCTACCGTATAATTTTCACCCCAAAAAAAGTCGTTCCCCAGCAATATTTTTTGCGTTGAGTTACTTAGTTTGATGTACAGAACGCTTGGTTGACGGCTTCGTGAAGAGTCCGTTTACTTAATATTAGTGTTTGAATAGACTCCTTACCATATTCGTATTCTTTTGAGGCATTCCTTTACTTTCTGAAACAATTGGTTCCACATTTAGTTTATTGACAGTACATAACACTTTCGTATTGTAATCACTAATGGGTTACAAGGGCTCCACAAATATATAATTAGGCCTGAGTAAATAATGTTATTGTATCAAGTGAGACTTGTCTCTTAACTTTGTAAGTGTATCTACATTTAGAGTTTAGCGGTTTAACCTTCAATAAGTACCAGAGATGATAAGTTTTTAGCACAATTCATTTTGGCCTATTGTCTTGATGCATTTATTGTGTGAGGAATGATATGAAAGAAAAAGGTGTAAATGATTGCGGGACGGTTGACAGGGGAGAATCGAAGAAAAAACATGTTGCACCGACCCCAAGTAACATGGACAAGGGCAGAGACTGGACTACACCTGGATACAGGACTTGTTATATCAATCCGTAAGATTTTGATTTATATTCCTAATCAATTTCTTTGTAACTATTTGACGCAACGAAACGAAGTCAAACGCATTTGACTGCTGGTTGCCAAACCTATTTTGAACTTATGCATCTTTACGATTGAAACACTGCTGTTTCAATCGTAACGTGTATACGTCTGCACGTATTTGGTATCGGAACCTACGAACCTACCTTCCAACCGCATATAGATCAGTAGTATCTACCTACCTAGCTTAAGCCACTGGCGTAGGTCGACACAGCAAGTTTAATATAAACGCAGCGTATTCTGCCTGTCAATATGCTCTCATTGTACGCCATTGAAATGAAGACTTAATGCCAATGTTATAGCGGGAAACTTTGTATTACAATGTTCAGCTCGCTTCCGCGCTTGTCCATAGTTTTTCTCGTTGCTTTTTCTAGTTCCTAATGTCTGTTTTATGTTGGAAGAATCAAGGTGGGATGTTGTTTCAGTGTTGTGGAGATTACAGTGTTTTTTTACTTTTAAAGATATATCTCGAAAACATGAAAATATCGTGAGGAAACCGGCATGTAGTAGAATCAAAAATTTGAAGACATGTGACATCTCCATCTCCGTATTGGGCCAGTTTGTTGGGTTCAGCCCGTTCTCTCTCATGGTGACGAGGCCTTTTATTGGGACAAGCCCGCCACTATTCCTAAACCACTCCCAACTCCTGAAAACCAGAATGAATAGTGGCGACCACCAGAAAAACGCCGAGACAATGAAGCTCGACGAAGTCCCAGACAAACAATTTAACTGTATCGGATCCGGCAACGAAATTAATCAGAAAAGTATACTTAGCGGAGGAAACAAATCTATCGTGTCAACGTTGAATGGCAATGCTGACTCTTTGACCAAGAAATAGGCCAGCCCTCTGGTCGCATCTATCTTGTTGGACGATAAAATTCATTAAGTAAAATTAGTTGACAATGAGAGACGACGACAGATAATCTATATTTAATCTAATTGACCATAGGTATAAACAACATAAATGCCGAAATCATTTAATCCCACACAAATTCAACTCCTACTAAATAACGTATCTCATGCATGTAAATCATAACTACACAATAAAACGAACATCAACCAGTACTCCATACGTTTGCCACCCCTTCCAAAGCATGTAAAACCTAATCGTCCGTGCTAACACCCCGTATAGTCCCATATACATTGCTCGTATGAATGAGATTGTCATAGGGGTGTAATTTCTATGGTAATGTTATAACTGAAGTGTTTTGTTACAGGGACGCGCGATTTGAAGACATGGTGAGTGATTTTGATTTGTGTTTTCAATGTCAGTGGGAGGTTGAAAACAGATGGCCCTGATTATTAAGTATTATCACTTATATGTTCAGACACCAGCACATCAAGTTAACCGATACTTCAAATTTCCCAATCCACCTTGAACCTAATGCTTTAGCGATACAGTTGAAAATGTTTTAAAGTTTCACATATTGTAGTGGCTGGATGTGCTGGCGTCTGTCTGTACATTGATATAACAGCAAAATAAGCTTGTCAACTGAAATCTAATTAGAATTTCATTAAATATTTTTTGATAATCTAACTGACGGATCAGTTATCAAAAAATATTTGACCCGTATTTTTTCTATTGTTACGTAAACCAAAATTGACGAAGGTACAGACGCTTTTAAAATTCTCAATACGTCACGCCGTGGTTTAATTTTTATTGCGTTTTGACGTCACAAGCCCCCACTCCCGAGTTTTAATGCGTTTTATCTTTGTCAATATTCATTGATTTACAAAAACAAAAAAATACGTGTCCATTATTTTCCAATACTCTAACTGACGGACTAAATAGATTTGCAATTTATTGATGGTGGACACTAGCCTATTGCGGTGCTACCATCCCATGTGACGATTAAAAAAAAACTTACCTGCGATGGATTTTTTCAAACAAGAACATCACCATAATTATTCTCCTACCTTTATCCCATTTTATTTGGGGTCGACTCATCGAAAATGCTAATTAAATTAATGACGTCAATACCTGGATTTTAAAATACCCAGCCTTTTATTGTGACGTCCACCTAAGTTACCATAAATTTGCTTAAATGTATCTCTGAAAACTGAAAATACACTTTCAGTTGCAACTGTTGCATTTTCAGTTTTATCGAATTCTATCGAGTCATTGTTTTTCATCTTAGCTCTATTTTTCCACTCACTGACGATACAAGCCTTCTGAATTCTGATCAATATTTTGTGACAGAAATTCAAGTTCTGCTCTGAGGGCGACTGCCCATTATGGGCACTGGCAGCTCTGCACGCGCTGTCAAGTCTGCCAGCCACGCTGTTCAGGACCTTGCTGCAGCACGTTATGGAGGAGCAGCCTGTAAGTAATCCCATCAAATACAGGGTGTAAACAGACTCTTCACGAAGCCGTCAACCAAGCATTCTGTACATCAAACTAAGTAACCCTACGCAAAAATATTTGCTGGGAAATAACTTTTTTTGAGGTGAAATATCACGTTTTTCGGTAGGACTCAATGTAACGCACTTAAAACATTGTGCTGATGGATGGATTGAAGAGTATGTGGGTTGTGAAGGATTTAAAGTAAAACCTTACATTAAAAACAAGCATTAAAAAAAAAAACTTGTGAAAATGTTGGAACTTTGACCCCCAAATATCTCCGTAACTACACAAATAACAGCCGGGACCAACTGCTTAACGTGCTTTCCGAGGCACGGAAGAAACTCGGTATGTAATGGGTGGTCACCCATCCACAGACCAACCTAGGCAAGCACGGCTTAACCTAAAGATCGACCCGAGTGGCTATTATTATTTAGCCACGAGCTCCTCACCATCAGCTAGCTAGTAAATCATCAAAAAGGGAAGTGATTTTTTAAAATAATTTCACTCGGAAGAAGGCCGCGGGCAACACCGTACTTAACTAGAGTAATAAATACTTGGCGGTCAAGGTGTTTAAAAAATAGCTCGAGTTCTATAAAATCTTAGTAGGTTATGAAAATACTCGTTGTATGAGGAATTAAATGCAAATCTATGACAAAGCTATGCAAAGGTTTTTAATTGATATTTTAGGGCTTGTAGGGTTACACGGAGACCCCTAGGTTTTCAAGTTACTACAAAGGCTATAGGTACTTACACCTATTTCTTAATTTACCCTAGGTCATGTAGCTTGCTGTACCTGACCTGATTTTTACTGTTTATTCTGCAAAAAATACTAACTTGTCTCTAGCGTTATCTTGAAAATACAATCGATCGATGGATGGTAACGAAATATAATAATCCAGCATCGTCTTCTTGGTATAAAACAGATCTGGTACAGTCACACACACTAGTACAAGGTGTAAACGAAACCTTCTGCCGTCAACCAAGCATTCTGTACATCCAACTAAGTCCATCGCCAAAATTAAGCTGGGAACGAGTTTTTTTTTTTTGGTGGAAATGCAGTGCCTCTCGCTTTTGTTAAACGTAAAACATAAAAACACCTTGTTTGTACACCCATTATTAAAGTAAAATCTATTCTACTAACTATCTAACTATCAATAAAGTTGGTCTCCCAGTGACCAACTATTTATAGTTTTTCGGGAAAACAACCAAGGCAATTCAGTGACTCTGATTCAACTGCGACCAACTTGGATGTAGTGGATAATCATAAGTAGTCATCAATTTCGCTCATAATGAAAAAAATGTAGATTCACCAAGTCGTTGAGGTGTATATATTCACTGCTGAAATCATCATGAAGAGAATATTAATATTACGGCCATTCAGTAAGCTTGATATGGTTATTAACCGTGTTGCCCAAACTAACCGGGTTGTGGTAATGTGGAGTTTAGATAGGTAGTCGCTCCATCACCATGTAAAATACTGGTACTGGTATTCAGCTGCATCCGGTAAGACTGGAAGCCGACCCCAAAATTTTAGGGAAAAGGCTAGGCAGATGATATTCAGCGAGATAGCTGAATGTACCTACATCATCAAGATACAACACTGCATCTTAAGGTGCACTTCGTTAAAAACCTTCACACTTCACAGAAACATACACATTTTGTTTGTGACCGTACTTGCTACACCTGCACACGCGGCACGTCTTGTAAACTCAATTCTATCATTTTATCGTAACGTTTCATTTTATTATTCTTAGGCCTGCTTGTACCAAAACGTTGAGTTAAATAAATAACTCGAGGTTTAATAACTCAGTGTTAATGTTTTAAATATTTAACTCACAGTGTATATTGCACCAGTAAAAATTAACCCAGAGTCAACTAACCCGAGTCTTGTCATGTTAATTTCTCATGTTCATTAATTTTTTTTTACATCTGGCAAAATATGGTAGATCGAATGCTGAATGAATTAAGTATACTGCTCTCTCTCGCTCCACAGTACTTTGAATAAGTCTATTCCTTTATGTCAGATTAGAAATGACACGTGGTTCTTTGTCGCTTTATATTGACTGTTGTGACGCGTGTTGCATTTGCATTGTCGTTTAAAGTGGTTATTATATAGTGTTAAAACAAATTAGGCGAACGCAGAAGATCTACAAAATGTAAAAAGACACCTCGGTTACGCGGCCCTAATTTCACACATAGCGAAAATTTGCTACTGTGCGATGTAGTAGAAAAATATACACATAATAGAGAACAGTTTCTTTTTGTAGATTAAATCTTCTATGAAAATCTCTTTGTAAGTAAAAATGATCAGTCCGTTCTGCAATTCTTCTGTTATAAAAGCCTGAACTAATGTATTCGATGATCTCTTCATCATCATCAGACAACAACCAATCATTTATAATTTTCAGGACAAAATAAAGCCGAAATGAAACAAACACAAGACACAACCAAAGCGTACCTAACCTAAAATATCTCAATTTTGACATTACTAACCCAGAGTTAGTTGACTTAACCCTCCCACATCAGTGGGTTAAAAATTTAAATAATTAACTCATGGTTAAACCCTAACTCTTGATGGTGCAAGACATAATTAGAATTTAACTCCAAAGTAGCATTTACCTCTGAGTTAACCGTGCTAACCTAGCCTGGCGCAAGTGGGCCTTAGTAGCTTCTGTATGTGTTAGCGTAACTTTACTGAAAGGGCCTACCCCCTTATAGTATGTTTAATTTCTGGGCATGCTCAACCTGTTTATATTTATCAATGTCGGTTTAGCCTTTTACTAACTATGTTGGGGTCGGCTTCCAGTCTAAAGCCCGGTTTCCACCGCGAACGAGCCGGCTCATTAAGCCGGAAATGGCTAAGCGAATCGGACTTTGTTTTCATAAAATAGGTTCGCGTTTCCACGATGCAAGAAAGAGTTAGTCGTCTGATTCCCACCGCAAAAGAGAAATGAAACAAGAATGAGCAGAGCGAGCTCATTTTTTTACTTTTTTTGCCAGCTGAGTCATTTCGGCTCGACTCTTTGTTGGTGGAAACACATGTAAGCAGTTTTCTCTTGCATGCTCAAGTCATGGGTCCGCTCCGCTTGCGGTGAAAACCGGGTTTTACAGGATGCAGTAAGATATTCTTTATGGAGTGACTTCCTATCTGTCCTCCACAATTCAGTTAGTAATAAGTAATAAACAAACGATACCCCTTGGTAAGACTGGTTGTCAGACTTTCGGCCTGTAACGACTGTCAAAGATCTACAAATGACAGCTGGGACCAAGTACTTTCAGGCACGTAGGCATCACATAGGGAACTCAATATGTAATGGATGGTCACCCATTCACAGACCAACCTTGGCAAGCGCTTCTTAACCCAAAGATCGACTCGTGTAGCTGTTATATTATTTAGCCACGAGATCCTTCTGTATTATGTGAACCTAAAAATTTTATTTTTTCCCAAAATACAGGACCTGGCTTTTAACATAAGTATGAGAGCAATTCAACTAAATAAGTGCATGTGCTTGTTACGCCAGTACATATATTTTTAAAATACGTTTAAGTAAGTGTTTTTCATCGTAGCATGAATGATTGAATATGTTTTTCTGTGAACACAATTTTAAATAAGATCGAGTAGGTAGGTAATTTTCGGTGCAATTGTATAAAGGTACCTTTTCATTTTAAGAATTATTTTTAGCGTAATTTTAGCTATACAACTTTTGACTATTCAATAAATGTTATGCAAAATAGAATAAATAGAGGCCCTAGCACACAGATAACCTCCATGGCATGAACGCGTGTTATACCTAAACCTAACGTAAATATGTCGATATTTAAATCGAAAATAGAAAAAAACACCAGGTTTTTTTCTGTTTGTTTTTTGTGTGTGTTTTTAAGTCGGTTTTATTTTTTGCAAAAAAGTTTTTTATTTATTTTTCCATTTTTAGTTGTTCCCAAACAAGTCGCCATAAATTTATTTTACATTATTAACAATACATGTCATAGTACTATGCTTATCCCCTATAAATGGAACTTAACATTTATTTATTTATTTAATTACAACGGTTATATTTAAACCAAGAGTAGGAGCTCGTGGCTAAATAATAACAGCCGCTCGGGTCGATCGTTAGGATGACCGTGCTTGCCTAGGTTGGTCTGTGGATGGCTGACCACCCATTACATACCGAGTTACCTCCATGCCTCGGAAAACCCGTTAAGCAGTTGGTCCCGGTTGTCAATTGAATCTTTGACAGTCGTTGCAGGTAGTCAGTGGCCCAAAAAGTCTGACAACCAGTCTTACCAAGGGGTCTATCGTATTACCTAGTACTAACTGGGTTGTGGAGGTAGGATAGGCAGTCGCCCCATGTAAAATACTGGTATTCAGCTACATCCGGTTAGACTGGAGGCCGACCCCAACATAGTTGGGAAAAGGATAGGCAGATGATATTTAAACCAATTACTGTAACTAAAACTAGAACTAAAAGAGTGAGAGATAACATAAAATTAAAATATACAAAAAAACAAAGTAAAGTTTCACACATTCATAAATTCCACTCACAATACTTCTGACATGCCATTAAAATCTTTTCCCATCCATCCGCAAACATACCTAACCGAAATCTGTCGAAATCTGGGTGTATTGTACACATCTGCGTACCCCCTCAGAGCATACAGGCGTGATGTTACGTCATGATGTTGTATAAATAATAAACATCCAAGCGATTGCAGCTATCACGACAGATTTGCCGTCTATTTTTGAAGAGTTCCATTGTATATCTCCGAATATCAGCATCAGATCTTTACCAAATTTAAATGTGACCATCTCAGGAGTTTACTCTTTCAAATAAAAAGGGAGTTTTGAGAATCGGTCCACGAATGGAAGAGAAATCAGGTAACGTATTTACTTTAAAAAAAAAAACATACACACGTACATATAACCTCCTTCTTTTTGAAGTCGGTTAATAATAGGTATACGTAGCATTTTACCTTTATTTTCTTTTTAAAAATCGAATTATTTATTAATTATATAACAGCCCGTGTTTTCCAATGGTTTTCCATCGGCTAAACTGATGAAATTCATAAAATATTCCCTTAGGAAGTAATTTCAAAAATTCTTCCCTAATTCAGTTTAATTTAGTTCCTTCCACTTTCGTTTTATAGAACTCTTATGCATAATCTCATGCTTATTTCTTATTTCTCACGCCACCTAGAGGATTAAGCTGTACCTACATTGACAGTATAAATAAATAAAAAGTGTTTGTTTGTAATTTCAAAGCAACTTCTTCCAGAAAACATCTGAAAGTAAACAATATGTTTAAAAAAACCTGTCCTACCATATAGGGGCATAAAGGTATACCAATGACATTGTCTACCATATAAAATACAAAACATAAAATTTATCCAAAGCATTTTTGAATGGCATTGGCACTTTTGAATGTCAAAAAAACAAAAAAAAAAGCTAAGCTACAGTCCCAGTCACAAGGCATAATAACTTGAGAAAGTACTGTAGTTGCCCATTCCCTAGCGTAGATCTCTATGCGAGAAGAACGGGCAAGAAACTCCATGGATACTCTTTTCAATCAAAATATTATTATTATTGTGTGTGTGTGGCATGCTGCGTAAATGTGTGTCGACGCGCCGGCGGCACCCGCCGACGCCACAACTGTAAGCGTCGACGACAGCCGTCGACAGGTGGCGACGGCTGCAGTTTATCTGCAATTGGAAACGCGCCGTTCGTCTGTAAGAACCCTTAGAGATGACCAGTCCCAACTGACAGCGCCCATTCACGAACACGACGCATGTATCGGCGCCATTCAACTCGACCATATTAAAGGGAACTAAGTAACTAAATGTAAATGGTGGCTTTACAGTGTATTGTAAAGCCACATTTAGTTACTGAGTTTAGTACTCACACAAATGTGCTAGGTACTTATGCAACTAAGATATGGAATCTATACAATGCAAGGATATTTTTACAATCTTCTGCAGCTTCCATAATAACTTAACATGGGAATTAATTAGTTTGCCTCTATGGTTGTTAAGCAGGACCAGCATTGAGCCAAGCATTTTTATCATCGGGGTAGAATAGAGTAGTGTAGGGACTCTATTTTCCGCACTTAGACTCTCATTCGGTCCGTTGTGCGTAGGTGTCCTGGCTATATTATATTTTGGATTTGTTTGCGTTGGTTAGCCACGGCCTCGCATTCCAGGACGACGTGGACGGCTGATTCTTCGGCGTCAAAGCAGCCCCTGCAGAGTGGGCTGTCCGTGGCTCCTATATTAAAGAGATGTTTGTTTAGGGGCAATGGCCCGTTATTATCCCTATTATTATTCTGAGGTTATTTCTACTTAGGCTGAGCAGTCGTTTTGTTAATCGCGGACGCCCGGGGCGTCTCCCGCGGCGGCCGGGACGCTGTGAGGTTCTCTCCCTCTCACGTTCCGCCACCTCCTTCTCTAGCATTACTGCTTCGCAGAAGTAGGTGACGGCGTCCCATTCCGTCTCGCTTCGGACCATGGCTTGCACCAAGGCCGGACGCGAGAGGTCGCCGCCGCCAATCGCCGCTTCGAGGACACGGCGGTGCTCCGCCCACGCGGGGCACACCTCCACCGTGTGCTCCACCGTGTCCTCCGGTCGATCCTCGCATTGGAAACACCCGGGCGTTTCCTTCCGCCCGATTCGGTGCAGGAACCTCCCGAAAACACCGTGTCCGGTGAGGACCTGCGTCAGGCGAAAGGTGAGGACGCCGTGGCGTCTCTCCAGCCACTCCTCAAAGAGGGGACTTATCGCCACTATCGTGGCGTGCCCTATGTTTGACTGCCTGGTGTCTTTAGACCGGGTTCATAAGTTGTTATGTAGTTCAGTTGATCTCTGGCGAATCCATGTACGGAATTGTGAGAAAGGTAAGGGAAGGAGTGGGTACGGGCCTAGCCAGAACCTCTCTTAGCTAGTTCGTCTGCGGCGGCATTGCCTAGGGATCCACTGTGCCCCTTAATCCACTGAGGTCTGAGGGTGATTCTGTTGGACAGCGTTATACTCTCCAGGGCGAGGTGACATTCAAATATTAATTTACTGTTAGTTTGTTTGTTTTCTAGGGTTTTAAGCACAGCTAGGCTATCAGATACGAATCTGATTGCGTAGTTGTGAACCCCTAGACGCTTTACGGCTGTTGCAGCTTGTGTCAGGGCGACACACTCGCATTGGAATATCGAGCTGTGTTCGCCTAGTGGTAGGTGAAAGTTGATGTTGAGGTCTAGGGAGTGTACGCCAGCCCCTGAGCCGTTTTGAGTTTTAGAGCCATCTGTGTAGATGCGTACTTCATTGACTCTGTTGTTTGTATGCTATAGCTTTTGTTGAACATACGTTTATTGGGTGTCCTATCACACGGGGCAGCGATGAGAGGTTGATACTCAATCACCCGGTCCAGGATCCCTGCGAGGGGACTGGTGTGGTTCTTGCCCCATATGGCTAAGTGCATAAGCCTGATAGCTGCTAGTGCTGCCTCTCTATCAAAGGGGTATTTTTTTTAAATTTCTTATCCAAAAATTATTAGGTACTATAGAATCTTATCTCGATACCTAATAATACCCTCACAGATCGGAGAGGTTTTTTTTAACATATTGTATATAACATATTGTGTAATTAAAACAAAAAAAAACATGTCTTTTAATTTTTGTCTGTCTATTTGTTCCGGCTAATCTCCGAAACGGCTGGATTGATTTTAACGTCATGTATTGTATTGTCATAAGGAGTAACTTTAGGCTTTTATTTTAGAAAAAGGATTGGGGTTCCATGCAAAAAAAATAAAATCCTCGAAATTGTTAACAAAAGTCGATTCAAATAGGGAACTAATATTTTAATTATAATAATTTTACGCGGACGAAGCTCGCGGGCAACTGCTATTTATTGAATAAAAATTATTGCGGCCGGTGCACGGTGCACCCTAACCATTCAGCCCCACTACAAACCTTGCAGTGCAACTTCTAAGATTTCATACTTCAGTTTTGAAGCTCCTAATGAAAGCAGCAAGGTACGGAAAACATAAGTATTTAAGCAACTCCCAGGAAAATAACTTAGACATTGATTTACGAGTTTTAAAACTTGGACAAGTAATATTACCTGGTGAATGCGCTGCACCTTAGACTTCGGTTAGTTTCTGCTTTTAAAAACTTTCATCGACAGTCTGTTTAAAAGGTTCGTTAATAAACGGCACGGACAATTTGCTGGCGTCATCCGTGACGTCGTCACATACACCGAGCACGCCAAGAAGAAGACCGTCACCCGGTCACCGCCATGGACGTCGTCTATGCTCTGAAGCGCCAGGGTCACACTCTGTGTGACACGGACATAAAACCTAGGTACACTGGTCGCTCACAATAGGCGTCATCAGAAGGCTTAAAGTCACCCAAAGGGCAAAGGAGAGGGCTATGCTCGGAGTTTCCTTGCGCGATCGAATCAAAAATGAAGAAATCCGCTAGAGAACCAAGGTTACCGACGTAGCCCGAATAATTGCCAAACTGAAGTAGCAGTGGGCAGGGCACATAGCTCGCAGAACGGATGGCCGATGGGGCCAAAAAGTTCTGGAATGGCAACTACAGTACTTTCTCAAGTTATTATGCCTTGTGACTGGGACTGTAGCTTTGATTTTCTTTTTTGTATTTTTGACAAATGCTTTGAGTTTGAGTTTGAGTTTGACCGCCAACCAGAAGACGTTGCGTTGGAAGGCCTCTCACTAGGTGGATGAGCTGGTAAAGGTTGCGGGATTCCGCTGGATGCGAGTCGCACGGCACCGGTCAATGTGGCGACACTTGGGGGATGCCTATGTCTAGCAGTGTACGTCTTTCGGCTGAAATGAATGAACTCTGGTACAGGGCAAATACTATGTAGGCATTCAAGGAATCAGGAGTGGAATCAATAAAATCATAAATGGAGTATGTTCTGTAGATGTTTTTACAAACACTTAGGTACTTAGATGAGGTTGAGTGTTGGTTTGAAGACCTTTGAAATGAAAACATTGTGAGGTAACTAACCGGCTATGTTCTAGAAACAAAAATCGCAATTTACTACAAAAGGGTTTTTGAAAATTCCTCCCTTAAAGAGGCTAGATAAATAAAGAAAAAGTCATTGTCCAAAATTGTTAGGTCTTAGAACTACGTTAAATTAGGCGATGAACATTTTTATTGAAATTCGTCAATTTTAACCGATGAGAAATTCCATCGGTCACACGGCTTGTCTATTAAATACTACACTACTTACAGCGGCTAGACTCACTAACAAAACCGCTCTCTACTTTCTAATGTTTCCCGCGAAAAATAACATTAGACACTACTTCCTTTGTCAATTTGCGGTGTTAGTTCCCACTGATAGAATCGCCCACTGTGCCTTTGACACGGAGACGTGTAATTGAGTAGTCGTATGTTGTATGTAGCACTTAATGTGTTATTTGACCTTTTCAGCGGTAATACCTATGTGTTATTTGCATTGTTTAAGAACCATTTTGGGGGTGGCATTGTAAGTAGTACCTAGTTTCACATTCGGCAGTAAGTTATATTTGGATATTGGATACCTTCCACATTTAGTTGAGAATAATATGGCCCAAAACAATTCCGAATCTTCACGCAAATAAAACCGGTTCGGTTTCAAAACGACCTCTTAAATAGTTTGTAACCGACTTCCAAAAAGAGGAGGTTATCAATTCGTTTGATTTTTTTATGTTGTGTTGTGTATGTTCAGCCTTGTTTTCGCCAATTGTGAACCGATTTCGATGATTATTTTTTTGTTTGGAAGAAAATTACTTCGCGGTGGTCCAGTTTAAATTTGGTGAAGATCTGATGGTGATCTTCGGAGATATACAGTGGAACTCTTCAATTATATACAGCAAACCGGTCGTGATTGCTGCCATCGCTTGGATGTTTGTTGTTTTCACAACATCATAACATAACACCACGCCTGTATGCTCTGAGGGGTTATGCAGATGTGTACAGTACACCCACATTTCGACAGTTAGGTATGTTAGGTCCTATTTTATTGGGAATAAGCCTATTACCATGACATGTATTGTTAACAATATGAAATAAATGACTGCCTCGTTGGTCTAGTGGTGGCGACTACTCAGCATGAGGTCCTGGGTTCGATTCTCAGATCGGGCAAAGTGTTATTGGTTTCATCCGTCACGAATTTCTCAGTAGCACCCACTCCTACATGGGACTTAAACATAACTGTCGATATGTGGGTGTAGGTACTATTGGGTACACCTCAGCCCAACTCTTTGGGGATTACAGGCGTGATGTTATGTTATGTTAAAATAAATGTGTAGCTAATATTGTATAGGATATTACAACTAAAAATGGAAAAATAAAAAACCTTTTTGCAAAAAATAAAACCGACTTCATAAAAACAACAAAGTAAAAATAACTTTAGCTTCAGAAGTCGGTGGCAAAGAAACTGAATCAAACACACATAAGTCAGTGTGTTTTTGAAGTCGGTTTTATTTTTTGCAAAAAAGTTTTTTCTCCAAAATAAATTATTGAAAGATCAAAACCATTTTCAGTTTCCTAAAGGTGCTATCATTTTGTACCTAGGTTGTTTTATTACCTAATTTCCTTCTAGGATTTGCTTTGCAGAGCAAGCCTATGCTAATTTAAATGTTTTTGTTTTCTTCCTTAGGATGATGGCATCATGGATATCATGAAAGACACGAGTTTGTGTAAGTACCTATGATATTTGGCGGGCTCAATTTATATCACCATTCTCCTGTCTGTCCTTAAATCCTAAATAATTTGAGGTCAGCGCTGTATGCTTCTTTTTCTTAAATTGTCTCTTTTCACACAACTCAATTTAATACTAATACTTAGGTACGTAGGTATACTATACACGTTTTCCTTGATAAACTTCATTGTAGGAAATAGTAGAAGCTAACCTTTTATTTCTTCAACAAATAGACTGAATAGGCGAAGACCTACATAAGTCCTGGTGATAGTCCATAAAGAAAGTCTTCATCAGATCAATCTAGTCCATGATAATCTCATATTATGTTCTATCAGCATCCCGCGACGAAAGTGCACGCGCAGCCGCCGTCATCCGCTGGGTGGTGCAGCAATCCTGCGCAGGCGGCTGCACCGGAGCGCAACTGATGCGCGATCTCCTCGTACTGGGTGTGCCCCGTACTCACGCCAACGCCCTAGCTGACGCTGTGGACAACTACAGGCCTGAGCACGTGGCGCATGTACAGGCGAATGGGTTTATGAGTAAGTAGAGACAGATGTCCCGACAAAATGATCGGACCAGTTGGTCAGAAAACCCGGAATTTCTGCGGAACTCGCAGAACTTAATACCTTAACGAATATAAACAAACCTAAAACGAAAAAAAAAAGTCTTTGGGGACTGCCGAAAGAAGTGAAAACTAAGTAACTTGTGAATTGTACCGTTGAGCTGTGTGCAATTTTTTTTTAATTTTGTGCTCTTTGTCTATTTTTTTCCTCAACTCCCCCCCCAACTTTACCCCTCCCCCTCACGCCCCGCCCCAGTCGTAGCACTGCCGTAGCGGATCGGCTACGAGTCCTACGAAAAGCGTACGTGACGGTCACGCGAGTTCCATGATTTTTGTTCACCCAAAAAGTGATCAACGCGCCTAAAGAAGTTTTCACTTCAAAAATTGTGATATTAGCTTATGATTATAAGCTTAGCCAATAGAATATGAACTTTTAATAATAAAGAGCCAAAACATCTCCCAGGTGTTTTTTTTTTTCGTTTTACTGGTTGCTCGGAGTGGCAGCTTTACTCAGCTTGGTACTATTCTTGTATACCGAGCTAATCTATTTCTTCTCTTCCAGTAAACAAGCTAACAGACGCATCAGTGGCACCAGGACCTGAAGGCACGGTGGACACCTTCACCCTGACGATGCACAGCGATGACGTTTTCACGGGAGAACAGAAGAAGAAAGAATTGCTCATAGAAAAGAGCCAGGCCATGACTCTTCTTCAGGAGCTCAAGAAAGCTTATAAAAAGATGGAGGAGATTGAGGATTAGGATAATTTTATTTTGAAAGAATGATTTTTGGTTTAAGTATTTCTTCAAAACATTCAATGACTGTTTTTTTTTCTTTCAAACTGACGTTACGTTAGTTATGTTAGCTGGTAACACCAAAGTTGAGCAGGTACCTAATTATATGGTTATCTGGCTATACCTATATTCTTCACATCTAAAAAGTTTGGCTTGTTAATTTGATGTGACATAAAAAGATGAAAGCGCCAGGGCAGCCCGCGAAATTAAAAAAATCTTTAGTTTTTTGTAATTTTCAGGTCAGTGTCGCGTTGTATGTTGATTTAAACAAAATTCGCGACTGTAATACCTACGTACGCATTTACAGAATTATAATAATTAAAATCTTCAATATAACCCTATTAAGTTTATTTACAAAAAAAAAATGTAATGAAAAAAAGTCATTCAAATTTTGATTTTCGCGGGCTACCTTAACACATCCTCCTTTGTGTTTTATGTTAATCATTTAAGTACTCGATGAAATCTCAGAAGATTCCGATCAGACTTAGAAGATTTCTGGCATCATCGTTGTTCAACATTCTGTGTTTATGAGACTTTGTGTAAATCTAATGTAACTTATTGATTAAAAACGTATTAATTAAACGTTTTTCCATTTTATTTTATGTTTTATTAATCCGTATTAAAAATCGCATCCCTATAACCCCAGCTGCACGATTTACAAGGACATAACAGTAGTTAAGTAAAGGCTAGGGCTACAATGCTGCCGGCACCTCAAAAATTGAGATAGGGAACAAAAATTGAAGCCAGCAGTTCGAGAGAAACTCAGGGCCCGCCTTCCAAAACAACTATACGGTTTGCCCAGAATGCTGCCCTAGCTAGAGTACCTACTTAACCTCAGTTTTTTATTAAAAAATCTAAAAAAAAAACAAATTACTTCCTCCCAAACCGGAAAGGTTTGTCTACTCTATGTCACTGGACCAAAGAGGTATTAGGTTGATCGATCGTTTTATAAATAGGCTCTTGCAACACTATCCATCCATACCACAGATTGAATAGATTTGTGAAATTGTCTGTCTGACATTTTTCAGGATTTGCGTATATTTTATTTGTTTTCATTGTTTTAAATTTAAATCACTATTCAAAGTTGATCATATACATTTAAGTGATGTGTTTTAGAATAAGAGAATATTTTAATTTGTGGCCAATAAATTGAGCGATGTCGTTCTATTATGTAGGTAGAATGTCTCCGACATATTTCTAATATAAAGGTTTACGATCGAATCAGCTTTACATAGAAAAAAACAAGGTAAGAATGTATTCATTTGTATTTATTATTGGAAACTAAATCTAAGTGAACCTAATGACACCATGTTTACTCTGCTTTGTGCAAATTATTGTTATACCAAAACATAACCAAAACCTAATTCCAGATGAATATCCTGTGTACTATATGCAGCGATCTTGTAAATCAGGCTGAGAGCATATATGTGACAAAATGTGGTCACATATTCCATCATCACTGCCTCGCACAATGGATCGAAAGGTAATACAGAAATCTATTGTTTTTTATAAAAATAATATAATTATTTTTGTCATAACTTTTTGCTGGCAAATGTTATTCTCTCTGTTTCTCTTAATCAGTCGTCAATATGTCTATTACTTTATGTAAAGGATCTGCTTTACTTTGGCCCTCCTTGCACAAATCAATATTTTTCTAGAGTAGCGTCATTAATCCTAACAAGCAGGAGTATTCATTTATGCTGACTGTAAATTCTTATGACTTTATTTACTTCTTATGCTTAGTCCCAAGGACAGCTTGGGTTCTTTCACCATTATGTGCAAAGGGAAGATAACTTGTAATATAAATTGCAAAGAATATGATGATATTCATCAATCAACAAAGCATATTATATTTCATAACTAGAAGGAAGTCTGCCTGAAATTGTTGCCTGTATTTTATTCCTCAATCCTTTGTGTAACAGCGTCACAACAACCTTTTGACCACCTTAGCCAAATATACGTGACAAGCAAGAGTGTGCCCCGTACGCCAAATGACACAAATATGTGACAAAATGGTAGGTGAAATTGTGGCTTGGGGTGGGGGGCATGCATTTATGCTCTGGCAGTCAAAAGGATAAACAAGATTATGAAAGTCCTCTAGTAACAACAAAAAATCAGTAATAAGCATTTCTCAAGTGACTTTTAATGCTTTATAGATGCGAATTAATTGATATTAACATGTTCTTGTGACTCCTCTAATAATTAAGCTTCTCAATCAATCATTGCATTATTTCTTGAAGTATCTTTTTCTTTGTATCAACATCAAGTTAACAACACAACAATATTAACCACCAGAGTTTATGTTCATCTACGGAAGAGACAGCCTTCCTTTCTTATAAGCTTCTACAAAATAATCAAATCTTGAGCTGCCTCTATGATAGGGAAACTAAGCACAAGCAGATCACAAATTTGCTTAGTGTAGACAGACTTGGTAGCGTTGAACAAGCTTTTATGCCAGGCAAATTCGAACTAGGTTTGCGCTCAGCTTGTGCTCGGTTTGTTGAAAGTTCACGCACTCTTATACTGTATACTTTAAAATAAAACTCAACCGCTTTTTCAGATCGAAAACCTGCCCCCAATGCAGGAACAAAGTGACGGACAAGTGCATGTTCCGTCTGTATCCAACGGTGTCCAATGAGAACACCAGTGAAGATGCTGCTACATTACAGTCGAGACTGGACGATGCTCAACTGCAGCTGCGGCAGCAGAGGGTCAAGTATAAGGAGAAAGAGGATAAGCTGGCAACCGCTAATGCTGATCTGAAGAGGCAGGAGTAAGTATTATTTATTTTCATCCCAAGTTTTCTTTAGTTTCATTTATTAGGAACACCTACTAAAAAGTCTTCGCTTGGCGACCAATCAAGCTATACAAAACCAGTTTATGCGGATATCTCATCATATGGGCAATCTATACAAAGCGAGGCCCTGTTATCACTGGAAATATATAGCTCAAATTGACGCAGTGTACACAACTCATGCATATTATTACACATTCTTCATTCCGAATCTCTCTTGAGCTAGTGTGGATGTAAAATGCTAGGCTGTGCTCAGAAGAAGAAGAAGTTTTGAGTCTGTGCCAGTTCATACTGTTCACAGCTATACATTGACCTTTCCATGTAGTATTTGAAACCAAAGATTATTACCATAATTATATTCCATATCAGCTAGATCAGTGGTATTTTTGTAAGATTTTTCATTGTAATGTTTTTGTTTGTAAAGTGTTTGCATCCTATCTGTTAAACCTGAAAGAATATTTTTCCTTGCAAAACAATTTTTTCATAATGTATTGGGATGATGTTAATCATGAATTGCTTAGTAAAAGATGCATCATCACTTCATCAGGCTATAGGATTCACTGCAAGACATTGCCCAAATCTTCCATAATTGCACGCCTTTTGGGTGGATATTTGGCTTTTCTTGGCCACTCTTATTTGGCTGCTTCTAGTCACCCTGTGAAAATGAGAGTGGCATATTGGTATTGATTTGATTAACATATATGAACAACCCTACAGGTACCCTACAGATGAAATAAATCATTATAATCTATCTTCTTAGCGTGTCTGTGGGCATGCTTTGCCTTGGCCGACTTGGAAATCTCAGAATAGACTCCAAACCCAGGTCGGCCGTAGCAAAGACAATCTCCTCAGATGGGGGTTTATGGACGGCTCAGATCTCAAATATGTATGCGGCGTGTCTTCACAGACAATGGCACATCTTCCATCTTGCGCCGCATGCCCTGACACCTACACACTTGAAGATCTTATGACTGCATCAGCGATCGGAGTTCGCATAGCTGAATTTTGGTCCAAACATATTTAATAAAAGTTTACCATCGATACGCTAAGTAGAAGATAATCTATTATTTCTGACGAAATGTGGGTGTGATATTAGGTACACCTCTGCCTAACCCTTCGTGGATTATAGGTGTGATATTAAGTTACGTAATCTATTATTGGCAGTGATCTACTAAAATCTTACGAGAAGAAGCTGGTCAGCTTTGATTCTAAGGTCGAGGCTCTCCATGAACAGCTGGAGTACTCCAACTTTCAGATCAAAGATATGCAAAGGATTAAAGACGAAAATGAAGCACTGCAGAAGAATTTGCAGACTTTGCAAGGGTTAGTAATATAGCGGTTTTTACAGTTACATTAATAGAACGTGAATAAGAAACTTTTCTATTTTGTGTTTTTTGCAGAATACTTCTTGCGTTTATGTTATTTGTCGATCACTTCTTGCGCTTTCTAAGATGTCCCTCTATTCTTATATCTCATTTTTTTTAATACCACTCTTTGATTTTCAAACATTTTGAGTTCTTAGTACATAATATGTTTGTGTTTAACTTTGTCTTCTGCCCCCATCGACCCCGCCAACTCACCCCTACCCATCAGTTCTCTCTTAACTCAATTAAGGCCTCTTCGATCCGTGAAGGAGTAGATATCGAAATCGATTCTATAGTAGGCATGACGACTATCAAAAAATTGCAAATCTATTTAGTCCGTCAGTTAAAGTATTGGAAATTAACGAACACGTATTTTTTGTTTTTGTAAATCAATGAATATTGACAAAGATAAAACGCATCAAAACTCGGGAGTGGGGGCTCGTGACGTCAGAACTAGCTAAAAATAATACCAAGGCGTGACGTATTGAGAATTTAAAAAGCGTCATAGCTTCGTCAATTTTGGTTTACGTGACAAAAGAAAAAACACGGGTCATATATTTTTTGATAATCTAACTGACGGAATAATTAGATTTTTTTGTCGTCTCGCCTATTATAAATGTAATCCTTACCTATTAGACTACAAGTTAGTAAAAAATAATTAACTTCGATAAAAATTAAATAAAATTTAACAAAAAGGAGTAAGTTAACAGGCACTCCGGTGGCTTCTCTTTCGGGTAGTGACGTCATAACAAACAATCGACGATCAAAGTTCAAACATACTAACGCCGATGATGGTGTTGTCACATTTTTATATTTGGTCGAGTTCATAAAAATGGCAGTAATATAGGCACAAAAATCGTGCACAAAAATTTTAAAATCAAATTTGATATAAACTCAATGTCACTTACGGATCTTCCGTGATTTTTTTTACGTTTATATAGAAACCGTGAAAAGCTTAAAACATTGTTTAATTTTGATAAGTTTACTTTCATGAATATTTTGTTTGTTCTTGGGTAATATTTAAACGAGCGTAAAACAAATTCAAAATAAAGGTTTCAAAAATACCTAGTGAATATGGCCTACTGAAATATATGTGGGTGACAAACCGTAGGCCAATACAAGCAACGGGGCTCCTATTTCTGTTTGCAGGTTTTAGTAACTTATTGTTTATTGTTATTCTTTTGTCATTTTGTAAGGGTTTGACGCAGAATGTGCACAAAGCAAAATGTGCACTTGACGCAAAATTTACACTTCGCAAAATGTGCATTTTGCAAATGCAAATGTGCTCATTTTGAGAACTTAGCACTTCTCAAAATGAGCACATTTGCTAGCTGCATCATTGCACATTCTGCATCAAACCCTTTTGTAAGATGCACGTTATGTCCCTGCGACATTTTTTTTCTTCTTCTTTCTTTCTAACACGAAGGGGATGCTGGGGTCTTAGTTCGCGCGCTTCGCCCTCAATAGACCCCGCCATCCCATTCGAACCTAACCTGTCCGAATCGGGTTGCCACAAGTCCCGAGCTCGCTTCGCTCGCTCTTGCTTCCTATGTTCTCCTTGTTGCAATGACCGGATAAATAGTTACTTATTTGGTAAAATAGTCGCCCATTCAGTATATTAGTCGCCCAATAAAATTTTATTCCTCCGATTACTCATTTCCCTTTCTTAATTTACCTGATAATTTGATTAAGACACCTACGAGTATAATATGCCCTTTTAGGATAGGACAAAGTATTTTTAACATATTGTATTAAAATCAATATCACCTCAAATCTAGCCTAAGTTTTTCTGCAATTTTATTTTTTTCCCCATCCTGCTTTATCCCGTTTCTGGGCAAAAGCCTCCCTCGACTCCTTCCGATTCCCGCGAACCCGCATGTTCCTTCCATTTATTTCTGCTCATATGATTTATTATGTTTTAGTTTGCAAAAAGTTTTGAATGCTACTATTGACGATGTGGATCAGATGCTGCATAGCTATACAGATGTGCGAACTCTTGCTACGTTCGCTACTGCTCTTAAAAGGTAAAACAAACATTAATTTACTTCAAAATTATCTTTTAATTATAATGGTTCCTTCAAATTAGAGGTGAGGAGAACCGGTGCAGTGGCGTTACCATAGAGAAACGCTTCAGAAGATTTTATCTTATTCAAAAGATTTTTGTATTAATACCAGCTATTAATGAATACAAGGTTTGTGTTCACGCTTCAAACAAAAATCTTCTAAACCCTTGAAGTGATGTTTCGTCGTAAGGCGATAATTACGCGATGGGTTCTGACGAAGATGCACTACTCTTTTCGCATTTATTACAGTGTCAAAATACTACCCTTACCTTTAGTCAAAATAATTATAGTGAATAATTACAATAAGTGCAAAAATAGTGGTCAAATGTTCAAAAATAACTTGAAAATTAATAGAACACTGTATCCAGAATCCGTAGACTATTAATGCGATTAGAATAACTGTCAAAACTATTATTTCAAAATTTATAAAATATTTAATTACGTTTAAAATTTATATAAGGGTGATTTTTAACCTTCCTCAATGAATAGTTTAATAAAAAAAGGGCATACAATTAACGAATCACCAGATTTCGCAAAATGTAACGGCAAAAAAATCACTTTTGATTGCCAAAATTTGTAAATGATCACAAAAATTAATCCCCATTTCATCGTAAAATTAGAACCAAACATTTATTTATTTAGTTAATGACCACCAAAAATTGAACTGTTATGCCCTTGCATCCGAGTCGAGGGAGACCCGGTCGACGGAGGGAGACTCCTACTTCTGAATGGTTTATAAAAACATAACCTAACCTAATCTATCCGTGTTGGGGTGCCCCAAGTCGGCCTAGGCAAAACTAGTTTCTCGTCAACCACCTCATTAAAATTTGGTGGTCAATTTACTAAACTGGTGATCAATTAAAATTTTAGGTGATAGCTGATGTTAGTGGTCACAAAGTTATTTTTGGTGGTCATTATATTTCCCCCCCAAAAAAAAGTGCGTGTTATTTCATTATGCAAAAATGACGTGCGCGTTTTATTATAGTTGAAGCTAGTCTATTAAGTACATATTTATTTTTAAAATCTTGTTTGCAGGGCTCTATGTGACTCAGAGGCTAAGAAGAACGACTCTCGAGACAGACTCCATGCCGCTAAACAACAGCTTAGCTTGGAGAAAAAGCACTCCCTTGATCTACAGAGCAAAGTTATGTGAGTACTATGAAATACAGGCACACAGGCATTTATTTGTAAGTAGAACTTTAGAAGTTATAATGAACATGATTTGGACATTTTCAACACTAGTTGTTCTCGGCTCAAGCATTTATTAGTAAAAAACTTTTTTACGGATAATAGTGATTTGTTTGTGTTTCGTTTTTTTAAATTTTATGTTTTAGTTTTTTTTTATTAATTTTATATTTTAGTTTTTTTTTTTTCATTTTATATTTTAGTTTGTTTTGTTTCGTAACATGTTATAGTAAGTATTTGTGTTTTTTTTGTTTCGAGTGTTTGAAGAGTATATATAACTGCGGAAACTTGTAAATGGCCTTCAAATCCGTATCGTTAAGAAACATTGTTTTTATTAGCTGTAAGATTCTCGAGCATAAAAAAAAGGTTCCGACGAATTGCCACCTCCTCCTTTTTGAAGTCGGTTAAAAATTAACTTTGACAGAACTTGAACATCTTGCTAGTTAAAGGGCCGGACTCCACCAAAGCAGAGATTTGTGTGAAGCGGAGAGAGCTAGGGTGTATCCACCGAAGCTGTGCGGAGATGCGTTCTGGCTAGACCGGAGCAGCGATGTGTCTACAGGCTACTCACTCCCTGTTTCACTCCCTGTTCCGATCGCCGCACACCGCTCACGTCTCTTCTCGTCTCAGCTCCGCGAGCCAAACAGATACGAGACATCTCCACATCTCTCTGCTCAACCGTTTCCACTATCTATCTATCATGGGGTTTAGGTTTCCGCACTTAATCCTTGAAGTGGACCATTGTGCGTGAGCCATGGTGGCCGATTACTCCAACCAGCCCACCTCCCTCCGGAAGCAGATCAAACTTTCCCTTCTCCTCAGGGCATCCGCAAGGGATCTTGGTGTTCCCAGGGTCTCCTCGCGAATCTTGGTAATGCCTGTGCACTCAAGGAGCACATGCGCCACCGTTTCCTCCGCCTCCATGCATGCTCTGCACAGGGGACTGTCAGTGACTCCTAGGATGTGGAAGTGTTTATTCAGTGAACAGTGTCCAGTGATGGCCCCGCCACCAGACGCAGGCTATCTCCGTCCAGGCGCAGAAGGCGCCTGGTCAGCTTTGTATCCAGAGATGGCATAGCTTCCTTGAATTGCCTACATCCTGGTGTCCAGGTCCACCATTTCTCCGCTTGTATTCGAGTGTGATCCTTTAACCAGCTTCTTAGCTGCTTGAAAGGAATGGGCACAATGGGTTTGGGTCCGTAGGGTTTTGTGTCACTCATCTGTTAGATCTCTGGAACATAATTGCCTGAGTGTGGTGGTGGGTATATCTTTGGGTATATAGGCACAGGTTCGTGGTTTATCTGTGCCTTGTGTCGAGGATCAGCTTACCTCCAATATTACCAAGGCCGCATATTCTGTTATTACGGATCCACGGCTCTTGGATGAGTGCAATGGTTCGGGGTTCCATCTCCAGTCCCCTGCGCAAACGGTAGTTGTCTGGCTATGCTGGAGGTTGGTCTGGATGATATTTATGGGACGGGATGTGGGAGGCAGTGGGGTGGAATTAGGAGGAGATTGATCCATCGGATGATTCCCCCCCCCCTCTTCCAGCCCATGCTGGTCTTCACTGAGTGCCGGTGATGATAAGAGCAGCTGCTGCCGTCCACCCTGGTGGTGAGGTTGGCATGCTTACAGCGTCGGCATCAGCCATCGCCGTTCTGGCCATCTCCTCCTCCAGTTGCGTCATTGTCAGATCAAGTTCAGTCGGTGCCGGTTTCGTTCGTTCAGTGTCAGTCTTGGTGTCGGAGGGCTGGGTGTTGGGGAAGAAGCGCACGTATATCGACCCAAGTAGGTACGATATCTGTCGCTCCCTCCCCAAGACCTTTTCGACCTTGTCCGGTGGGATACCCAGGGTTAGATAAGTCCCGTAGTTATCACCACGAGACAAGTCAGAACCGTATGGAGCAGCGCTATGTCCCCATTGTACCTGGGTACGAAGAGCGCCGCTCGAACCCGGGTCGGCACGTCGGACTGTTTCATAACTGTCAGTGTCGCGTCAGTGTTCGGCAGTCTTATTTTGGGCACGTTCTGGGTCAGTCAAGGACCGGATTGCGGTTCTGAGGGGCTTGGCACAATGTCTTGTGCCAGGGACACACGGCGTAGGAACCCAGACCGCTTGCCTCGCTTCTGTCTGGTTCGGTGTCGGTCGTTTCCTCCGGGTGGTCCTGGTGTGGGCAGTGACTTCTCGTGTCTCGTCTGGGTTTCCCCTTCGCTTGAGGATCTACACGACCGTAGCGCTCCCCTTCAAGACCCCGCCACCTGCACCAAGACGCCGCCTGCATCTATACTACTAAGCAAAGCATAAGCAAAGCATGTCGTTGTGCAACCGCGAAAGCATAAATACAGACGCCCCCTCCGTTTCCACTTCCACAAAAGCTAAACGGAGAATGAAATTCTATTGGTGGTTTCCAACACATCTCTTGTCCTGTTTTCTCGTTTCCGCTTCGGTGTCCGGCCTTATGAGACTTTTTACAGCGTCCCGATTGGTTATTAACCGAAGTTTTAATTCGTAAGATTCACCCAACTACCACACAATAATTTGTTCGTTTCATTGACAGTGACATTTCAATAGTTTTTGTCTCTTTTATTTACACTGAATATTGTATTTGTCACTGACACTGTTCACTATTTCCAATGTGAACACAAAATTCACTATGGAACGGACCCTGAAATCGTGACACAAGTCTAGAATATGTTAATATCCACTACTTCTATAATAATCTGAGTACTGAATAGTCCGACGCGGTGGTAAGTCGCGCTTTCCAAACTAAAACCAGGCGAAGGACGCTTTTTTTAGATTTTATTGCATCAACATAAATCTCTTATTATAATTGCATGTCGCCACTCCCTACAATATCAAAAATAACTTACCATTATCCCCTTCCAGGCATTTAGAAGACGAGCTCCATCAAGCGCAAGCAAAATACGACATCCTAAAAGCCGACTCAGACCTCGCAGCCCTAAAGAGGCACGTGACTCTTCAGAGGGAGGAAGAGCATCGCATTCTGAACGACCACCCGGTGTCGCCGCCAACTCCTGAGGAGCCTCGCCGCATCTCTGATCACAGCGATAGTTTTGTAAGTTTCTTAGCTTATATAGATCCGAAGACTAATTCCCGTAGTGAGGCATCTCTTTCACCGCCGACGAGGAAGCGTCTAGTCATCGATTTAGCTTCTTGCTCAAGAAACGTGAAAAAGATTTAGGTTCCACGTCAGTAAGGGTGTGATTTAGACCATTAAACTGTAATACATTTCACCTTGGAACCAACATCGTAATCTTAAAAAAAAAACATTTGTCCGTTTATACACGTGGGTCGAGTAAGTATTCAAATGTATGGGATACCTAGGTATTTATGCGCGTTTGCGATGTTGGCTCCATGGAAAAAGTTATTCAATTTGAATCTTCAAATTACATATCTCTGTATCACATCTTTCTGATACATGCTGTTTATTAATAGTTTGAGAGAACCCTGTCAAACAAATAATCCGTTTAATGGCTTTACTCGCTACTCGTTGGCGGTGGTACAGAGGCCCTACTCTCTTACGTTTCGTCCGAATATTCGGATCTATCCGTCTCTCTCACTCGCACTCATCTGCAGACGTGCGCGAGAGAGAGGGATAGATCCGAATATTCGGACGAAACGTTAGAGAGTAGGGCCTCGGAAACGTACAAACATCTACTGACGCTCTCATCTCAACGGCAATCAATAACTTGACAAAATTGACGGAAATTAATAGTACATTGTAATACAAGGGGACCCATTATATACGAGGTAGCTTTACTAACGAGCTTTAGCGAGGTAGTAAATAGGAACCGAGTTATAATGGGATTTTAGTGCCATGTGTTACACTGTACTTTTCACTTTGAGTGCGAGAAAAATAGTCAATTTAGTCAGACGGACAGACAGACGGACATACAGACGGATGGACAGACAGTCGGACAGACAGATGCACAGACGGACAGACAGATGGGCAGCAGAGTCTTAATAATAGGGTCCCGTTTTTACCCTTTGGAGTTTTTCTGTCACATGAAGGAAATTAAAAAACTATTACTTTTACTCCCTACTAGAGACTAAAAGGGTCACTTTAGTCCCGCTTCGTAGGGCTATATTGGCATACTTTTAGAGCATGAGAAGTGAAAAGGTAGTTTTGACAGATTATAACCGAGAATTGAATACGCACGTTTGTTCTTAAAATACATTATAAATATTGTGTAATTCATTCCATGAGAATAAACAGCCGGGAAACATACACTAGATGCGTGTTTCCAATCCATCGTAGGATTCCTAGGTTACTAACCTAGTATATCGCAATCTCAGGGCTTCAGCAACCGGTTTTTCGCCGTTCATATCAGAAAGTGAAGACACTCAAGAATTATTAAAATAGTATACCTGTTTAGTTTGCTTTGTCTTCTCACCTAATATAAAGATGCCGAAAATAATCTAGAAAGTTCCACGTAAAAACACTGCTTTCTGCTTCGCACAGCCCATGCTTCAATTCAAAATGGAGATTAAAAGTATTAAGGCTGGGGTATTTGCTAAATTAGCAACTCTATTTGTGGTGGTTCAAACTTCGTTTGAAATGCTGTTAGAATAAAGTTATAATCAGCTTGCACTACAAAGTGGTTGTTACGTCAGTCACTGCCGGCCGAATAGTGCGAAATGAGTGGCTTTTATTTAATTGTAGCCTAATTAGTCATTAGATCAAAATGCCAATCGAAATGTCAAAGAAAAGTGAAGTGAAGCAGAGGTGTGCCTATACCACACCGACATTTCGCCAGTTATGTCCAGCGCCACCTAATCTAATGCTATCCATGATATTGTAGAACTAATACATTATGATAATACATTGTTCATTGGCGCAGACGGAAAATGGTAGGGGAACGAATGATTGCGTAGATATTAAAGATTTGGAACGTAAGAAAAAAGCGGCTTGGCTCAACGTCTTGTGCTCTAAAGCAACCAGGATGAATCAGGCAACGAATGAAATCGAGGAGGGAAAGCAGAAAAGAGACCAGGAGATGACAAGAAAGATAAAAGCTATTATCAGAATGAAAAATGAGGATAGAGAAGAGAGGGAGAGAGCGTTATCTGATAGCATTGGGAGGGCCAATGTCAAGCTGTATTGGAAACAGGTAAGACTGGCTCGAATGTCAGGAATAGCTTAGATGACTGCACTAAGAACAGAAGAAAAAGCTTCATCAGCACATATTCATCACCCTACGTTTATTCCATTGGGGGTCTGCGCCGCATGTTCTTTGTTACTCCATTCTAGCCATGCCATTATCCACAGAATTCATCCATTTCTTTGGTTTTATCTCCAAGTCTTTTAGTTATCTACATTCATAAAGCTGTGGTATGTAGATAGAGGAATGGCATGAATAATTAAGTAGCTAATGTCTTAGATGATTTGTTTGTACAAGGAAAAGCAGAAAAAGAATGCGGGCAATAGAATCAGTTGTATTTCTTTAGGATTAAAGTTTCACGTTCAAAAGTGTTTTTTAATGGCCGAATTGAAATATTGACGTTCAAAGGTGCTTCATAATGATTCAATAGGGAATATGCAAGAAATACAAGTCTTTTTTTTATTAAAAATGCCTTGTATTGGCGCATAAAAACATTGTGGTACATTGTGTGCTGTGAAACGGAACTCACACTCGAAACGCGTCGTCCTTGATAACGCCGGTAGTGACGTCAAAGTCTACGTGTCAAAAAAACACTTTTATTTGAAAAGTAGTTAAAGTTACACTTAGATTTTATTATAATATTGTTATCGCAATTTTTGCTCGAATAAAGCACATACAATTAGTAAATTACTATAATAAGGCCAAAAAAATTGATTTAAACAAAGCAGATTAAGGTAAATGACGTCACATCATGGCTGCGACAGTTACGAACGTTTGAACTGTCATAGAAAATTGCAGGAGCTTAATATTATTTCTGAGCGACAAGCAGTAGTTGAAATTAACTTTTAATACTTTTCTTGGGTTGATAACTCTGTATTTTAATTATTTAAGTGAAGAAAAATAACATGCATTTTCCCTATTGAAATAAATGGCTTGCATTTGAAGACAATAAATAAAAAGCGATTTACTAAAGGAATTTATAACGCGGGTGTAAGTTTTAGAAATAGGGATGATTCCTGCCTAAAAAAAATATGATTCTGTTTAGTCCGTCAGTTAGATTATCGAAAAGTATTGGATGTGAAAGTGTTTTTTGTTTTAACAAATTAATAAAAATTGACGAAGATAATCCGCTTCAAAGATCATGAGTGGAGGCTTATGACGTCACTTTCCGCTAAAAAATGTACTCAATTGTGACCTCACACTGTATCGTTTTAATTTTTTATTTACGTGAAAAAAGAAAAAACATGTGTCCAATATTTTTTGGAAATCTATTTGACAGACTAATTATTATTTTTTTGTCATCTACCCTATTTAGAAGAGGTTCTTTCTTTCAAATAGGTCAGGTGTTTTTTGATATTACGCCTCTGTCAAAATAGCAATGATCTTTATTTTTGTGTTTGGTGAGTGACAGTTAAATAGGTATATTATTTTTCTTTATTTAAATCTTCCTGTGCTTTTGTAATTAGTTCAGTTAAAGCTAACATGTTATCCTTACTTGGGAAGAGACTGGACCCCACGACGTCGACGTCTCCTAGTGTGGAGCTCAGGGAATATGTAAAAATCTAGTGCTTATGGTTCATCGTTTTTTTTTTTGTTAATGGCTTCTTAATATTGTATCATGTTATGCATGTTATGGGGGAGCAGTGGTGGCCCAGTGGTGGCGGCCCCGACTTACGAACAGTAAGTCGTGGGTTCGAACCCAGACAGGCGCATTACTTTGTGTAATTTATTTCATCACCACTGCTCTCAAAACGGTGAAGGAAAACATCGTGAGGAAACCGGCATGCCTAGAACCAAAACATTCGAAGACATGTGACATATACCAATCCGCACTGGGCCCGCGTGGTGGATTATAGCCCATTCCCTCTCATAGAGAGGAGGCCGTGTCTCAGCAGTGGGAACATTAATAGGCTGATGATAATCATGTTATGCAAACTGACCTTACAGTCTTTTCACAGTTACTTTACCTCAACTCAACAGCAACCTTGTTTCAATGAGAATTAATATCACTGTGCAATTTACACACATGGCCCAACCTTTCAACTGTTATTTTTTATTTATTTGCTGACATGTCATTAAACAAAGATTAGAGTGATTTGAAGGTGTTGTAAATTCAGAGGCGAAGTAGCTGAAAGGAATGTTGAGGGAATTGTTTTCATTTGTAGTAAAACAATAGGAAATATGCATGAAATACAACTCTTTTTATTTATGAAAAATGCCTTGTATTATCGCATAAAAACATTGGACAATTTACTGTTTTATGTAGCATGTTTTTGGTGAAACGGAACGCACTTTCAAAACGCATCGTCCTCGATAACGCCGGTATTGACGTCAAAGTTCATTGTGTCAAAAAAAAAACACTTATTTGAAAACTGCTTAAAGTTTCACTAAAATTTTATTATAATATTTTTATTGCAATTTTTACTGGAATAAATCAAATACAATTGGTAAAATTATTTTATTAAGGCCAAAAAAATTAGATCTAAACAAGGCAGATTGTGGATAATGACATCACATCATGGTCGCGACAGCTACGGACGTTTGAACTGTCGTAGAAAATTGCAGGAGTTTAATATTATTTTTGGGCGACAAGCAGTAGTTGAACTTAACTTTAATACTTTTCTGGAGTTGATAGTACTGTATTTTATTGATTTAAGTGAAGAAAAAAATACGTGCATATTCCCTATTACTTCAGGTCAAATAACCTTTAATGTATGAACATGGACAAAGCAAAAGGCGTATATAATAGTTGCTGTAATATATGTAGTTTCTGCCAACCCACCTTTGACAAAAAGGCCATATGTAAAATGTATGTATTATTATTTATTTCCAGAATGAGATGGTGAACAACATAGAGAATTCTGACTCTCCGTACTTGAGCTTGAAACAGGGCAATGTGCTATCCTTGGCGGCCTTGCAACGCGCGCCGTTGAAACTGCCCGATAAAGCGAAAGTAAGCTACTATTAATTACATTTAGGAGGTCAAAAATATTAGAAACCTTGTCTTAAAAGTTTAGTCCTGAATTAGTATTACCGATGTAAAGGTAAATTTGAAATCCTGAAAATCGGTTATTATTATGAACCAC
Source organism: Xestia sexstrigata (assembly GCA_941918905.2). Classification (NCBI taxonomy): domain Eukaryota; kingdom Metazoa; phylum Arthropoda; class Insecta; order Lepidoptera; family Noctuidae; genus Xestia; species Xestia sexstrigata. The sequence goes on from OW799223.2 coordinate 15,721,818, forward strand.
TTTTAACCCTGTAATATCCATTCTTCATAATTTGTCAAGAAATGTGAACAAACTCACAGAGTATGGAATAGCTGTTGTGTGATTTTCTTGGGTGGACCTTGTTTGAACCAACAATCCGTTTCAAGGTTAAAATTATTTTAATTAAACCATTTATAGTCTACTAAGTTACACTTATTTTAAATCAACTCTTCTACTTTCCTTTTCAGGCAACAGAGAAACTATACTTAAACGCTGTCAAGAACGCGAACAAGAAACGTATCGGAGAGAAGTCCAACGAAATCAGCTCGAAACACAGCATCTTTCACAAAAAGGAGCCGATGAAAATAGAATCCCTTAACGACAACATTTCCAGTGAGATGGATATCTCGTATGACGGACTAGGCGGTCACTCGAAGCCGGATGTATTCCCGGTCCCAGTTAAAAGTTGCATTCCCAAAGTATCAGCAAAGCACAAACTCAAACGCCCCAATCCTACTGGCAGCCAGGATATCGAGAAAATGCTTAAAAAAGTCAAAAACAAATAAACACGCGAATATCGATCTTAAGATCTTTGAATCAAGACTCAGTGTAAGTACACACCCCTTATTTGTGACAATTTATATCATGTAACGAATTTTCACTGTCGACGTTTTCTTGTAAAGGAAATGGGATGGTAGGCCATAGATGTTATAGAGAAAGTCTAGTATTAGACTAGATTTAGATCGCAGAGATTCGCGATACCGTGTCAAAATATGATTCCTTTTTTTTGAGGTTTGTCTTGCTTCTCATCATCTGCCGAGCCTGTTCCAACTATGTTGGGGTCGGCTTTCAGTCTAACCGGACACAGCTGAATACCAGTATTTTACATGGAGCGACTGCCTATCTGACCTCCACAACCCAGTTAGTACTGGGTAATACGATATCCCTTGGTAAGACTCGTTGTCAGACTTTTTAGGCCACTGACTGCCTGTAACGACTGCCAAAGATCTACAAATGACAGCCGGGACCAACTGCTTAACGTGCTTTCCAAGGCACGGAGGATACTCGGTATGTAAGGGTGGTCACCCATCCACAGACAAACCTAGGCAAGCACGGCTTAACCTAAAGATCGACCCGAGCGGCTGTTATAGTGGAAATAATATATGTCGCCCCATGCAGACTCTTGCGTCCTTAGTTAAGCCAGCCTAATAGGTGGACTTGCGAGATGCTAGGCTGTCGAAAAAAAAATATCACAAGATCCATAATATTCTGTGTCTGGAGATAGATTGTGATTTAATGTCCATAATGAATAGGGTATATGCATGATTTTTTTTATCACTCTAAACAGCGTATTCACATCAGAAATAGCAAAGTGAAATTTTTTTTTTTTATTTCTATAAAAAATACTAAGTTATAAGCATTTGAAAGTGCTGATTAGACAGAGAGATCCGATACAGCGAATGACGTCATTCGCTGCATCGACGTACAAAACCCATACTAAATTCCGATCTAGAAAGAGATTGAAATTTATGTTTTTTTTTCGCTTTTTGTCATTATTTTATAGTACTTTAACATTCCGTATCGAAATAAAAACAAGAAAGTTTATGCATATTTCCTATTGCTTATATAGTTGTTAGATAGGTACTTCAGGCTTTTAGAATACCGACTTTTCTCTATATATTTGGCAATATATCTACTTAGCGATTTAGTAACATAATAGAAATAGGCGCGCCCCATTACATGGGACTTAAACATAACTGACGCAATGTGGGTGTGCTATTGGGGACACCTCTGCCTAGCCCTTTGGGGATTACAGACGTGATGTTGTGTGCGATTTAGTTCTGACACTAATAGCCCGTTTACGAATAAGGGGTATACATCACATATATTAATCGTATTTTTGCTTATAAATTCACCATCTAAATGTATTTTAAATTAAACTAAAAATGTGAAGTAGTATTAAAGCTGTAAGCTTATATATATTTATATAATTTTAGTTATGGCCTTATGTATGCTAAAATATTAGGTGTATAATGCGTCAACCATATGTATTGGAACTTTAGTCTATAAGTGATATTTGGGCAAACACTGCAGGAACCAGAATTGCCCGGGCAATCAGCTTTATATTTTATTTTAGGCTTGTATGCATGTATGAATTTACCATTTTATTCTAGTTACCCACCGATATTAGTTGTAGATTAAGTCTTCGTGATTTGATGTAAGCGTTTCATTTTCTGGTTTAAAGGCCAATGAATTAACTGGGATAATACAAGGACATAATCACAGAATCACTGAACATCTTATGCCCCAACGTCAGTTCATTAGAAAACGCGCCATTACTGATTGTTCTCTAATTCCTTTAATATGGTTAGCACTGCAATAACAATATTGACATCTTTTGTATACTGGCGGGGAATCCAATGCAATATAAGGGACAGCTACAGAGTTCATCGAACTCGTCGTCGCGCTTGCCGTTCGCTACGTGTATGAGGAAATGAAACAAATCAAATTTATTGGATTCCCATAACGTTCCTGAAATAATTTCTTGTACCGGTCATCTTAGTATGATATACAGAATTCACCCCATTGCATCAGTCTGTGCAGCTGTCACATCGTTGAATAATTAAAGTTGTAAAACTTTAATTATTCAATGATGGGACGGGTTATGCCCGAGGTGGACACCATTTACTAAGAAAAGCAGACTTAAAAGTAAGAGAACTCAAACCTACATCTTTTAACGAAGACATCAAAATCACGTAGTTTTTGTTAACAAATAACTTTTGTTTGTTAATTGTAAAAAAAAACAGATGTGCCAACGATGTTATAACCATATGAAAACACAAGTGTTTCTAAAGAAAAATATATAATGTGTATTTGGTCATTGAAATTGCACAGTTTTGCATTATAACTAAAATGTTAATAGTATTTCAGTGTCTATTTATTAGATTAGAATCTCAGGATTGACAATGACTTCTCTTTGATTTGACATTTTTTACCAGAGATCTTCAGAGGGAGGGTAATGTTTGGGCCTAACTAACAGCTAAATTGCGTAACACACTAATTCTTATAGTTGTAAATATGGTATCGAAGAAGTTTCAATGTACGGTCGAACAAGCCATTTGGTTTACAGTTTAACCAACAAATTACATTGTAAAATGTAAACCAAATAGCTTGTTCAACCGTACAGGGGGATTTTAGACAAAAACTCTCAGTGAATAGAAAAGTTTGATACTAGATAACTGTCAAATTATAATTGTCTTAAACAAAAAATAGACCGATGGTTAATTACTTGCAATTGATATTTAACCATGGAGTGGTGAACCAACTTCGTAGCTGAAAATACAAACTTCGTACCTATGAAAAAGACGAATGTTTAAAGCATAAATGTTGCAATATTTACATTTCAAAAACACCTATTGAGATGTACCTAAATGTGTTACGCAATTAAGTTGCTTCTTTTGGCGTTATGTTCATCTATTTTTTTAAACTAGGAAGAACAAGAATATTATTTTATTTTAATATTCTTCTTCCTAGTTCATCTATTTATCTAAACTGTATCCTACATCGACGTCATAGTACCAATTATTTAGTAAGAAGACTTATTTGCTTGTCATACCCGTATTCTGAATGCTACTACAAAGTTCTGCCACAGTAAAATTATTAGCAGTAGGTTGGCTTCAAAGAAACGACCTAAACGCTGACGTAATTAACCGAGCGCCCCTTCCCCGCCCGTAAGGATACTTCAAGGTGCGAACAGACTGAGAGACTCGCGCGCCGCGTCATTTTCTTAACGGTAAACCACACAGTATACCCGATAGTAGCAACCCTAGCCCTGATCGATAGTAGGCATTGACTTCAAGGACACGTCCGTTCGAGTCACACTGCTGCTTATCTTTTTACTGTGGTTCTGCTGTCAAATAATTATGGCAGCCTATGACTATCTCACTGTAGGCAAAATCAAAATCAAAATGAGAAGGTAGAAAGTATTTACGTTACGTTTACACCGCGTTCTCATGCTAGGGCCTCAGGTCGACCAAAAAGAACTTCAGCGACATCTATGACGTAACTGAAGAACTAACATCAAAAATCTAAATCGCGATCTTAAAGTTATCCACGACTTAAGACCACAGAACAGATAAAAGAGGTTAGTAAGGAAATAGTTCGCCGCTTGTCTCCCACTCTAACTCCACTACAAGCAAGAGACCCATACGTACGTGCATTACCATTGAGTTAAATATTATATAAGATGCAAACCTCATTAAAATGTGTCAAAAAAAGTGTAATCACTATTTAATCGCGACGACGCGACGTAGCTTTGAAACCACTAAACATTTAAAAGTGAACATATGTCTGTCTCGTTTATACAAGTTGCAAGAACAATACCGTCGCTTTGATTAGACAAAGACGGCAATATCAACTTGCAATGGCGGGGTGGGGTTGCCTACCATGCGAAATTTTACCCAACTTTTTTAAGCCATAAAAAACATTGATACATGTATAAATTAAATATACTAAATACTATAACTAATGAAATAATTAAAACATTTTCTTTTTGAATATTTTTTTCGCGTATTATCTTAAAATATTATAAATTATTTACATTTTTTATCCAATATTAAAACAATATAAAAAAAACACTTATTTCATAAATTAAAAACTCTCCCACAAATGTGGAAAACTAAAACTAAGTTTTTATACCACTAAAAACTTAGTTTTAGTATCCCACACTGAACCTAATTGTTAAAATTCTAAATTTTTATTTAATTAATTGTGTTTTTACGTTGATATAAACCACTATTTAATCTCAGAAACAATAAAATTACGTGTGGAAAGTAATTCCGGTTAATTTATTATGTGTTTGTGATCTTGAATCGCACTCTCACTAGGCATTTACCCATTTTTTGTCGCGTGTCACTTCGGTAGGCGTCAAACAGAAGACTAAACTGACGTTAGCTACGCACATGACTCTGGTCATATGTCCTGCCCGTGGCAACGCCTTGGCGCGGTAATTGCTAATCTAGTGTAACATATATATATCAATGTGCATTACGCACACAAATAAACTACTCACACATAGATCGCTAGCTTGCTATTGATTGTCGCACTAACGCAAAAACTGTGCTTGACGTGCACTCACACACGCTTCGTACGCTGTCACAATAAGAGCGCGACTGTTCGTCGATTGAAATGAGCGTTCACTTATACGAGCGGCGCGCTAGCCCCGCCCTTCAAAGCCAACAAAGCCCTTCTAACCTCTTATCTGTTCTGTGCTTAAGACCATATAGAAAATCGGACTATACAACACGTCTGGTCGGAAGATCCTCCCTTTTCTATGCGCGAGGAAGATGGAAGAGGTTTCTAACATTGTTGTCAAATAATTGTTAGAATTTATTTAATTCTTGGACTAGTTTAATGGATTACAGGCCACTCCCTCTTATGAAGAAGAGGCCTGTGAGCCAACAGTAGGAAAGATAAGGGGGGATAGGGGATAAGGGTGTCATCTGAGATTTGACGGCAGAAACTTCATCAAGTTTTCAGAAGCTGGGCTTTAGACTGTTAAGGGTTCGTGGTTAGCATAATGGCTGTTTGATATTTGGTAAGAGGTGTGATATGATAGTACGCCTCTAACTACTGTTGGTATGTAGGTATATTTTTGATACGGGATTCTAAACCTTGAATGTATTGGGTGGTAGGTTGAGGACAATTTGAGATATGGATGGTCGAAAGCTATGCCATAAGGTACATAGCCGTGCTGTGGTATTTTCAACGTTCGTCTCAGCGCAGAAATTTGAAAATCCAACAAAACGGCATTGATTCTTACGGCATTTTAAATTTCCGCCGTTGATATGTCCAGCCAAAAGTGAGATATGACTATGATAGGCTAGGCTGAAGATTTGAGACGTGTATTGTGAGATTTTTAGTTGCTGTTATTATAAGAATTAGTTGCATTTTATGAAGTTGCTTGTTCGAAGTTGCACTTTATGTTGTTGAGTTTAAGATGAAAGTCACAAGATTCATGAACATTAAAGATCTTGGTAAATAAAAGCTAAGCTGTGCTGGTCAAGCTGGAGTTTGTTAATGTTATTATATCTACATTATTAATACATTATACGGATGCGTTTCATGTGACTTAGATGTCATTGTAATAAGGTTTAATTTGTAATGATTTGCACTGGATACATACTTGTTCACTAATAAATAGTTTATTTAAGCTTTTGTACATTTCTGTGTTGTGTTTGTTAAGCGAAACTATTATGTTATTGATGTGCTGTTATATTATTTTGTTGTTGTATAAGGCCGTGTTTTAATCGAATCGATTCGCGAATGAAAATAGAATCACGCAACCGTTCGCTTTGGTTAGAACGCGGGGCAAAGCGTCTGTGACGTCAAAACTAAATCTTCTTGTAACTATAGAATCTTTCTGTCATGTCGCCCATGTCAGCCTAAGCAAGGCTCAACTAATTGATAAGATCATATTTATTATCACTAATATAAGTCATAACTTTACAATAATATGTGGACATTTAAAACCACAGGGCTCGTAAACCGATAAAGACAAATTGCGTATTGCCTCAATTTGTCCGTATCAGCTTGATCATTTGTATTAGCGACTTGAATGAATGGTGCAATATTATTGGTATGTTAGACGTTGATACGAATGCGGATCTAACTCGGTGTAGGTATCGAGTATGAAGTGCCCGTTGGTGTTGCCATCATCTTTGGGTTTGTGTTGCCAGCTCTAAAAAAATTAAGATTTTTACACAAAATAGTAGACGTCAAAGTAACTGCGATACTAATGGCGCTGGCGTAGCTAGTTGTCCACGTCGTCATTGGTTGAAAATCTGTTAATGACACTCATATTTCAAAACAGCTTGACTTTATTGATCAGATTTAAATCTGACCTGAACAATGAGAAAGCTATGGACATGGCATCTACATTAACTTTGATCGACCGAGAAGGTCGATATTTTCAACTATCATTAAATATATATGCTATGTAACTTGCCCTGTTATGTTTTAAATGGCCCATCTTACTGTATGTATAAATCAATCATTATGGATACCATTTAGTTACGTGAACCTCGGTGTTTAAAAACATAATAATATAAATATTGTTAATGAATGCTAATGAGATAAGTATGTGTATAGTTTATGGAAATAAGACTGGAAATATGGTGAAATAAAATGAATTGATCGATGATTGTTGTTATTTTATTTTATTTGTTGTTCTTGTGTCGTTGAGGGTAGTTGACACCATAAAACAATAATTCCAAGAAACCAATCTAAAAAAAAAAAATATTCAATTAATTTCCAAATTCGATTTTTTGTTGCTTTGAAATCAATAAATAATTGAGTCATTGAGTTGACCAAACAGTGACGTCACAGCGTGTTATTACCATACAAAATCTATGAGAGAACCGCGTTTTGACAGCTCTTAAAAATATCAATTGATTGGTGTGTCAACTACCCTATCGCTTATACATAAAAAAGTGACTTCCCCTTTACCTCAGGGCTACGAGCAACATGATCAAAAGACATGCGTCTTGTGGCACTGTCTGCGGAGAAAGAAGAGAAGTTGCTCACAGCATCCTACGAGTCACTGCGACTCGTCTTGTGGAGCCACGGTACTCACAAGTGAGATCTAAGGGTTGCGCCACATCTAGCAGCACGAAATCCGACACTGCTGCCGCGCAGTGCCGGATTTCGGGCAGGGCAACGGGGCTCTTGCCCTGGGCTTCCACAAGCAAAGGGCCTCCACAACTTGATTTTTTTAGTGTAAATAGGTACCTTTTTATGTTTAGTACACCCCGCGCTCCTTCATTGTTTTGCTTATCAGACCATCCAAAAGATCAATCATAGGAGCTCTTCTATTAGCAAATACTCGAAAACCAAACTTTGGCGCTAAAATACAGAGCCAACATCTCCCTTATTATTATTATACTCTTTGGCCAACATGCTGCCGATGCCGCTACCGCCTACCGTTCTGTTTCACTTATACCAAAGAGCATCATATAAACAGACTTCTAGTACTCACTCATAGATCGACCTACTAAATGTCCTTGTGTTAAAAGTTTCATTTTCATTTTTAATCTTCTAGTATTTGTTTATGATAATAACTCTAATCCTAGCTATATCTTATAGATCTTTAACTTTCGTAGTTATTTAAAAGAAAATCAAACCTTGATTAATGCAATATTTACAATGTGGTCAAATTGATCATTTGAACGTGAAACCAAACGCGCATATTTGTTGACATTTCGTTTGACAGTGTGTGGTTGTGCGTGTCGTTCGTCTCGCCGATTTTATTTATAAAATATCTCATTTTGTCTATTAATAAACCAACAGAATACTTTTAGAACAACATTTAGATACAGCAGGGGCGCTCCAAGGTGCAGTGTTTATAACACAATCGCGTAATTAATGGTGATTCGGTGCGCGAATATTTCGTATGCTTAAACGTAGCAAAACGATGTTTTCATTTGTAATAACTTATTTTTCGTGTAATAATGTGGCCTAAACAAAGTTTGGCTAGTGTATGCAAGCTTGAAATAACCGTATCACATATCAGTGATCTATACAAATCAATGTACTGATAAGATTAAGTTGTGTTTTCGGATTGATTAGGGAGTTTCGGAAGTGTTAATCTGGTGTGAAAGAGGTGATAATAGTCTGTATAATGTTGTCTTAGTGGTTGTATTGGAGTATTAAATTGTTGTTTAAGTGTTAATTGTGTGTGTAAAAAAGTGAAAATGCCTGGGAAGATCAAAGTGAAGGTGTTGGCGGGGCGGAACCTGCCCGTGATGGACCGGGCGAGTGATACGACTGATGCCTTCGTCGAGATCAAATTCGGGAGTATCACGCACAAGACTGATGTCTGTCGCAAGTCCCTGAACCCTCATTGGAACAACACTGAATGGTACCGGTTTGAGGTAAGCTCCTTCTTAATTTTTTTTCTTTTAGTCATTTGGTTGTTACATGAGGGAAGTCTGCTTGTTTATGGTTGTCTCTCATCTTTCCCTTTTCATTTCAAACAGTGTGTGGCCAGTGTTTATAATAACATGTTAAACGGAGAGAAACAGGTGGTTTTTATAAAAGATTATTGAAATGTTTGTGTAGGAATAACTGACTAGCTGCTATTCTTGTTTGTTTAAAATATTCTTATAAATATGATACAGATAAAGTATTGAAAAATATTACTTTGTTGGTTAAGGCTTTGTTTCACCATAAAAAATCTGCAAAATTTTGTAATTATGTTCAATTAGGATTCATAGTTGATTCTTAATTACTTACTTATTAAAACCTACAAAGTTAATGTAGTAAAACTTGAAATAGTGTGCAGGTATAGGTAATATAAAAAAGGGTCTCATTTTAGGGTCTAGTTTTAGGATAGAAGTATCCTAATAGAAGATTAAAAGTATACTTCTGCTTAACCCTCAAGGAAAAACGGCATGATATTATGTAAATAATCATCTAAATAATAACTAAAAACCGTAAGACTTGAACATAATAACTGATATATTCTGAAAATAATAGATAGTTAAATATTGATAGGTCATATTCAAGTACCTACAAGATAGTGGGTGATCTACTGATATATATGCATAACATGTCAAAACATAGTATCCTTCAACAAAACTAAAGTAAATAAAAAAAAACTGCACTGACTGGCGTGCAGTTGGCTAGGATAGACTGCATCGAGAAAAATACGAATTGCATATTGTGGCACAACTTGGGAGAGGCTTGTAAGTTGTGCCTAGCCCTTAACTGTAATAGACTTATGCCAAACTAGCCTTGACATAAAATAGGACAGTTATGGGGTATTGTCGCCGTTAAAACCCTGTATAAACCCTGTGTGTGTGTGTATTATTGACTCAGTCTGGTGGAAAAAAGTGGCTAGATTTATACACTAATATAACTTCTTTGTAATAAATGTAGAGAATGTTATTTTTATTTTAGATCTGAAGTCATTACCAAAGAGGTCTGTTTTAAACAATCGTCCATAAAAATTTGATGAAATCGAAGTTTTGGTATTTCCCTTTTTTCTTCCTGAATAATGCCCCTAGCTAGAGCAATCCTTTTTTTTTTCCAGAATGTGACTTCAAAATTGACAAAAAATGCACCATTTTTACGGCCGTGATTATAGGACTAAGTACCTAAATTCGAAAAGTTTTTAACATAAAAGAAATTGATAGGAACATATACTCGTACATACTCTTTTTTAAAATTTGAATGGCCAAAATAATTGAATTGGCTCGGTTTTCGAGAAGAAAAAAGGCGAATGCGAAAGGTTGATCTCGTAAAATTTGCGATGGCAATAGTTTCTTCAAATACCTACCTCATAGACCCTGTTCCCTCTTAAATCCTCAAAGGGTTGCGAGGTGTTGGCACAAATTTTTCCCTAAAAAAAAATAAAAGAAAATGTATAAATAAAAATCTTTATTGCAAGTAAAAAGCGTTACAGTAAATCTCCTTAGATGAATAATTTTGTCAAATACGATGTGCACTTAAATGACAAAGAAGTGCTTTGGCACTCATACTAGGATTAACCTGTATCACGAATTCCATCACATGCCTCCCGACCTGCTAGGTAGTTTTTTACATACTTAATTTAATTTTGAGAAAAAAAAAGAAATCTGTGCAAAAGTATAATAAAAACAATGAAATTAAAATAAAAACTAACTTAAATAAGGTTTAAGGCCCAGTCACACCGGATGCGTAGCGTGACGTGACGTGCGACGTGACGTTCGCACGCGCGTGCGAGCCCTGTCACACCGGACAAGACCAGTGCAGCACACGTCGCGCGCGCACACATCACGTCACGCAGGTAACTGCAACACGCGCTTACGAGCCACATTGTCAGCAGCCATATTGAGTTGAGAGCATTTGGCGAAAAGATGTTAGACAACAGCAGTTCTTCTGATGAAGAAGCGTTATTGTTGCTACTATGCTGTCTATTTCCAGCGTTGTCCCGATTCTCTCCCATAATAATAATTTATAACTTTTATTTTTGTACTCGTACTCTTTATATTTGGTGTTGTAGATACACTCATATTTGCGAACTATTTAATTAGTTTTTCCTTTAAAATTGTCTCCATTGCGAAAAAAAACACTCGTAGACTATATTCTGTTAAATAAATACAACCTGCCGTGCGTGCGTACGTGCAGCAATGACCGATGCGTGTGCGTGCGTGCCCGGTCTGGCAGCTAATAGGGAGCGCCATATAATACAACGTCATCACTGCAGGCGCGTGTGACGTTGCCGTTCCTCTACACACGCGCGCGGACTTGGTTTGTCAGTAGATGCGGCTCTGCGTGTGTGAGTGACGCACGTGCACACGTCACGCATCTGGTCTGGCAACTTCCTTACAGTTCCATACATTACAAATGATGCGTGCACGCGTCACGTCACGCTACGCATCCGGTGTGACCGGGCCTTTAGCAAACAAAAAAGAAACAAACAAAAATAGGAAATTAAAAAATAAGAAGATAATGCATGTATGTTCGTGCTGTGTGCTGTGGTTTGTGTGAGTAAGTATGTTTGTGTGCGTGTGTGTGTGTGTGTATGTATGTCAAATATTAAGAACAGCGTTGACATTATTGTAAACCCGTGAACCCAGAATCCAATAATGCCTCTGAGCTAGAACAGTTCTGTGTCTCTCCGTGCTACACAGTCTAGTTCTTTTAGGTTTCCCCTCTCGCAGCTGTAGGGACTGTGGTACAGTGGCATATTGGCGCAATGTAATTTGGAGCGCAAAGAGTTGTCTAACTGACTTCACACTCTTTATAGAGAAGTGCGATAGGATACCTGAAGAGTTTCCTGCACATGACATGAAGGACCGCTTTTTGTCTCTTTCAATACATACTGACTGCAAAGGTACCACCCCAGACAGAGATACAGTACCCCAGCAAAGATTGGGCAAGCGCAAAGTAAACCGTTTTGAGTGTTTTAAGATCTGCCACTGATCTGAGTTTCTTGAACACGAAGATGAGTTTGCGAATGCGGGGGATGAGTTCATCAATGTGCTTCTTCCAACTTAGCAAACAATTGACCTGTACTCCAAGGTATTTAACTCTTAAGGTTCTCTTAATGCAGGGCACGCCACGACAGTGGCGATAAGTCCCCTCTTTGAGGAGTGGCTTGAGAGACGCCACGGCGTCCTCACCTTCCGCCTGACGCAGGTCCTCACCGGACACGGTGTTTTCGGGATGTTCCTGCACCGAATCGGGCGGGAGGAAACGCCCGGGTGTTTCCACTGCGAGGATCGACCGGAGGACACGGTGGAGCACACGATGGAGGTGTGCCCCGCGTGGGCGGAGCACCGCCGTGTCCTCGAAGCGACGATTGGCTGCGGCGACCTCTCGCGTCCGGCCCTGGTGCAAGCCATGGTCCGGAGCGAGACGGAATGGGACGCCTCCTTCTGCGAAGCAGTAATGCTAGAGAAGGAGGTGGCGGAACGTGAGAGGGAGAGAACCTCACAGCGTCCCGGCCGCCGCGGGAGACGCCCCGGGCGTCGGGGGCCACCACGTACGTTCGTCTCATGACGACAGGCCGTGTCGACGGCGCGTTCGTGTTCCACGCGCGCCAAGAGAGTCAGCAATAGGAAGGGGACCGCAAGGACCGATGCCTGCCGGGGTTGCGGGACTGTTCGAAAGAGATACCGTGACACCGGAACACAAAGGGCGATGAAGGAACATGGATGGGTTTTAGTCAGTAAAAGTCTGACACTCCCTCCTGCTCCGCCCAGAGCGGGAGAAGTCATTTGATGATTTCCCAAACGAAAAAAAAAAAAAAAAGGTTCTCTTAATGTGGAGGCAGTCACAGTAGACATTGGCAGAGTTGCAGCAATGCGCCTGAATTGTATATAATGTCTCTGGTTGAGGTTGGCTTTTCTGTGAAAGGGAGAAAGTTATGAACGATGTTTTGTCTAGGTTAAGTGTTAAGAGATTGCCTGATAGCCAATTCATAACAATTATAAAGGCGTCTTCCGCATAACCCTTGGCCTGCTCCCAGTTTGGTCCATCAATGAGCAGTGCTGTGTCATCGGCATATGGCAAAATCTGTGGATGGGGCAGAGCCGACGTGCATAAGTTGCCCTGGGGCCCACCGTAACTGACAAACTGCTCACTGCTAACTAGAGAACCAATCTTAACAGACTGACTTCGTTCCGCCAGATAGTGACGAAATATATCAAGAACAATACCTCTTATGCCTATTGATTCTAGTATATCAACAAGGATGGGCACCGAGACAGTATCAAAGGCCTTGGATACATCAAGAAATAAGCCGATGCATTTGCGGAAACTCGTAAATGGCCTTCGAACTCGTATAGTTTAAGAACATTGTTTATATTAGCTGTAAGTTTCCCGAACAGTATAAAATAAAATAAAATAAATTTGTTGCCCTGATCTCGTGTTCTACTGATATGCTTTGTTAGATCTATAATTGCAGCTTCAGTAGAACAACCACGTCTAAATCCAAATTGATTTTGTGCTAGAATCTTGTTTGTGTTCAGAAAGTTAACCATGGCAGTCGAGTGTTAAGTGATTTCTCCATAACTTTGGAGATAGTGGTCAAAACTGAAATTGGTCTGTAGTTCGTGACATTGCCTCTGTGCCCACTCTTAAAGATAGGATGCACAAGAGCTCTCTTGAAAACTCTTGGAATTTGCCATTTAAAAAGCACAGATTAATAACGTGGGTAAGAGTTGGTAAAATAAATTTGCGTATTTCTTTTAAAAAGTTAACTGAGATTCCGTCCCATCCTACGGCACAAACGTTGCGAAGTCTCATGATGATTGTCTCAACCTCCCTCCCATCCATCAGAAAGATGTTTCACTTGGATTACGCACTGAAAAATGCGAAATTCCCATAAAACAAAATAGTCTTAGCAAATATTCTTTGCTACAATTTATTTAATGAAAACAAGTGCAATAACAAATTATGCAGAATTTTTGCTATTTAGTACTATTTGGAGCTTTGTCTCCAAAGTATTTATCAGTTGATGATGAGTTATAACAATGCTGTAATAAGATAGAAGTGCTACAATCGAGACACTGCTGTTTTTATCAGGTTTTTGGTCATAAC